>JAAALK010000079.1:99824474-100146428 GCA_019279435.1 Zizania palustris | reverse complement strand
CTACACATGCTAGTTACCAGAGGCAATGGTGATCATTTTTCAAATTTTAAAGCATAAAAGCCATGCATATGACAGATATCAGACATATCAAGTGAACTAAACCAAAGCATGATCAATGACAAGTATTCAAAAGCATGTACCAGCTATTATAAGTAAAGCAGTTCAATCATATAACAGAAGCAGCTCTAAAGTGTGATATGTGAATATGCAAGATATGAACATACACAAAAAGACTCAAGAAAAGAGTAAATAAGAAAGAAAACTGACGCAAAAATATCCTAGAAAGGATACACAACACCCAAATCCCCTCGTAAACGCTCAAAGGTAGACTGATGTAGGGGTTTGGTGAAAATGTCAGCCAACTGATGATGGGTATCAACATGAACAAGGTTAATGACACCTTTCTCATATTGATCCCGCAGAAAATGAAAGCGCACATCAATGTGTTTGGTTTTTGAATGGAGACAAGGGTTTTTCCCTACACTAATAGCACTGGTGCTGTCACAAAACAATGGAACCCTGGTAGGAAACAACAACCCAAAATCTCGTAGAGTGGAAATCATCCAAACTAACTGGGAGCAGCAGCTAGCAGCAGCTACTACTCAGCCTTAGTGGTCGAAAGAGCAACTCCAGACTGCTTTCAAGAAGGCCAAGAGACAAGAGAAGAACCAAGAAACTGGCAAGTACCGGAAGTTGACTTGCGATCCAGCCGGCACGCACCAAAATCAGCATCCGAAAAGCCAGATGAATCAAGAGATGATGATGCTGAATAATAAAGACCGAGATCAGGCGCATAAGTGAGATACCTGAAGATGCGCTTGACAGCCTGCCGATGAGACACGCGTGGCGAAGACTGGAAACGTGTACAAAGTCCCATAGCGAACTAAATGTCCGGTCTTGTCGCCGTTAAGTACAATAGCGAACCAATCATCCCTCGAAACTGCCTCTCATTGACCTTGAACGCCGCTCTTGTCCTTGTCTAGTCCTCCAGATGTGCCATCGGGGTCATCTGCGACTTCAACTCCCCATCAAAGTCAAATTTCTTAAGCATGTCACGAGTGTACTTACCTTGGTGGATGAAGGTGCCGTCCTTGGTCTGCTTGATTTGGAGCCCTAAGAAGTACTTGAGCTCACCCATGAGGCTCATCTCAAACTCACTGTGCATCTGCTCAGAAAACTTGGACACAAGATCATTAGTAGTACCGCCAAAAATAATATCGTCCACGTAAATCTGAGGGACTAAAAAATCTGAAGCATCTTTGAGCAAGAAAAGAGTTTTATCCATCGAACCCATCACAAAGCCCTTCCCCAACAAAATTGCTTCAACCGGTCATACAAAGCCCTAGGGGCTTGCTCCAACCCATATAAAGCTTTTGCAACTTAAAAACATGTCGAGGAAACTTAGGGTTCTCAAAACCGGGGGGGCTGCCTAACATAGACTTCCTCCTCTATGAACCCGTTCAGAAAAGTACTCTTAACGTCCATTTGAAAAGCTTAAAACCCTTCAAGGCGGCAAAAGCTAAGAGAATGCGAATGGACTCAAGACGGGGAACAGGGGCAAAAGTTTCTTCAAAATCAATACCCTCTTTCTGGCAAAAACCCTGGGCAACTAATTGAGCCTTGTTGTGCACCACAACCCCATCTTCACCTTGTTTGTTCTTGAACACCCACTTGGTGCCTATGGGGTTGCATCCTAGTGGCGGCTCAACTAGTGTCCAAACCCGATTATGGACAAAATTCTCAAGCTCTTCTTGCATTGCGTTAATCCAATTAGAATCAGAAAGAGCATGAGAAACGTCTCTGGGCTCAAAAGATGCAACAAAAGTAGATTCAGCAAACATAGCAAGAGAGTTACCAGATGAACGCAAAGTCCTCTCAGTCAAATCACCGATGATGTGCTCTGAGGGGTGATCACGCTGAACTGCTCGGGTTCTCTGGTGATCTAAAGTCACCGAACCGGAGTCAGTAGCTAGCACCTCTAGACTCGACTGAGGGGGCTCGATCGAAGTGGAAGAAGTGATCAGAGGTCCGCCCTCATCCTCAGTCGAAGTCTCAGAAGGTGTGGGCTCTGTAGGGAGTGCAGAAGGCCCACCCTCACTAGCGGCTGGAGTATCCTCATCTTCCTCGAAGATGGACTCTCCGAGCTCACCATCAGAAGGCTCAAAAGAAGGGGTCAAAGAAGGCAAGGACTCATCAAATGAAACCTCACAAGTCTCAACAAGTAGCTGGGATTTGAGGTTCCAAACACGGAAGCCTCGAGAGTGCAAAGCGTAGCCCAGAAAAACACCATCCCAGCAACGAGACTCAAACTTGTCCAAATGCCCTCCCTTCTTGAGCACAAAGCACTTGCAGCCAAACGTTCGCAAGTGGCTCACCTTGGGCTGTCTGCCAAACCGCAACTCGTATGAAGTCTTACCAAGGTAAGCTCTAAGAAAAATGCGGTTGGCCAGATAGCAAGCCGTGTTCATGGCTTCAGCCCAAAAATGCCTAGGAGTCCTGTGCTCATCGAGCATCATCCTGGCCATCTCGACTAGCGTGCGGTTCTTTCGTTCCACAATGCCATTCTGTGGGGGAGTGTAAGGAGAAGAAAACTGATGGTCCAGACCCTGATCACTACAGAAGCTGACGAACTGAGAGTTCTTGAACTCAGAGCCGTTGTCGGAGTGACTTGCTCGCATACGACCATTGTTCTCATTTTTCAGCTTCAAAATCAGGTCATGAACAAACTGAAATGTTTAATCCTTATAATCCAAAAAGAAAACCCACGAGAATCGAGAAAAGTCGTCAACAATGACAAGCACGTACCACTTCCCACCGACTGAACGTACTCGAGCTGGACAAACAGTGTCCAAGTGTAAAAGCTCGCCCGGATATGAAGTCATCACCTGAGTCACAGGTGAGTGAGAAGCGGCAACCATTTTACCATGACGACAGGGATGACAAACTAGATCTTTCTCCATTTTAAGCTTGGGCAATCCTCCGATGAGGTCCATAGAGCTTAACCTGACTAGCAGATCAAAACTCAAATGACCTAACCTCCTATGCCACTTCCAGAGCTCAGAAGAAGATCCAGCAATCAAGCAGCGAGAAGGGCCAAAAGAACTAGAGAAGTCAATTCGAAAAACTTTACTAAATGGTAAAATCTGGCAAATCAAAGACCCTCTAGAATCAACCACAGAAGAATTGCCCCTCTTAAAACGCACTTCCAAACCATCCTCAAGAAGTTGCGAAATAGAAATCAAATTGAAGTTCAAATTTTTAACCAAGGCAACATTCTTCAAAGAGAAATGATCTGAAATGCGAATTGAGCCAATGCCACTTACTTTCCCTTGACCACTGTTCCCGAATGTGATGTAGTCTTTGGAGCTCGGGGGAGTGAGACTGTAGAACCATCTGCGATGTCCCATCATGTGGTTAGAGCATCCTGAGTCCATGATCCAAACGTCCTCCAGTCCCCGATCCTGCACAATCAGTGGCTGTAAGTGGGAGCAAATGGTCTGGCACTAGGTTTAGCAAAAGAGCTAAACCAGTGTCGAGCCATCTGCTCAAAAGACGGAAAGCAGAAATCATTATGAGAGACTGGACCAAAACACGGCTCAAAACGCGGTCCTCCGTTCTGTCTAAAGCCTCGGCCACGAGGTCCAGGACCGTAGCCAAAACGGCCTGGAGCTCTGCCGGAACGACCACCACCAACTGGAGCACGGGCAAGAAAGCCGTCTCCTCTACCACCACCTTCACGACGCGGCCTGGCCTCCAACCTCTCCCCGCGTCGAGGAACACGCAGTCTACCACCCTGCTGGTAGAACTGCTCCTGACCACCATGAGCTCTCTCTGTTCTCTCAACCCGCTTCCTCCTGAAGCAAAACTCCGCAAGATGCCCGTCTTTCTGACAATACTCACAATGATAGGTGGGCTTCTTGGGATGTGGTTGAGGCTTGGGATTCTTGGGCTTTGTGGTGTTAGGTGTAGTCTTCTTGGGTTGAGAGGGTCCAGGAAGAGAGTCAAGAGAAGTGTGGATGTGTTTGGGCTTTGGAACCCAGATGGGCTTCTTGGGTGGAGCTTTGGGCTGTTCATGGATCACTCCATCCTTGGGCTGACTAGCCATGAAAGACTCAGTGGAGTGAGTCTTGGGGTATCTCTGCTCTGGAGTCATTTTACTCCACTTCACTGCCCGGCTAATGGCACTCTCAAAGTCAGCCTTGGTGTAGGTGTAACCTACCTCAAACCCATCCTGCCTCTTGAACTGCTGGATCATCATGTCGAGTTGTGGCTCTCTAGGACTGATCCAACTCAGGATAGAACGGAGGTAAAAGTTCTCATTCTGAGAATCAGCTAGCTCCTCTCTCAAGGAAGCTAGAACCTCCACCTGAGACAAGCAGGTCTCACACTCACTCTCTACTTGAACAGACTTTTCGGCTTTCAGCTTGATCAATTCCATTCTAAGAGACAAACAGTTCTCACAGACAGTGGGTGAAACTAACAGTGTCTCAAGCTCTAGCCTATTCTGTGCAAGCTCAGCTCTCACTCTCTCCAAATCCCCCAAATGCTCATCGCCCTTGGCTTTCAGCTCAGCTAAAACAGCTAGATGAGATGGGCAATCAGCACAGGGTGCGACGATAGTGGCTTGAGCATCTTTCAGCTCCAGCTGAGCGCTTTCAAGCTCAGTGGCCAAAGTGTCCCTCTCATCAACCCTTTCTGTGTACCTGGACTTCAGAGTCGACAGGTCACACAGAAGCACCTCACACTTCGAGCACTCGCTGCTATCACCCAAGCAGTGGGAAGAAGATAGACTCTCAATTCTGCCGTTGGCTACGGCAAGCTCACTCTCTAACTCATCTATCCTCTTCTTGGCCCCCTAAGCAGTTTTTACTGATATTTTAACTCCTGATGATTGCTTTCAAGTAAATCAACGATTTCGCGCTCATAAGATGATACCTTTTCGTTGTCGTCGTCGTCGGAGTCATCGGAGGAGCTCTTCTCTTCCTTATCCCCAAGAGCCATTGAGCAGAAGCTCTTGCAGGATCTTCGGCGCTGGTGTGAGCGGCTCTTCGGTCTGTCCCCGAAAGCCATGAAGCAGAGGCCTGCCGAATCGTCCTGGTCCTGCCCCTTCCTGATGACGATCTCTTCATCACTTGAGCTCGATTAAGAGGAAGAAGATGTGGACTGCTTGGAGTAGCTCTTCTCCATCTCGGCGAAGAAAGCCTTGTCGCGCTTCTTGTTCTCTCGCCGGTAGTCCTTCAGGGCCTTCTTGAAGAATCTGGTCTTCGGCTTGCCCTTGTTCAAGGAAGAGCTGTCGTGCTTGTCGGAGTCGTGGAAGCCACCACCGGTGCCCTTCTTGTGTCCATTGTGCTTGGCGCAGTTGGCGATGAAGTGTCCTGGATCACCACACTCAAAATACCCGGATTTTTTGCCGTGTCTTTTGAACATTCTCTTGTCATAAACACGACGCACCCAGTTGTTAAAAAGACACAAATCATCATCTCCCAAAGACTCAAGCTGGTCCTCAGTGATAGACATCAAAGAGAACCCAGCACAGCTCATAGAAGAGGGATCAACAGAAGGTGTAGCAAGGGCCAGGGACTTTGATCCAGAGCCAGTGAGATTTGATCTCAGCTGGATATCAACCTCAGTGGCCTTCAGCTTGCTAAATAACTCAGAAATGGCCAAGGTTTCATAAGAAGTGTTCTCAACGATAGAGGATACCTTGATCTCCCAGATCTTTGGGTCCAAGGTATGGAGAACCTTGAGCGCCTGCTCGTGATCTGAGACTAACTGAACACCCTCACCCTTGTTGTCCTGAAGCTTGTTAATGATCGATTGAAAACGACCAAACAACGCTTCAACAGATTCACCCGGCTTTTGTGTGAAGTTCTCATACTCACGCCGGTAGGTCAGATAGAGCCGAGCCTTGACCTGGGCTGTTCCCTTATGGTGTGCCTTGAGGGTAGCCCAGATCTCTCTTGCAGTGGAGAGATGGCTCACACGCTCAAACTCAGTGGGACCTAAACCAGTAAACAGAATGTTCATAGCCTTACTATTGCTCAGATGCTGGGCAATGATACCAGGAGTACCATGCTCAGCAACTGGCAAAATAACAAACGTATCGTGAACACAGATGTCCTAGATGTCCGAGCCTTGGCTCATAAGATAGGCTCGCATGCGAGTCTTCCAATAGTTATAGCCATAGGCTTCCAAGGACGGGACCTTGCCAGGAGACGTCATGATCACTACTGGGTTTTAGAACCGGTTAAGGTATGGAAAAACCCTAACCTCGCTCTGATACCACTTGTAGGACCGAAAGTAGCGACCAGAGGGGGGTGAATGGGCGCCTAAACAATTCTTTCGAATCAATGGTCTGCTCCCAACACCCAACGCACCTCAAACGACTAAACAGCAAAGCATGAACAGATTGCCTAAGTCTAAAGGTATCTAGCCTAGAAGCAACTGATGTTAAACAACAGAGTCACACAAAAACAGTGCTAATAGACAGATTAACAGAATACACAAGACATGGCAAGACAAACTTCTCAGTACAGTAATCTAGGTGCACAAAGAGTGGGAAGAGAAGTTACTATTCTAAATCTGTCTCCTGTTCGAAACTTGATGAAGCCTGCTTCGCTTTGTCGAAGCCTGCTTCGCTGTGTCGAAGCCTGCTTCGGAGTCCCTCATCGAAGTAGAGCAAAGGTTGTAGTTAACGTGTCGAAGGTTTGTTTAGTCTAGCCTAGCTCGAGTGTAAATGCGAAGTATGCTTCGAGGCGAAATATGACAGTGTCGAAGCTTGCTTCGAACAGTGTACTTCGAAGCCTATCCTTCGAACAGAAAGCTTCGAACACAATGCACCAAAAAACAACCTTCGAAAGATAAGCGAACCCAAACACACAGCAGCAAGACAAAAACGAAGCCTACACTCTACCTTCGAAGCTAGCTTGGTCGAGGTATGATAAATGAAGTGATATCCTTCTACCCGAGGGCTACCTCCGAATGACAACCTTCGAACACACAAACTGAGACCTTCGAAAAGCCAGCAGCAAAAGAACCTCAGAGACCACACGTCGAGCGAAGTATACCAGAGATACAAGCTTCGAAGCCAACTTCAAATCCTGTCAAAGTATTGACTTCAAAAAGCTCGAGTTGGAGTACTCCTTCGCAAAGAAGGTCGAAGTATGACAAGTCAACTAACACTCACAGCAGAACATACTTCGAAACTCGATTCACAGGACAAGAGCGAAGTCGAAGTTCGGACGAAGCCCTCGAAGATGTCAGATCGAAGCCTGCCCCACAGAGCTGAGGGGGTTCGAACTGAGAAGGGACTTCACCAGAATACAGCCTGAAAAGGCACTTGGCCCTGTCTACTCGATCAAAAAGCAACACAGTAAAAAGTGAGCCTAGAGAACTAGCACACTATAGCTATAGAAGTAGTACTACTTGCTACATCACGCTAGAACTAGTACTACACTCGTGAAGAATAGCAGCAATAGAGAAGGAATCAGAAGCAATCAGAAGCACAGAGAAGAAGTGCGGGAACGCTGGATTAAACAATAGAAACACAAAAACCGAAGCCTTAGATTCTCATAAAAATCGCTGCATCGAAGAATCACCGCATGCAAGGAAACAGAACCAGAATGAAACCAGAATCACAAAGAAACAGAGAACGTTCCTGGCGGCGCATACAGGGGAAGGAGCAGGGAACAAGGGAATAAAAAGTGACCCAATTGATTGAAAAGTGAATTCTAGAAGGGGTGACCTAACCCTAGGGATTGGGGCCCTATTTATAGGCTTCCCAACACTTAGGAATATTCCACCAGCCCCTTAGGGTTTTTTACAGACGCTAAAATAAAGGAAAAGACTAAACTGCCCTTAGGATTTTTTACATACTCGACTGACTAACTGTGGGCCTAGAGATACAGATGACTTATCCGGAAGCTAAGCTTCGTAGCGACTACGGCTTCTCTTCTGGACAGTCCAATCCAAGATCAATGGTTGTCAGTTTTGCGCCGAAACTGACAAAGCCTCCACCGACTTTGCACCAGGTACCCGGAATGGGTCGGCCCGATTCCGCAGCTCTCTCAGCCCGGCAATCACTCACCGCCCGTGTACCTGAGTCAATCCTGGTCAACAGCCCAGTGGGTCTTCTGCTGCTTCTGGCCCATGTACCCAGATTGGGCCAGCCCAACTTTGTAGCTCTCTCAGCCCGACCGTCGCTTGCTGCCCGTGTACCTGAGTCACACGCGGCCCATGAAACAGCAGATCTCCTCTCTTCTTTTGTCCTCTTTGACTATCGTTGACAATGACTCATCACATCTGGAGCCATGAGGCCGACGCTATTCAGCATGGCTCCTCAATTGATGATATCCTAATCTATTCCAAGACAAGAGAAGTGCATGAAGCACATTTGCATTTAACCTTGGGAAAGTCGAGAGAGCATCAACTATATGCAAAGTATGAGAAGTGTGAATTTTGGTCATCTCAAGTAAAATTATTGGTACACATTATTTCTGCCAAAGGGATAACAGTAGATCCATCGACCGTTGAAGCAATAACAAATTTGGTTCAAAGAGATTTGTAGTTTTCTTGGATTGGCTGGTTACTACCGTCAATTCATAGATAATTTTCCATGATTGAAAGACCCTTGACAAAGTTACTTCAGAAGGAAGAGAAATTGAAGTGGACATGAGTGTGAATAAAGTTTTAAGGTTTTGAAGAAAAAACTAATGTCAGCACCATTGTTAACTTTGCTAGACATCCATAGGGATTTTCATGTTTACTATGGTGCATCTCACCAAGGAAAAGTAGTATTGAGAAACCAAGTTGAGATGTCCCTTGGTTTCCATCTGTGATGAGTGATTGACATATTTCCTTCTGGGCAAAGGGGTCCCTCCGAATGGGTTCGGAGGTGTTTTATCGAAGGGGTTTCGGAGATTGCTGGCCGTGCTTGTATGCAGCAGAGTATATCTATCGGAGGGGTCCGACAGAACACGTTTCGAAGGTTGTACAAAAGGGCTATGTAGTGGAGTTTGTTGTACCCGGAGAGGTCTCTGGGGTATCAGATACACTTTTCTACTTGTTGTTGGTGTGCAGGTGACTTCAGAGGTCACGAGACGATCAACACAGCAAGTGAATTGGGTCAAGCAGGGAGCTTGGTGCCAGGAAAGTAGGGACCTTGGTCATGGAGGCTGTGTGAAGTCGAGGTCAATCCTCGGGTCAAGGTGCACCAGTCGAAGGAAGGAAGTGCAAAGGGGGACTCCGGCTGAAGATACCCCGAGGCAAAGTCCTCGGAGGCGAGGCACTTTGAAGGGATACTCCGGTTGGAGGTACTTCGAAGGTTGGTGGACAAAGTCCTTTGGATTGAGGCAAGGCTCCCAAGTGTGCTCCAGACGTAGGCACTTGGAAGGACACCTAACGAAAGTCTCAGAAGTCAAGGTGTATCGAAGGCATGGTCTGGGTAAGGCTCTTCGTGGAGTGTGGTCCAGGTTGAAACACTACGAAGGAGTACTTATGGATGTTCTTCATGCGAAGGCCTTGTATGAAGGAGGGAATTCAAAACGTAGTGGACAAAACCCTCCGATAGGAGGTACCTCGAAGGTGGGGCTTCGAAGTTTGGATGACTTGATGTACTTCGGACATGCATGTATTTGGTACACAGACGAGAGGTGGTCGAGCTATGGTTAGCTGCTAAGTCGTGATGGTCCACTACAGAGGTGATGGTGCGAAGACTCAAGGGCTTTGATTGCTTCGGCACAAAACCATCTCTGTATCGAATACTGACTTTGGTGAATGTTGGGGGAAAATACTTCATCCTTAGGGCTTTAGAGATTAACAGGCAAAGATAACTTATCAGCATCAAAGCTTGCGCTCGTCTCCGAAGGTGATGAAGTTTCTAAGCCAAAGGATGCCTCGACTTATGATTCGAAGGCATCCTCCGAAGGCCCTGAAGCTACAATGGAAAACAACCAGACTAATAAGACGTCTGCCTTATCTACCTTCTGTGGATAGATTTTACTATTTTATCCCTATTGGGGGAAAATACTTCATCCTCAGGGTTACTGCTGTAACAAGACAAGGGAAGGCTATTTAGCCGAAGGTTTCCAGCATCTAACTCCGACTTAGTACTGGGACAAGTTCGAAGGATAAAGGCGAACTCTAGTTCGGAGTATATCTTCGAATGTAGACTCTTCAGAGAACCTCCTTGCCAGCTAAGATGGAAGGCTTATCTTCTTTCTCATTAGATTATTCTTTTACCGTTTTAGCCCTATTAAGGGTACCGAATAGTTTCCACTATGTCGGTTGTAATAGAGGGGTAAAAAGGTCTTTTCCTTAAGGTTTTGGCCTATAAATACCCCCCGTTTTACCCTGTAATGAGGATCGAATACTGAGTTATTCAATACACATCTTCGAACTGTTTTGAGCTATTATCCATTTCGGAGGCTTGAAATAGTTTACTTCACAAACATTTCGTTTGTTAGTTTCTAATCTTTAGAAACCTGTTAGCGTAATCTTTTCCGCCAACAGTTGGAGCCATCCGTGGGGAACTTAGTCCAAAAAACTTCGTTCTCTACCAAGTTCTCAAACCATGCCTCCCAAGCGGAGTTCAGGTGGTAGTTCTACTCGAAGGTCCCCTCGGATCTCCGGAGTAAGATCTTCAAGCACAGTCGAGGTCGGAGGATCTTAGGCAATTCCTCCACCCCAGACTCCCGAAGGGATTCCCCTTCCTCGAGCATACGGAGTTCCTCCCCCAACTCCATCCATACTTCAGCCAACCGAAGTCCCTCTTCCAGCTCAGATTCCGCTTGAAACTAACATGTATAGTTCTCAAGACCCAAAAGGTCCTTCTGGAGGAGATGAAGAAGCCACAGATAGGCTTCGTTCTCAGGCCACCCTGGTCATCCCCGAAGTGCCCCAAGACGATGAACTTCCTTATCCCGAAGCCCCGGAGAACGCTTCCTTTGATAGCGAGTCTCCGCTGCATCCTGAGCTACAAAAAGTGCGCTTCGATCCTAAGTTTAAAACTTCGAAGCTTTGCAAATATTATGGAGACGAGGACCCTAGGGAGTTCTCCCATTCTTATGCATTGGCAATTGAGGCCAGTGGAGGAGTGCGAGACACCATGGCCAAATGTTTCCCTCTAGCTCTTGAAGGGGTGTCTCTGTGGTGGTTTTGGTCGCAGAAGCCATGGTCAATTAGAACCTGGGAGCAATTAAGGAAGAAGTTCATAAGTAACTTTCAGGATACCTTCGTACCCCCAATGTCTACAGGAAGTCTCTTCTAGGTAAAGCAGCTTCCTAGAGAGACTTTAAGATAATTTTTCAAGCGCTTCGCCCATACGAAGTCGCAAATTCGAGAGCTGACTACATCCTCCGTAGTTGATGCAGCTCGAGAGGGAGTTACCCATGCGGGCCTCCTTGATAAACTTCATCGGAAACAGATATCTTCTGTTGTTCAGTTGATGTCTTATTTCGAAGAGTATGCAAGGTTAGAAGAAGGGTGGCTTCGGAGAACTGCTTCAACTCCATCAATCCTGCAAGAAGTCAAGTTGGAAGTGAAGACTTCAACACCTTCACAGGGGCCTAACTTTGAAGTTCAGCATGACAGGCGTCGGGGGCAAAAGCATCCTCGTTCAGAAGTCTTGAACATTGCACCTCCACAGAAATTTTCCCCTAAGACTTCGCAAGCTTCGGGAAGCAAGACCAGCGGCTGGAGGTTGCCAGGGAAGCTGGCTTGCAAAGCCCAGGCCTTCTTCTGCTACGTCCATGGTGAGAATCGAAGTCACGCAACTGATGTGTGCAAGTCTATACTCTCTTTAAGAGGCGAGTACCTTGAAAGAACCTCGGGTCAAGGCACTACTGACCAAGTTCCTTCCGAGGTGCGTCCGGAGCTTGTCTAGGCTGTCGCACGTATATACAACTTCGACCCTGTAAGGCAACCTCCAGTGGTCAATATTATGCCACCTCCTAAGCAAGAAGATGGTCAAGATCGAGGGAAAAGAGTAGTCCTCCCCATTTCCGGAGGAGGGACTCTTGGTAGTATGTCGAAGAGGCAGAGAAGAGAATATGTCCGAGAAGTGGGCCATATTGGAACTTCTTCGTCCGTAGATACCATGCGTGAATGGTCCCATGTGACGATATCTTTTTCCACAGATGATGCAGTTGGCATAAAGTTTCTGCATGTAGATCCACTTGTCATCACTGCCAACATAGCAGGAACTGAAGTCCGAAGAGTACTGATTGATAGAGGGAGTTCAGCAGATATTATCTTTGTCCAAGCCTTCGATCAGCTCTGTATCTCCAGGAAGCATTGTCTCCCAGCAGCTTGTCCTTTGCAAGGCTTCACAGGACCCCCTCTTGATGCCCTCGGCCAAATAGGTCTGGAGGTCACTTTCGGAGAGGGACTACTGGCCAGGATGGAGGAGGTGATTTTTGATGTTGTGGATGCCCCGTATGCATATATTGTTATCTTCGGGAGAGGCATGTTGAATCAGTTCGGAGATGTGGCGCATCATAATTATTTGTGTATGAAGATGCCCACACAAGCGGGAGTGCTCACTATTTTTGGAGATCAGGCCACTGCGCGAAGAGCGGAATATTGTCATGGCCCCCTTCTTGACCCGGGACAAGTGAACAGCGTGCAAGGAAACCCGGAGGATATCTCTGCTTCAGGTGAACCTTCGAAGAAGTCCTTCCCAAGACCAAGCCCCGAAGGAGAGATTATAACGAAGGTTATTGTCAAAGACGATAAAGACTATTCATTTCAGTTCGGCAAGGATTTGCCTCCAGAAGTCGCTACTTCATTAGAAAAAGTAGTTGAAGAAAATTTAGATGTCTTTGCATGGTCTGATGAAGACATTACCGGAGTCAGTCGGGATATTATTGAGCATAGCTTACTTGTGAACCCGAGGGTTCAGCCTGTCCAACAAGGACTTCAGAAGTTATCTGCGGAAAGGGCCATCCTTGCTAAAGCTGAAGTGGAAAAGTTGCTGAAGGCTGGGATTATCAAAGAAGTAGCTCATACGGAGTGGCTAGCCAACCCAGTCTTCGTCAGAAATAAATCTTCCGGGAAGTGGCGCATGTGTATTGACTTTACATCTTTGAATAAAGCATGCCCCCGTGACCCCTATCCCATGCCCTGAATTTATCAATTGGTTGACTCCACTGCTGGTTCAGAGTTATTAAGCTTCCTTGACGCGTATTCCAGTTATCATCAAATCTGGCTAAAGCGTGAAGATGAAATCAAAACAAGCTTTGTAACTCCTTCGGGAGTCTTTTGCTATGTAAGAATGCCTTTTGGCTTAAGAAATGCCGGGGCAACTTTTTCGAGGTTAATTGCTAAGGCTCTAGGTCATCAAAGGGGCCGCAATGTAGAAGCCTATATGGATGACATTGTAATAAAGTGTGCTCTAAAGCACCAACATAGCTTAGACATAGCAGAAACGTTCAACAGCCTTCGGGCATGTGGAGTCTGTCTTAACCCCGAAAAATGTATCTTCGGGGCTCAGGCTGGAAAATTGTTAGGGTATCTAGTTTCAAGCTGGAAAGGCACGTGCTTTGGGGGCTACAAGAGTTGTTATTAAAACAAATTCTCAAATTGTAGAAGGGCACGTGGATAAGAGTTTTCAAGTTCGTCATCCACAGCTTGCAAAATATTTGGAAGAGATCTGTAAGATAGAAGCAGCATTTAAATGGATTTCCATTCGAAGTATACCCAGAGCTGAAAATATGCAAGCTGATACCTTGGCAAAAGCTGCAGCCGGAGCTATGGACATTCCAGAAGAAGTTTTTTACGAAGAGCTCAGTTCACCTTCGGTAACACAGATCCCTTCTGTGGAAGTTCTTTGCATTCCAAGTACAGATTGGTGGAGTTTAATTATGGAATTGTTGCAAGGAGAAGCAAATTTGCCTGAAGGGCCACAACTTTTGAGGTTAAAGCTCAGAATTTGAAATTATCATATAATCAACAGTATTTTGTACAAGGATGGAGTATGTTCCCCTCCGCTCCGATGTATATCTCAAGCCGAAGGTCAGGAGATTCTCCGAGAAATTCATGAAGGACTTTGTGGTAGCCATTTGGCACCTCGAGCTTTGGCAGGAAAAACACTTCGCAAGGGGATTTATTGGCCTACAATAGTAGATGATGCGGAGAGCCTAGTCCACACATGCCAAGGTTGTCAATGGATGGGAAGAAAAAGTCATCGTCCGCCAACAACTCTTCAAGTCAATGCCCCAATGTGGCCCATGGCCAGATGGGGCATGGACCTTATTGGCCCCTTCCCAGTAGCAAAAGGAAATTTGAAATTCACAGTGGTAGCTATCAAGTATTTTTCCAAGTGGATCGAAGCAGACCCCCTCACAGCTATCACTTCGAATAATGTACAAAAAGTTTTCTGGAAAAGTTTTATATGCCGGTTTGGAGTGCCTCAGCAGCTCACAGTTGACAATGGGACATATTTTGATGCATAGCCCTTCAGGAAGTTTTGCGATGATCTTGGCATACAAATATGCTTCGCTTCAGTGTGCCATCCTCAGTCTAACAGAGCTGGTGAAAGAGCCAATGCTAATATCTTGTCAGGGTTGAATCGGAGAATAGTAGGGTTGGCAAAAGGGCTGTGGACCGAAGAGCTCCCAAAGATTTTATGGTCCATTCGGACCACTCAAACAAGGTCCACAGGTTTCACTCCTTTCAGACTATTGTTCGGAGATGAAGCTATGATGCCAACGGAGCTTAAAGGAGGATCCCTTCGAAGCACCGAACCAGAAATAGAAGCAGAAAGGCAAACTTCGCTTGATTTAACAGAAGAAACAAGACTTCGAGCTGTCGCCAATTTGTCAAAGTATCAGCAGCAGACGAAGACTTGGTTTGACCCGAAGGTTATGCTTAGTGAACTTAAGCCGAGTCACCTGGTTTTGCGAAGCATTATAGCACCAGGGAAATTAGGGAATAAGTGGGAAGGTCCATACATTATTCTCCGCTCAGGACACCCTGGTTCTTTTAAGTTAGCCAATTTAGAAGGCGAAGAATTAAAGCATGTTTGGCATGCGGAGCACTTAAAGCGATGTATCGCATAGGAGCTCCTTGTAATCATATGTAAACATCTTCTGAATTAATAAAGATCATGGTTCAGATAATGCCTACCTCTCAAACACTTCCTACTTCAAGTGGACGCACTCGAAGAACAAAGTTGGTTGTGAGGGAAGTGTCATTCATTTGAACAAATTTTTCGGACTTCGAACCACTAGTTCGAAGCTCCCGACGAGGTGGGAAAGTCACTAGAAAATGGATTCCAAGCCACCGGCTTGAAAGCATCCGTAAAAAGGGTCGAAGGAGACCAAATAATGTGGATTCCAAGCTCTGGCTTGAAAGCATCCGTAAAAAGAGTCCAAGGAGACCACTGCGAATTCCAAACCACTAGTTTCATAGCTGTTGGGGGAAAATATCTCATCTTCAGGGTTATTGCCAAAGCAGCATGAAGACAGCCGACCAGTTCGAATGTTGTCCGAAGTCCATCTTCGAAGGTGTATGGAACCTGGTTCGAAGCCCCAAGGCAGTCATTGGTTCGAAGTATGTCTTCGAACCAAAGTCCTTCAGGATCTTTTCTGCCAGCTAAGATGGAAGACTTATCTTCTATCCTATTAGATTAGTCTTTTACCATTTTAGCCCTATTAAGGAAACCGAATAGTTTCCTTAATGTCGGTTGTAATAGAGGGGTAAATAGGTCTTTTCCTTAATGTTTAGGCCTATAAATACCCCCCATTTTACCCTGTAATGAGGACCGATTACAAGGGAATCAATACACACTTTCGAACTATTCTAAGTTATTATCCTTTCGGAGGCTTAGAACAGTTTGCTTCGCAAACACTTCGTTTGTTAGTTTCTTTTCTACAGAAACCTGTTAGCGTAATCTTTTACGCCAACAGTTGGCGCCGTCCGTGGGGAACCTAGTCCAAAAAACTTCGTTCTCTACCAACCTCTTGCATCATGCCTCCTAAGCGGAGCGCACCTCGCAATCCCACTCGGAGGTCCTCTCGGATCTCCGGAGAGATACCCTTCGACACAGTCGAAGTCGGAGGGTCTTCGACTATCCCTCCACCTCAAACTCCGCAAGGGGCTTTTATCCCTCGAGGATACGAAGCCTCTCCACCAACCCCTTCCACACTCCGACCACCCGGAGCCACTCTGCCACCCTCCATTCCGATTCAAACTGATCATACCAGCTCTCAAGACCCGGAAGGTCCTTCCGGAGGAGATGAAGATAGCCTTGGAGACATGGCCACTCAAATGGCCAATCTTCAAGCCGAAGTAGCGAGGTGGCGGCAAGAGGCTGCGAACAGGCTTCGTCCTCAAGCCACCCCAGCTATCCCCGAAGTGCACGAAGACGACGATCTCGATTATCCCGAAGCCCCGGAGAACGCCTCTTACGACAATGAATCTCCGTTGCATCCCGAGCTTCAGAAGGTTCGCTTCGATCCGAGGTTCAAAGCTTCAAAGCTTTGCAAGTATGCCGGAGATGAAGATCCTAGTGAGTTTGCGCGTTCTTATGCCCTAGCAATCGAGGCTAGTGGCGGAGATAGAGAAACTATGGCGAAGTGCTTCCCGTTAGCCCTTCAAGGAGTGGCGTTAAGATGGTTCTGGTCTTTAAAACCAGGATCAATCGCTTCATGGTCACAGTTGAAGAAGAAGTTCATAAGTAACTTTCAGGGCACCTTCGTGCCCCCCATGTCGACAGGGAGCCTTTTCCAAGTGAAGCAGCTCCCCGGAGAAACATTGAGACAGTACTTCAAGCGCTTCGCTCACACGAAGTCGCAAATCCGGGGGTTGTCTACATCTTCAGTGGTTGATGCGGCTCGGGAAGGCGTCAGTCATAAAGGCCTTCTGGATAAATTGCATCGAAAGAGCATCACTACGGTATCACAGCTGATGTCGTACTTCGAGGAGTACTCGAAGTCAGAAGAAGGTTGGCTTCGGAGGACTACTGCTACTTCGACAGTGTTGACAGAAGTTAAAGCAGAGGTGAAGACTTCGGCTCAGCCGCAAGAACCAGTCCCCGAAGTGCAACATGATAGAAGAAG
Organism: Zizania palustris; assembly: GCA_019279435.1. Classification (NCBI taxonomy): domain Eukaryota; kingdom Viridiplantae; phylum Streptophyta; class Magnoliopsida; order Poales; family Poaceae; genus Zizania; species Zizania palustris. The sequence continues at coordinate 100,129,371 of JAAALK010000079.1, read as the reverse complement.
AGGGCAAAAGCACCCTCGCTCTGAGGTCTTAAACATTGCACCCCCGCAGAAGTTTGCGCCAAGAGCTCCACAATCTGCGGGGAACAAGTCCAACGGCTGGAGGCCGCCAGGGAAAACGGCTGGCAAGGGCCAGACCCTTTTTTGCTGTATTCATGGAGAGAATCGAAGCCATGCAACTGACACCTGCAAGGCTATTCTTACCCTTCGGGGAGAATACTTGGAGAGAACTTCGGGTCGAGGTAGTACCGACCGAAGTCCGGCAGCAGTAGTGCGCTCGGAGCCGGTCCAGGCTGTGGCGCGGATAGAAAATCTTGATGCTGCAAGGCATCCTCCGGTGGCCAATGTTATGCCACCTCCGAAGCAAGAAGAAGGGCAAGATAGAGGGAAGAGAGTAGTTCTCCCTATCTCCGGAGGAGGTACCCTCGGAAGCATGTCCAAGAGACAGCGAAGAGAGTACGTTCGAGAAGTAGGCCACATTGGGACTTCGTCATCTGCAGCTACAATGCCGGAGTGGTCTCATGTTCCAATATCTTTCTCTGCGGAGGATGCAGCTGGTATCAAGTTCCCGCATGCAGATCCATTGGTTATTACTGCTGATATTGCAGGAACAGAAGTGCGAAGGGTGCTAATTGACGGAGGTAGCTCGGCAGATATTATATTTGTACAAGCCTTCGATCAGTTATGCATTTCCCGGAAGCATCTCCTCCCAGCGGCTCGTCCTCTGCAAGGCTTTGCAGGACCTCCGCTAGATGCACTTGGCCAAATAGGCCTGGAAGTAACCTTCGGAGAAGGTTTACTAGCCCGAACTGAAGAAGTTATCTTTGATGTGGTGGACGCCCCGTATGCTTATAATGTCATCTTTGGGCGAGGCATGTTGAATCAGTTCGGAGCTGTGGCGCATCACAACTACTTGTGCATGAAGATGCCCACACAATCAGGAGTTCTGACAATCTTCGGAGATCAAGCCATAGCTCGGAGGGCAGAATATGGTCATGGTCCTCCTCTTGATCCGAGGCAAGTAAACAGTGTCCAAGATAATGGAGAAATTTTTTCAGCCTCCTCCGAAGCTTCGAAGAAGTCATTTCCAAGACCAAGTCCCGAAGGAGAAATTGCAACGAAGGTCATTGTCAAAGATGGTAAAGAATACACTTTTCAATTTGGTAAAGATTTACCTCCCGAAGTTGCAACTTCCTTGGAAAAGGTCGTAGAAGAAAATTTGGATGTCTTCGCTTGGTCTGACGAAGATATTACCGGAGTCGATCGGGATATTATTGAACATAGTTTGCTTGTAAACCCGAAGGCCCGGCCTGTTCGACAAGGGCTCCGGAAGATGTCCGCAGAGAGAGCTGCTTTAGCTAAGGACGAAGTTGAAAAACTGCTGAAGGCTGGGATTATCAGAGAAGTGGCCCATACAGAATGGTTAGCCAACCCAGTCTTCGTCAGGAAGAAGTCCTCCGGAAAGTGGCGCATGTGCATTGATTTCACATCTCTGAATAAAGCGTGCCCACGTGACCCCTACCCCATGCCCCGAATTGACCAGCTAGTTGACTCCACTGCAGGTTCGGAGTTACTAAGCTTCCTCGACGCGTATTCAGGTTATCATCAAATATGGTTGAAGCGCGAAGATGAAATCAAGACGAGCTTTGTAACTCCTTCGGGAGTCTTCTGCTATGTAAGAATGCCCTTCGGCTTAAGAAATGCCGGGGCTACTTTTTCAAGATTAGTTGCTAAGGCTCTAGGTCATCAACTAGGTCGCAATGTGGAGGCCTATATGGATGATATTGTAATAAAGAGTGCTTTAAAGCACCAACATAGCCTAGACTTAGCAGAAACATTCAATAGCCTTCGGGCATGTGGGATCCGCCTTAACCCCGAAAAATGTATATTCGGAGCTAAGGCTGGAAAGTTGTTAGGGTACTTAGTTTCAAGCAGGGGAATTGAAGCTAGCCCTACTCAAATAACTGCGCTGCAGAAGATGGCTCCTCCCGAGAATTTAAAGCAAGTGCAAAAGCTGACTGGATGTCTTGCCGCACTTAGCAGGTTTTTATCAAGGTCTGCAGAGAGGAGTTTGCCAATCTTTAAAGCTTTGAAAGGGTCCGAAGATTTTGCATGGACACCGGAGTGTCAGAGAAGCTTCGAAGACATTAAAAATTATCTCAGCAATCTTGCTACACTTACGGTGCCTATTGCGGACGAAACCCTACTTCTGTATCTTGCAGCTACAGGCTCAGCTGTCAGCGCAGTCCTTGTCAGAGAAGCCGATATCAATGGGAAGTTGGTCCAAAATCCTGTCTATTTTGTATCCGAAGCATTGTCAGGAGCAAAGACAAGATACTCCGAACTTGAAAAGTTCGTTTATGCTCTGATAATGGCTTCGAGGAAGTTAAGGCATTATTTTTTGGCTCATAATGTAATTGTACCAACTTCATATCCTTTAGGAGATATGCTCCGAAGCAAAGATTCCACTGGAAGGATTGGAAAGTGGGCAGTAGAACTAGCACCCTTCGGCATATCTTTCCTAGCAAGGACAGCTATCAAATCTCAAGTCCTAGCAGACTTCGTAGCAGAGTGGACTCCACCTGCGAAGTTGACTCCGGAAAAATCAGATGACGGAGTTTGGATTATTTACTCCGACGGGGCTTTTCAAGCATCCGGAGCAGGCATTGGGGCAGTATTAATTTCACCATCAGGACAAAGAGCAATGTACTCCGCAAGACTCAACTTTAAGTCTACCAATAATATAGCGGAGTACGAAGGAATATTATTGGGACTCCGGAAAGCACGTGCTCTAGGGGCTACAAGAATAATTATAAAAACAGATTCTCAGATAGTAGCAGGGCACGTAGACAAAAGTTTTCAAGTCCGACATCCACAGCTTGCAAAGTACTTGGAAGAAATTCGCAAGATCGAAGCACATTTCAAGGGTATTTCCATTCGGAGTATACCAAGAGCTGAAAACGTGCAAGCGGACATTTTAGCGAAGGCTGCTGCCGGAGCTGTGGATGTGCCTGACGAAGCTTTCTATGAGGAGCTCAATGTACCTTCGGTGCCACAAGTTGCTTCTGCAGAGATTCTCTGCATTCCTAGTGCAGATTGGAAAGATTCGATTATAGAACTCTTGCAAGGAGGAACAAATTTGCCCGAAGAGCCCCAATTGTCAAGATTAAAGCTCAGAGCAAGAAACTATCAGTTAATCAGCGGTATATTATACAAGGCCGGAGTATGTTCCCCTCTACTCCGATGTATATCTCAAGCCGAAGGCCAAGAAATTCTTCGAGAAATTCACGAAGGCCTTTGTGGAAGTCATTTAGCCCCTAGAGCTCTGGCAGGAAAAACACTTCGCCAGGGGCTTTATTGGCCCACAATAACAGCTGATGCGGAGAGCTTGGTCCGCACTTGTCAAGGATGCCAGTGGATGGGTCGACGGAGTCATCGCCCACCAACAGCTCTTCAAGTCATTGCTCCGGTATGGCCTATGGCCAGATGGGGTATGGATCTAATTGGTCCCTTTCCGTTAGCAAAGGGAAATCTGAAGTTCGCAGTGGTAGCTATCGAATATTTTTCTAAGTGGGTGGAAGCAGAGCCCTTAACAGCTATCACTTCGAATAATGTACAGAAATTCTTCTGGAAGAACATTATTTGCCGGTTCGGAGTGCCTAGATATCTCACGGTTGATAATGGAACACAGTTCGACGCAGAACCCTTCAAGAAGTTTTGCGAAGACCTAGGCATTCAACTATGTTTTGCTGCAGTGAGACATCCTCAGTCGAATGGAGCCGTTGAGCGAGCCAATGGAAATATCTTATCAGGGCTAAATCGAAGAATAGTAGGGTTGTCAAAGGGACTGTGGACCGAAGAACTTCCAAAGATTCTATGGTCCATTCGGACTACGCAAACAAGGTCCACAGGTTTTACTCCGTTCAGACTACTATTCGGAGATGAAGCAATGACTCCAACGGAGCTCAAAGGGGGCTCATTTCGCAGCACCGAACCAGACGTCGAAGAAGAAAGACAAGCTTCGTTAGATTTGTCAGAAGAAACAAGACTTCGAGCTGTAGCTAATTTATCAAAGTATCATCAGCAGACGAAGACTTGGTATGACCCGAAGGTTAAGCTCAGCGAGTTAAGGCCGGGTCATCTTGTTCTACGAAGCATTATAGCACCAGGGAAGTTAGGCAATAAATGGGAAGGTCCATATCTAATCGTCCGCTCGGGACGCCCTGGTTCGTTTAAATTAGCTAATTTAGAAGGTGAAGAGTTAGCACATACTTGGCATGCGGAGCACCTAAAGCGATACTTCGCATAAGGGCTCCTTGTAATTCGCTTGTAATCACCTCTAAATTAATAAAGCATACACCCTGATGGTTGCCTTCCCCTTGACACTCCTAGTTTCCCGAGCGGACGCGCTGGGACAGAAGTCGATCGAGAGGGAAGTGTCATTAAGCTGGGTTGTATTTCCGGACTTCGTACCCATAAAGTCGAAGCCTCCGGTGTGGTGGCTGAAATCCATCCGGAGCCCAAGCTGATACCTTGTAGGCATCCGTAAAAGAGCCAATACCACATTCTACGGAGTCCAAGCTTCGGCTGGTAGACTTCCGTAAAAAGAGCCGAAGGTGGCCAAAATCTGCGGAGTCCAAGCTGCAGCTTGCAGACATCCGTAAAAAGAGCCGAAGGTGGCCAAATTCTGCGAAGTCCAAGCTCCGGCTGGTAGACTTCTGCAAAAAAGAGCCCAAGTTGGCCAAATTCTGCGAAGTCCAAGCTCCGGCTGGTAGACTTCTGCAAAAAAGAGCCCAAGTTGGCCAAATTCTGCGAAGTCCAAGCTCCGGCTGGTAGACTTCTGCAAAAATAGCCGAAGGTGGCTACAATTTCTGCGAAATCCAAGCTCCGGCTGGTAGATTTCTGCAAAAAACAGCCGAAGGTGGCTAAAGCAAAACAGCATTTAAGCCATGAGCTTCGAATGTTTGTTCATATAAGTCCAAAGTGACAAATTTCTTAAGACACTAAAGTGTCCTCGAAGTTATCTTAATTGATTTCTTTCGTAAAGCAAACAAAGGTACCAAGTTACCATTCTTCTGACTACAAAGGTCAAAGACATTTCATAAGATTTCAAAAGATCTTTAAAAATGACAGAGGGGCTCCGAACCCCCAAAAAATTGTACTCCGAAGTTTTTTCTTTACGCATAACCATCTTTGAATGCAGTTCGAAGTTGCTTATACCCAAAGAGGGGCTAGTAAATATGGAGACAATTTTAAATCGGCATTCATTATTGAAACAAATGTGTTTACAGATTACATTATGAAAAATTGGTATCTATACCAAGAAGGAATCGGAGACCTCTTCGGTCCCGAGAGCTAGGGGTGGAACGACTAGTTCCAACATCGGAAGTTCTAAGAACTTTGCGTTTAACTCTCTTTCTCCCCTTCGAAGCTCTAAAATCCTTCTGTTCTTGTTGAAGCTCGGCCCAAGTTCGAAGCCGCTCAGGACTTCTCTCCCAGCTTCTAAGACCTTCAGATCTTTTATTTTGGGCTTCACCTTCGTCTTCGGACCAGTTAGTGTCTTCAGAAGACGAGGTGTTTGCGTCGATTTCTTTATCTTCCTCTTTAATATAAGACAATACGTCTTTGATTACTTCGGGCGCAATAATGCCGGAGTCATCTCGAGGGATAAGAAATCGAGGACGCTTATAACTCTTTAGAAGTTCGAAGGTGTTCCACAGTGAGCGAAGTTCGCTGTTAAGCTCTAACACTTCGATATCTTCGATAAGAGGCAAAGCCTAAAAATATGACAAACAAGATTTTCATTGATAAATGTTTACAAGCACAAAGCTTTACACGGTTAAAAATCCTAAAACATTCCTAAACCTGTGGGTTTGAAGGAGGTTGGCTGCTCGAAGCTTGGCTCCGAACATGCTTCTGGCGTTGGCCTTCATCAATCCAAGCCTTGATCGCAGATCGACCTTCGGCTCTCCACGAAGTTTGGAAGGCCCGCCAAGCAGCAGCTACACTTCGGAAGGTTTGAGAAGTCGGTCGTCGTCGAAGGTGATTGGACCTCTTCCTGCGTCCGGAGTTATTGATCGGCCCAAATCCTCGTAATAGCGAAGTAGACCAACAGCAGACACATGTCCGGAGAGTTCTCCGTATCTAATGCCCGCCGTCTTCATCTGCTTCGCCACCCCTTGGATCCTTTTCAACCGGCGCAGAAGGCTGATGTTATCATCAGAAGGGAGAATTCCAGTAGTACCGAAGTACTCCAGGACTTCTAACAACTGATTCATAACCTCCGCAGCCACCTTCTCAGACTTCAACTTATCTTCGTTCAGCGCATCCTTCGCCGAAGTAACTTCGTCCAAAACCCCAGAAAGCCTAGCATTCTCAGTGGTCAAAGTATTTTTCTGTGTCAACAATTGGCTAGCTTCCTCTTCAAGCCGGACGAGCCTAGACCCTGCAGTAGCATGCTCCGTCCGTAGTTTGTCAACTTCTGCTCGAAGCACAATCCTTTCCGCTTCGAGCTCTTTCTTTACAACCTCCAAGCTTTGCCTGGCCCTTCGCTCTGTTAATATTATATTGTCCATTTGAGTCACTCGACTTTCAGAGATGTTAAAATTCCTTCGAAGAGTGCTATTTTCTTCCCGAAGCCGAGCGATTTCTTCGTCATTGCATAGACTTGCAGCTCGGGCCAAGACAGTTTGCTGCTAAAGTAAAAATCAAAGTAAATATTCATTCGAAGATAAATTCTATAATAATTTGCAGTTGTTTCATACCTGATAAGCTGTACGTTCAATAATGGCATTAAGCTCCGTCCTGTCAGCCTTGCGCAGGATGGCCACTAATTCGGTCTCCCCTATCTCACGACTAGCTCGATCCAAAGGTTCGAGCAAAGTCCGAAGACCAGTTGTTTGCCCTAAGAAAGGAGCCAGCAAGGGGAGCATGCTTATTGCCTCTTGGTCATCTTCGTTCAATGAAGGACCGGAGCTTTGGCCTGCAGACTTCGGAGCCACTGGAGTTCGAACCTCCCTGGAAGATTGGCTCTCGTCTGTTGAATCAGACGGAGTTGATTCGGAGCTTATAGCAGGCAGGGGCTCTATTTGTCTTTTGCCTCTTCCAGGCCCCTTTTGAGTAACTCTTGGGGCTAGCTCCGAAGTCGTCGAAGGTTCAGGAATTATTTCCTCCTAGCGGACTTCTTCCATAGAAGTGGGTTCTGCAAAACAATCAAAAGTATTATACATAGTATAAAAATTCAAATAAATACAAAAGTTCTTCGAATTCTACCTTCGGCAGTCCGTGGAGGAGTTGTTGTCAGACTAATTGGTGGATCGAAAGCTAATTCTTCATCTGAATCAGCCGTTGAATCATGGACTGCAGGAGCATCGTCCTGGGTAGTCCTCGCTGCTTCTTCGGGAATCAAAGCCATAGTGACTTCGACCCCACTTTCATCCACAGGAACTTCGTCCTGAGCTACATCTTCTTGAATTACCGAAGTCCTTGGTTGATCAACATTTTCTCCGGACTCCGGTACGTTCACAGGCACTCCGGTTTGTGCGGCCCTTTGAGTTTCATTCTCTTCCATTAGGCGCACAAGTAACCTTTCCACTTCTTCTTGGGAATCGGAGACCGAAGCTCTGGAGCTCGAAGGTATAGGATCTAAAGGTGCGAGGTTCTTCGGCTTCCGAGCCACCCTCTTCACCGGAGTTTTTGCTGAACTTGAAGTTCCAGCTTCGGCTTTTCTTTTTTGAAGCTTTTTCTCCAAAGGTGCCCAATCCATCAGAGGGGGAGGAGTGAGTTTCAGCATTCCCCATACTCTGTTAAATCGCTCCCAACTTCCGACTAATTTGATTCGCCATTCTTTTTCTGACGGAGTTGGAGCACCCAGAATCTTCTCCGAAGCCCTTACAATTTGCTCTGAAGTAATAGGGGCTGAAGAAGCTAAAAAATAATTCAAGTTAATCTTTCTTCGAAGTAAATATGTACTATGCATGTTGGTTTCGAAGTTACCTGTAGGACTTGAAGTCAAGTTAATTCTACGAAGACCACCTTCGGAATCATCTTCGAAGATAATAGGCCAGTTAGCCATCAACGGAGGAATTTGAAGACCGATGAACTCTTCGGCCAAATCCCACATACTGAGTCTTCGGCTAACTTTCTCAAGCAAGTTCAGACGGGCTTCGAATTGACCTTCGTTAGGACGCACCAAAGCTTCTTTTCGGAACTGGATTTCTTTAAGAGGTCCGGCCAGAGGATTGCTTGCCCCGACTTCGGCATAGAACCATTTCAGCACCCAATCAGTATACCATCTAGCATTGATGGCCTTAGCAGGGAATCGCAAAGCGTATTCATCTCGAAGCCTGAAATTGATGCTTCCGAAGGCAACCACTACTTTTTCACCTCCGGAGCCTACGAAGGTCTTCGGCTGACAAGTTGCTCTATGCAATGCTGCGAAGATTTCAGCCCTCCCCTCACAACCTTCGGCTCTTAGAGCCCACTCGAAGATAGCTAATCTAGCTACAGCATTCGGAGACAGCTGGGGGAGAGTTACATGAAACAAGTCAAGGACTTCAGCCAAGAAATCTACAGCAGGGAGGCCCAAGCCTGCTTCGAAAAAAGCTTCGAACACTACGACTTCTCCGGGTCTTGGTGATGGGATTGCTTCTTTCCCTGGTTTTCGAATCATAACTCCTGCACCTATATTTCCTCCTGCTGCCATTGCCAGGGACTCTCTTTTGCAGGTTGAATGTCCTAATTCAAAGGATTGGTCCAGATATTTGGTCGATGGAGGGCACAGACCTTGATCATCGGCGATTTGGGGATTTTTTCCCCTTGCCGCCATGGAAGTTGTCGCCTGCATCGAAGGCGTCGCCGCCACTGTTGCCGCTGCCGCTGCCGCAGCCGCTTGTTGACGAGCCAAAGTTGAAGGAGGTGCAGAGCCTTTGGTCTTCGCCATCGCAATCGCTGGATCGATCTGAGAGAGTGGGGACTAGGACTCAAGAACTCGAAAGCTAGGGCTCAAGAACTCAAGAACTCAAAAGGCTTTTGACTGGGAGCAAGCAGTGAAAAGGTAATCGAGTAAGTTCTGGAGTTCTTTATTTATAGTCTAACTTTCCGTTTGTTACCGTTTGAGCTCTGCCCTTTCGCATTCCCGCCTGTTATTTTCCTCCGAAAATAACGCTTCGTATAACTCCGTTAGAAACAGAAACTAACGGCTATATTTTCTAAGTCTAAAAGACTTTCGAACTTCTTGAATCAGTTCTAAGATAGTTCGAAAAGTAATTACCTTATGACTGATTCGAAGTTCATATCTTCATGTATTTCGAAGATAAAACAAAAATCAATAACCCCTATGATTGGTTATCTTTTCTTTCCGTATACTGCTCTCCTAACGTTACAGGTCGAACGGAGAAGCGTATTCGAGGGGCTACTGTTGGGGGAAAATATCTCATCTTCAGGGTTATTGCCAAAGCAGCATGAAGACAGCCGACCAGTTCGAATGTTGTCCGAAGTCCATCTTCGAAGGTGTATGGAACCTGGTTCGAAGCCCCAAGGCAGTCATTGGTTCGAAGTATGTCTTCGAACCAAAGTCCTTCAGGATCTTTTCTGCCAGCTAAGATGGAAGACTTATCTTCTATCCTATTAGATTAGTCTTTTACCATTTTAGCCCTATTAAGGAAACCGAATAGTTTCCTTAATGTCGGTTGTAATAGAGGGGTAAATAGGTCTTTTCCTTAATGTTTAGGCCTATAAATACCCCCCATTTTACCCTGTAATGAGGACCGATTACAAGGGAATCAATACACACTTTCGAACTATTCTAAGTTATTATCCTTTCGGAGGCTTAGAACAGTTTGCTTCGCAAACACTTCGTTTGTTAGTTTCTTTTCTACAGAAACCTGTTAGCGTAATCTTTTACGCCAACAATAGCATTCGCAAAAAGAGCCGAAGGAGGCCAAACAAAACAGAGTTTGAGCTAATAAGCTTTGAATATCTGTAAAAAGAGTCCAAAGTGACCAATAATTTTAGACGTTAAGATGTCCAGGAAATTAGTCCAAAATGACTACCTTTAAACAAAAGGTACTAAGTTACTAGTTTTCAGACTCCAAGTAGTCGAAGACATTTTGAAAGATTTTAATCAATCTCTAAGTTGCTGAGGGGCTCCGAGCCTCCAAAATTGTACTCCTAAGTCTTTTTCTTTGTGCCTAACCATCTTCGACTACACTTCGAGGTTGCTTACGCCCAAAGAGGGGCTGGGAAGTAAGGAGACAATTTTAAAATCATAATCTTTATTACTCGAACAGATTACATTATATTACGAAAAATCTGTGTCTATACCAAGAAGGAATCGAAGACCGCTTCGATCTCTAGAGCTACCACTAAAGCCGAAATGGCTAGTTCTAGAGCCGGGAATCCTGATAACCTTATGTTTAATTCTTCTCCCTCTCTTTGAAGCTAAAAAATCTTTTTGTTCCTGTTGAAGTTCAGCCAAAGTTTGAAGTCGCTCGGGGCTTCTTTCCCAGCTCCGAAGTTCCTCAGGCTTCTTTCCTTGTTCTTCAGCAATACTCTCTTCTTCGGACCATTCAACGTCTTCAGAAGATGAAGCTTCCAAGTTAACTTCTTTTTCTTCCTCTTTAATATAAGATAATATATCTTTACATATTTCGGGTGCAATTGCATTGGAGCTTTCTCGAGGAATAAAAATCGAGGTCGTTTGTGAAGTTTTAAGAGATCGAAGGTAGCCCATAGCAGGCGGAGTTCTTCGGTAACATTTAATACTTCGACATCATCCATACGAGGTTGAGAAGCCTAAAAACATGATAAATAAGTTTTCATTCATAATATATGAAAGCATAATTTTTACATATTCGGACCCCTAAACAAAACTAAACCTGCGGGTCCGGCAGAGGCTGGCTGCTCGAAGCTTGAGACCGAGCTTGTTTTTGGCGATGCCCTTCATCGATCCAAGCCTTGATCGATGTTCGACCTTCGGCTCCCCATGAAGCTTGGAAGGCTTGCCAAGCTGCGGCCACATCTTCGGAAGGGTTTAGCAGTTGGTTGTCGTCGAAGGTAATGGGAGTCGCCCCCGACTCTGGTGCTACTGATAGCCCTAGATCCTCGTAGTAGCGAAGTACTCCGAGAGCAGCTGCATGGCCGGAGAGTTCTCCATACCGAATACCTACCGTCTTCATCATCTTCGCTACTCCTTGGATCATTTTTAGCCGTCGCAGTAAAGGGACGTTGTCACTCGAAGGTAATGTCTAAAGAGTACCGAAGTACTCTAAAACACCTAAAAGATTATTCATGACCTCCGCAGCTACCTTCTCCGACTTCACTTTATCTTCAATTAAGGCAACCCTTGAAGAAGTTAGCTCATCTACCACAGAGGATAGTCTAGCTGCCTTCGTAGCTAAAGAGTTTTTCTGGCTAAGTAGGTTGCTGGCTTCCTCCATGGCTTTAGTCTTCTACTCTTGAAACTTAACCAGCTCAGCCCCCGCCGTGGCATGCTCTGCCCGCATTTTCTCTATTTCAGCCCGAAGAACGATTTGTTCGGCTTCGAGCTTCTTATTTGCAGCCTCCAGACCAAGTCTGGCCCTCCTCTCCACTGCAACCATCTTGTCTAATGTTGGAACAATTGCGTTAGTTCCAGCAGGTTTTCCTGTGGTTGTGTATGATGTGGAGAATGAACCTCGATGGGTTCTCTCAGAAGGAGAAAGAGTTTATACTGGTTCGGGCCTCCCCTTGGGGATAATAGCCCTACGTCCAGTTTGTGGTGGATTTGGCATGCTATACCTTGGTGTGGGGAAATAACTCCAGGGTCTCCTGGCCCCCTGGAGCGTGTCCCCTGGTACAAGGGCTTGGCCCTGCTTTTATAGGCACGCAGGTCTTAAGGAAAAGACTAAGATACCCTCTACAAGCCCGTAGGCTTATAGGGGTAGACAGGGAAAGAGGCTAGCTACTGAGCAAGAGTACCAGACAGCTTTACAGCTTTACAGATGCGTCAGGCTATGCCAGGCTTGACCAGCTAAAAGATACACCGCAGGTGGAGGCTGGGGGAAAGGCTTCGAAGTGCACCCGGAGGGGGGCTTCGAAGGATGCTCCGGAGAGTGACCTCCGAATGGGGCTTCGGAGGGCGGCCTCCGGACTGGGTTCCCGGAGGGCGGCCTCCGAACTGGGCTCCAGAAGGCGGCCTCCGGACTTGGCTCTCGGAGGGTGGCCTCCGGACTTGGTTCCCGGAGGGCGGCCTCCGAACTGGACTCTGGAAGGCGGCCTCCAGACTTGGCTCTCGGAGGGTGGCCTCCGGACTTGGCTCCCGGAGGGCGGCCTCCGAACTGGACTCCGGAGGGCGGCCTCCGGACTTGGCTCCCGAAGGGTGGCCTTCGGACTTGGCTCCCGGAGGGTGGCCTCCGGACTTGGCTCCCGGAGGGTGGCCTCCGGCGCCCCGCGCCAGGGCCCGAAGTGGGGGCTCGAGCCGGACCCCTGAAAGGCACCTTGGGACCTAAAAACAATACTTAGAGAGAAAGCAGGCTCCGACAGTGCTGGGCTCTGGGCCGAAGGCTGTCGGAGGCTGACGTCATTTGGCCCCTGTTCAAGGGAAATATATTTCCCCCAACAGTAGCCCCTCGCGTGTAGGCCTTCGGGACGAAGGGGTGCACGCGCCCTTAGGACAAATGACCTGAAAACACAACTTCAGAGAAAACATACCTTCGGAGCCTGGACCTAAGGTGACCTCGATACCTGGGGGTAATAAATGCCCGCGCTTGCTGCCAGAACGGCCTCGGGGAGCCCGAACGGCTCCGCAACAGTCAAAAAAGTTACAGTTACCTTGCTCTGGGCCGGTTCGCCTTCGCTGGAGGCCCACCTGGCGGTGGGTTCGGCCCACGACGGTTGAAATTCTTACCGCGCCTATAAATAGGGACTTACCGCGTGCGGCTTCGGCACACCTTCATTCGCTTTCTCCTTGTTGCCTTGCAACCTTCGCTCTCTTCTTCTTCCAGCTTCGCTTCGAGCCACCTTCGCTAGTTTTAGCCCTTCGCGGCGAAGTCCCATCAACATGCCGAAGAAGGCGATGGCGAAGCCTCTGGCTTTGGGCTCGAGCTCGGGCTCCACCCAGGTGCAGGCAGCGGCGGCTGCGGCGGCGAAGACTGCGCCCAGGCGGCTAGGGCCGAGGGACCTTCGGACGCCCTCCGACAAGTTCGAGCAGACCCTGGAGATGAGGGCCTCGATTTCCACGTGGGAGTCCGTCCGAAGGGCCTGCGAGGGGAAGATTGCAGCAAAAATCCAACTCAGGGTTCCGGCGAAATCGGAGGCCGTACCAGAGCCTCGGGCTGACGAAGTGGTGGTGTTCGAGGCCTTCTTCGAGGCCGGCCTCGGACTGCCTGCAGTGGGGATGCTTAGCGAAGTCCTCAAGGCCTACAACCTTGAGCTCCCTCAGGTTTCACCGAACGCAGTGGCGAGGCTAGCTGTCTTCGAGTGGGCCATGAGGGCCGAGGGTTGCGAGGGCCGCGCGGACGTCTTCGTCGCCCTCCACGACGCCAACTGCCAACCGAAGCCGCGGGAGGGGACGGACCGCGTCAAGAGGGCGCTGGCCTTCGGCAGCACCAATTTCCAGCTCCGGAAGGAGTACCAAGACGCCTTCCCGGCGAGGGCCGTAAACAACAAGTGGTACTCGAGGTGGGACCAAGAGTGGTTCTATGCCTCCGTCGGCGCGAACTCTCCCCTTCGGAGTACCAACGCCCGTATTTTGTACCGGCGCGAAGGGGTGGTGAAGGCCAGCGAAGACCTCCTTCATTCGCGGATCTCGCTGCTCCGAAGGGTGGCGGTGAAAATGAGCATGAGGGACCTCGTGGAGGAGTTCATCACCCTTCGGCTTAGCCCCCTCGCACGCTCCTGGCCGGAGGGTCTCTTCCAGGCTTCGGATCGAGGTGAACTTAGCGAGTTGGCCTGCGATCGCTTCTGTAAGGCTTCACACTCTTCTTGCTTTTAACACTTCGTAGATCTTTGCCTCTAATTCCAACTTTAATGCAGCCGCCCTCGACTTGAGGACCCCGGAGGAGGCCATCGCGGCGGCGGACCGAGTCATCGGGACTCCGACCCCCGAGGAGCAGACGCAGCACCTCGCCCTGGTGGGATCCTGGGAACGTTGGAACAGAGTATGGAGCGCGCTCGAACTTGGAGGGCTCCCTGCTCTGCCGGACTTCGTCCACCTGACTACCTCGTCGGCCGGAGCCAAGAGGAAGAGGGGGGACGAAGATGAGCCGGACACTTCGGGGCCTCGGCCGGAGGTTCCCGCGGCCGAAGTCTCTAATCTGGCAGAGGTTGCGGCGAAGCCTTTAGCTGCCCCGACTCCCAAGAAGGCGGCGAAGCCCTCGGCGACGAAGCCCTCAGCGGCGGAGATCGACGCGCGTACCCCTGCCGCTAAGGAGGCCACGGAGGCCCCGGAGGCGACAACTCCGGGCGCGGAGGCGGATGCGCCGACTTTGCAGCTAAGGAGTTGGAGGGCACACCTAGCCCCAACTTCCTTTCAAGAAATCTCTGACGAAGGTAAACCCTCTTTGTCTTCTTCTTTTCAACGCCCGGATCCTGACTCGGCTTCTCTACAGATGACGAAGCCGATGCGAGGCCCGTAGGGGCGAAGCCGTCGGGCGAAGCCGTAGCGAAGCTCGATGAAGCGAAGCCTTCGGAAACTTCAGGAAGCGGCAGCAGCGGCAGCGACAGTGAATCGCACTCCGAGGGGACTTCATTCGAAAACGGAAGCAGCGAAGGCCGCGGCGCGGAGGACCCTCAGAGCGACGAAGATGTCGACGCGGTGGGCCTGAGCCCTGCCAAGCCGAAGCCCGCGGAGGCGACCGTGGCCATCGTCCACCCTTTCAAGCCGAAGGGAGGCGTGACGGAGGCAGCAATCAGTGGCTTCAGCGAGGCTTGTGCTGTTGCGGAGGCAGGAGACTTGGTGGCCCAGCTCAGCCACCGAGACCCCACGAATCTCTTTGTTAGTTCTAACAAAGTCCTCCTGCGGGTGAGCGAAGCCCCTTGCAACTTCAAACTATACTTTGTCCCTTGGTTAACACTTATGGTTTCTTGAATTTCTGCAGGCCTTCGCACTGAACGCGGCGGCTTCGACTGCTGCCGACAGGCGGATGGAGCGCCTCGCAGAGGAGAAGGAGGCCCTTCGCCGCGAGGTCTCGGAGGAGGCCGAGAAACGGAGGCGGGCCGAGGCTTCGGCTGCTGAGGCGAAGGAATCATTGGCCTCGGAGACGTCTCGGCTCCGCGCGGAGCTCCAGGCTTCGAAGGATGCCGAGGCCCGACAGGCGAAGGAAAACGAGGAGCTCCGCCAACGGGCTCAGGATCTCGAGAACTTTGTCGTGGCCAATCTTGACGAGGCCACCCAGAGCCTGACCGAGGTCCTTGAGAAAATAGGGACCGAGTGCCGGACTCCGGATTTTGGCGATCAGGACCCGATTGGGGACCGCGCCGAATTCTTGAAGACCGCGGCTTCAATAGCGGACGAAGCGCTGACGGGCTTCGCTCTTATGGCCGGTCGCGTCGCGGGCCAAGGGGTGCTGCACATGCTCCATGCCGCGGGGTGTGACCACCTTCGGGCGGCAATCTCCGTGACCCCAGTGGCCTTCGGGGGTCCGCACCTGGTGACGCCTTCGCCTGACGTCCGCGGAGCCTGGCGGCGGCTGCAGGAACCTTGGAAGGAACAAGGCTGCGGAGCAGTCCTTGACCTCATGAAGGCCCTTCGACAACGCCGGTCCAAGGGCCCGCTGCGCCGGACAAGCCTTCGACCTCGACGCCTCTGCCTCCGAAGGTGTAGATCTCCTTAGGCCTTTTGTAATACTTAGCTGCAGGCTTGTAAAAACTCTATCAGCTTATTAATATGAAATGCGGGGGTTTTTTATACCTGCCCAGGCTCAGACTTCAAGCGTAGACCTCGAAGTCCTCGAGGACTCCGAAGAGCTTCATCAGCTGTGGGAGATCCTCGAAGTAGCTAGGTCCGAAGGCCCCCCTCGGTTTAAGCTTCCGAGGGGGCCTAGCGGCGAAGCCATTTCTGAAGTAGCTCAGGATTTATTAGCCGCTGTGAAGACGGAGTCCCTTCAGGGCCCTTTGTTTTTGCCTTCGCGAACGGCCTTAGCAGGCGACGAAGCCCTAGACTTTTCTGCCTTCGATACGGCACCGCCTGCTTCGCTAAGTTGGAGCGACCTGCAAGGTGGAAGACGGAGCTTACGGGCTTCGGAGCCTAGACGAGCTAGTCGAGGGAGAGCGGGCTCCGACGAGGCAACGTCCAGCCGAGGTGGCCCTGGCCGAAGAAGGGGCAAGCGAGGGTTGGGGCCTCGCACACGGTTCTTCTTAGGTTTAGATACAGATTATACGTAATTTTGCTTCCGAAGTGTGTTTGTAACACACTTCTCAATATACAATGAATAGAGTTTGCTATCTTTGCACACTTCGCCTGTATGCTTCGTGTTGTTTGACTTCGAACATTTTAGCTTGTTACGCTCGTACTGCGTATTACATTCGCACACCTCGCATACATGCTTCCCCCTTTGCTCGTGGCAGCTAGGGACTTGGCCGTTGCTAGTGCGGGCAAAAAAATAAACGATGCGAAGGGTGCGCCTTTCGGCGGCTTCGACGCACGAATTTTCTTAAGCGAAGGCCTCTTTTGGGCTTCGAACGCTTTAATTTGGTGCGAAGCAAGGCTTCAGCTGCTCGAAATTTCACTGAGCGAAGGCCTCTTCCGTGCTTCGAACGTGCTAACTTGGCGCGAAGCGAGGCTTCGGCACAACCAAGCCTAGCGAGGCATGCTTCGGCATGGTAGGATTTGAATGCTGTGCGTGAGCGAGGCTCCGAAACGCACTTAGGTTTTAGCGAAGTATGACTTCGAGACGCTTAGGCGTATATAACATTAACACGCGAAGCAAGGCTTTGGAGCGTGTTTGGATAATGAAGCAGGGCTTCGGAACTTGGTCCTGTAATGAGAAGGATATTTGGTGTGGATTCACCGAACCTGTGATAGTGTGAGCCACCTTCGACTCTGAGCCACCTTCGACTCTGGGTCACCTTCGACCCTAGGGTGTTTCGGGTGCGGAACCCGGAATCCCTGGGATGCTTCGGGTGCGGAGCCCGGAATCCCTGGACTCGTCGGGCCAGTGGCCCGGAGTCCTTATTACTGCTACGGGCCCGGAGGCGCTGTGTAGCCTTCGGAGGGGTACTCCGGATTTTATAAAGCGAAGCGGGGCTTCGAATATCAAAGCGAAGCAGGGCTTCGAATATCAAAGTGACTGCGAAATTGTACATCGAAGTGGTACTTCGGATAGTGGACGTACCTCGTAAGGTGACTGAAGGTTGGCCTCGTAGCCCCTGGGGCTTCGATGGCCTCCGACGTGTGGAGCGGAGCCCCTTGTCGGAGGGTGAGCTCCGGTATGTGGAGGATGGAGGAAGGCGAGGATGGCCTTCGAGCTGCACCCGAAGCCCCTTGCCGGAGGGTGCGCGAAGCAAAAAAGCTTCGAAGCTCCCCCCTCAGGCGTACTTCGAGTTGCAGACAGTGGCAGAGAACTTAGCTTTTAGTACTAAGTTCCCCACGGACGGCGCCAACTGTTGGAACAATTGCGTTAGTTCCAGCAGGTTTTCCTGTGGTGGTGTATGATGTGGAGAATGAACCTCGATGGGTTCTCTCAGAAGGAGAAAGAGTTTATACTGGTTCGGGCCTCCCCTTGGGGATAATAGCCCTACGTCCAGTTTGTGGTGGATTTGGCATGCTATACCTTGGTGTGGGGAAATAACTCCAGGGTCTCCTGGCCCCCTAGAGCGTGTCCCCTGGTACAAGGGCTTGGCCCTGCTTTTATAGGCACGCAGGTCTTAAGGAAAAGACTAAGATACCCTCTACAAGCCCGTAGGCTTATAGGGGTAGACAGGGAAAGAGGCTAGCTACTGAGCAAGAGTACCAGACAGCTTTACAGCTTTACAGATGCGTCAGGCTATGCCAGGCTTGACCAGCTAAAAGATACACCGCAGGTGGAGGCTGGGGGAAAGGCTTCGAAGTGCACCCGGAGGGGGGCTTCGAAGGATGCTCCGGAGAGTGACCTCCGAATGGGGCTTCGGAGGGCGGCCTCCGGACTGGGTTCCCGGAGGGCGGCCTCCGAACTGGGCTCCGGAAGGCGGCCTCCGGACTTGGCTCTCGGAGGGTGGCCTCCGGACTTGGTTCCCGGAGGGCGGCCTCCGAACTGGACTCCGGAAGGCGGCCTCCGGACTTGGCTCTCGGAGGGTGGCCTCCGGACTTGGCTCCCGGAGGGCGGCCTCCGAACTGGACTCCGGAGGGCGGCCTCCGGACTTGGCTCCCGGAGGGTGGCCTCCGGACTTGGCTCCCGGAGGGAGGCCTCCGGACTTGGCTCCGGGAGGGTGGCCTCCGGACTTGGCTCCCGGAGGGTGGCCTCCGGCGCCCCGCGCCAGGGCCCGAAGTGGGGGCTCGAGCCGGACCCCTGAAAGGCACCTTGGGACCTGAAAACAATACTTAGAGAGAAAGCAGACTTCGACAGTGCTGGGCTCTGGGCCGAAGGCTGTCGGAGGCTGACGTCATTTGGCCCCTGTTCAAGGGAAATATATTTCCCCCAACATCTAAGCTGGAGATTCGAACTTCGGAGCCTTCAAGACTCCTCTGGAGAGCAGTAATCCTCTCCTAAAGACGATGGCTTCCTCGCTCGTTCGAGACGGCTGCAGCTCGAGCCAAGACTATTTGGTGCGAAGAGAAAAAGAAGGTGAGGAATTGTTCATAAGTTGAAATTAATCTTGTTTTGTAGATACTTCATACCTGGTATGTGTTGACACGAAAACGTGCCCCTGTACTTCGGTCAGTCTGACGATCCAAAAGTGCACGAATACTTAGGGACAGGCCTAAGCATGACGTGGCACCGACGTCACGTTCCGACTACCCTAAATAGTGATAAGGGGGTGGAGTCGCCAGGCCACCAGATTACACAGAATAATCCAATTAGCCGAGGGAAATAGATTAAACTGAATAAAATCAGCAAACCGGTTAGAGCCCGTCTGGTTCAAAGTCTGATGCGAAGGGTGCGCCGAAGGGTACCTTCGGCGTCTGGTGCGAAGTGCTCCGCCGAAGGGTGCTTCGGCGTTCGGACTAATCCGGCCAAAGGTGAACTCCGAACTGATCTGGACACGATGATCACCTCCGAACAGCGGGGTTCGGTGTGATATCTCCGATACAGCAATATATGGGACAATGACGCGAGGGCCACGCTCGAGTGCAACTTTGTCCAGTGCGGAGTATGGTCATGGCTAAGCCTATTGCCGAAGCCTGTGGTCCTGCCGAAGGGTGTCCTGGGACCTCCGGAACCGATCTCTCAGCTCCGGACACCTCCGACGAAGGGGCTCTAAACGTGTGAACCTACAACAGAGGAGTGCGAAGTACCAATTCGTCCTGAGGACCGAATTTTGCTAAGTGTTGCACTAGTAGCGAAGGTAGCAATCTATTACGCAGATTAGCGAATACTTCACAGGCGAAGTAACAAGGATTACCACTATTCCGTAGTGGCCGGTGGAGGGCTTCCAGGCAAACCCACGAAGAGGTACAGGAAAATAAAGGTAAAGTAAATATGATCAAAGCATGGGCTTTGGTTTGGTTTGATTTGGGGGGGCTCTCCACGCCGGCCATGCCTCTCTATTTATAGGGGATTAACTCCTAATATAATATGCCATTAATCTGGCCAGATAGAGATAGAGATTGAGATAGAAACGCGTACAACTCTATCTCTAGCGAGGTGGGCTTCGGACAGGCCCGTCGAGACCTGCTCCTCGGGCCGAAGCTTCGGTAGCATGGGCTTCGGCTAGGCCCGTCGAGGCTTGCTCCTCGGGCCGAAGCTTCGGCAGCGTGGGCCTCCAAAGGCTTCCTGGCCGAAGCCCATGGGCTGGCTAGAGGCTTCCGGAGCCCATATAGCTCAATGGACTTCGACCCTGTAGGGCTTCGGACAGACCCTGGACATGTGTACTTTTGGCCCAAATCACCAAAAATTGATATTTTGATAATCT
The DNA here is from genome assembly GCA_019279435.1 of Zizania palustris. NCBI lineage: Eukaryota > Viridiplantae > Streptophyta > Magnoliopsida > Poales > Poaceae > Zizania > Zizania palustris. The sequence continues at coordinate 100,109,346 of JAAALK010000079.1, read as the reverse complement.
AGCCATTACTTCCATTTTTTGCTATCAACACATGCCCCCTGCCTTTTAGTGAACTAGTGAACTAAAAGCACAACGAGCTGAAGACGATACCATTCGTATAGGCTTTTCGACACTTTCATGATGTTTGCCACACACTTGGGAAATACCTTTTCAAGTAACTGCCATTCAAAGCTCTTCGAAACCACTCTCCCAGTAGAGATTCCAACACGTATGCATTGCCGGGAGTGATTTCGGCTATCTTAAAAGGACCTTCCCATCTAGGTGGCCATTTTCCAAATTTGGGACTCTTCGTGCCTAAAGGCAAAATCGTCTTCCATACCAAGTCTCCTATATGAAACGATTTTGGTTTAACCTTCTTATTGTAGGCTTTAGCTACTCTCTTCTTGTCTACTTCTATGGCCTCTAAAGCCCTTAATCTCTTATCGGTCACTTCCTCTAGGTTGTCCTTTAGAAGAGTTTCATACTCGTCGACCGATAAGCCATCTTGCTTCAACACTCTTAAGGAGCCAAGATCTACCTCTACAGGCAGAACGACCTCTTGTCCATATACCAACTCATATGGACTGACCTTGGTGGCACCGTGCTTTGCAATCCTACAAGCCCATAATGCCTCGGAAAGCACTTCATGCCACCTTTTAGGAAACTCTTCAATTTTCTTCATAATAAGCTTAATCACGGTTTTATTACTAGACTCGGCCTGACCATTGGCCTGAGCATAGTAAGGTGAAGAGTTTATCAACTTAATGCCATAGTATTCGGTGAAGTCCCTTACTTCTTTAGAGACAAATGAACTACCTTGATCCACAGTAAGAGTTTGAGGGATGCCGAATCTATGTATGATGTGCTTTAAAATAAAATCACGTACCTCATTGTGAGTCATGTTCTTGAGAGGTACGGCCTCGACCCATTTGGTGAAGTAATCGGTCGCCATCAACATGAACCGATGCCCCTTTGAGGAAGGAGGGTAGATCTAGCCGATGAAGTCTAAACCCCAACCTCTAAACGGCCATGGCTTGACAATAGGATTGAGCAATGAGGCAGGAGCTAACTGGATGTTGCCAAACCTCTGGCATGCCTCACACCCTTTGTAGTACTCGAAACAATCTTCGGTCATAGTCGACCAATAGAAGCCCGCTCTTTTGAGCATCCAACTCATCTTTTGGGCCGACTGATGAGTGCTGCAAAGCCCCTCATGGACTTCTCCTGTAGCCACCTAGGACTGCTCATGGTCTAAACACTTCAACAGCACTCCATCGATGGTTCGGCGATACAATGTATCGTCTACCAACACGAATTTGAACGCTTGTCGCCGAACCTTCCGATCAACCCTTCGGCTAGGGTCTCTCAAATACTGGATGATTGGGACTCTCCAATCGCCTTCACAGGTTTTAGAGGGCCTCGCTGGTCCACCTTCTGAAAAAACTTCTAAAATAATGACTTCGGAGTGCCCCCGAGCCATTCCAGCTCCTGCCGAAGCCTGGCCGAGGTGGCCATTCGGAGTGTGCCGGGTCGAAGCTCTTCGGAGGGTTCGGACTCCGGGGGTCCTTCTCCGTCCAGGATGCTTCGCACTATCGGCTCCGGCATGCCAGATCCTTTGATTGGCAGAGCACTCCGATCTAGGGGCTTCGGCGCATGGTGGCCTTTGGCGACCCGAGGGGTTTGACCCGAGGCATGCACCCGCCCACCTTTACTGGCTTCGGCAGTTGGACTAAACACCGACTTCTCTAATACAGAAAATTTCCGTCTCTTGACTTGGTAGCCAGATGCTTGTTGAGCCAAATCATTGGCGACTGAATTGGCTTCTCTTGACACGTGAGATATTTTGAAATCATCAAAAGTAGCAACTATGTCTAGACATTTGTCCAAGTAGCTATTCAGCAAGCCATTGAAACATTGAGCATTCTTAGCTACTTGTTGTACTACTAATAACAAATCAGCATACGCGTGAACATGTTTAGCGCCTACAGACTCTAGTAGTTCAAGACCTAGCAACAAAGCCTCGTATTTGGCTTGGTTATTAGTGGAAGAAAACTCCAGTCGGGCCGAGGTTTCAAAGCGCATACCATTAGGCGATATGAGAACCACTCCAATAACTTGGCCACTCTTTCAAGCCGAACCATCAAAATAGATTTTCCACGGTACTACCTCAACTAGAGCAATAACATCACTCCTGCTGACATCTATGTGATGATCAACTATAAAGTTGGCTATGACTTGGCCTTTCATCGCTCTTAGGGGCTCGTAGGCCAAATCGTACTCAATCAACGCGTAAGCCCATTTTCCGATTCTTCCACTTAGAATCGGCTTCTGTAACATGTGTTTTATAACATCGATTTGGCAAACTACAACACATGTAATGGGGGATTGGTCCCGATCTTCCGTTAGGTAAGGATAACTTGGATTGGTGGAGAATCTCGACGTTGGCGATCCAAGGCTCGGGTCCGGCGGATCAAAACCTTGCAATCGCTACACCACCGTCTCCGTTGGCTATCAACCACACAGGGCGTGATTGACCTCGCCACGAGGGCTAGTTCCTGCAAGCGAACCCAAGAACACAAGCAAGAACAGGAAGGATACAAGTCAAATGCCAAATCACAGATAAACTATGAAGAGGAGAGGTTTCACAAACGCTGATGCAGCAGCCAATCGGTCCGGTGCAGGAGCGGGATCTAAACACACAAGTGTAAATGAAAACAAAGCAAAACCTAACCCTAAAGGCGGCTGGCGTGAGTATATAAGGTGTGGACAGGCTGTAGAAGGCGTACAGACTCGGACTACGGGCTAGAAGACGTACAGACTTGGACTATGGGCCAACACGGCCCAATTCTGTCACGCAGGACTGTTTCAAACACACAGGACGGCTCGAAACACCAAATGAGACTAAACCAACGGCAAAAGATCCGTCTTTTCCTTAGCTTTCCAAAAAGTCCAATAACGCGCCAATCGGACTTCGTATGAGGAAGTTATGCCCATTTTGGTGCATGGTGGTCGATGTAGTCCGAACCAGCGAATTCTTGACTTCAAATCATCCGTGCGACTCCGTCTTCAACTCCAACTCTTCTATTCCATCTCCCATGTTCCTAAGCAACAAAATATCACTAGTATTCAGTAGCATCCCGTCCAAACAATTATTAACATAGTTGCTAAGGAAAGAATTAACCTCATGGTTCAAGCAACGGGCACGGGCGCGTGTGATTGGTCCTTGTAATTGAATTGTAGGTGGAGGCTCCATGTGTGTATCATGTGAAGTGATGTCCTCATCAGAACCAGCACAAGAACAAGCTTTTGCCACACTCAAGGATCGCCTTACACATGCACCTCTACTTCAGCTACCCGACTTCGGTAAGACTTTTTAGTTAGAATGTGATGCTAGTGGTTTTGGAATAGGAGGTGTGCTGCTACAAGGAGGTAAACCCGTGGACTATTTTAGTGAGAAATTACATGGTCCACAGTTGAATTATTCTACCTATGATAAGGAATTATATGCCTTAGTGCGTGTGCTTGAAACTTGGCAACATTACTTTTTGCCTAAGGAGTTTATTATTCATTCGGATCATGAAGCATTGAAGCACATACGTAGTCAAGCAAATCTGAATAAACGACATGCTAAATGGGTAGAATTTATTGAGACTTTTCCATATATCATTAAGCATAAGAGAGGGAAAGATAATGTGATTGCCGATGCTTTATCTAAACGTTATACATTGCTTTCTCAACTTGATTATAAGATCTTTGGTTTAGAAACATTGAAGGACATGTATGCTACTGATTTGGACTTCAAAGATGCTTTTGCAAATTGTACAGATAACCGTGCTTGGAACAAATATGTGCTAAATAATGGATATCTTTTTCGTGCTAACAAGTTATGTGTGACGGCTAGCTCTCTTCGCTTGTTGTTATTGCAGGAAGCACATGGTGGTGGTTTGATGGGTCATTTTGGATCAAAGAAAACTGAAGATGTGCTGTCCACACACTTCTATTGCCTAGGATGAGATGAGATGTTGAGCGCTATGTGGCACGATGCACTACTTGCAATAAAGCTAAGTCCCGTCTAAACCCACATGGTCTTTATATGCCTCTGCCCGTTCCTAGTGTACCTTGGGAGGATATTTCTATGGATTTTGTGTTAGGATTACCTAGAACTAGGAGGGGGAGAGATAGTATTTTTGTGGTGGTAGATCGGTTCGCTAAAATGGCGCATTTTATACCTTGTCACAAGAGCGACGACGCTACCAATGTTGCTCATTTGTTTTTCAGAGAGGTCGTACGCTTGCATGGAGTTCCCAATACCATCGTTTCAGATCGTGATGCTAAATTCTTAAGTCATTTTTGGAGGACGTTGTGGCATAAGTTGGGGACGAAGCTGCTGTTTTCTACTACTTGTCACCCCCAAATGGATGGGTAAATGGAGGTCGTCAACCGTACATTGTCCACCATGTTGAGGGCTGTTTTGAAGACCAACTTGAAGCTCTGGGAAGAGTGTCTACCTCATATTGAGTTTGCATATAATAGGTCAGTACACTCCACTACTAAGGTAAGTCCGTTTCAAGTGGTCTATAGCTTTAATCCGCGTGCTCCTATTGATTTGCTACCATTGCCACCCTCTGAAAAATTGAATTTTGATGCTACTACACGTGCTGAATTATTGCTTAAGATGCATGGAACTACTAAAGCAAACATAGAGAAAATGAATGAGAAATATCGTGCTTATGGTAGTAAGGGTAGGAAAAAGATAACATTTGAACCGGGTGATCTTGTTTGGTTGCACTTGCGCAAGGATCATTTTCCTGATTTGAGAAAGTCTAAATTGATGCCCCGTGCTGATGGTCCTTTCCGTGTGCTTGAGAAGATAAATGATAATGCATATAAACTTGAGTTGCCTGCAGATTTTGGGGTTAGTCCCACATTTAACATTTTAGATTTAAAGCCCTATTTGGGAGATGACGATGAGCTTGAGTCGAGGACGACTCCAATTCGAGAGGGGGAGGATGATGAGGACAGCACTTCACATGATACACACATGGAGCCTTCACCTACAATTCAATTACAAGGACCAATCACACGCGCCCGTGCCCGTTGCTTGAACTATGAGGTTAATTCTTTCCTTAGCAACTATGTTAATATTTGTTTGGATGGGATGCTACTGAATACTAGTGATATTTTGTTGCTTAGGAACATGGGAGATGGAATAGACGAGTTGGAGTTGAAGACGGAGTCGCACGGATGATTTGAAGTCAAGAATTCGCTGGTTCGGACTACATCAACCACCATGCACCAAAATGGGCATAACTTCCTCATACGAAGTCCGATTGACGCGTTCTTTGACTTTGTGGAAAGCTGAGGAGAAGACGGATCGTTTGCCATTGGTTTCGTCTCATTTGGAGTCTCGAGTCGACCTGTGTGTTTGAAACAGTCCTGCATGACAGAATTGGGCCGTGTTGGCCCATAGTCCGAGTCTGTACATCTTCTAGCCAATAAGTCCGAGTCTGTTCGTCTTCTACAGGCTGCCCATGACTTATATACTCACGCCAGCCGCCTTTAGGGTTAGATTTTGCTTTGTTTGCATCTACACTTGTGTGTTTAGATCCTGCTCCTGCACTGGACCGATTGGTTGCTGCATCTGCGTTTGTGAAACCTCTCCTCTTCATAGTTTATCTGTGATTTGGCATTCGACTTGTATCCTTCCTGTTCTTTCTTGTGTTCTTGGGTTCGCTTGCAGGAATTAGCCTTCGTGGCGAGGTCAATCGCGCCCTGCGTGGTTGATAACCAACAGACATGGTGGTGTAGCGATTGCAAGGTTTTGATCCGTCGGACCGGAGCCTTGGATCGTCAACGTCGAGATTCTCCACCAATCCAAGTTATCCTTTACCTAGCGGAACATCGGGACCAATCCCCCATTATAAAGCTCCACCCAAGAAACCTATCTGGGTTCCAAAGCCCAAACATCTCCACACTTCTCTTGACTCTCTTCCTAGACCCTCTCAACCCAAGAAGACTACACCTAACACCACTAAGACCAAGAATCCCAAGCCTCAACCACACCCCAAGAAGCCCACCTATCATTGTGAGTATTGTAAGAGAGACGTGCATCTTGCGGAATTTTGCTTCAGGAGGAAGCGGGTTGAGAGAGCAGAGAGGGGTCGTGGTGATCAGGAGCAGTTCTACCAGCAAGGTGGTAGACCGCGTGTTCCTCGATGCGGGGAGAGGCTGGAGGCCAGGCCGCGTCGTGTAGGTGGTGGTAGGGGAGACGGCTTTGTTGCCCGTGCTCCAGTTGGTGGTAGTCGTTCCGGCAGAGCTCTAGGCCATTTTGGCTACGGTCCTGGACCTCGTAGCCGAGGCTTTAGGCAGAATCAAGGACCGTGTTTTGAGCCACGTTTTGGTCCGAACTCTCATGGTGATTTCTGCTTTCTGTCTTTTGAGCAGATGCCTCGACACTGGTTTAGCTCTTTTGCTAAACCTGGTGCCGGACCATTTGCTCCCACTTACAGCCACTGATTGTGCAGGATCGGGGACTGGAGGACGTTTGGATCATGGACTCAGGATGCTCTCCCCACATGACGGGACATCGCAGATGGTTCTCCAGTCTCACTTCCCCGAGCTCCAAAGAGTACATCACGTTCGGGAACAGTGGTCAAGGGAAGGTAAGTGGCATAGGCTCTATTCACATTTCAAATCATTTCTCTTTGAAGAATGTTGCTTTGGTTAAGAATTTGAACTTCAATTTGATTTCTGTTTCCAAACTTCTTGAGGATGGTTTGGAAGTGTGTTTTAAGAAGGGCAGTTCTTCTGTGTTTGATTCTTGAGGGTCTTTGATTTGCCAGATTTTACCATTCGGTAAATTTTTTCGAATTGACTTCTCTAGTTCTTTTGGCCTTCTCGCTGTTTGATTGCTGGATCCTCCTTTGAGCTCTGGAAGTGGCATAGGAGGTTAGGTCATTTGAGTTTTGATCTGCTAGTCAGGTTAAGCTCTATGGACCTCATCCGAGGATTGCCCAAGCTTAAGATGGAGAAGGATCTAGTTTGTCATCCCTGTCGTCATGGGAAAATAGTTGCCGCTTCTCACTCACCTGTGACTCAGGTGATGACTTCGTATCCTTGCGAGCTTTTACACTTGGACACTGTTGGTCCAGCTCGGGTACGTTCAGTCGGTGGGAAGTGGTACGCACTTGTGATTGTTGACGACTTCTCTCGATTCTCGTGGGTTTTCTTTTTGGAGTCTAAGGATGAAACTTTTCAGTTTGTTCATGACCTGATCTTGAAGCTGAAGAATGAGAACAATGGTCGGATGCGAGCAATTCACTCTGACAACGGCTCTGAGTTCAAAAACTCTTAGTTCGTCAGCTTCTGTAGTGATCAAGGTCTTGACCATCAGTTTTCTTCTCCTTACACTCCCCCACAGAACGGCGTTGTGGAACAAAAGAACCGCACGCTAGTCGAGATGGCCAGGATGATGCTCGATGAGCACAGGACTCCTAGGCGTTTTTGGGCTGAAGCCATGAACACGGCTTGCTATCCGGCCAACCGCATCTTTCTTAGAGCTTACCTTGGTAAGACATCATATGAACTGCGGTTTGGCAGACAGCCGAAGGTGAGCCACTTGCGAGCGTTTGGCTGCAAGTGCTTTGTGCTCAAGAAGGGAGGGCATTTGGACAAGTTTGAGTCTCATTGCTGGGATGGTGTTTTTCTTGGTTATGCATTGCATTCTCGAGGTTTCCGTGTTTGGAAACTCGAAACTCAGCAGCTTGTCGAGACTTGCGAAGTTTCATTTGATGAGTCCTTGCCTTCTTTAACTCCTTCTTTTGAGCTTTCTGGTGATGATGAGCTCGGAGAGTCCATCTTCGAGGAAGATGAGGATACTCCAGCTGCTGATGAGGGTGGGCCTTCTGCACCCCCTGCAGAGCCCACACCTTTTGAGACTTCGACTGAGGATGAGGGTGGACCTCTGATCACTTCTTCCACTATGATCGAGTCCCCTCAGTCGAGTCCAGAGGTGCCAGCTGCTGACTCTGGTGAGGTGACTTCAGATCACTAGGGAACCCGAGCAGTTCAGCGTGACCATCCCTCAGAGCTCATCATAGGTGATTTGACTGAGAGAACTTTGCGTTCATCTAATGCCTCTCTTGCTGTGTTTGCTGAATCTGCTTTTGTTGCATCTTTTGAGCCCAGAGATGTTTCTCATGCTCTTTCTAATTCAAAATGGATTAATTCTATGCAAGAAGAGCTTGAGAATTTTGTCCGCAATCGGGTTTGGACATTAGTTGAGCCGCCACAAGGATGCAACCCCATAGGCACCAAGTGGGTATTTAAGAACAAACAAGGTGAAGATGGGGTTGTGGTGCGCAACAAAGCTCGATTAGTTGCCCAGAGTTTTTGCCAGAAAGAGGGTATTGATTTTGAAGAGACTTTCGCCCCTGTTGCACGTCTTGAGTCCATTCGTATTCTCTTAGCTTTTGCCGCTTCGAAGAGTTTTAAGCTTTTTCAAATGGATGTTAAGAGTGCTTTTCTGAACGGGTTCATAGAGGAGGAAGTTTATGTTAGGAAACCCCCTGGTTTTGAGAACCCTAAGTTTCCTCGACATGTTTTTAAGTTGCACAAAGCTTTATACGGGTTGAAGCAAGCCCCCAGGGCTTTGTATGACCGGTTAAAGCAATTTTTGTTGGGGAAGGGCTTTGTGATGGGTTTTGTGGACAAAACTCTCTTTCTGCTCAGAGTTGCTTCAGATTTCTTAGTTGCTCAGATTTACGTGGACGATATTATTTTTGGCGGTACTACTGATTCTCTTGTGTCCAAGTTTTCTGAGCAGATACACAGTGAGTTTGAGATGAGCCTCATGGGTGAGCTCAAGTACTTCTTAGGGCTCCAGATAAAGCAGACCAAGGACAGCACCTTCATCCACCAAGGTAAGTATACTCGTGACATGTTGAAAAAATTTGACTTTGGTGGTGAGTTGAAGCCGCAGATGACCCCGATGGGCACATCTGGTGGTCTTGACAAGGATGAGAGCGGCGTCAAGGTCAATGAAAGGGAGTTTCGAGGGATGATCGGTTCGCTGCTATACTTGACGGCAACAAGACCGGACATACAGTTCGCCGTAGGACTTTGCACGCGTTTTCAGTCTTCACCACGCGCGTCTCACCGGCAGGCTGTCAAGCGCATCTTCAGGTATCTACCTTATGCGCCTGATCTTGGTCTTTACTATTCAGCATCATCATCTCTTGATTTATCTGGATTTTCGGACGCTGACTTTGGTGGGTGCCGGTTGGATCGCAAGTCGACTTCCGGTACTTGCCAGTTTCTTGGTTCTTCTCTTGTCTCTTGGTCTTCTCGGAAGCAGTCTGGAGTTGCTCTTTCGACCACTGAGGCTGAGTATGTAGCTGCTGCCAGCTGCTGCTCACAGTTAGTTTGGATGATTTCTACTCTACGAGATTTTGGTTTGTTCTTTCCTACCAGGGTTCCATTGTTTTGTGACAGCACTAGTGCTATTAGTGTAGGGAAAAACCCGTGTCTCCATTCAAAAACCAAACACATTGATGTGCGCTTTCATTTTCTGCGGGATCAATATGAGAAAGGTGTCATTGACCTTGTTCATGTTGATACCCATCATCAGTTGGCTGACATTTTCACCAAACCCCTAGATCAGTCTACCTTTGAGCATTTACGAGGGGATTTGGGTGTTGTGTATCCTTTCTAGGATATTTTGCGTCAGTTTTCTTTCTTCTTTACTCTTTTCTTGAGTCTTTTTGTGTGTGTTCATACCTTGCATATTCACATATCACACTTTAGAGCTGCTTCTGTTATATGATTGAACTGTTTTACTTATTCTAGCTTGTACATGCTTTTGAGTATTTGTCAATGATCATGTTTTGATTCAGTTCACTTGATATGTCTGATATCTGTCATATGCATGGCTTTTATGCTTTAAAACTTGAAAATTGATCACCATTGCTTCTGGTAACTAGCATGTGTAGGCTGAATGTTTTTGCTATCTGATACATACCTTGTAGCTCGCTCCTTACTTAGATGCAAATACGCAACTTGGACATCTTTATGCTTTTGAACATGGAAAATGTGCTATAAAATAATGAAAAACCAGAAAAATGAAAATTCCATGCCTTTTTATGCTTAAAATTGAAAAGATCCAGGTGGGTTTGTCTTGTCGCATTGCATTGTTTTGAACTGCGTACCATAGCACTTTGGTATGAACTAGGACATTGTAGTGTATGCCAAGACCATTGTCTTAAGCTTCTGATGGTCCAGTTCTGGCCTAGGCTTGACTTGGTCGGCCAGCATAAGGTTTGACATACAAATAACCCCCGGCAAAAATGAAAAAGGAAAAAGAAAAAGCCTGAAAATTGAAATGATAACAAGTTTGCTGAAGCACTTTGTTTTGGACAATGCTTATCTTGGTAGATATCTGTTAGCTTCTACATCTCATGTTTTACCTTGCTTGTCAACCGGAAAATGTGGTGATGTTTTTGTTTTGCAAAAAATTGAAAAATACGTGCTAATGACTTTCCCTAGATATCATCTGTTGCACTGATCATGCCATGTGTCTTAGACAGTATGTCTTTTGCTATACTTGTTAGATGTTGTAATTGCAGTCAATCATATTTGAGAAGCATGCTTTCTACACTCCACATGCACTCCAGTTGAATTCACTGCATATTTTGAGGGGGAGTCTGTGTCTCTTTTAAGTGCTTGATGAGTACACGGGCGGTGAGCGATTGCCGGACTGAGAGAGCTGCGGAGTCGGGCCGACCCAATCCGGGTACCTGGTGCAAAGCCGGTGGAGGCTTTGTCAGTTTTGGCGCAAAACTGACAACTGTTGATTCTATATCGGACTGTCCAGAAGAGAAGCCGTAGTCGCTACGAAAGCTTAGCTTCCGGATAAGTCATCTGTATCTCTAGGCCCACAGTCAGTCAGTCATGTCTGTAAAAATTCCTAAGGGCAGTAGAGTCTTTTCCTTTATTTTAGCGTCTGTAAAAACCCTAAGGGGCTGGTGGAATATTCTAGGCCATTGGGCAGCCTATAAATAGGGCCCCAATCACTAGGGTTGGACTACCCTTCTAGAAATCACTTTTCAATCATTCCTTGGGTCATCCCTGTTTCTGCGTTTTTGCCTCTCTCTCCTGTTGTGCGCCGCCGGGCTGCTAGTTGTGGCATTTTGAGTTGCATTTATTTCATTCTTACTGATGTAGTGAAGCTTCTATTCTCTAATCGTGCGCAGCAAATCTGCAGCAGTTTTTATGGCTTCATTTCACGTGCACAGGCATTTACTTGAGTGATTGTGTCTCTGTAGCGTTTTGTTCTTCACTCAAGTAGTACTAGTTCTTGATGTTGCAAGTAGTACTACTTCCCTGTAGCAACAGTACACTAGTACTCTAGGCTTACTTTTTCTTCGTAGCTTTTGATCGAAGCAGACAAGACTGAATAACTTTCTGGCTGTTCTTTGGCGAAGCCCCTTCTCTGTTCGAAGCCCCTCAGCTCCGTGAGGCAGGCTTCGATCTGACATCCTCGAGGGCTTCGCTTGAACTTCGACTTCGCTCTTGTCCTGTGAATCTAGCTTCGAAGTATGTGTTGCACTTAGTCTGTTGGCTTGTCATACTTTGATAGTCTTTGCGAAGGTGTTCTCAGTCTCGAGCTGGTCGAAGTCACTACTTCATCAGGCTTCGAAGTTAGCTTCGAAGCTATTCTCACTGATAGACTTCGCTCAGCGTTTGCAGCTGTCTGTTCCGAAGGTCTTGGTGTGTTTGTTCGAAGGTAGAACATAGGCTTCGATTTTGGTTCTCTGTCGCGTGTCAGCCTTCGCTTCTCCTTCGAAGGTAGTCTTTTTGTGCGACGTGTTCGAAGGTCTGTTCGAAGGTTGTGCTTCGAAGTACTTTGTTCGAAGCAAGCTTCGTTACCTTCGTACGTTGCTTCGAAGCATTCTCCGCTTTTTTCCTCTTGAGATCGGATAGATCAACTTAACCTTCGGCACGTATCTGTCAACCTTCGACAACCATCACCGAAGCAGGCTTCGACCAGTGAAGCAGGCTTTTACCAACGAAGCAGGCTTCGACCACTGAAGCAGACCTTGACGGGCGAAGCAGGCTTCGCCAAGTTCCGAACAGGAGACAAATTTGAACAGTAACTTCTCTTCTCTTTCATAGTGCACTTAGATTGCATTACTGAGAAGTTTATCTTGCCTTGTCTCGTGTACTCTGTTTATCTGTCTATTATCACTACTCTGGCATTTCTCTGTATATCAACATTTGCTTCTAGGCTAGATACCCTTAGACTTAGGCTATCTGTTTTTTTTCTGTGCTGTTTAGTCTTTAGAGGTGCGTTGGGTATTGGGAGCAGGCCATTGATTCGAAAGAATTTTTTTAGCGCCCATTCACCCCCTCTGGTCGCTACTTTTGGTCCTACAGTGGAGCCATTCTTTGCAATGCGCTTATCTGCATCGGGCTTGCTTCGATTCCTCTACTCAAAACTAAGTACCCTAACAGTTTTCCTGCTTGCGCCCCGAATATACATTTTTCAGGGTTGAGGCGAACTCCACATGCTTGGAGGCTCTCAAAGGATTCAGCTAAGTCTAGGCTATGATGGTGCTTTACAACACTCTTTATTACAATGTCATCCATGTAGGCTTTGACATTTCGACCTATCTGATGACCTAGAGCCTTAGCTATAAGACGTGAGAAGGTGGCTCCGGCATTCCGCAAGCCAAAATGCATTCGAACATAACAAAATACTCTGGCGGGAGTTATAAAACTCGTCTTGGCTTCGTCTTCGCGCTTTAGCCAGACCTGATGATAACCAGAGTATGCGTCCAGGAAGCTTAACAACATGGAGCCAGCCGTAGAATCCACAAGCTGGTCTATTCGGGGCATAGGGTAGGGGTCTCACAGGCATGCTTTATTCAATGACGTGAAATCAATGCACATGCGCCACTTCCCGGAGCCCTTTTTCTGGACAAAAACGGGGTTAGCCAACCACTTCGTGTGGGCTATTTCCCTGATAATTCTGGCCCTCAGCAATTTTTCCACCTCCACCATGGTGAGGTCTGCCCTCTCTGCTCATAACTTACGGAGCCCCTGGCGCAGTGGCCTAGCCTTCGGGTTGACAAGCAAGCTATGCTCGATGATGCTCCGATCAACTCCGGGGATGTCTTCGTCAGTCCAAGCGAAGATATCCAAGTTTTCCTTAACTACTTCCTCCAGTGAAGTAGCTATTTCTGAAGGTAGCCCCTTGCCGAATTGTATTGGGTACTCCTTGCCATCTTTCAAGATCATCTTCATGATCACATCACCTTCCGGGCTTGCCTTTAGGGAAGGGCCCTTCGAAGAGCTTGAAGACACCGAAGCCTTCTCCGTGTGCTCCGACACACTATTCACCTGCCGAGGGTCCAGAGGTGGACCATGGCCATACTCCGCTCTTCGAGCTGCAGCTTGGTCTCCTGAGATAGTGAGGACTCCACCTTGCGTGGGCATTTTGAGACACAAATAGTTATGATGTGCTATAGCTCCGAACTGGTTCAACATTCCCCGCCCGAAAATTGCATTATAGGCATATGGGACGTCGATGACGTCGAAGATAACCTCCTCCACCCTATCCAGGGGCCCCACTCTGAAGGCAATCCCGTGGACTATTTGGCCGAGGGCATCGAGAGGAGTACTTGCGAAGCCTTGGAGTGGGCGAGATGCTGGAAGTAGATGTCTCTAGGGAATGCACATCTGGTCGAAGGCCTGGACGAAGAGTATATCTGCGGAGCTCCGGCAGTGCACCAGGATCCTTCGGACTTCAACTCCCACTATATCAGCTGAAATAATAAGGGGGTCAGCATGACGGAATTTCACCCGCGCGGCATCATTGGCAGTAAAAGAAATAGGTACATTAGACCACTCGGGGATTTCTGGCGCTGAATTCAAGGTCCCTATGTGTCCTACTTCGCGGACATATTATCTTCGGTGCCTTTTTTACATGTTACCGAGGGTCCCCCCTCTGGAGATAGGCAGGACCACTCGCATGCCACGATCTTGGGGATCTTCCTGCTTCGGTGGTGGCATAATGTTGGCCACCGGGAGTTGCATCGGTGCTTCGGGGTTGCTGGCTAGAGCCACAGCTTGCACAGGCTCCGAACGCACTGCTGGAGGGTCTCGGTCCGAAGTACCTTGCCCTGAGCTTCGTCCTAGGTACTCACCCCGAAGGGTCAATACATACTTGCAATCTTTCGTGTCATGGCTTCTATTTTCGCCATACACAAAAGAAGAAGCTTTGGCGCCTGCCAGCCACTCTCTCTTGGGGCTTCGAGGTACCAGCCTCAAAACCTTGCGCCCGTTGAAAGTTGACAGGCATTTTCGGGGCGGAGGGTGCAATATTTAACACCTCGGAACGGAAATGTTTTTTCCCCCGCCTATGATCATTGAAGCGATTATCAAGGGGGGCTTGCGGAGAGGTTGAGACTTCAGGCTCTGTCTTCACTTCTTGAAGGGTTGGTGCAAGTGTTGCGGTTCTTTGGAGGCAGCCTTCCTCTGCCTTGCCATACTATTAGAAGTATGCCATCAACTATGCTACAGACAACACCGGCTTCCGGTGAAGTTTGCTGAGGAGATCTAGGTTCAACACCCCTTCGCGCACATTATCGACTACCGAAGAGGTAGACAAGCCTTTGATCTAAGACTTGGTGTGGGCGAAGCGTGTGAAATACTCCCGAAGCATCTCCCCTGCTCGCTGCTTCACTTGGAACAGACTTCTGGTCAACATTGGGGGTACAAACATACCCTGGAAGTTACTTACAAACTTCCTCTTCAGCTGCTCCCATGACTTGATTGATCCTGGCTTTAGAGACAAGAACCATCGGAGAGCCACACCTTCCAGTGCGAGGGGGAAACACTTCGCCATATTGTTTCGCACCCCTCCACTGGCTTCTATCGCCAAGGCATACGAATGAGAGAATTCTCCGGGGTCAGACCCACCAGAGTATTTGTGCAGCTTCGATGCCTTGAACCTGGGGTCGAAGGGCACTTTCTGCAGGTCCGGATGAAATGGAGACTCGTTGTCGAAGGATGCATTCTCGGCTTCCTCCGAGACTTGAAGAGCTCCGGGATGGTTACCAGGACCATCGTCTTGAGGCACCTCAGAAGCATGAGTGAAGGCTTGAGAGCGAAGTAGATCAACAACCTCTTTCCTCCACCTTGCTACTTCCTCCTGAAGTCGCGCTACTTGGGTAGCCGCATCCTCAGGAAGGTCTTCATCTCCTCCGGAGGGGATCTCCGGGTCTTGGGAATTGAGGTAATAAGTTCGAAGCACCAAGGGAGGTGCTTGGGGACCTCTGTGTGTTTGAAGTCTGTGGAACCCTTCGGGGGTTGGTGGAATGACTGAGGGTCCTGCACTGTTGGTCCGACGGGACTTTCGAGGAGGATCTGTGGCTAGACTCCGCTTGGGAGGCATGGCTAATGATGGTAGGGTCCGAAGACCAAAGACTTCGACTGGTTTGGGAAGGCGAGGAAAGGCCTTTGAGCTGCACTAGGAAGCCCCTTATCGAAGGGTGCACGGAATCCTGAGACTCTGAAGCTACCTCCGTAAGTGCTCTTCGAAGTGCAGTCAGCAGCGCAGAACTAGCTTTTAGAACTAAGTTCCCCACGGACGGCGCCAACTGTTGGTATAAAATATTACGCTAACAGGTTCTCTAAAATTAAGAACTAACAAACAATGAGTTTGTGAAGGGAACTATCTCAAGCCTCCTGATTGGATAATAGCTCGAAGTAGTTCGAAGTTGTGTATTGAATATCTGAATATTCGATGCCTATTACAGGGTGAGAAAGGGGGGTATTTATAGGTAAAAACTCTAAGGAAAAGACCTTTTTACCCATCAATTACAACTGACATAGTGTAATCTATTCGGTACCCCGAATAGGGCTAAAATAGTAAAATCTAGCCGAAGAGGATAGATAAGGCAGACGTCTCATCAGTCTTGCTGTTTTCCACTATAGTGACGGAGCTTTCAGAGGATATCTTCAAATGATGATTTGAAGTACCCTTCGGCTCGGAAACTTCATCAACTTGGAGATGAACTTCTGTTTCGATGCTGATGAATTGTCTTTGCCTGTTGATCTTAAAATCCCTTGGGATGAAGTATTACCCCCCAACACTGGTTTCAAACTTTTTCAAATGGATGTCAAAAGTTATTTTCTAAATGGCTTCATAGGCAAAGACGTTTATGTAAAACAATCCCTGATTCTGAAAACCCCAAATACCCACAAAAGTCATTAAACTTCATAAGGCTCTTTATGGACTCAAGCAGGCCCCTCGGGCATGGTATGGCAGACTTAAGTCTTTTCTGCTTGAGAGAGGGTATGTAATGGGTTCAGTAGATAAAACCTTTTCACTCTCAAGCATGGCAAAGAATTCCTCCTAGTTCAGATTTACGTTGACAATATCATCTTAGGTGGCTCTTCTCATGCTTTGGTTTCCGAGTTTGCAGATGCCATGAGCAGGGAGTTCAAGATGTCCATGATGGGTGAACTCACGTTTTTCCTTGGGTTGAAAATCAAGCAAAGCAAAAAATGTACCTTCGTCCACCAAACGAAGTACACCATGGACCTGCTCAAGAAATTCGACATGGCTGATGCGAAGCCCCTCACCACTCCATTGGCTACATCTGTAGCATTGGACTCTAATGAGGATGGAGAAGCCGTAGATTAGAAGGAGTTCTAAAACATGATCGTCTCCCTCCTCTACCTGACTGCTACGAGGTCAGACATACACTTCGCTGTGTGTCTGTGCACTCGTTTTTAGGCTTCGCCACGTGCTTTGCACCACCAAGCGGTAAAGCGCATTCTCAGGTATCTCAAGCACACCCTTGAGTTTTGCATTTGGAATTTTGCATCTTACTCTTTGTGTCTTCGTGATTATTCAGATGTGGATTTTGCTGGGTGTAGAATTGATAGTTCCGGTACTTTTCATTTTCTAGGTACATCTCTTGTTTACTGGTCTTCCCGCAAACAGTCTAGCGTTGCACAATCTACGCCTAGGGCCGGATATGTTGCTGCAGCTAGCTATTGCTCTCAGATTTTGTAGATTATAAGAGTGTTCTACTGTTTTGTGATAACACTAGCGTTATTTATATTGCAAACAACCCGATTCAGCATTCTAAAACCAAACACATTGATGTGAGATATCATTTTCTCAGAGATCACAATGAGAAGGGTGATATTGAACTCCAATATGTTGATACCTAGAACCAGCTTGCCGACATTTTCACCAAAGCCCTTGATGTGTCATGTTTTGCTTATTTGTGGGGGGAACTTGGTATTTGTCATTCTTACGGCATTCTGTGAGGGGCAGCATGATTTCATTATTTTGCATTGGCTTCCTTCTGATGATGTGTTGATGCACTTAGTTTCTTTTATATGCCTTCACATGATTGTCTTTATCATGATGCTTTCAACTCTGCTTAATATATCTAACTTCGTAATGAGCATGATTTTAATTTACAAAACCCTAAAATTTGATCACTGCTTAGTCTTGTGTCTAGCATGTGTTGTGCAGAACTGCTTTAGCTATCTTTTATCTGCCTAGTAGCTAGAATCCTTTACTTTGGATGCCACAATTACAACATGAAAACAATACTGCTTTTTCATGGAATTATCCAACAATCTCAACAAAAATCAATGTCCATGATTTTTGTCCTAAAAATGAGAAGATATTGGCGGGTTTGCTTGTCGCACTACTTTATTCTAGACTACTTACCATTGCACTTTGTTATGAACTGGGATAATTTAGTGTCTGCCAAAACCAGTGCCTTAAGCTTCTGATGGTCTTTCTTGACCTAGGCTTGGCTTGGTTGGAAAGCATAAGGTGGATGAGTGAATAACCCCTGGCAATATAAAAAGAAGTGCAAAGTCTGAATCTTTTGCTTATCAAGCTTGCTAAATGCTCCATAAAATTGGACTTGCTTTTTTGTGTAGAAATTGATTAGTTTTAGTAGTTCTTGCTTTCACTTGTCTAGATAACTAGTCTATGTAGTGATGCTTTTATTTTTTAACAATCTGACAAATTCATGCTTCAAACATTGAATTTGGAATATGTTATCTTGAGCTGAGCATGTGAGCTTGAGATTCTGATTTGGCATATTCTTGCACCTTATGTTTTGACACTTTTCATCATCTTGGAGGAGAAAAATGTCTGGTTTGCCTACCAAAGGGGGAGAAAATTATTTTTACTGCCAAAGGGGGAATTGTTGCCAAATGGTTTTTCATGTTTCAAGATGGAAGAAATATTCTTATCAAGTGATATGATTTGGCTCTTTTCTTATTTTTTATGGTCACTTGGGCTCTGAAAACTTTCAAATTTTCTTGAACTTGAATTTTGTTGTCAATGCACTCATCAAGGGGGAGATTGAGAAACCAAGTTGAAAGCTGCCTTGGTTTCAAGTCTATGATGAGTGATTGACAAGTTCTCTTCTAGGTGTAGGGGTCCCTCCGAAGGGGTTCAGAGGTATTTACCGAAGGGTTCGGTGGTTGCTAGCTGCAGCTGTGCAGTGGAGTGTGTTCGTCAGAGGGGTCCAACAGAACATGATGATATGTTTGTACCGAAGGGCTCGGTACTTTCGGTGGTACACCGGAGTGTGTACCGAAGGTTGTTTACTAGAGATGTCTCTGGGGTACTGGAAAATCTTGTCTGCTTGTCTGTGGTGCGCAGGTAACTTCGGAGAAGATGGACGGTTCGCAGCGCTTGAACCTAGGTCAAGCAGGAGGCTTGATGCCACGCGAGCGGGGAGCTCGTCACGAAGGCTGCGTGGGTTCAAGGTTAGTCCTCGGGTCAAGGTGCGCCAGGCGAAGGTAGAAAGTGTGGAGGATGGCTCCGGCTGAACTTACCGCGAGGCAAAGTCCTCGAAGGCGAGACACTTCGAACGGTGCTCCGGAAGGAGTCACTTCGGAGTAGGGTGGACAAAGTTCTCAGGATTGAGGCAAGGCTTTCGAAGTGAGCTCCGAAGGGAGGCACTCGAAGGGACACATGACAAAGGTCTCGGAAGTCAAGGTTCATTGAAGGCATGGTCCGAGTAAGGTTCTTCGTGGAGTGTCCTTAGGGCTAAGATACTGCGAATGGGTGCTTATGGATATGCTTCATGTGGAGGCCTTGGACGGAGGGACTTCAGAAGGTGGTGAAGATACACTGAAGGTGGGGCTTCGGAGTGTGGCTAACTTGGGGTACTTCGGCCATACATGGCTTTAGTACATGGACTTACGGAGTTCAAGCTGGGAGTAGTTGAGAAGTCATGGTGGTCCACTCCGGAGGTGATGGTGCGAAGGCTCAAGAGCTTTGACGGCTTTGGCTCAAAACCGTCACTGTATCGAAGACTATCTTCGGTGAAGCGAAGGACTTCGGATTCGAAGCTTGTCACCGAAGCTTCTGCACACTTCGTGTGCGAAGGGGGATTCAGAATATTCCACTTTGCAAAAGTTGATAGTGTCTGCTCTACAAAAGTCGATGTTGTCTCTTATGCGAAGCTAACAAAAGAAGCCGCCTGTAAAAGTGTAAACCGTAGGGGTAAAGTAGTCTATTCGCATGGCTGAGTTGTGCCTATAAATAGTGAGGCTGGCTAGGTCTAGGCTAACACTTTGAGCAACCATTTTCAGAACTACAAGAGCTAGCCGCCACACCAATGTACTCAGTTTTGTGAGTCCTTTTGTGTTCCCTATTCTTGCAATAAAATTTCCATTCTGTTGTCCATCTATTTCTTGAATTTGTATCTGCATCTTGTACTGCATGAGTTCTGATTTCTGCCTTATAGTTTGTTCTGTGCTGCCTAGAGTTTTTGCTCCGTTTCATTTATGATGAAGTGTGTTTGATTCCTTCTCGTGAGAGTTTTTCAGTGTGTGTTCGCTCGGTGTAAACTGGAGGGAAGTCCTCTCTGATTACTAGCGAAACACTGAGTGAAGTTGGACTCGAAGCCTGTTTTCTTTCCTTAGCCGAGGTCCTCAGCGTAGTCTGTTCTGTCTACATTTTGCCCTTCGAAATATGAAACCTAGTACTAGTTGCTAGTGTGGAGTATCTATTCGAAGTCCTCAAAGGAAAACTCACTCCTGCGAAGTGTATTAGTGCGAAGCCTGCTCGAAGTCATCTCGTGTGCCGAGCCTACACTATCCTTGCATAGTTATGTTTTTGGGTTTGTGGTTGTGAGCGAAGTCTTCTTGTCTTTGACTTTTTACCCTTTTGTGAAGCCTATGTTCAGAGCTGTAAAGTACCTCTAAAACAAACCTCCGAAGGGTGTGTTCAAAGCCTGTTCCGTAGGATACTGAAATTAAAATAGAAGGCTAGTTTTAGCCTGAAATTTTGAAAGCTCCCATTCACCCCCCCCCCTCTGGTCGCCCATTTAGGTCCAACAACCTCGATCGCTCAGTGCTGGGGTGAGTGAAAATATGATGAGTCATCCAACACTAAGAGATACGAGCAGTAGGCAAAGAAAAACTAGACTGTCTATGCATAGGTAAATAGAGTGATGCAAAGTGTGAGGTCTACCTACATGATGCAAATAGGACACACGATGAGGTCTCCCAACCTATCGAGGTACATACCCCCTACATGTGGCCGAGTACCATATGAGACATGGTGTACATCATGAGGGACAAAACCACTCCGGAAAGCACGGGGAGCCTGAAAACCAGGTCGTGATTAAAAGTCAGTCTCATGCATACCTATAGAATGATAATGCATGTCCTGAAAATTCAACGCTTGTGAACGTTTCTCATCCTTGATTTGACGAAAGAAAAAACAAACCGAATGACCCACTTGCTGGCAATATGAGCAATTAAAGACTCTCTTGGGGGTACTCACATGGGTCGTAGGAGCAATCCTCACACGCTCCTTGGGTTTTTGTTGAGGGTTTTTCTTGGTTGGAGGAGGTGAAATTTTCTTGAGTGGCTAGGTAGGTTACATTGCTTTCGGATGAGTGTCTAACTGGGCTCTCTCTTTCTCTAAGGTAGTGGGTGAGGTAAAAACAGTTTTCTTCTTACTGTCTGGAGGAATTCTCTCAAAACCCAATCCTAGAGCTAACCCTGCCCTATGAACACACATCTTGGTCTTAGCCAAGAGCAAATTCATCCTACCCTTTCCCTCAGTGCATTTATTCACCACAGAAAGAAGATATTCATTTTTATTCATGAGCTTTTCTACTTTATCTCTAGAAAAACTGAGTTGGTCCTTAAGGGTGATGCAGGTGGGATAAGCAGGCTGCACATCCTTAGAACACTTGGAACTCTACAATATAGCCTCTAACTCCTTAATATGCTTGTCTCTCAAATTAATGCTATCAATCAATAAAGGACAGTTTGAACAAGCATCAGAAGAAATAGGTCTAGACACCAACACCAAAAGCTGCTTCTGTGCAGTCTCAAGCTCATCAAAAGTTTGAGCATGCACAAAATGCAACTTAGCAAGCTCACTCATGACAACAGTGCAAGATTCACATTCAGCATCATCAATTTTATACTTAAGCATGGCATAATCAGTAGAAACATATTATAGCCTAAATCTAAGGTCTTTTCTATCTCTAGTGGCCTGAACAAGTAATCTATCCTGACCAAGAACGACCTCATTTAGTTCATTAACTTTAATGGAAAGTTGGTCATAGGATAGTGGTACCTTAGATGAGTCTAGCTCATCGCCGCTGTGACTACTGTCGGCAATGAAACACAGGCTAGTGAAATCTCTTGCCTTCTTCTCTTTCCTTTCCTCTTTCCCTCGGGACTCTTCCTCCTCATCAGAGCTCGATTCCTCAGTTGAGTAAGTGTCGATGTCGCTGAGTGACGTGAGAAAAGCTCTGGAAGCGGCCTTGGCTACCCTCTTAGCCACCTTGCCGCGCTTACCCTTCACACATGATTCCTCTCCTTGTGGTGTTTAGGGCGCTCACTCTCTTCTCTCATCTTAAGCATAGGACAATTGGCCTTGATGTGAGAAGTGTCACTGTAGGACTGAAAGTAGCGACCAGAGGGGGGGGGGTGAATGGGCGCCTTAAAAATTCTTTCGAATATATGGCCTGCTCCCAACACCCAACGCACCTCAAAAGACTAAGCAGCAGAGTATGAACAGATAGCCTAAGTCTAAAGGTATCTAGCCTAGAAGCAACTGATGTTAAACAAAGAACCACCAAAGCAGTGCTACTAGGCAGATAAACAAAATATACTAGACATGGCAGGTCAAACTACTCAATGGATGATCTAAGTATATATATAAAGTGAGATGAGAAGTTACTGTTCATATTTGTCTCCTGTTCGGAACTTGGCGAAGCCTGCTCCGCTGTGTCGAAGCCTGCTTTGCTGTGTCGAAGCCTGCTTCGGAGGTCAGTGTCGAAGTCTGGCGAAGGCTGTTGTGAAAGTGCCGAAGGTCTGTTTTGGCTAGCCTAGTTCGAGTGTGGCAAAGAGCGAAGTATGCTTCGAAACGAAGTTTGAGAGAATCGAAGCTTGGTTCGAACAAGCTCACAGAATAGCAACCTCCAAAAGAGAAGCGAAGCCCAACACACGGAAGAAAGACCAAATCGAAGCCTACACTCAAACTTCGAAGCTAGCTTGGTCGAGGTATGACAACCGAAGTTGAGACCTCCGATCAAAGGATTAACTTCGAAAGACAAGCTCCTAACATACACATTGTGACCTTCGAAAATGACAGCAAGAAGGAACTCACGTCGAGCGAAGTCTACCAGAAAGACAAGCTTCGAAGCCAACTTCGAAACCTGTCGAAGTATTGGACTTCGAAGAGCTCAAGTCGGAGTACCTTCGCACAGACGTTCGAAGTATGTCAAGCTGACAGAGCTCAAAAAATAATTCGAAGCTAGAAACACAGTACACAAAGTGAAGTCGAAATTCAAGCGAAGCCCTCAAGGATGTCAGATCGAACAGAGAGAAGGGGCTTCGCCAGGAACAACCAGAAAAGGGACTTTGGCCCTGTCAACTCGATCAAAAAGCTACGCAGTAAACAGCAAGGCTAGAGTACTAGTGTACTGTTGCTACAGTGAATAGGTACTACTTGCACCAGCAAGAACTAGTACTCCCTGCGTGAAGAACAGAGGCAACAGAAGCACCAAAACTCAGGAATAAATTTGTTGTGCGCAACAAAATGAAACAACAGAGCTGATAATAAGATGCTACACATGAAGCAAAAGGAATAGAATCATCCAAAACAGGGAACAAACAGGATGAACAGCAGCAAGCAGCCTGGCGGCGCACACACAGGAGAGAGAAACTACAGGAAGCAAAAATGACCCAATAGATTGAAAAGTGAATTCTGGAAGGGTAGTCCAACCCTAGGGATTGGGGCCCTATTTATAGGCTGCCCAATGACCTAGAATATTCCACAAGCCCCTTAGGGTTTTATAGACGCTAAAATAAAGGAAAAGAATCAACTGCCCTTAGGATTTCATACAGACTCGACTGACTGTGGGACTAGAGATACAGATGACTTATCCGGAAGCTAAGCTTTCATACAGACTACGACTTCTCTTCTGGACAGTCCGATACAGAATCAACGACTGTCAGTTTTGCGCCGAAACTGACAAAGCCTCCACCGACTTTGCAACAGGTACCTGGATTGGGCCAGCCCGATTCCGCAGCTCTCTCAGCCCGGCAATCACTCACCGCCCGTGTACCTGAGTCACTCCTGGTCAACAGCCCAGTGGGTCTTCTGCTGCTCCTAGCCCATGTACCCGGATTGGGCCAGCCCGACTCCGCAGCTCTCTCAGCCCGACAGTCGCTCGATGCCCGTGTACCTGAGTCACACGCGGCCCACGAAACAGCAGATCTCCTCTCTTCTTCAGTCCTCTTTGACTATCGTTGACAATGACTCATCACATCTGGAGCCATGAGGCCCATGCTATTCAGCATGGCTCCTCAATCTCCCCCTTGATGAGTGCATTGTCAACACTTCACTTCTTCAGCTCTTCAGTACCTGCGAACAACTGTGGAAACACAAAACAAAGCACAAGAAAACAAAGAAGAAGAAAATAAAGTAAAAGTTTAACCCTAATGACCAAAAGCCGAACAAAAGCAAGAAGCAGTCATTATGGTTAACCAAAGGTAAAAGCTCAAAATGAGTGCGATCTCAGAAACGTCAACAAGGATATCAAAAGAGTAAGGACAAATGGGACAAAAACTCCCCCTTAAACTCATATCCCAAGATTTCTCCCCCTTGTTGACAAGTGAACTCATCAAGCACTCGAAAAAGACACAGACTCCCCCTAAAACGTAACTCCCCCTCAAAATATGCAATGAATGCAACTGGGGTGCATGAGGAGTGAATAAAGCATGCTTCTTAGATATGATTGACTGCAATTACAACATCTAACAGATACAGCAAAAGACATACTGTCTAAGATACATGGCATGATCAGTGCAACAGATGATATCTATAGAAAGTCAGTAGCACGCATTTTCAATTTTTGCAAACAAAAACATCACCACATTTTCCAGTTGACAAGCAAGGTAAAGCATGAGATGCAAAAGCTAACTGATATCTACCAAGATAAGCATTGTCCAAAAACAGAGTGCTTCAGCAAACTTGTTATCATTTCAATTTTCACCTTTTTCTTTTTCCTTTTTCATTTTTGTCAGGGGTTATTTGCATGTCAAACCTTATGCTGACCGACCAAGTCAAGCCTAGGCCAGAGCTGGACCATCAGAAGATTAAGACATTGATCTTGGCATACACTACACTGTCTTGGTTCATACCAAAGTGCTATGGTATGCAGTCTAGAACAATGTAATGCGACAAAGCAAACCCACCTGGATCTTTTCAAGTTAGGCATAAAAAGGCATGAAATTTTCATTTTTCTTGACTTTTCATCATTCTTAACGCACATTTCCATGTTTTAAAACAGAAGGATGTCCAAGTTGCATGTTTGCATCTAAGTCAGGAACTAGCTACAAGGCATGTAACAGATAGCAAGAGCATTCAGCCTACGCATGCTAGTTACCTGAAGCAATGGTGATCATTTTTCAAGTTTTAAAGCATAAAAGCCATGCATATGACAGATATCAGACATATCAAGTGAACTGAATCAAAGCATGATCATTGACAAGTATTCACAAGCATGTACCAGCTAGAATAAGTAAAGCAGTGCAATCATATAACAGAAGCAGGTCAAAACTGTGATATGTGAATATGCAAGATATGAACACACACAAAAAGACTCAAGAAAAGAGTAAAGAAGAAAGAAAAGTGACGCAAAATATCCTAGAAAGGATACACAACACCCAAATCCCCTCGTAAACGCTCAAAGGTAGACTGATCTAAGGGTTTGGTGAAAATGTCAGCCAAATGATGATGGGTATCAACATGAACAAGGTCAATGACACCTTTCTCATATTGATCCCGCAGAAAATGAAAGCGCACATCAATGTGTTTGGTTTTTGAATGGAGACAAGGGTTTTCCCTACACTAATAGCACTGGTGCTGTCGCAAAACAATGGAACCCTAGTAGGAAAGAACAACCCAAAATCTCGCAGAGTGGAAATCATCCAAACCAACTGTGAGCAGCAGCTAGCAGCAGCTACATACTCAGCCTCAGTGGTCAAAAGAGCAACTCCAGATTGCTTTCGAGAAGACCAAGAAACAAGAGAAGAACCGAGAAACTGGCAAGTACCGGAAGTCGACTTGCGATCCAACCGGCACTCGCCAAAATCGGCATACGAAAAGCCAGATAAATAAAGAGATGATGATGCTGAATAATAAAGACCGAGATCAGTCGCATAAGTGAGATACCTGAAGATGCGCTTGACAGCCTGCTGATGAGACGCGCGTGATGAAGACTGAAAACGCGCGCAAAGTCCCACGACGAACTGTATGTCCGGTCTTGTCGCCGTCAAGTACAGCGGCGAACCGATAATCCCTCGAAACTCTCTCTCATTGATCTTGATACCGCTCCCATCCTTGTCCAGACCCCCAGATGTGCCCATCGGGATCATCTGCGGCTTCAACTCCCCACCAAAGTCAAATTTCTTAAGCATGTCACGAGTGTACTTACCTTGGTGGATGAAAGTGCCGTCCTTGGTCTGCTTTATCTGGAGCCCTAAGAAATACTTGAGCTCACCCATGAGGCTCATCTCAAACTCACTGTGCACCTGCTCAGAAAACTTGGACACAAGATCATTAGTAGTACCGCCAAAAATAATATCATCCACGTAAATCCGAGCGACTAAAAAATCTGAAGCATCTCTGAGCAAGAAAAGAGTTTTATCCACTGAACCCATCACAAAGCCCTTCCCCAACAAAAATTGCTTCAACCGGTCATACCAAGCCCTGGGGGCTTGCTTCAACCTGTTTAAAGCCTTTTGCAGCTTAAAAACATGTCGAGGAAACTTAGGGTTCTCAAAACCGGGGGGCTGCCTAACATAAACTTCCTACTCTATGAACCCGTTCAGAAAAGCACTCTTGACGTCCATTTGAAAAAGCTTAAAACCCTTCGAAGCGGCAAAAGCTAAGAGAATGTGAATGGACTCAAGACGGGCAACAGGAGCGAAAGTTTCTTCAAAATCAATACCCTCTTTCTAGCAAAACCCTGGGCAACTAATCGAGCTTTGTTGTGCACCACAACCCCATCTTCACCTTGTTTGTTCTTGAACACCCACTTGGTGCCTATGGGGTTGCATCCTGGTGGCGGCTCAACTAGTGTCCAAACCCGATTACGGACAAAATTCTCAAGCTCTTCTTGCATAGCATTAATCCAATTAGAATCAAAAAGAGCATGAGAAACGTCTCTGGGTTCAAAAGATGCAACAAAAGCAGATTCAACAAACACAGCAAGAGAGGTAGACGAACGCAGAGTTCTTTCAGTCAAATTACTGATGATGAGCTCTGAAGGGTGATCACGCTAAACTGCTCGGGTTCATTGGTGATCTGAAGTCACCTCACCGGAGTCAGCAGCTGGCACCTCAGGACTCGACTTAGGGGGCTCGATCGAAGTGGAAGAAGTGATTAGAGGTCCGCCCTCGTCCTCAGTCGAAGTCTCAGAAGGTGTGAGCTCTGCAGTGGGTGCAAAAGGCCCACCCTCATTAGCAGCTGGAGTATCCTCATCTTCCTCGAAGATGGACTCTCTGAGCTCACCATCAGAAGGCTCAAAAGAAGGAGTCAAAGAAGGCATGGACTCATCAAAAGAAATCTCACAAGTCTCGACAAGCAATTGTGATTCGAGGTTCCAAACACGGAAGCCTCGATAATGCAAAGTGTAACCAAGAAAAACACCATCCCAGCAACGAGACTCAAACTTGTCCAAATGCCCTCCCTTCTTGATCACAAAGCACTTGCAGCCGAACGCTCGCAAGTGGCTCACCTTGGGCTGTCTGCCAAACCGCAAGTCATATGAGGTCTTACCTAGGTAAGCTCTAAGAAAAATACGGTTGGCCAGATAGCAAGCCGTGTTCATGGCTTCAGCCCAAAAAACGCCTAGGAGTCCTGTGCTCATAGAGCATCGTCCTGGCCATCTCGACTAGCGTGCGGTTCTTTCGTTCCACAACGCCGTTCTGTGGGGGAGTGTAAGGAGAAGAAAACTGATGGTCAAGACCATGATCACTACAGAAGCTGACGAACTGAGAATTTTTGAACTCAGAGCCATTGTCGGAGTGAATTGCTCGCATCCGACCATTGTTCTCATTCTTCAGCTTCAAAATCAGGTCATGAACAAACTGAAAAGTTTCATCCTTAGACTCCAAAAAGAAAACCCACGAGAATCGAGAAAAATCGTCAACAATGACAAGTGCGTACCACTTCCCACCGACTGAACGTACCCGAGCTGGACCAACAGTGTCTAAGTGTAAAAGCTCGCCCGGATACGAAGTCATCACCTGAGTCACAGGTGAGTGAGAAGCGGCAACCATTTTCCCATGACGACGGGGATGACAAACTAGATCTTTCTCCATTTTAAGCTTGGGCAATCCTCGGATGAGGTCCATAGAGCTTAACCTGACTAGCAGATCAAAACTCAAATGACCTAACCTCCTATACCACTTCCAGAGCTCAGAAGAAGATCCAGCAATCAAGCAGCGAGAAGGGCCAAAAGAACTAGAGAAGTCAATTCGAAAAACTTTACCGAATGGTAAAATCTGGCAAATCAAAGACCCTCCAGAATCAAACACAAAAGAATTGCCCTTCTTAAAACGCACTTCCAAACCATCCTCAAGAAGTTGTGAAACAGAAATCAAATTGAAGTTCAAATTTTAACCAAGGCAACATTCTTCAAAGAGAAATGATCTGAAATGCGAATTGAGCCAATGCCACTTACATTCCCTTGACCACTGTTCCCGAAAGTGATGTACTCTTTGGAGCTCGGGGGAGTGAGACTGGAGAACCATCTACGATGTCCCGTCATGTGTCGAGAGCATCCTGAGTCCATGATCCAAACGTCCTCCAGTCCCCGATCCTGCACAATCAGTGGCTGTAAGTGGGAGCAAATGGTCTGGCACCAGGTTTAGCAAAAGAGCTAAACCAGTGTTGAGCCATCTGCTCAAAAGATGGAAAGCAGAAATTATCATGAGAGTTCGGACCAAAACGCGGCTCAAAGCGCGGTCCTCGGTTCTGCCTAAAGCCTCAGCCACGAGGTTCAGTACCGTAGCCAAAACGGCCTGGAGTTCTGCCAGAACGAACACCACCATCTGGAGCATGGGCATGAAAGTCGTCTCCTCTACCACCACCTACATGACGCGGCCTGGCCTCCAGCCTCTCCCTGCGTCGAGGAACACGCAATCTACCACCCTGCGGGTAGAACTGCTTCTGACCACCACGAGCTCTCTCTGCTCTCTCAACCCGCTTCCTCCTGAAGCAAAACTCCGCAAGATGCCCGTCTCTCTGACAATACTCACAATGATAGGTGGGCTTCTTGAGATGTGGTTGAGGCTTAGGATTCTTGGGCTTGGTGGTGTTCGGTGTGGTCTTCTTGGGTTGAGAGGGTCCAGGAAGAGAGTCAAGAGAAGTGCGGAGGTGTTTGGGCTTTGGAACCCAGATGGGCTTCTTGGGTGGAGCTTTGGGTTGTTCATGGATCACTCCATCCTTGGGCTGACAAGCCTGGGAGGACTCAGTGGAGTGAGTCTTAGGGTATCTCTGCTCAGGAGTCATTTTACTCCACTCCACTGCTCGGCTAATGGCACTCTCAAAGTCAGCCTTGGTGTAGGTGTAACCTACCCCAAACCCATCCTGCCTCTTGAACTGCTGGATCATCATGCCGAGTTGTGGCTCTCTGGCACTGATCCAACTCAGGATATAACGGAGGTAAAAGTTCTCATTATGAGAATCAGCTAGCTCTTCTCTCAAGGAAGCTAGAACCTCCACCTGAGACAAGCAGGTCTCACACTCGCTGTGTACCTGGACAGACTTCTCGACTTTTAGCTTGATCAACTCAAGTCTAAGAGACAGGCAGTTCTCACAGACAGTGGGTGGAACTGACAATGTCTCAAGCTCTAGCCTAGTCTGTGCAAGCTCAGCTCTCACTCTCTCCAAATCCCCAAAAAGCTCATCGCCCTTGGCTTTTATCTCAGCTAAAACAGCTAGATGAGATGGGCAATCAACATAGGGTGCGATGACAGTGGCTTGAGCATCTTTCAGCTCCAGCTGAGCACTTTCAAGCTCAGTGGCCAAAGTGTCTCTCTCATCAACCCTTTCTGTGTACCTGGACTTCGGGCACTCACTGTTATCACCCAAGAAAGGGGAAGAAGATAGACTCTCAATTCTGCCGTTGGCTACGGCAAGCTCACTCTCTAACTCATCTATCCTCTTCTTGCCCCCCTAAGCAGTTTTTCCCGATATTTTAACTCCTGACGATTGCTCTCAAGTAAATCAACGATTTCGCGTTCATAGGATGATACCTTTTCGTTGTCGTCGTCGTCGGAGTCATCGGAGGAGCTCTTTTCTTCCTTATCCCCAAGAGCCATTGAACAGAAGCTCTTGCGGGATCTTCGGCGCTGGTGTGAGCGGCTCTTCAGTCTGTCCCCAAAAGCCATGAAGCAGAGACCCGCCGGATCGTCCTTGTCCTTCCCCTTCCTGATGACGATTTCCTCATCGCTTGAGCTCGATGAAGAGGAAGAAGATGTGGACCGCTTGGAGTAGCTCTTCTCCATCTCGGCGAAGAAGGCCTTGTCGCGCTTCTTGTTCTCTCGCCGGTAGTCCTTCAGGGCCTTCTTGAGGAATCTGGTCTTCGGCTTGCCCTTGTTGAAGGAAGAGCTGTTGTGCTTGCCGGAGTCGTGGAAGCCACCACCGGTGCCCTTCTTTTGCCCATTGCGCTTGGGACAGTCGGCGATGAAGTGTCCTAGATCACCACACTCAAAGCACCCGGATTTTGTGCCATGTCTTTTGAACATCCTTTTGTCCTACACATGACGCAACCGGTTGTTAAAGAGACACAGGTCATCATCTCCCAAAGACTCAAGCTGATCCTCAGTGATAGACATCAAAGAGAAACCAGCACAACTCACAGCAGAGGGATCAACAGAAGGTGTAGCAAGGGCCAAGGACTTTGAACCAGAGCCAGTGAGATTTGATCTCAGCTGGATATCTACCTCAGTGGCCTTCATCTTGTTAAATAACTCAGAAATGGTCAAGGTATCATAAGAAGTGATCTCAACGATAGAGGATACCTTGATCTCCCAGATCTTTGGGTCCAAGGTATGGAGAACCTTGAGCGCCTGCTCGTGATCTGAGATTAACTGAGCACCCTCAGCCTTGTTGTCCCGAAGCTTGTTTATGATCGATTGAAAACGACCAAACAACGCTTCAACAGATTCACTCGGCATTTGTGTAAAGTTCTCATATTCACGCCGGTAGGTCTGATAGAGCCGAGCCTTGACCTGGGCTGTTCCCTCATGGTGTGCCTTGAGGGTAGCCCAGATCTCTCTCGCAGTGGAGAGATGGCTCACACGCTAAAACTCAGTGGGACCTAAACCAGAAAAGAGAATGTTCACAACTTTATTATTGCTCAGATGTTGGGCAATGATACCAGGAGTACCATGCTCAGCAAATGGAAATATAACAAAAGTATCGTGAACGCAAATGTGCCAGATGTCCGAGCCTTGGCTCATAAGATAGGCTCACATGCGAGTCTTCCAATAGTTATAGCCATAGGCTTCCAAGGACGGGACCCTGCCAAGAGACGTCATGATCACTACTGGGGTTTAGAACCGGTTAAGCTATGGAAAAACCCTAACCAGGCTCTGATACCACTTGTAAGACCGAAAGTAGCGACCAGAGGGGGGGGGTGAATGGGCGCCTTAAAAATTCTTTCAAATATATGGCCTGCTCCCAACACCCAACCCACCTCAAAAGACTAAGCAGCAGAGTATGAACAGATAGCCTAAGTCTAAAGGTATCTAGCCTAGAAGCAACTGATGTTAAACAGAGAACCACCAAAGCAGTGCTACTAGGAAGATAAACAAAATATACTAGACATGGCAGGTCAAATTACTTAATGGATGATCTAAGTATATATATAAAGTGAGATGAGAAGTTACTGTTCAGATTTGTCTCCTGTTCGGAACATGGCGAAGCCAGCTCCGCTGTGTCGAAGCCTGCTTTGCTGTGTCGAAGCCTGCTTTGCTGTGTCGAAGCCTGCTTTGCTGTGTCGAAGCCTGCTTCGGAGGTCAGTGTCGAAGTCTGGCGAAGGCTGTTGTGAAAGTGCCGAAGGTCTGTTTTGGCTAGCCTAGTTCGAGTGTTGCAAAGAGCGAAGTATGCTTCGAAACGAAGTTTGAGAGAATCGAAGCTTGGTTCGAACAAGCTCACAGAATAGCAACCTCCGAAAGAGAAGCGAAGCCCAACACACGGAAGAAAGACCAAATCAAAGCCTACACTCAAACTTCGAAGCTAGCTTGGTCGAGGTATGACAACCGAAGTTGAGACCTCCGATCATAGGATTAACTTCGAAAGACAAGCTCTGAACATACACATTGTGACCTTCGAAAATGACAGCAAGAAGGAACTCACGTCGAGCGAAGTCTACCAGAAAGACAAGCTTTGAAGCCAACTTCGAAACCTGTCGAAGTATTGTACTTCGAAGAGCTCAAGTCGGAGTACCTTCGCACAAACATTCGAAGTATGTCAAGCTGACAGAGCTCAAAAAATACTTCAAAGCTAGAAACACAATACACAAAATGAAGTCAAAATTCAAGCGAAGCCCTCACGGATGTCAGATTGAAGCCTGCCTCACGGAGCTGAGGGACTTCGAACAGAGAGAAGGGGCTTCGCCAGGAACAACCAGAAAAGGGACTTTGGCCGTGTCAACTCGATCAAAAAGCTACGCAGTAAAAAGCAAGGCTAGAGTACTAGTGTACTGTTGCTACAGTGAATAGGTACTACTTGCAACAGCAAGAACTAGTACACCTTGCGTGAAGAACAGAGGCAATAGAAGCACCAAAACTCAGGAATAAATTTGCTGTGTGCAACAAAATGAAACAGCAGAGCTGAAAATGAGATGCTACACATGAAGCAGAAGGAATAGAATCATCCAAAATAGGGAAGAAATAGGATGAACAACAGCAAGTAGCCTGGCGGCGCACACACAGGAGAGAGAAACTACAGGAAGCAAAATGACCCAATAGATTGAAAAGTGAATTCTGGAAGGGTAGTCCAACCCTAGGGATTGGGGCCCTATTTATAGGCTGCCCAATGACCTAGAATATTCCACCAGCCCCTTAGGGTTTTTACAGACACTAAAATAAAGGAAAAGACTCCGCAGCTCTCTCAGCCCGACAGTCGCTCGATGCCCGTGTACCTGAGTCACACGCGGCACACGAAACAGCAGATCTCCTCTCTTCTTCAGTCATCTTTGACTATCATTGACAATGACTCATCACATCTGGAGCAATGAGGCCCATGCTATTTAGCATGGCTCCTCAGTCACCACACTCAAAACAACCACTAAAACCACTTCTGCATTGATCCCGTCTCTCATTGTGAAAACAGGTGAATCTCCTGGCAATGAGAGCAAGCTCTTAATCATCCAGAGTATCCACATGCTCCTTAGTAACGGAGACCAGGGAAGACAAAGCAAAACCACCTGCAAGAACACAAGTTCCAGATGAGCTTGTTTTTGTTGTGGTGCCACGGCTAGAGCCAGAAACTAGTGCCAAGGGAAGAGGCAAAGAGTTTCTATGCACTGCAAGAGATGCCTTGGCAATCTATATGGACATCAGCTTGCTGAAGAGTTCATCACAGGTCAATGTATCATATCCTATGGACTCCTCAATGCTAGATGTCTTCACTTTCCATATGCTACGATCGAGGGCATAGAGAAGCTTGATAGCCCTGTCATGGTCATTGTAAGCAAGCGTCCCATTGGACCGCAAGTTACTCACTATTGCGTCAAAATGTGAAAACATGGCATCTATAGATTCACTATGTCCTTGCGCAAACAACAGATACTGTTGATTGTATGTGCTCTGGCGCCTAACCTTGATCTGTGTAGAGCCCTCATGAAAGATAGTGAGTGTAGTCCAAATCTCCCTAGCTATCCTCGGGTGTTGAACCCTATCAAACTCACTTCTTCTCAAGCCAATGAACATTATATTTCTAGCTTTGGAGTTAGAATTATACTGGTCTTTTTCTTCCTGAGTAGTGTGGGTTTTAGGGATGGAGTATTGTGAGTCCACAATCTCCCATATTGCATTTCGTTGGCTTAGAAAGTAAGCCTCCATTCGCACCTTTCAATAAGCGAAGTTAGTTCCATCGAACAGAGGTATTTTACTAACTCTGTCCATGTCGCCAAAGATCACAAATCCGGTTATGGTCAACTAGTGATCTTAACCAATTTTTGGAACAAAGCAGGCGACTAGAGGGGGGATGAATGGGAGCTTTTAAAATTTTGTTATGCTAAACAGGCTTCAAACATACCCTTCGAAGCGACTGGTTTGGAGGTAACGAACACACTATGAACACAGGCTTCGAATGAGATAAAAATTCGAAGTTCAGAACACTTCGCTCGCACTTAGAAACCAAAACGCATTGAAC
This sequence comes from Zizania palustris, assembly GCA_019279435.1. Taxonomy (NCBI): domain Eukaryota; kingdom Viridiplantae; phylum Streptophyta; class Magnoliopsida; order Poales; family Poaceae; genus Zizania; species Zizania palustris. The sequence continues at coordinate 100,075,388 of JAAALK010000079.1, read as the reverse complement.
TCTGCACAGATAGTGCAGGCTCTGCACACAAGGTGCCTTCGAGCAGGCTCACACTATAGTGTTTTGCACAAGTTTGTTTCCCTTAGGGAGCTCCGAAAGATACTTCACACTAGTAACTGGTACTTGGCTTCACACTTTGGAGTGCTGAAAACAGAACAATGACTGCAATGAGGACTTCGGCTTATTAGAAAAGATAGGACATCGAATCCACACTTAACATAGTGCTTCACTAGTAATCAGTGAGGGCTTGCCTCCGATTTACACAGAGCGAACACACAGAGAGTTACTCACAAAAATCGCATAGATGAGAGGAAAATACACGTCATCGATTGTTGAACCAGAATAAGAACTCGTTGAGAGAAAACGAAGTGAAACACAGAAAACTCAACTCATGCAATGCAAACCACAGATACAAGTTCAAGCAATAGATGAAAACAAAATGGAAATTTCGTTTCTTAGAACAGGGAACACAAAAACTCACAAGTACAAAGAACACTTCATGACGGCTGGACAAAGCAACAGGGAACCGAAGGTTCTTAAATGGATTGCACAGTGTTACCCTAGCCCCTAGCCTGCCTCTCCTTTTATAGGATCTAATCTGACTTGTGAATAGCCTACAATACCCCTGGGGTTTACATCATTTTTGTCTCAGCCAGACACATGGGTACAGATGGTAGTCTACTTTATTTGAAGCTCCTTTTGTCAGCTTTGCAGGGCAGATAGTATCATATTTTGTAGAGCAGACACGACCATCTTTTGCAAAGTGCAATCTTCCAGAGCCCCCTTCGCACATGAGGTGTGCAGAGGCTTCGGTGGCATGCTTCAAATCTGAAGGCCTTCGATTCACTGAAGTTAGTCTTCGATACATTAACAGTTTTGAGCCGAAGCCATCAAAGCCCTTGAGCTTTTGCACCACCATCTCTGGAGTGGACCACAACGGCTTCGAAGCTACACTCAGCTTGAACTCTATCCATCCGTGTCCCGAATCCATACATGGCCGAAGTACTTTTTCATCCACACTCCGAAGCCCCACCATTGAAGTATATTCACCACCTTCCGAAGTCCATCCTTCATTCAAGCCCTCCGCATGTAGAACTTCCATAAGCATTGCTTCGTAGTGTCTCTATCTAGAGCACACTCCCGAAGAACCTTTCCCGGATCATGCCTTCGATGGACCTTGACTTTTGAGACCTTCATCAAGTGTACTTCCAAGTGTCTCCTTCAGGAGCACACTTAGGAGCCTTGCCTCATTCCTAAGGACTTCATTTGCCATCCTTCGAAGTCACTCCTTCGGAGTCACCCTTCGATGTGCCTTGCCTCCGAGGACTTTGCCTAGTGGTACCTTCAGCTGGACTCACCCTCCACACTTTCTGCCTTCGCCTGGCGCATCTTGACTCGAGGACTGACCTCGACCCCACGCATCCTCCATGACTGAGCTCCCAGCTTGCCTGGCATCAAGCTTCCTGCTTGACCCAGGTTCACTTTCCGCGAACCGTCCCATCGCCTCCAAAGTCACCTGCACACCACCGACAAGCATACAAGTATTTCTAGTACCCCGGAGACCTCTCTAGGTAAACAACCTCCGTTACACACTCCGGTGTACCGCCCAAAGTACCGAACCCTTCGGTAAAACACCTCCGAACCCCTTCGGAGGGAACCCTTCGCCCAGAAGGTAACTTGTCAATCACTCATCACATACTTGAAACCAAGGCACATTTCAACTTGGTTTCTCAAGATGTTTTTCCGGCACACCGTTTTACCGAAGTGGATGCACTAAGGTACCAAACATGTATCGGGTCAGGAGGAAAGCATCCAAACTACGGATTCCGAGACCTAGCTCGAAGTATCCAAACTATGGATTACGAGCCCCGGCTCGAAGCATCCAAACTATGGATTCCGAGTGCCAGCTCAATGAATCCAAACTACGGATTCCGAGCCCCGGCTCGAAGCATCCGAACTACGGATTCCGAGCCCCGGCTCAAAGCGTCCAAGCCAAATACATCCACCCTACATGTCCTACACTTCTGCTCTGAATGTCAATAGCAAGTGGAGCGAAGCCGGTAAGCCGCCTACCAACAAGGAGGGGCAGGAGGAGAAAGTTCAGAGCGGCTAAAGTTTCCTAAATAATAGTAAACACCAGAAGCAAGCAGAATCCCGATTTTATTAAAACAAAATAAGTTTCAATTATAGCTCGAAGCGGGATTCGAGGACCTAAGAGAAGTTGGTATGTAAGCCATGTAGGAACCAGAAGCCTTTCTGGTCCTGCAGGCTGGCTCGATTTCGAGAGCACTCTCCAACTTGCATCCTCGTAGCTCCTAGGGTTGCAAGAGCCACTCTTGTAGAACACTTCTTATCCGCCTTCTTTAGAGCTCTCCAAGTCCTCTGATCTTCTTTAAGTTGCGTCCAAGTGCGTAGAGCATGATCTGCAGACTCCAACTCACCGGGAACCAAATCTACGTCGAACCAATCCATGGGCTCCGGCGATGACGACGAGGACCGCACTTCTTTCTCTTCTTCTTTTAGAAAAGCTAACACTTCGTGCAAAACTTCATGAATAACACACCAATAGTCGTCCTGAGGTATAGTGAAGCGAGCACATCTATCGGCCCTAAGGGCTTCAAAAATAGCCCACTAATGTCGAAGGGTCTCGATTTTGTCAAGTACCTCGACCTCGAAGTCAGATGCATCGGGGAACCCTGAATGATTTTCAAAAGAAATAGTCTTCATTTATGAAATTATGAAACATTGATTATAGGAATTTCCTTACAAAGGAGCCCTAAGGAGACTACAGCTTCGTGTCCATAGGAGGAGCAGCGGAGGAAGGCTTCGAAGAAGGCCGTGGCAGGCTCGATCGGTGAGCTTCATCCATCTAGTCCCTCACCGTGCTTGGGCCTTCGGCTTTCCAAGGTGTCTTGAAGGCTTTCCAGGCCTTGGCCACTGCGGGAGTTAGGGAGAGGAGATGATCCCCCCAAAGGTGTTCGGGGGTGTCCCCAGCATCACCGAGAGAGCACCCCCAATGGATTGCAGATAGTGGAGGACCCCGAGGGTGGCCACTCGCCCTGAAACCTCTCCATACCTGGACGTCGTAGCGTCCATGTATCATACGGTGGCCTTGATGAACCTTAGCCGGTGGCTTAGGGGCTTGTGGGCAGCGTCGAAGGGCATGCAAGAAGTCCTGAAGTGCTCCAAGACACCTCGGAGAGCGCCCATAGCGTCAGTCGCGTCCTTCTCGCCATGCGCCAAGGACTCTAAGGAACATAGTGAGGTGTGTCACTATTGTTCAAAGGTATGATGAGTGATTGACATGTTGGATTCATGAGTTGAGTTTGGGTATACTAGAGTTGGTGTGTGTGTCTGTGTTTGTCTCATGTGTGCAGGCTGGAGTTACTCGTCAACTATCGATGGCACGAGATCAGGGTTAGACGAGGAGTCTAATGCCAGATGGTCAAGGGTGTTAGTCGAAGTCGAGAGTGTACTCGGATGTACGCATGGAGGTCGAACAAGACATCGAGTTGGATATTGATCGAGATGAAGGGTCGTTCGAGTCAGTGAAAGGGAAGCTAGTGCAAGTGACAAGGCGGCTTGAGGGATCGAGAGCGGGAGAGACTTGCTGAAAGTCGAGATCGCGGACTGACGACGGGCATCAACGATCGGAAGAGGCTTTGTCGGTTTTTGCTGAAAACCGTCAGAATTTTAATGTTTTTACTTTTTCAATAAAATAGTGTCAAATTGTTAGTTTAAAATTTTAGTGTCATAGTGTGTACTTCTTAGTGTATTTTTGGAATGTATATTCTGAAAATATACTAAAGAGGTTTCAAGTGTAATTTTTCCTTCAAGTAATAGGGTATTTTCAATTTTTAGTTTTCAAAATTGTAATAAGAATTTTTTTCTAGGGCGCTGAATGTAATTGAAGCCTTCTAGAAACTTTGGGGCAGGTGGATTATATAATCCGCTGGCCGAACAAGAGGAAGAACTAGAACTTTTGATCAAACAGAAATCAAATTGGTTTTTACTTGCAAAATTTGTTCATCCGAGAGTCTTTGCCATGAGCGCTTGATCATGAACAGCGATTCCAGCTTTGCCGGACAAGCTACAGGACATCCAGGAAGGTTGTTCATCGCCAGCGTTTTGAAGTATTCAGCAACAATTCAGGTTTGATTCCGATCGAAATTTTTGTGAATTGCTGTTGATCTTAGTTGGAGTTTTGAGTAGTTACTCCTGGTTTTGATTGAGATATCTACTGATTAGTTTTGTACTTAAAATTTGCTCTATCCTCATGAAATTCCTGATATAGATTTTAGTTTCTTGTGAGTTCAGTCTGGTACAGTCTCTGTTGTTTAATTCTGTTGCTTGTAAATCTGAAAGGCTAGGTGTGGATGGACAAAACTTGAGTAATCCGAGGTGTTTTCTTGTTGAATCAATCGTACATCTGATAGTGTTTTAGTTAATGTTTGACTAATGTGTTCACATACTCTTGTTCTTGCTGTAATAGTTTACTCCTTCATATTGTGATCAAGAGTGTGTATGTTATGTGGATGTTTTGAATCTGGTTTCTTGCTGTTTGAATTGTGTATCAGAAAAGGAGTGTAGACTGTGGAATGTTCTGATTGCTTTCTTCTATAATTCAAATTGAAGGTGTACTAGTTTTAAAGTTGAGATATATTCAGAGAAGGTTTCTGCAAGTTTAATCTGAAATCTGAAATAAGTTTGTTTCACAACTCGTGATGTTGATTGTTTTCATCCCTGTGTAGATTTTCAGTCATCAGTTCTTGAGTTGTAGTTTGGGGAAATGAAGAGTTGAAGTTCTGAATCACTTTATTTGCTATGTTCTGTTTTTGCAATTGTATTGAAGTATAAGATGTTGTTTGATTGATCATGTTTGATTCAGTTATCTTTGGAACTAGGTGATATTCAGATTGAATCATTTTTAGTCTCTAGTCATTCAGTTTCAGGATTGGTTCATCTCATGAAAAATATATTACTGTGAACAGTGTTCAAGAGTATTCTCAGTTCTGTATTAATGCTTGCTAATATTTCTGTCCTAGCATCTACAAGTGCAAGATTTCAGTTTGGTTTTGAATTGAAATTAATATGAAATTGATGTATTCAAGTTGATACAAGTCTTGAGTGTTGAATTAAATTGAAATCTCTCTACTGTTCATTGTCCGAAAAATCCTGAATACTCTGCTGCACAAAGTCTGAAATTGTAGTATATCTGTTTGAAAATTCTGATTTCACCTAGATTGGCAAGCTATGAATCTTGGTATGCTGTTTTGACACTAAATTGACTATGAAATTTGCAATCTGAAATTAAAGAATGACATATGCTCATTATTGAAGGTATCTTTACTATTCATGGTACGGAAAAATTTCAGAAGTGAATTAATCTAATTAGTTGTTGAATTGAAACAATCTGAGTTACGTTTTGCACTTGAAATTGTTCTCTAAAGTGAGTATTTTTGATAGGTGTTGTCTAGGAACTTGAAACAAAGATGTTTTTAAGTTTTTGACTCTGTTTGAGCTTAACTTTTGAACTGTTTGAATTGAAACTTGAATTTGTGCTTTTAGAGGTGCGTTGGGTGATTAGATTAGGCCATGACTTCGAAAGAAAGTGTCAAGGTGCCTATTCATGCCTCCTCTAGTCACCATTCCGATCCCACAATTGGTATCAGAGCCAGTTTGATTAAGAGTTGACCTTCACCGGTTGTGATCCTTTTAGCGACATGGAACGGAATACAAAGATCCCTATGTTTGATTGTCGAGACTATGCCTATTGGAAGGTGTGCATGGAGGCTTACTTGCTTAGCCAAGGAAGTGCGATATGGGACATTGTTGCATCCCAGTACTCGATCCCTGAAACTCGTATCTCAAAGACTGAGAAGGCTCAATATGAATGTAATAGTAAGGCTAGAAACATTCTTTTTATCAGACTGAGTCGCAACGAGTTCGATAGGATTCAGCACCTTCGTACTGCTCGAGAGATTTGGTCGACATTGAGTACTTTTCATGAGGGCACATCACAAATTAAGGCTAGGAGGCAGAGCACGTATAATCAAGAATACCAAATGTTCATGCAAGGCCCTAGCGAATCTGTTGATGCTTTGTTTGCTCGCTTTGATGGCATTGTTAGTAACTTGCGATCCACTGGGACGCTAGTTACTCAGATCATGACCGAGTGATCAAACTTCTCTATGCTCTGGATCATAGCATATGGGAAGTTAAGTCCACCGAGATCGCCAAGGCATCTCGTTCTGGGATTGGGAGCTCTTTGCCACAATCCATGGCACTAGTTTCCGGTTCCGGTAGTGGCACCTCATCTAGAGGTAGCATGTGTGGTGCGTGTGCTTTTTCTGGGGGATTTTCCTTGTCTTCTTTGCTCTCTATCACAAAGGAGCAAGTGGACACATTAGACGATGAAGAGCTTGCTCTCATAGTCAAAAAGTTCACTCGATTCTATAATGATAGGAGAGATCAGAGGAGAGGAGGCTCTCGAGGGTGTTTCGAGTGTGGTGATCTAAATCACATTAAAGCCAACTGCCCAAAACTAAAAGCCAAAAATGAACGTGAACAAAAGTATCAGAAAAAAGATAAAAAACCATTCTACAAAGGCAAAAGAGGAAAGGTGGCGAAAATAATGGCTCTGGCTTTCGTGACAGCTCTTAGCGACATCGACAACAGCTCGAGCAAAGATCCTAGTTCTGATGAAGATGAACCAGACAAGAATGATGAGAAGAAAGAAAAGATAAAGGACTTCAATGGCCTTTGCTTCATGGCCAACGACAAGCATAGCAGCGATGAACTCGACATATCTGAGGTTAGTCTATCTCTTGATGAATTACTTGTGCAAAACGATGAACTTCATGATGCTATGATTTCACAAGATAGACTGCTCAAACTTGCTGCTAAAGAAAGAAAAGAACAAAATCTTAAATTGAATCGATGTCTATTGAACTTGCTTTACTGAAATCTAAATCTAAAACTGCTGATTGTGAGTCATGTCTTATTTTGATGGATGAACTTGCTCAGTTGTGTCTGATCCATGCTAAAAACATTGAAAAGCTTGAAAATATTCAGAAGCAACTAATGGTGATGGAGTCTAGACCTCATGCCATCGATGAATGCTTAAACTGCACCCTTTTGATTGAGGGTGTTAGTCTGAGAGACAAACATATCGATCAGCTTAAGGCTAGATTGGAGAGTGCCGAGTGTTCTATGGATGTCAAGTTGGCTTGTCCGACCTGCATCACCCTGAAGGACCAACTCAGCTTTACTAGAGAGCAAGGAGAGAAGCTGAAGTGTGAGAATGATTATCTACTTTCCATGGTATATAAATGCACAGACAGGAAAGGGAAGATGGATTTGCTTTTAGATAAAACTAAAATGTGTGCTGACAGGGTAGGGTTACCTCTTGGGTTAGGTTATGAGAGGACTTCATCCAGTACCCCGAGTCAAACAGTGTTCACTCTACCTACTACCCTTGAGAAAGAGAGAGCCCAGTTAGACACTCCACAAAAAGCCAAAGATTCTCCCCAACCCAAAAAGATAATCATTTCTTCACTCAAGACATACTCAAAGCAAAAACTAAGGAAAATTGTGAGGTTCGTGGTAGAAACCCATAGACCTACACCTAAGAACATTTTTCATTGCACTTATTGTCATCGTGTAGGACACTTGGTTGGTTTTTGCTATAGACGCATGGGAGATGAACGTCGTGTTTATACTTTACATTCTCATTCTTCATTTGATATGCATGACTATGATTATAATGCTTATACTGATTATGAGTCTCCTTACAGCTATATGAGTGGCTATGCCCATCGTGGTGTATATCGTACATCGTATGATGATAGACCACATTGACATTTTGGCCCTAATTATTTTAGGAGACCTCAGCGAGTTGCGAGGAGATCACATGTTCAGTATGGTTCTCATCACACACAGTCTCCTGTGTTACATACTCCTCGAGTTGTTTAGCACCGGATACCTAAGCATCTTATCTCTAAACCCAACGCTGAGTACTCGAGATTTTACTTCTCTACTTAGGGGAGTCATGGGAGGCTGGAGGACAAGTGGATCATTGATTTCGGGTGTTCACGACACATGACCGAGAATTCTTCATGGTTCTCCAGTTTCGCCTCAGCTAGGCAGAGCGAGAGCATCACATTTGGAAACAATCGCAAGAGCAGAGTGAAGGGCAAAGGTATGATCAAAATCAATGAAAATTTCACTCTTTCTAATGTTGCTTTGGTTGAGGATTTGGGTTACAATTTGCTCTCTGTTTCACAATTGCTCGATGAGGGTTTTGAAGTTCATTTCAGTCATGATGTTTCTTTTTGCGTGATTCTTCTAGAGCTTTTATTTGCAAAATCCTAAGAGTAGGGAGAATTTTTGGGGCTGATTTCACTGAGTCTTTTAGTTCTTCTCATTGTCTTTTAGCTGAACCGTCGTCTGAGCTTTGGATGTGGCATAGGAGACTAGGGCACATGAGTTTTGATTTGCTTGTGAGATTGAGTGCCCTAGGACTCATTTGAGGATTGCCCGAGCTAAAAATTGAGAAGAACCTCATTTGTGCCCCTTGTCGTCTTGGTAAAATGGTTGCTACCTCGCATTATCCCATAAATATGGTGATGACTGAGCGACCCGATGAGCTTTTACATATGTATACAGTTGGACCATCCCGAGTTAGCTCTTTAGGCGGCACATGGTATGTGCTTGTTGTTGTTGACGACTATTCTCGTTACTCTTGGGTTTTCTTTCTCGTAAGCAAGGATGAAGTGTTCATGCACTTTCGGAGCTTAGCGCTGAGGCTATTCAATGAACTCCCTGGTGCACTGAAGGCTCTTCGAAGCGATAACGGTACCGAGTTCAAAAATAGCTCTTTTGTATTTTTTTGTCTTGAACATGGGTTGAACATCAATTTTCTGCACCAAGAGTCCCTCAACAAAATGGTGTGGTTGAGAGGAAGAATCGTACTCTTGTGGAGATGTCTAGGATGATGTCGAATGAGCACAGGACTCCTAGAAAATTTTGGGCTGAAGCCATGAGTACAATATGTTACATCTCTAACAGGATCTTTTTGCGCTTTTTGCTGAATGTAACTTCTTCTAAACTTCGCTTTGGGAGGAAGCCCAAGGTCACCCACTTCAGAGTGTTTGGATGCCGTTGCTTCATCCTAAAGCGAGGTAATTTGGATAAATTTGAATCACGCCCATCTGATGGAATCTTTTTGGGCTATTCTTTACATGGACACTCTTATCGTGTTTTCAATCTTGAAACTAACACATTGGTTGAATCTTGTGATGTACTTTTTGATGAAAATTCTCCATGTGTTAGTCCTAACTTTGAATTTGTAAGTGAACATGATATGAGTGAAACGTTTTTTGAGAAAGAGGATTCAACAGACGATGAAGATCCTGAGGTTGTACCACTACTTCCTTCTACGGCGACTGCAGAAGCTTCGACTACTTCGACTACAGGACCTGAAGATTCCACTTCTAAGAGTCTAGAGAAAACTTTAGAAAGAGTCGAGGGGGGGATTCTATCATAGAGAGAAACACCGCTTCGTATTCAAAGAATGCATCCCTCGGAGTAGATCATCGGCGAGCTGAATGAACGAGTAACTTGATCTCACGCTCATTTTGTTGATTCTGCTTTTGTTGCTAATTTTGAACCATTAGATGTTAGTCATGCTTTGTCTGATGCAAGTTGGGTCAACGCCATGCATGAGGAGCTTGAAAATTTTGAAAGAAATCAAGTTTGGTTTCTCGTTGATCCACCCCCTAACATTCATTTAATTGGTACAAAATGGATTTTCAAAAACAAACAGGGGGAGGACGGGGCGATAGTGAGAAACAAAGCTAGACTAGTGGCGCAAGGGTATACTCAAGTCGAGGGGATTGATTTTGGAGAAACTTTTGCACTAGTAGCTCGACTTGAGACCATTAGGATCTTGTTTGCTTTTGCCTCTTCGCGTGGTTTTAAACTTTTTCAAATGGATGTGAAAAGCGCGTTTTTGAATGGTTTCATTGGTGAGGACATTTATGTCAAGCAGCCTCCTGTCTTTGAGGATCCCAAGTACCCCCATAGAGTGTTTAAACTTCACAAAGCATTATATGGGCTCAAACAAGCACCGAGGGCCTAGTACGACCGCCTGAGGACATTCTTGATCGAGCATGGGTATAAGATGGGGTATGTTGACAAAACGTTGTTCACGCTCATGCATGGCAAAGTATTCATACTTGTACAGATATATGTCGATGATATAATATTTGGTAGTTCATCTCATACAGTTGTTGCTAAGTTTGCAGATTCGATGAGGAGAGAGTTTGAAATGTCAATGATGGGCGAGCTGACCTTTTTCCTGGGTTTGTAGATCAAGCAAAGCAAACAAGGAACTTTTGTCCATCAAACAAAATACACGAGGGATTTGCTTAAATGATTTGACATGTCTGACGCTAAACCACTTGCTACCCCAATGGGTACTTCTATTTCTCTTGATCCAGATGAAGACGGAGAAGAGGTGGACCAGAAGGAGTACCGCAGCATGATCGACTCCGTCCTGTACATGACGGCTACGAGGCCGGACATAAACTTTGTTGTGTGTCTGTGCACTCGTTTTCAGACTTCTCCTAGGGCATCACATCGTCAAGCTGTCAAACGCATATTAAGGTACCTCAAGCATACACTTGAATTCGGTATTTGGTAATCTGCATCATCTTCATTATGCTTGAGAGGTTTTTCTGACGCTGACTTTGCTGGTTGTTGGATTGATCATAAGAGTACTTCTAGGATGTGTCATTTTCTTGGATCTTCTCTTGTGTGTTGGTCTTCACGCAAACAGTCTAGTGTTGCATAGTCTATAGCCAAGGCTGAATATGTAGCTGCCGCTAGCTGTTGCGCACAGATTTTGTTGATGGTTTCTACTTTGCGGGACTTTGGGTTGGAGTTTTCACGTATTCCACTCTTTTGCGATAATACAAGTGCAATCAGTTTAGCAAACAACCTAGTACAACATTCTAGGACCAAACTCATTGACGTGCATTATCACTTTTTGAGAGATCACAATGAAAAGGGCGATATTGAATTGCAGTTTGTTGACACTCAAAACCAGCTTGCAGATATTTTCATCAAGCCTCTCGATGCTTCTCGCTTTGCATTTTTGATGGGAGAGCTTGGCATTTGTCATACTTATTGCTTCATGTGAGGGGGAGTTGTGTACATATGCATATGCTTCTAAAATTTGATTAATTGATTTTACATGTACATGACTTACTTGTGCACTTTACTATAATGTCCTGCTTTCACTGTTTGATTGTGCTTAGAATGAACTCATCTATCTATATGTGTCGACCATGGCTTTTCATTTTGAAAATTTGAAAATGGTCACTACCAAGTCTAGTTTCTAGCATGTATAGGCTAGGGTGCTTTACCTATTCATTTCTTACTTGATAGCTTTGTCCTTGTCACTTGGATGCTCATATGCAACTTGATCATGTTTGCTAAAAATAAAAAAATGCCAAATTAAAAAATGAAAAAAATGATGAAAATGTTGAAAATGGATCAAAAGTGCTTAAGTGTTGATAAAATTGAAAAGATCCAGGTGGGTTTGCATAGTCGCACTACTTTTTTCTGGATTGCATTCCATTGCACTTTGGTTTGAACTGGGACATTGTTGTAGCAATTGCGTTAGCTACATCACAGGTTTTGTGTGTATATGGTGTATAAAATGAACCTCAAAGGGTTCTCTCAGAAGGAGAAAAGATTTATACTAGTTCGGACCTCCCTGAAGGGATAAAAGCCCTATGTCCAGTTTGTGGTGGATTTGACATAGTTTGCCTCGGTTGAATCTAATCTATCCCCATTACAAGGGCATGACCCCGCTTTTATAGGCACACAGGCCAAAGGAAAATACTTAATGCCCTCTACATGTCATAGGCTTATAGGGGCAAGAAGGGAAAAAAGACTAGTCTACTGTACAAACTGCTTTACAGCTTTACAGACATGTCAGACAAACATCACTTTTGAGCAGCTAAACAACATACTAGGGGCAGAGGGGCCCCCGGTATAGCTCTGCACTATAGCGGAGTGGAGATATTTTCCTAGTTCGAAGTAGTGGCCGGAGCTCTTCGGGCGGAGACTGCAATTAAGGCTTCGAAGGGTACTCTGAAGGGGACTTCGAAGCATGCTCTGAACTGAACTCTGAATGGACTCTCGGAGACTTAGCTTTGAACTGACTGGAGAAGGTCTGGAGATTGGATCTAGGGAGCTCCGAGAGAAGCCCATAGGTTAACTCCGAAGAGAACCCAGAGGCTAGCTCCAAAGAGAACTCGGAGGTTAACTCCGAAGAGAGCTTCGAAGGAAGCTTGGAGACTTGGCTTTAGAAGACTTCGAAGGGAGCCTGGAGGCTTGGGCTGAATGATGCTTGGAAATAACTTCGGTAGGTGGGAATCTGCTTCGACAGTGTCAGGCTCTGGGTCGGAGACCTACAGAGGCTGATGTCATTTGGCCCTTGTTTAAGGGAAAACTTATTCCCCCAACAGACATCGAGTGTATACCAAGATCAACGCCTTAAGCTTCTAATGGTTTATCCTAGGCTTGGCTTGATCGGTTAGCATAAGGTTGACTTGAAAATAACCCCTAGCATTAAAAAATGATTGAATGAAATAAAAAAATGACAGCAAAAAATAACTTAGTAGAAGACAGGCCTTCGGAGCTTGGACCGAAGGGGGCTTCGACTGCGCAGGCAAAAATTGCCTGCCTCGACTGACAGAGTGACCTCGGGGAGATAAAACGACTTCACAACGACTACAAAATTGATCGTTACAGTGCGTCGATTCACTTCAACTTCGCTTGAGGCCCACCTATCATACACTTCGGCATGGGAACCATCGGGATTTTTACCATCTATAAAAAGGGGTTTACCGCATACGGCTTCGACACACTTCTCATTTGCTTCTTTCTCAACTCCTAGCATCCTTCGCTCTCTTCTCTTCACCTTTAGCTTCGTGCAGAGCCAGCTTCTTAAGCTTTAGCGCCATTCACGCCGAAGCCCCACAAAATGCGGAAGAAGGTTGCATCGAAGAAGGCCTTGGCCCTAGGAGTGAGTTCGAGCTCTGCCCAGGCGCAGGCGGCAGTGGCAGAAGTGGTGAAGCCTGCAGCGAGGCGCTTGGGGCTGAGGGACCTTCGGTCGTCATCTGACAAGTTCGAGCAAACTATGGAGATGATGGATTCAGCATTAATGGAGGAGTCTGTCTGAAGGGCCTACGAGGGGAAGATATCGGTGGAGATCCAGCTTCGGGTGCTGGAGAAGTTGGAGGCCATACCGAGGCCTCGGGCTGATGAGGTAGTACTCTTCGAAGCCTTCTTCGAGGCCGGACTCAGGCTACCAGTGGTAGACATGCTGAGCAAAGTCTTGAAGGCCTACAACCTCGAGCTTCTCAACTGTCGCCAAATGCCATGGCGAGGTTGGCCATCTTCGAGTGGGCTATGAGGGCCGAAGGCTGCGAGGGGCGTGCAGATGTCTTCGTAGCCCTTCATGACACCAAGTGCCAGCCGAAGCAGAGGGAGGGAGCAGACCGCGTCAAGAGGGCATTGCCCTTCGGGAGCGCCAACTTCCAACTTCGGAAGGAGTACCAGGACGCCTTCCAAACGAGGGCTGCCAATAGCAAGTGGTACTCGAAGTGGGATCAAGAGTGGTTCTACGCCTCGGTTGGCGCGAACTCTCCCCTTCGGAGTACCAACACGCTTATCTCCTACCGACACAAAGGTGTGGTGAAGACGAATCCTGACATCCTTCTCTCAATGATTTTGCTCCTGCAGAGGGTGGCTTCGAGGATGAGCATGAGGGACCTCGCGGAGGAGTTCATCACCCTTCGGCTCAGCACCCTAGCGCTCTCTTGGCCGGAGGGTCTCTTTTAACCTTTGGGCTCGGAGAGCCCAAGCAAGGTGTCATCAGAGCGCCTTGGTACGACTTCAATTTCTTTTCATCTTCATACTTTGCAAAATGAACTCGTGCTAACTTGGAGTTTTGATGAAGTCGCTCACGAAGTAAGGACTTTGGAGGAGACAATCGTGGCGGCGGAGCACGTCGTTGGGGCCCCGACACCTGAGGAGCAGGCACAACGGCTCGCTCTAGTGGGTGTAGGACCGAAAGTAGCGACCAGAGGGGGGTGAATGGGCGCCTAAAAAATTTCTTGCTAAACTATGACTTAATCCCAACACTCAAAAGAACTTAACCAGACAATTAATATGAGTAGAGCAAATTACTGGAACTAAAGTAGTCTAATCTAAAAATGACTGGTGTCCTAATTAAAACGATATTAAAGATAAACTAAATAAAAAAATAATGCAGTAAATAAAAACACCTAAATGAATCACGAAATATTTATATTTCAGTCTAGAAATAAAATATTAATTAAATGAATAGAACATGTATCATTAAAAATTAAATCAGAATTAAACCAAAAATATTGCAGGTAAAAACTAGAATAAAAATATAACTGCAACTAATAAATTTTTCTTTCCTTTTTATATGAGCAGATTAAACAGATAAAAAATAATACAAGATAACTAATAAAAATTTAACAGATTAAAATAACAACGAAATTTCGAAATAGATTTTTAGCTAATCTATTAATAGATGATTATCTAAAAATTTGATCTCCCTAAAAATAGTAGATTAAAACTTACCTCCCCTATCGCTCCGTTTACCAGCGAAAAGTCTCGTCGAAGCCACCGCCGCACGTCTGGAGCGGACGTCCTCGTTCCTTCAGCCAACAACTGCCATGGGCACTGCCGTCTCCAAGCGCCATGAAGAAGCTGCCACGCGTGAGAAAAAATTGCAGCCTAGCTGTGGCGTGAGACCCGAGCGCGCGTGCTGTTGGTGACAGCTTTTGCTGCCGTGATCTTGCCGCCGGTCTTCCTGCGTGCACCGGCGTGACGTGGGACCCACACTTGCGTCAGCGAACTGCACGCCCTGCTGCTTCGCTGCTTGCCTTTCTGCCGTGCGTCAACCACCGTGGCAGAGCTCCTGCTACGCTGCAAAAATGCAGCTACAGTCTCCTGCTGCTAAAAACACCGATGACTTGGCCGCCTGCTGTGGAGAAGAGGAAAACACCAGGAAAAAGAAAACAGTCGCCGAAAAATTTTCCCGGAGAAGAACAAACATCGATGAAATTTGTAGATCATAATATTTTTGTTGGAAAACAAAAATGGACTTTAGATTTATCTATTGGAAAACAGTCATCTATCCCCAAGGGATAGGGGCCTATTTATAGGCAACTCCTAATACATGAAAAGACTAATTTACCCCTAGGGTAAATTAATACTGACTCTAAAATAAATTCCGAAAATTACTAAAATATTCTTAGAAAAATCACCTGGCTCAAATAAAAATATTCTAAACTTAAAAACTAAATATTAATATCCTAAAATGAATTAATCATAGGATGTCAGTTTTGCGCCGAAACTGACAAAGCGTCCACCGTCTTCGCACCGGGTACCCGGATTGGGCCGACCCGACGCCGCAGCTTCCTCAGCCCAGCAATCGCTCGCCGCTCGTGTAACTGAGTCAAAACCAGTCATCAGACCAGTGGATCATCTGCCGCTCCTAGCCATGTACCTGGATTGGGCCAGCCCGTGTCTCCTCTGCCTGGTCATCGCTCGCAGCCCGTGTACCTGAGTCACACGCGCCTAAGACTCGGCAGGTCTTTAAATCTTCCTTCCTTTGACTTGCGTTGACAATCACTCATCACATCTGGAATATCAAAACCATATTCTTCAACATGGTTTCTCAATCTCCCCCTTGATGAGTGCATTGTCAACACCCTTTTCAGCTCATCTCCAGAACCTGCAAAACATGTGAAAACAGAAAAACAAAGACAAAAGAAAATAGAAGAAGGAAAATAAAAGTTTAACCCTAATGACCAAAAGCCAAACAGAAGCAAGAAAAAATGGTCATTATGGTTAACCAAAAAATAAAGACTCAAAAACAAGTGCAATCTCAAAATATTTAAAATTACCAACAAGGAACTCCCCTGAAATAAATCCCAGAGATATATATCCAAAAATTTCTCCCCCTTGTTGACAATTGGACTCATCAAGTGAGACTAAATGCACTCTAAAAAGACATAGACACAAACTCCCCCTGAAAAGCAGCTCCCCCTCAAAATATGCCATGAATGCAGATGGGGTGCAGGTGGAGTGTGAAAAGCATGCTTCTTAGATATGATTGACTGCTAATACAAAGTCTAACAAGTATAGAAAAAATATACTGTCTAAGATACATGACATGATCAGTGCAATAGATGATAACTAAAGGGAGTCATTAGCACACATTTTTCATTTTTTTGTCAACAAAATCATCACCACATTTTCTAGTTGACAAGCAAGGTAAAACATGATATGCAAAAGCTAACTGATATCTACCAAGATAAGCATTGTCCAAAAACAAAGTGCTTCAGCAAACTTGTCATCTTTTTAAATTTTTCAGACTTTTTCTTTATATTTTTCATTTCTGCTAGGGGTTATTTGCATGTCAAACCTTATGCTAACCGACAAAGTCAAGCCTAGGCCAGAACTGGACCATCAGAAGCTTAAGACAGTGGTCTTGGCATAAATTACACCGTCCTAGTTCATACCAAAGTACTGTGGTAAGCAGTCCAGAACAATGCAACGTGACAAAGCAAACCCACCTGGATCTTTTCTAATAATCATAAAAATGCATAAATTTTCCATTTTTCTGGATTTTTATCATTTTTATAGCACATTTTTCATATTTAAAGCATTTAGATGTCCAAGTTGCATATCTGCATCTAAGTAAGGATCTAGCTACAAGGCATGTAAAAGATAGCGAAAGCATTCAGCCTACACATGCTAGTTACTAGAAGCAATGGTGATCATTTTTCAATTTTAAAGCATAAAAGCCATGCATATGACAAATATCAGATATATCATGTGAACTGAACCAGAACATGATCATCGACAAGTAATCAAAAACATATACTAGCTAGAGAAAGTAAAACAGATTGATCATATAACAGAAACAAGCTCAAAATGTGATTGATGATTATGCATGATATGAACGCACACAAAAAGACTCAATAAAAAATAAAAAGAAAGGAAAAAACTGACTCAAAGTATCCTAAAAAGGATACACAACTCCCAAATCCCCCCGTAAACGCTCAAAAGTAGACTGATCTAGGGGTTTAGTAAAAATATCAGCCAGCTGCTGATGGGTATCAACATGTATAAGATCAATGACTCCTTTCTCATATTGATCCCTCAGAAAGTGAAAGCGCACATCAATATGTTTGGTTTTAGAATGAAGACATGGGTTTTTCCCTACACTAATTGCACTGGTGCTATCGCAAAACAAAGGAATTCTCGAAGGGAAAAACAACCCAAAATCCCGCAAAGTTGAAATCATCCAAACTAACTGAGAATAGTAGCTAGCAGCAGCTACATACTCAGCCTCAGTAGTAGAAAGCACAACTCCAGATTGTTTTCTAGAGGACCAAGAAACAAGTGAAGAACCAAGAAGCTGGCAAGTACCAGAAGTAGACTTGCGATCCAGCAAGCACCCACAAAAATCAGCGTCCGAAAAACCAGTTAAATCAAGAGACTATGATGCAGAATAATAGAGACCTAAATCAGGAGCATAAGTAAGATACCTGAAAATACGATTCACAGCCTGCCGATGAGATGCGCGTGGCGAAGACTAAAAACGTGCACACACACCCACGGCAAATTGAATGTCTGGTCTCGTCACAATCAAGTATAGTAGCGAACCGATCATCCCTCGATACCCTCTCTCTTTACCTTGACGCCGTCTTCGTCCTTGTCTAGACCTCCAGATGTGCCCATTGGGGTCATCTGTGGCTTTAGCTCTCCACCAAATTCAAATTTCTTTAGCATGTCTCGTGTATACGTACCCTGGTGGATGAAAATACCGTCCTTGGTCTGCTTGATCTGGAGCCCTAAAAAGTACTTGAGTTCTCCCATGAGACTCATCTCAAACTCGCTATGCATCTGCTCAGAAAACTTGGAAAAAAGCTCATTAGTAGAACCACCAAAAATAATGTCATCCACATAAATCTGAGCAACCAATAAGTCTGCGCCATCTCTAAGCAAGAAAAGAGTCTTGTCCACATAACCCATCACAAAACCTTTCTGCAATAAAAATTGCTTCAGGCGATCATACCAAGCCCTAGGGGCCTGCTTCAGACCATATAAAGCCTTCTGCAACTTGTAAACATATCGTGGAAATTTAGGGTTCTCGAAAATGGGGGGTTGCTTAACATAGACCTCCTCTTCTATATACCTGTTTAGAAAAGCACTCTTGACATTCATTTGATGAAGCTTAAAACCTTTAGAAGCAGCAAAGGCCAAAAGAATATGAATGGACTCAAGGTGAGCAACAGGGGCGAAGGTCTCTTCAAAATCAATACCTTCTTTTTGACAAAAACCCTGTGCCACTAATCGAGCTTTGTTGCGCACCACAACACCATCTTCTCCTTGTTTGTTCTTAAACACCCACTGGGTGCCTATGGTGTTGCATCCAGGTGGTAGCTCAACTAGTGTCCAAACCCAATTGCGAACAAAGTTTTCAAGCTCTTCTTGCATGGCGTTGATCCAATTTGAAGCGGAAAGAGCATGAGAAACGCCTCGGGGCTCAAAATTAGCAACAAAGGCAGACTCAACAAACATAGCAAGTGAACCAGCTGAGGAACGTAAGGATCTCTCCGTAAGATCACCTATGATGAGCTCTGAAGGGTGATCATGCTGAACTGCTCGGGATCCTAGGTGATCTGAAGTCACCTCACCAGAGTCAGCAACTGGCACCTCTGGACTCGGCTAAGGAGGCTCGATCGAAGTAGAAGGAGTAATTCGAGGTCCGTCCTCATCCTCAGTCGAAGTCTCAGAAGGTGTGGGGTCTGCAGACGGTGCAGAGTGCCCACCCTCATCTTCAGCAGGAGGGTCATCATCTTCCTCGAAGATGGACTCTCCAAGCTCATCATCTCCAGAAAGCTCAAAAGAAGGAGTTGGCGAGGGCAAAGACTCATCAAAGGAAACCTCACAAGTCTCGACAAAGCATCTGGGAGTCTAGGTTCCAAACATGAAAGCCTCATGAGTGCAAAGCATAACCAAGAAAGACTCCATCCCAAAAATGAGACTCAAACTTGTCCAAATGCCCTCCCTTCTAAAGCACAAAGCACTTGCATCCAAAAGCTCGCAAGTGACTCACCTTGGGCTATCTACCAAAACGCAACTCATATGACATCTTACCTAAGTAAGCTCTAAGAAAAATGCGGTTGGCAATATAGCAAGCTGTGTTCATAGCTTTAGCCCAAAAACGCCTAGGAGTCCTATGCTCAACAAGCATCGTCCTGGCCATCTCGACAAGCGTGCGATTCTTTCGCTCCACAATGTCGTTCTGTGAGGGAGTGTAAGGAGCAGAAAACTCAGATCCGTTGTCTGAACGAATTGCTCACATCAGACCATTATTCTCATTCTTCAGCTTCAAAATCAGGTCATGAACATACTGAAAAGTCTCATCCTTAGACTCTAGAAAGTAAACCCACGAAAATCGAGAAAAATTGTCAACTATTACAAGGGCGTACCACTTCCCACCGACTGAGCGTACTCGAGCTGGACCTACTGTGTCCATGTGTAACAACTCTCCCTAGTACGACGTCATCACCTGAGTCACAGGTGCGTGAGAAGCAACAACCATTTTCCCATGACGACAGGGATGGCAAACTAGATCCTTCTCCATCTTAAGCTTAGGCAATCCTCGGATTAGATCCATAGAATTCAATCTAACAAGTAGATCAAAGCTCAAATGGCCTAACCTTCTATGCCACTTCCATAACTCAGAGGAGGATCCGGCCATGAGACAGCGAGAAGGGCCTGAAGAACTATAGAAATCAATACGAAAAACCTTACCGAAAGGTAGAACCCGGCAAACTAAAGATCCTCTAGGGTCGACAACAGAAGACATGCCCTTCTTAAAGCGTACTTCTAAACCATCCTCAAGCAGTTGCGAAACAGAAATTAGATTAAAGTTCAGATTTCCAACTAAAGCAACATTCTTCAAAGAAAAATAATCAGAAATACGAATCGACCCAATACCTTGTACCTTCACTTGACCACTGTTCCTAAAAGTGATGTATTCCTTGGAGCTCGGGGGAGTGAGGCTGGAGAACCATCTGCGGTGTCCCGTCATATGGCGAGAACAACCTAAATCCATGATCCATACGTCCTCCAGTCCTCGATCCTGCAAGATCAATTGTCATGAGTGGGAGAAAATGGTCGACCACCAGGTCTAACAAAAGTACTAAACCAGTGTTGAGCCATCTGCTCGTAAGTAGGAAAGCGGAAGGAATCATGTGAGTCGGGACCAAAACGCGGCTCAAAGCGCGGTCCTATGTTCTGCCTAAAATCACGGTCACGAGGTCCAGAACCATATCCATAACGATCTGGAACTCTGCCAAAATGAAAAGCACCCTCTGGAGCCCGATCATAAAAACCATCTCCTCTACCACCATCTACACGACGTGGTCTGGCCTCTAGCCTCTCTCTACGTCGAGGAACTCTCTGTCTACCACCCTGTTGGTAGAACTGCTCCTTCCCACTTTGAGCTCTATCTGCTCGCTTAGCCTGCTTCCTCCTAAAGCAAAACTCCTCAAGGTGCCCATCTCTCTGACAAAACTCACAGTGATAGGTAGGCTTCTTGGTATGTGGTTGAAACTTTGGATTCTTAGGCTTGGTGGTGTTTGGTGTATCATCTTTGGTGTGAGAGGGTCCAGGTAAAGAATCAGAAGAAGTGTGGAGAGTTTTAGGCTTTGGGACCCAGATTTGCTCCTTAGTGGAGCTTTAGGTTGTTCTTGAAACACTCCATCCTTGGGCTGGCTATCCTTAAAGGACTCAGTGGAGTGAGTTTTGGGATATCTCTGCTCAGGAGTCATCTTACTCCACTCCACTGCACGACTAATGGCGCTCTCAAAATCAGCCTTGGTATATGTGTAACCTACCCCAAAACCATCCTATCTCTTGAAGTGCTGGATCATCATGCCGAGCTGTGGCTCTCTAGCACTAATACAACTCAGGATCTGACGAAGGTAAAAGTTCTCGTTTTGAACATCAGCTAGCTCCTCTCTCAAAGAAGCTAACAACTCCACCTGAGACAAGCAGATCTCACACTCTTTATCAGCTTCGACAGACTTCTCAGCTTTTAGCTTGATCAACTCCATTCTAATGGATAGGCAATTCTCACAAACAGTGTGTTGGGGGAAATTACTCTATTTCCAAGACTTAAAGATTAACCCTTCAAAGGCTGATGAGGACCTCGAAGCCGGCGGACTGTTGTTCGAAGCATATGTCGCCACGACCGGAGGGTGCTACGGTGCGAAGCCCTAGAGAACCCTCCGAAGGGAGGATGGAGGCCTCGAAGCTGAAGGACATGATTGATTGGATGTCCAATTTATCCATCTACCCTGCAGTACTTTTCCGTGTATAACCTTGTTTATAATACCGAATAGTTTCTACTATGTCGGTTGTAATCTAGGGGTAAATAGGTCTTTTCCTTATGCTTTTTCCCCTATAAATACCCCCCATTGTACCTTGTAAAGGGGATCCAGAACAAGTTGTTCATCTACACTTATTCGGACCGCTTGAGTTATTATCCATTTCGGAGGCTCAAAGTAGTCCTAAAACACAAACTTCCTGTTTGTCCATTCTTGATTACCGAGAACCTGTTGGCGTAACATTTGCGCCAACAGTTGGCGCCGTCCATGGGGACCCAAGTTCTAAAAGCTTGTTCTCTACTACTGACTGCACTCCGAAGAGCACTTACGGATGGAGCCTCGGAGTCCCAAGATTCCGCGCACCCTTCAGTTAAGGGCTTCTTAGTGCAACTCGAAGTCCTCCATCTCCAAGACCTCTTCGCGCCTAGCTATGCCTCCGAAGCGTAGCCAGGCTTCGGGTCCTCTCCGAAGGTCCCCTCGGACCAATGGAGCCAGACCCTCGGCTAATCCGGCGATTCCTGCCGAGACCACTGGGCGTCGAGCGCCCCGGGGCCCACTGGCTCCTCCTACGGTGCTTCAGACCGACTACGCAGCTAGTCGGGATCCAGAAGTACCCTCCGACGAAGACGAAGGCCCTCCCGAAACCGAGACTACGCAGCTAGCCAGGCTTCAGGAGGAGGTATCTAGGTGGAGGCAAGAGGCCGCCGATCGCCTCCGCACTCAAGCTTCCACCAAAACTCCAGGAGGGCCTCAAGACGATGGAACCCGCAATCCCCCAGAAGTTATCCAAGTCCCGGAGGAAGCCGAGAATGCATCCTTCGATAGTGAGTCTCCGTTACACTCGGATTTGCAGAGAGTGCCTTTCGACCCCAGATTCAAGGCCTCGAAGCTGCACAAGTACTCCGGGGGGTCGGACCCCGGAGAGTTCGCCCGCTCTTACGCCCTAGCAATAGAAGCGAGCGGAGGGGTGCGAAGCACCATGGCAAAATGCTTCCCCCACGCTCTCGAAGGCGTGGCACTCCGCTGGTTCTGGTCCCTAAAGCCAGGATCGATCAGTTCATGGGAGCAGCTAAAAAAGAAATTTGTGAGCAACTTCCAAGGTACCTTCGTGGCCCCGATGTCCACAGGAAGTTTGTTTCAGGTAAAGCAGCGGGTGGGAGAAACCCTCCGGGAGTACTTCACGTGCTTCGCCCACACCAAGTCACAGATCAAGGGCCTGTCTACCTCTTTGGTAGTTGATGCTGCCCGCGAAGCGGTGCTGAACCCCGACCTCCTCAGCAAACTCCATCGGAAGCCGGTGACGTCTGTGGCGCAGCTCATGGCATACTTCGAACAGTATGCCAAGGCGGAAGAAGGATGTCTTCGGCGAGCTGAAGCACCATTGCCCACCCTCCAAGAAGTCAAAAGGGAGCTTGAAGCCTCCGCTACTCTGCAACCTCCACAAGACAACCGCTTCAATGAGTACAAGCGGGGGAAGAAGCATTTCCGCTCGGAGGTGCTAAACATTGCACCTTCAGCTCTGAAGGCACTTGCCAATTTCTAGCAGGCGAAGAATTTCAAGGCCGGGCCGCCAAAGCCTCAAGAAAGGATGCCTGGCAGGCGCCAGAGCTTTTTCTACTGCGTGCATGGCGACAATAGAAGCCATGACACGAAGGATTGCAAGGCAGTGTTGGCCCTTCGGGGCGACTACCTTGAGCGAAATACCAGGCGGGGTACTTTGGATCGAGCCCCACCGTCAGCACGCTCGGAGTCTGTTCAAACTGTGGCCCGGGCCGGTACCCTCGAAGCCCCCATGCGGCTACCGGTGGCCAGTATTATGCCACCACCAAAGCAAGAAGACCCGCAAGACCGCGGCAAGAGAGTGGTCCTGCCCATCTCCGGAGGGGGGACCCTCGGAAGCATGTCCAAGAGACAGCGGCACGAGTACGTCCGCGAGGTCGGGCACATTGGGACCTCGAGTTCCGCCGAAGGGATGCCAGAATGGTCCCGTGTCCCCATCTCATTTACAGCCAGCGATGCGGCGGGGGTGAAGTTCCCCCATGCTGACCCATTAGTCATCTCTGCTGATATAGAAGGAGCAGACGTTCGAAGGATCCTGGTAGATGGCGGGAGCTCCGTAGACATACTCTTTGTCCAGGCCTTCGACCAGATGTGCATACCTCGGAAGCATCTACTTCCAGCAGCCCGGCCGCTTCAAGGGTTCTCAGGACCGCCTCTCGATGCCCTCGGCCAAATAGGCCTCGAGGTTGCCTTCGGAGAGGGGCCTTTGGCCCGAGTAGAAGAGGTGATCTTTGATGTTGTTGATGCCCCATACGCTTACAATGCTATCTTCGGCCGAGGGATGTTGAACCAGTTCGGGGCTATAGCACATCATAATTACTTTTGTCTCAAAATGCCCACGCAAGGCGGAGTGCTTACTATTTCAGGAGACCAAGCTGTAACCAGGAGGACGGAGTATGGCCATGGGCAGCCATTGGACCCCCGACAAGTGCATAATGTGGCGGAAAGCGTCGAAGAAGTACTAGAGGCCTCGAACCCTCCGAAGGGATCTTCGCTCAAGCCAAGCCCGGAGGGTGATGTTGAGACAAGAATAATCTCGGAAGATGGCAAAGAGTACCCAGTAAAATTCGGCAAGGGGCTATCTCCTGAAATAACCGCCTCGTTAGAAGAAGTCGTCAGGAAAAATCTGGACATATTTGCTTGGGCTGACGAAGACATCACCGGGGTCGATCGAAGCATCATTGAGCATAGTATGCTCGTCAACCCGAAGGCCAAACCGGTGCGCCAGGGGCTCCGCAAGCTGTCAGCAGGAAGAGCAAGCCTAGCCAAGGCCAAAGTAGAAAAATTGTTAAAGGCTGGCATCATCAGGGAGGTAGCCCATACCGAGTGGTTGGCTAACCCTGTTTTTGTAAGGAAGAAGGACTCGAGCAAGTGGCGCATGTGTATTTATTTCACTTCATTAAATAAAGCATGCCCGCGAGACCCCTACCCGATGCCCCGAATATATCAGTTGGTAGATTCCACAGCTGGGTCCGAATTGCTAAGTTTCCTCGACGCATACTCCGGATATCATCAAGTATGGCTAAAACGCGAAGACGAAGCCAAGACAAGCTTTATAACTCCTTCCGGAGTATTTTGTTATGTAAGAATGCTTTTTGGGCTGCGGAATGCTGGAGCAACCTTTTCTCGTTTAATAGCTAAAGCTCTAGGTCATCCGATAGGCCAAAATGTCGAAGCCTATATGGATGATATTGTAATAAAAAGTGCTCAAAAGCACCAGCATAGCCTAGATCTAGCCGAAACATTTGAGAGCCTCCGAGCATGTGGAGTACGCCTCAATCCGGAAAAATGTATATTTGGAGCTCAAGCAAGGAAACTGCTAGGGTAATTAGTTTCGAGCAGGGGAATCGAAGCTAGCCCAACACAGATAAGTGCATTGCAAAGGATGGCTCCACCAGAGAATTTGAAGCAGGTTCAAAAGTTAGCAGGGAGACTTGCAGCTCTTAGCAGGTTCCTGGCCAGGTCAGCAGAGCAGAGCCTCCCAATTTTCAAAGCACTAAAGGGGTCCGAAAGCTTTCACTGGACATCGGAGTGCCAAAAGAGCTTCGATGATATAAAAGAATACCTTGGAAGATTATCAATTTTGACCGTTCCCCTCCGAGAAGAAACATTGCTCCTTTATCTTGTAGCAACAAATTCAGCAGTAAGAGCAGTACTAGTCCGGGAAGTTGAGCTTAAAGGAAAGCTAGCCCAGAACCCAGTGTATTTTGTGTCGGGGGCATTATCCGGAGCTAAAGTCAGATACTCCGAGCTCGAGAAGTTTGCTTATGCCCTAGTAATGGCCTCGCGAAAACTGAGGCATTATTTCTTGGCACATAACCTGATCGTCCCTACGTCATATCCTCTTGGGGATATGCTCCAAAACAAAGATTCCACAGGCAGGATTGGAAAATGGGCGGTCGAGCTGGCACCCTTCGAAATATCCTTCACGGCGAGGACAGCTGTTAAATCTCAAATTATAGCAGATTTCGTAGCAGAATGGACTTCATCTGCACTCTGGACCCCGGAAGAACCCTCCGAAGGTTTTTGGACAATATTCTTTGATGGAGCTTATCAAGCATCAGGTGCCAGAGCAGGGGCCGTCATCATATCACCATCAGGGCAGAAGGCCATGTATTCCGCAAGGCTCAACTTCAGAACCACTAATAACATTGCCGAGTATGAAGGAATCTTGCTAGGCCTCCGAAAGGCTAAAGCGCTCGGAGTTGCCAGAATAGTGATCAAGACAGATTCCCAAGTCGTCGCGGGGCATATTGACAAAAGTTTTCAAGCCAAAAACCCACATCTCGTGCAATACCTTGAAGAAATCCGCAAGGCCGAATCAGCATTCAAAGGGTTTACAGTTCGAAGCATCCCTCGGGCAGAGAATCAACTTGCAGATATTCTTGCAAAGGCTGCAGCAGGAGCGGTGGACCTCCCGGAGGGTGCTTTCTACGAAGAGCTAGAGCAGCCAGCGGCTGACCAAATACCCTCGTCAGAAGTAATGTGCATTCCAACTACAGATTGGCGGGCTCCGATAATAAGCATGTTGCAAAGTAGCATGGACCCTCCTGAAGGCCCAGAAGCTCGAAGGTTGCAAGCAAGAGCTCGAAATTACAAGCTTGTTGATGAAGTACTATACAAGGCCGGAGTGTGTTCACCCCTACTTCGATGCATCTCACAGCCCGAAGGTCAAGACATACTTCGGGGCATCCACGAAGGACTATGCAGAGGTCATTTAGCCCCACGAGCGCTAGCAGGCAAGACGCTTCGGCAAGGGTTTTATTGGCCAACAATAGTAAGAGATGCGGAAGCACTAGTTCGAACATGCCAAGGCTGCCAGTGGATGGGCAGACGGAGCCATCGCCCGCCGGCTCAGCTTCAAGTTATTGCCCCAGTATGGCCAATGGCTAGATGGGGCATGGACCTCATAGGCCCTTTCCCAGTGGCAAAAGGCGGCTTGAAATTTGCGGTGGTGGCAATCGAATATTTCTCAAAATGGGTTGAGGCGGAGCCGCTAACAGCTATCACCTCGAAGAATGTGCAATGATTTTTCTGGCAAAATATCATATGCAGGTTCGGAGTTCCAAGAGAGTTGACAGTGGATAATGGAACCCAGTTCGAAGCTGACACCTTCCAAATATTTTGTGAAGAACTGGGCATTAAGTTGTGCTTTGCAGCAGTACGACATCCACAGTCCAACGGAGCTGTTGAGCGAGCCAACGGGAACATCCTTTCTGGGCTGAATCGCTGAATTGTTGGATTGGCTAAGGGGCTGTGGGTCGAAGAGCTCCCCAAAATCTTGTGGTCCATTCGAACCACTCAGACCAGGTCAACAGGGTTCACACCATTTAGATTACTCTTCGGAGATGAGGCCATGACTCCTACGGAGCTCAGAGGTGGATCGCTTCGCGTAGTACGGGCTGGGGATGAAAGTGACCGGAGCACTTCGCTGGATTTATCAGAAGAAACAAGGCTTCGCGCTGTCGTGAACCTAACTAAGTACCACAAGCATACCAAGACATGGTATGACCCGAAGGTAAAGCTAAATGAATTAAAACCGGGACATCTGGTATTACGCGGTGTAATAGCTCCGGGGAAGCTAGGAAACAAATGGGAAGGACCATATGTTATCTTACGCTCAGGACGCCCCGGGTCATTTAAATTAGCCAATTTAGAAGGAGAAGAATTGAAGCATGCATGGCATGCGGAGCACCTTAAGCGTTATTTTGCTTAGGGGCCCCTTGTAATCATTTGTAAAAACATCCCTTTCTATGAATAAAGATAAGGGTCGAATTTTGTTTGCTCTCCGAATATCCCTTACTCCTGATGGACGCATTAGGAGGACAGAGATGCTTGTATAGCCAAGCATTTTTCTCAAGACCCAGGCAGCCGCCTTCGAACCATTTGTTCAAGGGCTACGTTGCCAACCTACGGATTCCAGGCTCCGGCTTGTTAGGATCCGTAGAAGAGTCTAAGGACTTTAAAGAAAAACAGATTTTCGGCCTCCGGGTGCGAAGTATCTGTAAAAGAGCCGAAGGTGGCCAACCTACGGATTCCAGGCTCCGGCTTGTTAGGATCCGTAGAAGAGTCTAAGGACTTTAAAGAAAACCAGATTTTCGGCCTCCGGGTGCGAAGTATCTGTAAAAGAGCCGAAGGTGGCCAACCTACGGATTCCAGGCTCCAACTTGTTAGAATCCGTAGAAGAGTCTAAGGACTTTAAAGAAAAACAGATTTTCGGCCTCCGGGTGCGAAGTATCTGTAAAAGAGCCGAAGGTGGCCAACCTACGGATTCCAGGCTCCGGCTTGTTAAGTAAAAAAAAAGCGAGCAAATTTTTAGTCTTCGAAAGCAAGTGATAAGTACAAAGTTCGAAGCGTGCAGGTGTTCGGACAGTCATTGTGCCTAGCGAACCCTTTTCTATGGTAAAGGCTCCGCCACCCACAAGGGGGGTCGGAGTGTACGAGTCACACAACATACTTTCGAAGCATTCCACATTAAATCATTATAATTGTACATCAAGAGAAATTTGTGTCTAAGCCTAAATAAAATCGGAGACCCTTTCGGCCCCTAGAGCTACCCCTACGGCTACTTTGCCCTTCGGAACTCGAAGCCGCCAAAGTCGTCCTTTTAGTCCGGGTGCTTCTCTTCTTCTTCGAGGCTCGCAGTTTCTTCTGCTCCTCTTGAAGCTCAGCCCATGTCAGGAGCCTTTCGGAGTCAGCCTCCGCAGGGTCTTCAGCTCGGTACTCCGAGTCGGACCAGTCAATAGGTTCGAAAGACGAGGACCCCTCTGTCTTCTCTTCCTCTTTAATATAAGCTAAGACGTCCCTTCGAACTTCAAGGGTGATCTCCCCCCCGTCTCTGCGAGGAACAGAAAAGCAGGAGCGGCGGTAAGGCCTCAAACCCTCGAGGTTTGCCCACTCCTTTCGAAGCTCGTCGGTAATTTCCAAAAGTTCGAAGTCAGGGCTCGAAGGGCATGACAAAACCTAAAAAAGAGCAGAACACCCAAGACAAGTTCTCGTTTATAACTTTTTCATTAATAAAAACAGGGTTTACAAGGCTTCATATACATAGCAGTCCTAAGCGGCTAGACCTGCGGGTCGGTCTGCGGAGCAGGAACCGAAGGGGCTGGCGAAGCAGGAAGTGGTGGCTTTGTTTGCGCTTGCTTCTGCCGACGGGCCTCGTCAATCCAGGCCTTAGCTGCGACCTTATGGTCCGTCTTCCAGGTCGACCGGAAGGCTTCCCAGGCCAAAGCCACCTCCGAAGATGGCCACAGCAAGTCGTCGTCCGTGAAGCCTCCAAGAGACGAACCTCCGACTGAGCCAAGGGGGATCCGAAGGGATTCAAGATGACGAAGAACCCCGATACCAGCACACTGTCCAGAGATCTCCCCGTACCGAATACCGGAGTTCTTCATCAACGACGAAGCGACCTGGATCCTCGTCAGCTTCCGGTCAAGGGGCTCGTGGGTCGCAGCAGAAGACGAAGGGCACATGGTGTCGAAGTACTCCAGCGTACCCTGAAGGGCTTCCAAGGTACGATCCGTAGTACTAGAGTTCTTCTTCTCCGCTGCTTCCAGGCCTGCAGCAGTCGCACCCACTTCGGCCACCCGGAGCATCAAAGAACTCTTGAGGGCCATCGCCTGGCTAAGAGCCCCCTGAAGCTCCACCAGCTGCGCACTTGAGGTAGCGGCCTCCTGGCGGAGTCTTTCAACCTCCGCTCGAAGGACAATGCGCTCGGCCTCGACCTCCTGGGCAGACGAACGGAGGGCTCCGAGGGCTTCGTCAGACGCCGCCCTAGCCCTCCGTTCCTCCAAGACTTCTTCCTCCAGCCTGAGGGATCTCCTGGTGGAGTCGTTAAGGGCCGTCTGGAGGGTAGTGACCTTCCGTTTAAGTCGATTAACTTCGACCTCGTTAGAAGTCGCTGCCACTCTAGCAAGGACAAATTGCTACAAAAAGAACTAAGTAAGTACTGAAGTATTTATGACCACTAATGCGAAGTAGCTATGGTGTCTTTTTCATACCTGAAGGGCAGCCCTTTCGAGGGCCGTGTTGAGTGTCGAAGCCCTGGCCTCGCTCAAGACGGAGATCAACTCCGAATTAGCAATGTCCTGGCTTCTCTCAGCCAGGGGCTCCATGAGTCTTCGGAGGCCACTCCGGTGCTCCAGGAACGGAGCCAGCAGAGGAAGCCAAGACAAAGCTTGAGCATCATCCGCCGCGGCCTCATCCTCTGAATTACCAACGGAGGGTGCGGCCTGGCCAGGAAGAAGACCAAGGCTAGAAATACTCTTGCCCCTCCCTGGTAAGAAGGAGGGCGAAGCAGGAGTACTCCGACCATCAGCAACCACCTCTTCGACCAGAACCGCAGCGGCGGAGGCAACCTCGGTGGTCGAGGCGGCCACTACAGGAGTGACCTCCGTCGCCAACTCCGTCCCGGCGAGCATGTCGTCCGCCCCGAAAGACACATTCTCCGCCGCCAAATTCGGAGCCTCCAGAGGCGTGGAGGGGTCCGCTCGAATGACAGCCTCCGAAGACGCAGGGGCTTCGGACGCCACCAAAGCATCAGCACCCGAAGAGGTACCTATTCAATAACAAAATTAATAAGCATGTTTTCACAGACAGCAGGCAGGTATTAAGTAAAAAAGGAGGAGCTTCGGAAAGAACCTCCGGGAGCTTCGTGGGGAAGGATTGCTGGGTCCTCCAAGACTTCGTACATCTGGAGGATGTCAGCGAAGTCATCCCTCGAGGTCCTGCCCTCAACATTTCCCGTCGGAGCCACGGCCTCCGCAGGGACCGCCTCGGGTGCGGGCAAGTTGGGAGTAGGGGAGTCTGATTCCACCTGCACGATGGCGGGTGCAGGAGGAGCAGTCGGAGTCACATTTACCACCTCCCTGACGGAGGCATTAGGCGGGACTTCCCCTATATCTTCGTCGTCCAGGAGGTAGGCTTCGAAGGCTGCCGCTGTCTGGCCGTCGGAGTTCTCTGCCTCTTCGGAGGCCGAGCTTTGCGCACCCGGCGACGAAGCAGACGAGGCTGACGCCAACTACGAAGGGTGCTTCGCTATCTTCTTCTTCCGAAGCGGCTGCTTACCGGCTTTCTTGGAGGGCTCGGCAGCGGCTTTCCTTTTTCGGCCAACCGCTCCGGTCGGGGCGAAGTCAGGAACATTCAGGGGCTCCATGCCGAGAGCTCTCCACACTCTGTTGGATCGCTCCCAGCTCCCCACCAGCTCTAATCTTCTTTGCCTCTCGGCCACCGAAGGGGCTCCGAGAACTCGTTCGGTGGCCCAAACTATGTCCTCCGGAGCCAATGCCAGAGGCGCCGCTGAAAGAAAAAAGGTATGAGAATATGAGTATAATTGATTTCTTCATTTAAATATGATGCAGCAAGGAGAAGGTTTACCTAAGTTTCGGAGGTCCCCTCCGAGGCTTGTGGGAACACGATCGACCAGTTGGCTCCGAGGGGAGGAATCCGAAGGGCGACGAACTCCTCAGCCAGGTTGCGCATGCTCATATGACGAGCCACTGAGGTAAGCAACCCTAGCCTCGTCGAGAGCAGGCTAGGGTTCGGAGAGATGTCCGCCTCCTTTCGGTACCAGATCTCCTAGAGAGGACCAGCGAGGGGGGAGTCTTCTCCGACTTCGGCATAAAACCACCGAAGTATCCAGTTTGTGTACCACCTGTCGTTTATAGCTTTTTGCAGGAAAGTGGAGGGCATGCTCCCTCCGCAGCTGGAAATTGACGCTGCCGAAGGCTATCGTCACCTTGGAGTCTCCTGGCCCGTCTTGTGGCTTCGGTTGGCATATGGCTTCGTGGGTCACGGCGAAGATTTCGGAGCGCCCTTCGCACCCCTCCGCCCGGAGCGCCCATTCGAAGATGGCCAAGCGGGCGATGGCGTTGGGGGATAGCTAAGGCAGGGTGATATGGAACAAGTCCAACACCTCTGCCAAGAAATCCACAGCTGGCAGCCCCAGGCCTGCTTCGAAGAATGCTTCGAAGACCACCACTTCTCCGCTCCGCGGCCTTGGGGTCGACTCCGTCCCAGGGACTCGGGTCCTCAGTCCAGCGCCCAACTTTCCGTCCACCGCTTCTTCAATGGACTCGGCGGTGCTCAAGGATTGGCCGATGATGAAGCTTTGGGCAATCTTCTTCTTGGAGGGCGGACGCAGCGCCCGAGGATTCTTGGGCCAGGCACCGCTCGGGGCCCCCGCCATTGCCGCTGCTGTCGAAGCGGCCCACGCCTGCCTCTGCGCCAGGGTGTTGGCCGCTGCCGGGGTGGTGTGGCTAGTTCTCGCCATCGTGCTCGAGTGTTCAAGAGTTTGGAGGATTGGGGGGAAAGGTGAATCGCAGGTGATGAATGCGGTAAAAAATCCCGGTTAATCTCCGTCTCCCCCTTTTATAACCACGCGACCAGTACTACTCTTCGATTGATTTCACATTGCAGGTTCGGCTTCCGTCACCGACAAGTGGGTCCGGTAATTGGAACGGCGTACAACCGCTGTAAAAATCGGCCGTTACCTTTTTTACAGAGGGTAATGGATACTTGCGCCGTAACGGCTACTTCGACGGCGCCCCACGACGTGCGCGCTCCGAAACCGTCTCCACGACGTTCGCACTCTGAAACCGTTCCCTTCCCAACGTGCGTTCCCACTATATCAAGAACTCGAAGGCGAAGGTTCGAAGGCGTTGGGTTCAAAATCCTCGGATAAGTCACAGCATCCTCAAATCCTCTTTAAGCCTCAGAAATTAGAAATGTTCTTTTCGTATACTGCCTTCTTTCTAAAACAGGTTAACTACAGAAAGGCGTATTCGAGGGGCTACTGTTGGGGGAAATTACTCTATTTCCAAGACTTAAAGATTAACCCTTCAAAGGCTGATGAGGACCCCGAAGCCGGCGGACTGTTGTTCGAAGCATACGTCGCCATGACTGGAGGGTGCTACGGTGCGAAGCCCTAGAGAACCCTCCCAAGGGAGGATGGAGGCCTCGAAGCTAAAGGACATGATTGATTGGATGTCCAATTTATCCATCTACCCTGCAGTACTTTACCGTGTATAACCTTGTTTATAATACCGAATAGTTTCTACTATGTCGGTTGTAATCTAGGGGTAAATAGGTCTTTTCCTTATGCTTTTTCCCCTATAAATACCCCCCATTGTACCTTGTAAAGGGGATCCAGAACAAGTTGTTCATCTACACTTATTCGGACCGCTTGAGTTATTATCCATTTCGGAGGCTCAAAGTAGTCCTAAAACACAAACTTCCTGTTTGTCCGTTCTTGATTATCGAGAACCTGTTGGCGTAACATTTGCGCCAACACAGTGGATGGAACTGACAAGGTCTCAAGCTCTAGCTTAGTCTGCTCCAACTCACCTCTCACTCCAGCTAACTCGCTCAACTGCTCATCACTCTTGGCTCTCAGCTCAGCTATACTAGCTAAATGAGATGGGCAGTCTACACAAGGTGTGACGATAGTGGCATGAGCATCTTTTAGCTCTTGCTGAGCGCTCTCTAGCTCAGTGGCCCATGCGTCTCTCTCATCTACTCTCTCTGTGTACCTGGACTTAAGAGTCGTCTGGTCACACAATAGCACCTCATAGTTAGGGCACTCACCACTATCACCCAAGCAAGGGGAAGAAGACAGACTCTCAATCTTGCTATTTGCTGTGGCAAGCTCACTCTCAAGCTCATCTATCCTCTTCTTTGCCCCTCTAAGCAGTTTCTCCCTATACTTCAACTCCTAACAGTTCTGTTCTAATAAATTAACAACTTCTTGTTCATAGGATGATACCTTCTCATCATCGTCATCGTCGGAGGAGTCCTTTTCTTTCTTCTCCCCAAGAGCCATTAAGCAGAAGCTCTTGTGGGGTCTTCGGTTGTGACATGAGCGACTCTTCGGCTTGTCCCCGAAGGTCATGAAATAGAGGCCCGCTGGAATGTCCCTGTCCTTTCCTTTCCTGAACATGATCTCTTCATCACATGAACTTGAAGACGAGGAGGAAGACGAGAATCTCTTGGAGTAGCTTTACGAAAGAATCTCGTCTTCGGCTTGCCCTTTGTAGAGTTGTCGTACTTGTCAGAGTCGTAGGAGTGTCCGCCGGTTCCCTTCTTGTAATTCTTCCGCTTGGGGCAGTCGGCAATGAAATGATCTATATCACCACACTCAAAGCATCCGGATTTTGTGCCGTGTCTCTTAAACATTCGCTTATCATAGACACGTCGCACCCAGTTGTTAAACAAGCACAAATCATCATCTCCTAGAGTATCAAGTTGTTCCTCGGAGATAGACATCAAGGAAAACGCAGTACAACTCATGGCATTAGGATCAGCAGATGGTGTCGCAAGCGCCGGAGTCTTTGACCCAGAACCAGTGAGATTTGATCTCAACTGGATATCGACCTCTTAGGCCTTGATCTTACTAAAAAGCTCTGCGATGGTCAAGGTGTCATAAGACGTGCTCTCAACAATAGAAGAGACCTTGATCTCCCAGATCTTAGGGTCCAAGGTATGGAGTACCTTATGCGCCTATTCATGATCTGTGACCAGCTGATCACCCTCGGTCTTGTTAACACGAAGCTTGTTAATGATCGATTGAAAACGACCAAACAAAGCCTCAACAGTCTCACCCGACTTCTGTGAGAAATTTTCATACTCACGTCGGTAGGTCTGAGGAGCCATGCTGAATAGCGTGGGCCTCATGGCTCTAGATGCGATGAGTCATTGTCAACGATAGTAAAAGAGGACAGAAGAAGAAAGGAGATCTTCTGTTTCATGGGCCGCGTGTGACTCGGGTACACGGGCAGCGAGCGACGGTCGGGCTGAGAGAGCTGTGAAGTTGTGCTGGCCCAATCCGGGTACATGGGCCAGAAGTAGTAGAATACCCACTGGGCTGTTGACAAGGATTGACTCAGGTACACGGGCGCTGAGTGATTGTCGGTCTGAGAGAGCTGCGGAGTCGAGCCGGCCCAATCCGGGTACCTGGTGCAAAGACGGTGGAGGCTTTGTCAGTTTCGGCGCAAAACTGACAACCATTGATTCTGTATCGGACTGTCCAGAAGAGAAGCCGTAGTCGCTACGAAAGCTTAGCTTCCGGATAAGTCATCTGTATCTCTAGGCCCACAGTCGGTCAGTCATGTCTGTAAAAATACCTAAGGGCAGTAGAGTCTTTTCCTTTATTCCTGCGTCTGTAAAAAACCCTAAGGGGCTGGTGGAATATTCTAGGCCATTGGGCAGCCTATAAATAGGACCCCAATCCCTAGGGTTGGACTACCCTTTTGGCTGAAATCAATACTACTCCTTTGGGTCATTTTGTCTCTTGCACCTTCTCTTTCCTTTCCTGTTCATGCGTGCGCCGCCAGGATCTATTTGGTGTTTTGCCTCATTACTGCATCCTCTTGATTTTATTTGTTCCTGTGGGATTCCATTTCCTGTTTGTGTTTGGATGCGTGCATTGATTTCTCTGAAGCAGAAGCTTTGGTTTGATGTGTGCGGTTGATTTTATTCCTGAGAAGGTGCTTTTGTTGCGTGTGTTCTTCACGCAAGTAGTACTAGTTCTTGCTGTTGCAAGTAGTACTGCTACATTGTAGCAACAGTACACTAGTACCTGCTTTTGCTTTTACTGCACAACTTTTTGATCGAGTTGACAGGACTAGAGTCCCTTTTCTGGCTGTTCTCTGGTGAAGCCCCTTCTCTGTTCAAAGCCCCTCAGCTCCGTGAGGCAGGCTTCGATCTGAAACCTTCGAAGGCTTTGCTTGAACCTCGGCTTCAAGTTTGTGCTGAGTTGCTATCTTCAAAGTACTTTTTGAACTGTCAGCATTTCATACTTCGAACGCCTGTGCGAAGGTACTCCGAATCGAGCTCTTCGAAGTCCATACTTCGACAGGTTTCAATGTTGGCTTCGAAGCTTGTCTTTCTGTTAGACTTCGCTCAGTGTTTGCATCCGTCTTCTTCGAAGGTCCTTGGTGTGTTTGTTCGAAGGTAGAGTGTAGGCTTTGTTTTGGTTTCTCTATCGCATGTCAGCCTTCGCTTCTCTTTCCGAAGGCTGTTTTACTCTGTGTGTGTTCGAAGCTGTGTTCAAAGCCTTACCTTCGAAGTACACTCTTCGAAGCAGGCTCCGACTCTATCATACTTTGCTCTCATTCACACTCGACCTAGGATAGACAACACACCTTCGACATACTTCGACTACCACCTCCGAACCAGACTTTGATCAAGCGAAGCAGACCTCGACCTCCGAAGCAGGCTTCGACCCATTGAAGCAGGCTTCGACACTGCGAAGCAGGCCTCGACCAGCGAAGCAGGCTTCGCCAAGTTTCGAACAGGAGACAGATTTGAACAAGTAACTTCTCCTCTCACCCATAGTGCACCTAGATTGCTCTCCTGAGAAATCTGTCTAGCCATGACTTGAGTATTCTGTCTATCTGTCTAGTAGCACTGCTTTTGTGTTTCTCGGTTTTATCAACAGTTGCTTCTAGGCTAGATACCTTTAGACTTAGGCTATCTGTTCATTCTTTGATGTTTAGTCTTTAGAGGTGCGTTGGGGTTTGGGAGCAGGCCATTGATTCAAAAGAATTTTTAGGCGCCCATTCACCCCCCCTTTGGTCACTACTTTCGGTCCTACAAGTGGTATCAGAGCAAGGTTAGGGTTTTTCCATACCTTAACTGGTTCTAAACCCCAGTAGTGACCATGACGTCTCCTGGCAAGGTCCCGTCCTTGGAAGCCTATGGCTATAACTATTGGAAGACTCGCATGCGAGCCTATCTCATGAGCCAGGGTTCGGACATTTGGGACATTTGCGTTCACACCACGTTTGTCATATTGCCAGTCGCTGAGCACGGTACTGCTGGTATCATTGCTCAGCATCTGAGCAACAGTAAGGCTGTGAACATTCTTTTCTCTGGTTTAGGTCCCACTGAGTTTGAGCGTGTGAGCCATCTCTCCACTGCGAGAGAGATCTAGGCTACCCTCAAGGCACACCATGAGGGAACAGCACAGGTCAAGGCTCGGCTCTATCAGACCTACCGGTGTGAATATGAGAATTTCACACAGACGCCGGGTGAATCTGTTGAGGCTTTGTTTGGTCGTTTTCAGTCGATCATAAACAAGCTTCGGGACAACAAGGTTGAGGGTGCTCAGTTAGTCTCAGATCATGAGCAGACGCTCAAGGTTCTCCATACCTTGGACCCAAAGATCTGGGAGATCAAGGTATCTTCTATCATTGAGAGAACTTCTTATGATACCTTGACCATTTCTGAGTTGTTTAGCAAGCTAAAGGCTACTGAGGTTGATCTCCAGCTGAGATCAAATCTCACTGGTTCTGGATCAAAATCTCTAGCCCTTGCTACACCTTCTGTTGATCCTTCTTCTATGAGCTGTGCTGGGTTCTCTTTGATGTCTATCACTGAGGACCAGCTTGAGTTATTGGGAGATGATGATTTGTGTCTTTTTAACAACCGGGTGCATCGTGTCTATGACAAGAGAATGTTCAAAAGACCGGCACAAAATCCGGGTGCTTTGAGTGTGGTGATCCAGGACACTTCATCACCGACTGCCCCAAGAGCAATGGTCACAAGAAGGGCACCGGTGGTGGCTTCCACGACTCTGGCAAGCATGAGAGCTCATCCTTCAACAAGGGCAAGCCGAAGACCAGATTCTTCAAGAAGGCCCTAAAGGACTACCGGCGAGAGAACAAGAAGCGCGACAAGGCCTTCTTCGCCGAAATGGAGAAGAGCTACTCCAAGTGGTCCACGTCTTCTTCCTCTTCATCGAGCTCAAGCGATGAGGAGATCACCATCAGGAAGGGGAAGGACAAGGACGATTCGGCAGGCCTCTGCTTCATGGCCTTCGGAGACAAACCGAAGAGCCTCTCACACCAGCGCCGAAGATCCCGCAAGAGCTTCTGTTCAATGGCTCTTGGGGATAAGGAAGAAAAGAGCTCCTCCGACGACTCCGACGACGACGACAACGAAGAGGTATCATCCTATGAGCGTGAAATCGTTGATTTACTTGAGAGCAATCGTCAGGAGTTGAAATATCGGGAAAAACTGCTTAGGGGGGCTAAGAAGAGGATAGATTAGTTAGAGAGTGAGCTTGCCGTGGCCAACGGCAGAATTGAGAGTCTATCTTCTTCCCCTTGCTTGGGTGATAGCAGCGAGTGCCCGAAGTGTGAGGTGCTTCTGTGTGACTTGTCGACTCTGATGTCCAAGTACACAGAAAGGGTTGATGAGAGGGACGCTTTGGCCACTGAGCTTAAAAGCGCTCAGCTGGAGCTGAAAGATGCTCAAGCCACTGTCGTCGCACCCTGTGTTGATTGCCCATCTCATCTAGCTACCATAGCTGAGCTGAAATCCAAGGGCGATGAGCATTTGGGTGATTTGGAGAGGTTGAGAGCTGAGCTTGCATAGACTAGGCTAGAGCTTGAGACACTGTTAGTTCCACCCACTGTCTGTGAGAACTGCCTATCTCTTAGAATGGAGTTGATTAAGCTAAAATCCGAGAAGTCTGTTCAAGTAGAGAGTGAGTGTGAGACCTGCTTGTCTTAGGTGGAGGTTCTAGCTTCCTTGAGAGAGGAGCTAGCAGATTCTCAGAATGAGAACTTTTACCTCCGTTCTATCCTGAGTTGGATCAGTGCTAGAGAGCCACAGCTTGGCATGATGATCCAGCAGTTTAAGAGGCAGGATAGGTTTGGGGTAGGTTACACCTACACCAAGGCTGACTTTGAGAGTGCCATTAGCCGGGCAGTGGAGGGGAGTAAAATGACTCCTGAGCAGAGATATCCCAAGACCCATTCCACTGAGTCTTCCCAGGCTTGTCAGCCCAAGGATGGTGTGATCCATGAACCACCCAAAACTCCACCCAAGAAGCCCTTTTGGGTTCCAAAGCCCAAACATCTCCACACTACTCTAGACTCTCTTGCTGGACCCTCTCAGCCCAAGAAGACAACACCTAACACCACTAAGCCCAAGAACCCCAAGCCTCAACCACAACCCAAGAAGCCCACCTATCATTGTGAGTACTGTCAGAGAGACGGGCATCTTGCGGAGTTTTGCTTCAGGAGGAAGCGGGTTGAGAGAGCAGAGAGAGCTCGTGGTGATCAGGAGCAGTTCTACCAGCAGGGTGGTAGACTGCGGGTTCCTCGACGTGCGGAGAGGCTGGAGGCCAGGCCGCGTCGTGTAGGTGGTGGTAGAGGAGACGACTTTCATGGCCATACTCCATATGGTGGTGTCCGTTCCGGCAGAGTTCCAGGGCGTGTTGGCTACGGTCCTGGACCTCATGGCCGCAGGTTTAGGCAGAACCGAGGACCGCGCTTTGAGCCGCGTTTTGGTCCAAACTCTTTTGATGGTTTTCGCTTCCCATCTTTTGAGCAGATGGCTCGACACTGGTTTAGCTCTTTTGCTAAACCTGGTGCCGGACCATTTGCTCCCACTTACAGCCACTGATTGTGCAGGATCGGGGACTGGAGGATGTTTGGATCATGGACTCAGGATGCTCTCGCCACATGACGGGACATCGCAGATGGTTCTCCAGTCTCACTTCCCCAAGCTCCAAAGAATACATCACCTTCGGGAATAGTGGTCAAGGGAAAGTAAGTGGCATTAGCTCAATTCGCATTTCAGATCATTTCTCATTGAAAAATGTTGCTTTGGTTAAAACTTTGAACTTTACCTTGATTTCTGTTTCGCAACTTCTTGAGGATGGTTTGGAAGTGCGTTTTAAGAAGGGCAATTCTTCTGTTTTTGATTCTAGAGGGTCTTTGATTTGCCAGATCTTACCATTTGGTAAATTTTTCGAATTGACTTCTCTAGTTCTTTTGGCCCTTCTCGCTGTTTGATTGCTGGATCCTCCTCTGAGCTCTGGAAGTGGCATAGGAGGTTAGGTCATTTGAGTTTTGATCTGCTAGTCAGGTTGAGCTCTATGAACCTCATCCGAGGATTGCCCAAGCTTAAGATGGAGAAGGATCTAGTTTGTCATCCCTGTCGTCATGGGAAAATGGTTGCCGCTTCTCACTCACCTGTGACTCAGGTGATGACTTCGTATCTGGGCGAGCTGTTACACTTGGACACTGTAGGTCCAGCTCGGGTACGTTCAGTCGGTGGGAAGTGGTACACACTTGTTATTGTTGACAACTTCTCTCGATTCCCGTAGGCTTTCTTTTTGGAGTCTAAGGATGAAACTTTTCAGTTTGTTCATGACTTGATCTTGAAGCTGAAGAATGAGAACAATGGTCGAATGCGAGCAATTCGCTCCGACAACGGCTCTGAATTCAAGAACTCTCAGTTCGTCAGCTTCTGTAGTGATTAGGGTCTTGACCATCAGTTTTCTTCTCCTTACACTCCCCCACAGAATGGCGTTGTGGAACGAAAGAACCGCACGCTAGTCGAGATGGCCAGGACGATGCTCGATGAGCACAGGACTCCTAGGTGTTTTTGGGCTGAAGCCATGAACACGGCTTGCTATCTGGCCAACCGCATCTTTCTTAGAGCTTACCTTGGTAAGACATCATATGAACTGCGGTTTGGCAGACAGCCCAAGGTGAGCCACTTGCGAGCGTTTGGCTGCAAGTGCTTTGTGCTCAAGAAGGGAGGGCATTTGGATAAGTTTGAGTCTCGTTGCTGGGATGGTGTTTTTCTTGGTTATGCATTGCATTCTCGAGGTTTCCGTGTTTGGAAACTCGAAACCCAGCAGTTTGTCAAGACTTGCGAAGTTTCATTTGATGAGTCCTTGCCTTCTTTGACTCCTTCTTTTGAGCCTTCTGGTGATGATGAGCTCGGAGAGTACATCTTCGAGGAAGATGAGGATACTCCAGCTGCTGATGAGGGTGGGCCTTCTACACCCCCAGCAGAGCCCACACCTTCTGAGACTTCGACTAAGGACGAGGGCGGACCTCTGATCACTTCTTCCACTTCGATCGAGCCCCCTCAGTTGAGTCCAGAGGTGCCAGCTGCTGACTCTTGT
Source organism: Zizania palustris (assembly GCA_019279435.1). Classification (NCBI taxonomy): domain Eukaryota; kingdom Viridiplantae; phylum Streptophyta; class Magnoliopsida; order Poales; family Poaceae; genus Zizania; species Zizania palustris. The sequence goes on along the minus strand of JAAALK010000079.1, from coordinate 100,034,879 downwards.
GAGGTGACGTCAGATCACCAGGGAACCCGAGCAGTTCAGCGTGATCACCCCTTAGAGCACATCATAGGTGATTTGACTGAGAGGACTTTGCGTTCATCTAATGCCTCTCTTGCTGTGTTTGCTGAATCTGATTTTGTTGCATCTTTTGAGCCCAGAGATGTTTCTCATGCTCTTTCCGATTCTAATTGGATTAACGCTATCCAAGAAGAGCTTGAGAATTTTGTCCGTAATTGGGTTTGGACACTAGTTGAGCCGCCACCAGGATGCAACCCCATAGGCACCAAGTGGGTGTTCAAGAACAAACAAGGTGAAGATGGGGTTGTGGTGCACAACAAAGCTCAACTGGTTGCCCAGGGTTTTTGCCAAAAAGAAGGTATTGATTTTGAAGAAACTTTCGCCCCTGTTGCCCGTCTTGAGTCCATTCGCATTCTCTTAGCTTTTGCCGCTTCGAAGGGTTTTAATCTTTTTCAAATGGACGTTAAGAGTGCTTTTCTGAACGGGTTCATAGAGGAGGAAGTTTATGTTAGGCAGCCCCCGGTTTCGAGAACCCCAAGTTTCCTCGACATGTTTTTAAATTGCAAAAAGCTTTATACGGGTTGAAGCAAGCCCACAGGGCTTGGTATGACCGGTTGAAGCAATTTTTGTTGGGGAAGGGCTTTGTGATGGGTTCTGTGGATAAGACTCTCTTTCTGCTCAGAGTTGCTTCAGATTTCTTAGTTGCTCAGATTTACGTGGACGATATTATTTTTGGCGGTACTACTGATTCTCTTGCGTCCAAGTTTTTTGAGCAGATGCACAGTGAGTTTGAGATGAGCCTCATGGGTGAGCTCAAGTACTTTCTAGGGCTCCAGATCAAGCAGACCAAGGACGGCACCTTCATCCACCAAGGTAAGTACACTCGTGACATGCTTAAGAAATTTGACTTTGGTGGTGAGATGAAGCCGCAGGTGACCCCGATGGGCACATCTGGGGGTCTGGACAAGGATGAGAGCGGCGTCAAGGTCAACGAGAGGGAGTTTTGAGGGATGATTGGTTCACTGTTGTACTTGACGGCAACCAGACCGGACATTCAGTTCGCCGTGGGTCTTTGCGCGCGTTTTTAGTCTTCACCACGCGCGTCTCACCGGCAGGCTGTCAAGCGCATCTTCAGGTATCTCACTTATGCGCCCGATCTTGGTCTTTTCTATTCAGTTTCATCATCTCTCGATTTATCTGGCTTTTCAGATGCTGATTTCGGTGGGTGCCGGTTGGATCGCAAGTCGACTTCCGGTACTTGCCAGTTTCTTGGTTCTTTTCTTTTCTCTCGGTCTTCTCGAAAGCAATCTGGAGTTGCTCTTTCGACCACAGAGGCTGAGTACGTAGATGCTGCTAGCTGCTGCTCATAGTTGGTTTGGATGATTTCCACTCTGCGAGATTTTGGGTTGTTCTTTCCTACCAGAGTTCCCTTGTTTTGTGACAGCACTAGTGCAAATAGTGTAGGGAAAAACCCATGTCTCCATTCAAAAACCAAACACATTGATGTGCGCTTTCACTTTCTGCGGGATCAATATGAGAAAGGTGTCATTGACCTTGTTCATGTTGATACCCATCATCAGTTGGCTGATATTTTCACCAAACCCCTATATCAGTCTACATTTGAGCGCTTACGAGGGGATTTGGGTGTTGTGTATCCTTTCTAGGATATTTTGCGTCAGTTTTCTTTCTTCTTTACTCTTTTCTTAAGTCTTTTTGTGTGTGTTCATACCTTGCGTATTCACATATCACACTTTAGAGCTGCTTCCGTTATATGATTGAACTGTTGTACTTATTCTAGCTGGTACATGCTTTTGATTACTGGTCAATGATCATGTCTTGTCTCAGTTTGCTTGAAAGTCTGATATATGTCATATGCATGAATTTTATGCTTTAAAATTGAAAAATGATCACCATTGCTTCTGGTAACTAGCATGCGTAGGCTGAATGTTCTTGCTATCTGTTACATGCCTTGTAGGTAGTTCCTACTTAGATGCAAATATGCAACTTGGACATCTGTATGCTTTAATCATGGAAATGTGCTATAAAAATGATGAAAAATCGAGAAAAATGAAAATTCCATGCCTTTTTTATGCATAACTTGAAAAGATCCAGGTGGGTTTGCTTTGTCGCATTACTTTTGTTCTGGACTGCATACCATAGCACTTTGGTATGAACTAGGACAGTGTAGTGTATGCCAAGACCAATGTCTTAAGCTTCTGATGGTCCAGATCTGGCCTAGGCTTGACTTGGTCGGTCAGCATAAGGTTTGACACGCAAATAACCCCCGGCATAAATGAAAAAGAGAAAAGAAAAAGCTTGAAAATTAAAATGATAACAAGTTTGCTGAAGCACTTTGATTTGGACAATGCTTATCTTGGTAAATATCAGTTAGCTTTTGCATCTCATGCTTTACCTTGCGTGTTTACTGGAAAATGTGGTGATGCTTTTGTTTGCAAAAACTGAAAAATGCGTGCTAATGACTTTCTTTAGATATCATCTGTTGCACTGATCATGCCATGTATCGTTAACAGTATGTCTTTTGCTGTATCTGTTAGATGTTGTAATTGCAGTCAATCATATCTGAGAAGCATGCTTTATTCACTCCTCATGCACCCCAGTTACATTCATTGCATATTTTGAGGGGGAGTTGCATTTCAGGGGGAGTCTGTGTCTCTGTTGAGTGCTTGATTAGTTCACTTGTCAACAAGGGGGAGAAAATTTGGGATCAGAGTTTAAGGGGGAGTTTTTGTCTCGCTCTCGCTTGTTTCTTACTCTGTTGATATCCTTGTTGTTCTAAAATCGCACTCACTTTTGAGCATTTTATATTTTGGTTAACCATAATGACCGCTCCTTGCTGTTGTTCGGCTTTTGGTCATTAGGGTTAAATTTTTACCTTATTTTCTTCTTCCTTGTTTTCTTGTGCTTTGTTTTCGTGTTTCCACATTTGCTTGCAGGTGCTGAAGAGCTGAAGAGTTGAAGTGTTGACAATGCACTCATCAAGGGGGAGATTGAGGAGCCATGCTGAATAGCGTGGGCCTCATGGCTACAGATGTGATGAGTCATTGTCAACGATAGTCAAAGAGGACAGAAGAAGAAAGGAGATCTGCTGTTTCATGGGCCGCGTGTGACTCAGGTACACGGGAAGCGAGCAACGGTCGGGTTGAGAGAGCTGCGAAGTCGGGCTGGCCCAATCCGGGTACATGGGCCAGAAGCAGTAGAAGACCCACTGGGCTGTTGACCAGGATTGACTCAGTTACACGGGCGGTGAGCGATTGCCGGGCGGAGAGAGCTGCGGAGTCGGGCCGGCCCAATCCGGGTACCTGGTGCAAAGACGGTGGAGGCTTTGTCAGTTTCGGCGCAAAACTGACAACCGTTGATTCTGTATCAGACTGTCCAGAAGAGAAGTCGTAGTCGCTACGAAAGCTTAGCTTCCGGATAAGTCATCTGTATCTCTAGGCCCACAGTCAGTCAGTCGTGTCTGTAAAAATACCTAAGGGCAGTAGAGTCTTTTCCTTTATTCCCGCGTCTGTAAAAAACCCTAAGGGGCTGGTGGAATATTCTAGGCCATTGGGCAGCCTATAAATAGGACCCCAATCCCTAGGGTTGGACTACCCTTTTGGCTGAAATCAATACTACTCCTTTGGGTTATTTTGTCTCTTGCACCTTCTCTTTCCTTTCCTGTTCATGCGTGCGCCGCCAGGATCTATTTGGTGTTTTGCCTCATTACTGCATCCTCTTGATTTTATTTGTTCCCGTGGGATTCCATTTCCTGTTTGTGTTTGGATGCGTGCATTGATTTCTCTGAAGCAGAAGCTTCGGTTTGATGTGTGCGGTTGATTTTATTCCAGAGAAGGTGCTTCTGTTGCGTGTGTTCTTCACGCAAGTAGTACTAGTTCTTGCTGTTGCAAGTAGTACTGCTACATTGTAGCAACAGTACACTAGTACCAGCTTTTGCTTTTACTGCACAACTTTTTGATCGAGTTGACATGACTAAAGCCCTTTTCTGGCTGTTCTCTGGTGAAGCCCCTTCTCTGTTCAAAGCCCCTCAGCTCCGTGAGGCAGGCTTCGATCTGAAACCTTCGAAGGCTTCGCTTGAACCTCGGCTTCAAGTTTGTGCTGAGTTACTATATTCGAAGTACTTTTTGAACTGTCAGTGTTTCATACTTCGAACGCTTGTGCGAAGGTACTCCGAATCAAGCTCTTCAAAGTCCATACTTCGACAGGTTTCAAAGTTGGCTTTGAAGCTTGTCTTTCTGTTAGACTTCGCTCAGTGTTTGCATCCGTCTTCTTTGAAGGTCCTTGGTGTGTTTGTTCGAAGGTAGAGTGTAGGCTTCGTTTTGGTTTCTCTGTCGCGTGTCAGCCTTCGCTTCTCTTTCCGAAGGCTGTTTTACTCTGTGTGTGTTCGAAGCTGTGTTCGAAGCCTTACCTTCGAAGTACACTCTTTGAAGCAGGCTCCGACTCTATCATACTTTTCTCTCATTCACACTCGACCTAGAATAGACAACACACCTTCGATAGACTTCGACTACCACCTCTGAACCAGACTTCGATCAAGCGAAGCAGACCTCGACCTCCGAAGCAGGCTTCGACCCATCGAAGCAGGCTTCAACACTGCGAAGCAGGCCTCGACCAGCGAAGCAGGCTTCGCCAAGTTTCGAACAGGAGACAGATTTGAACAGGTAACTTCTCTTCTCACCCATAATGCACCTAGATTTCTTTACTGAGAAATTTGTCTAGCCATGACTTGAGTATTCTGTCTATCTGTCTAGTAGCACTGATTTTGTGTTTCTCGGTTTTAACAACAGTTGCTTCTAGGCTAGATACCTTTAGACTTAGGCTATCTGTTCATTCTTTGATTTTTAGTCTTTAGAGGTGCGTTGGGGATTGGGAGCAGTCCATTGATTCAAAAGAATTTTTAGGCGCCCATTCACCCCCCTCTGGTCGCTACTTTTTGTCCTACAAGGTCTGGTAGAGCCTAGCCTTGACCTGAGCTGTCCCCTCATGGTGTGCCTGGAGGGTAGCCCAGATCTCTCGAGCAGTGGTGAGATGACTAACACGCTCAAACTCACTAGGACCTAGACCAAAAAATAAAATATTCACCGCCTTACTATTATTTTGATGCTGGGTAATTACATCTGCAGCAGTATCCGCAGCAATAGTCGTTATGGTGAAACTAGGATGAACACAAATCTCCCATATGTCCGAGCTCTGGCTCATAAGGTATGCTCGCATGCGAGTCTTCCAATAAGTGTAGCCAAAAGCTTCTAGGGATGGGATTTTACTAGGAGATGTCATGGTCAGTACCTAGGTTTAGAATCGGTTAAGATATTAGAAAACCCTAACCTCGCTCTGATACCACTTGTAGGACCGAAAGTAGCGACTAGAGGGGGGTGAATGGGCGCCTAAAAAATTTATGGCTAAACTATGACTTAATCCCAACACTCAAAAGAACTTAACCAGACAATTAATATTAGCAGAGCAAATTACTGGAACTAAAGCAGTCGAATTTAAAAATGACTGGTGTCCTAATTAAAACGATATTAAAGATAAACTAAATAAAAAATAATGCAGTAAATAAAAACACCTAAATGAATCACGAGATATTTATATTTCAGTCTAGAAATAAAATATTAATTAAATGAATAGAACATGTATCATTAAAAATTAAATCAGAATTAAACTAAAAATATTGCAGGTAAAAACTAGAATAAAAATATAACTGCGACTAATAAATTTTTTTTTCCTTTTTATATGAGCAGATTAAACAGATAAAAAATAATACAAGATAACTAATAAAAATTTAACAGATTAAAATAACAACGAAATTTCGAAATAGATTTTCAGCTAATCTATTAATAGATGATTATCTAAAAATTTGATCTCCCTAAAAATAGTAGATTAAAACATACCTTCCCCGCCGCTCCGTTTACTAGCGAAAAGTCTCGCCGAAGCCACCGCCGCACGTCTGGTGTGGACGTCCTCGTTCCTTCAGCCAACAACTGCCGTGGGCCGTGCCGTCTCCAAGCGCCAGGAACAAGCTGCCACGCGTGAGAAAGAATTGCAGCCTAGTTGTGGCGTGAGACCCGAGCGCACGTGATGTTGGTGACAACTTTTGTTGCCGTGATCTTGCCGTCAGTCTTCCTACGTGCACCGGCATGACGTGGGACCCGCACTTGCGTCGGCGAGCTACACGCCCTGCTGCTTCGCTGCTTGCCTTTCTGTCATGCGTCAGCCACCGTGGCAGAGCTCCTGCTACGCTGCAAAAATGCAGCTACAGTCTCCTGCTGCTGAAAACACCAATGACTTGGGCGCCTGCTGTGGAGAAGAGGAAAACGCGAGGAAAAAGAAAACAGCCGTCGAAAAATTTTCACAGAGAAGAACAAACATCGATGAAATTTGTAGATCGAAATATTTTTGGTGGAAAACGAAAATGGACTGTAGATTGATCGATTGGAAAACAGTCATCTATCCCCAGGGGATAGGGGCCTATTTATAGGAAACTCCTAATACATGAAAAGACTAATTTACCCCTAGGGTAAATTAATACTGACTCTAAAATAAATTCCAAAAATTACTAAAATATTCTTAGAAAAATCACCTGACTCAAATAAAAATATTCTAAACATAAAAACTAAATATTAATATCCTAAAAACGAATTTATCATAGGTTGTCAGTTTTGCGCCGAAACTGACAAAGCGTCCACCATCTTCGCACCGGGTACCCGGATTGGGCCGACCCGACCCCGCAGCTTCCTCAGCCCGGCAATCGCTCGCCGCACGTGTACCTGAGTCAAATCCAGTCAACAGACCAGTGGATCATCTGCCGCTCCTAGACATGTACCCGGATTGGGCCAGCCCGACTCTGCGTCTCCTCTGCCCGACCATCGCTCGCTGCCCGTGTACCTAAGTCACACACGCCTTAGACTCGGCAGGTCTTCAAATCTTCCTTCCTTTGACTTGCATTTACAATCACTCATCACATCTGGAATATCAAAACCATATTCTTCAACATGGTTTCTCAGCGGGGACTTGGGAACACTGGAACAGAGTGTGGGCCTGGCTCGGCGTCGAGGGGGTCCAAGCTCTGCCAGACTTCACCATCCGTGCACCCTCGGCGAGCGGCTCCAAAAGGAAGAGGGTGGACGATGACGAACCCGAAGCCTCGAGGGTTTGCTCGGAGCTCCCAACAACTGAAGCCCCTACGGCGGAGGAGGCAACAGCCGCGAGCTCTGGAACCAAAGTGGAGACAGCAGGGGCTCTGGCGGTAGCTATCGAAGTGGTGGCGGTGAGGGCCATGACGGTGACTCCTTTGGGCATGGGGGATGAGGCTCCGCCCACGCAGCGAAGGAATTGGGGAGCACACATTGCTCCCTCCTCCTTCGAAGAAATCTCCGACGAAGGTAAACCGTTAAGCATACTTCTCTTTTCATACGCGGATATTGACTTATACTTTTTTACAGATGTCGATGCCGGTGCGAGGCCTATCGTGCCGGAGCAGACGGAGGCCTCCGGCAGCAGCAGTAGCGACAGCAGCAGCTCGGGGTCCGACAGCACTTCGTTTGAAGAGGACGGAGGGGACAGTCACGGTGAAGGGAACCTTCGGGATGGGACTGAAGAGCACGTCGAGGTGGTGGACCAGAGCCCGGCACTACAGGAGTTCATACCGGAGGTGGCTGTGGCGGAGATAGTCTAGCCTCTGCAACCGAGGGGGCCCGTGACTAAGGCGACCATCGACGCTTTCCATGAAGGCTACGTTGTTGTAGGGACAGGGGGCTTGGTGGCTCAACTCAGCCGCTCGAGCCCCTTCGACCTCTTCGCAAATGCAAATGAAGCCCTCATCTAGGTGAGTGAAGTCCCATATGGTCTTCGAGTCATACTTGCTTTTCAATCAACACTTATGATTTTCATGAATCCTTTCAGGCCTTCACGCTGAATGTTGCAGCAGCAATCTCCGCGGACCATCGGATGGCTCACATAGCGGAGGAGAGGGATGCCCTTCGACGTGAGATATCGGTGGAGGCCGAGAAGTGAAGGCGAGTCGAAGCCTCCACAGAGATGGTGAGGGCCGAGGCCGAGAAGGCGAGGGAGGTCTTGGTTTTGGAGACCAACAAGCTTCGGGCAGAGCTTCGAGCTTCAGAGGAGGCCAGAGCAAAGCTGGCGGCGGAGAACTCAGAGCTTTGCAAAGCCGGCCATTTCCTAGAGGACGTCGTTGTTCATAAAGTCGACGAAGCCACTTTGAGCTTGACTACAGTCCTTGAACGACTCCTTCGGGGTTCCAAACGCGGAAACCTCGAGAATGTAAAGTGTAGCCAAGAAAAACTCCATCCCAGCAACGAGACTCAAACTTGTCCAAATGCCCTCCCTTCTTGAGCACAAAGCACTTGCAGCCAAACGCTCGCAAGTGGCTCACCTTGGGCTGTCTGCCAAACCACAACTCATACGAAGTCTTACCTAAGTAAGCTCGAAGAAAAATGCGGTTGGCCAGATAGCAAGCCGTATTCATGGCTTCAGCCCAAAACGCCTAGGAGTTCTGTGCTCATCGAGCATCGTCCTGGCCATCTCGACTGGCGTACGGTTCTTTCGTTCCACAACGCCGTTCTGTGGGGTAGTGTAAGGAGCAGAAAACTGATGGTCAAGACCCTGATCGCTACAGAAGCTGATGAACTGAGAGTTCTTGAACTCAGAGCCATTGTGGGAAAGAATTGCTCGCATCCGACCATTGTTCTCATTCTTCAGCTTCAAAATCAGGTCATGAACAAAATGAAAAGTTTCATCCTTAGACTCCAAAAAGAAAACCCACAAGAATCGAGAAAAGTCATCAACAATGACAAGCGCGTACCACTTCCCACCGACTGAGCGTACCCGAGCTAGACCGACAGTGTCCAAATGTAACAGCTCGCCCGGATACGAAGTCATCACCTGAGTCACAGGTGAGTGAAACGCGACAACCATTTTCCCATGACGACAGGGATGACAAACTAGATCTTTCTCCATTTTAAGCTTGGGCAATCCTCGGATGAGGTCCATAGAGCTTAACCTGACTAGCAGATCAAAGCTCAAATGACCTAACCTCCTATGCCACTTCCATAGCTCAGAAGAAGATCCAGAAATCAAACAGCGAGATGGCCAAAAGAACTAGAGAAGTCAATCCGAAAAACCTTACCGAATGATAAGATCTAGCAAATCAAAGACCCTCTAGAATCAAACACAGAAGAATTGCCCTTCTTAAAACACACTTCCAAACCATCCTCAAGAAGTTGCGAAACAGAAATCAAGTTAAAGTTCAAGTTTTTAACCAAGGCAACATTCTTCAAAGAGAAATGATCTGAAATGTGAATTGAGCCGATGCCACTTACTTTCCCTTGACCACTATTTCTGAAAGTGATGTACTCTTTGGAGCTCGGGGGAGTGAGACTGGAGAACCATGTGCGATGTCCCGTCATGTGGTGAGAGCATCCTGAGTCCATGATCCAAATGTCCTCCAGTCCCCGATCCTGCACAATCAGTGGTTGTAAGGGGGAGCAAATGGTCCGGCACCAGGTTTAGCAAAAGAACTAAACCAGTGTCGAGCCATCTGCTCAAAAGACGGAAAGCGAAAACCATCAAAAGATTTTGGACCAAAATGCGGCTCAAAGCGCGGTCCATGGTTCTACCTAAAACCTCGGCCATGAGGTCCAGGACCGTAGCCAAAACGGCCGGGAACTCTGCCGGAAGGAACACCATCAACTGGAGCACGGGCATGAAAGCCGTCTCCTCTACCACCACCTACACGACGCGGCCTGGCCTCAAGCCTCTCCCCGTGTCGAGGAACACGCAGTCTACCACCCTGCTGATAGAACTGCTCCTCACCACCACGAGCTCTCTCTCATCTCTCAACCCGCTTCCTCTTGAACCAAAACTCCGCAAGATGCCCGTCTCTCTGACAATACTCACAATGATAGGTGGGCTTCTTGGGATGTTGTTGAGGCTTGGGGTTCTTGGGCTTAGTGGTGTTTGCTGTAGTCTTCTTGGGTTGAGAGGGTCCAGTAAGAGAGTCAAGCGAAGTGTGGAGGTGTTTGCGCTTTGGAACCCAAATGGGCTTCTTGGGTGGAGCTTTGGGATGTTCATGGATCACTCCATCCTTGGGCTGACTAGCCAGGGAAGAATCAGTGGAGTGAGTCTTGGGATATCTCTGCTCAGGAGTCATTTTACTCCACTCCACTGCCCGGCTAATGGCACTCTCAAAGTCAGCCTTGGTGTAGGTGTAACCTACCCCAAACCCATCCTACCTCTTGAACTGCTGGATCATCATGCCGAGCTGTGGCTCTCGGGCACTGATCCAACTTAGGATAGAGCGGAGGTAAAAGTTCTCTTTCTGAGAATCAGCTAACTCCTCTCTCAAGGAAGCTAGTACCTCCATCTGAGACAAGCAGGTCTCACACTCACTATCTACCTGGATAGACTTCTCGGCTTTCAACTTAATCAACTCCATTCTAAGAGACAGACAGTTCTCACAGACAGTGGGTGGAACTGATAGTGTCTCAAGCTCTAGCCTTGTTTGCGCCAGCTCAGCTCTCACTCTCTCCAAATCCCCCAAATGCGCCTCGCCCTTGGCTTTCAGCTCAGCTAAGACAGCTAGATGAGATGGGCAATCGGCACAGGGTGCAACGACAATGGCTTGAGCATCTTTCAGCTCCAGCTGAGCGCTTTCAAGCTCAGTGGCCAAAGTGTCCCTCTCATCAACCCTTTCTGTGTACCTGGACTTCAGAGTCGATAGGTCACACAGAAGCACCTCACACTTCGGGCACTCACTGCTATCACCCAAGCAAGGGGAATAAGATAGACTCGCAATTCTGTCGTTGGCCACGGTAAGCTCACTCTCTAACTCATCTATCCTCTTCTTAGCTCCCCTAAGTAGTTTTTCCCGATATTTTAACTCCTAACGATTGCTTTCAAGTAAATCAACGATTTCGCGTTCATAAGATGATACCTTTTCTTTGTCGTCGTCGTCGGAGTCATCGGAGGAGCTCTTCTCTTCCTTATCCCCAAGAGCCATTGAGCAGAAGCTCTTGCGGGATCTTCGGCGCTGATGTGAGCGGCTCTTCGGTCTGTCCCCGAAGGCCATGAAGCAAAGACCCACCGGATCGTCCTTGTCCTTCCCCTTTCTGATGACAATCTCCTCATCGCTTGAGCTCGATGAAGAGGAAGAAGACGTGGACAGCTTGGAGTAGCTCTTCTCCATCTCGGCGAAGAAGGCCTTGTCATGCTTCTTGTTCTCTCATCGGTAGTTCTTCAGGGCCTTTCTGAAGAATCTTGTCTTTGGCTTGCCCTTGTTGAAGGAGGAGCTCTCGTGCTTGCCGGAGTCGTGGAAGCCACCACCGGTGCCCTTCTTGTGTCCATTGCGCTTGGGGCAGTCGGCGATGAAGTGTCCTGGGTCACCACACTCAAATCATCCGGATTTTGTGTCGTGTCTTTTGAACATTCATTTGTCATAAACACGACGCACCCGGTTGTTAAAAAGACACAAATCATCATCTCCCAAAGACTCAAGCTGGTCCTCAGTGATAGACATCAAAGAGAACCCAGCATACCTCATAGAGGAAGGATCAACAGAAGGTGTAGCAAGGGCCAGAGACTTTGATCCAGAGCCAGTGAGATTTGATCTAAACTGGATATCAACCTCGGTGGCCTTCAGCTTGATAAACAACTCAGAAATGGTCAAGGTATCATAAGATGTGCTCTCAATGATAGAGGATACCTCGATCTCCCAGATCTTTGGGTCCAAGGTATGGAGAACCTTGAGCGCCTACTCGTGATCTGAGACTAACTGAGCACCCTCAGCCTTGTTGTACCGAAGCTTGTTTATGATCGATTGAAAACAACCAAACAACGCTTCAACAGATTCACCCGACTTTTGTGTGAAGTTCTCATATTCACGCCGGTAGGTCTGATAGAGCCGAGCCTTGACCTAGGCTGTTCCCTCATGGTGTGCCTTGAGGGTAGCCCAGATCTCTCTCACAGTGGAGAGATGGCTCACACGCTCAAACTCAGTGGGACCTAAACTAGAAAACAAGATGTTCACAGCCTTACTATTTTTCATATGTTGGGCAATGATAACAGGAGTACCATGCTCAGCAACTGGCAATATAACGAACGTAGTGTGAACGCAAATGTCCCAGATGTCCGAGCCCTAGCTCATAAGATAGGCTCGCATGCGAGTCTTCCAATAGTTATAGCCATAAGCTTCCAAGGACAGGACCTTGCCAGGAGACGTCATGATCACTACTAGGGTTTAGAACCGGTTAAGGTATGGAAAAACCCTAACTAGGCTCTGATACCACTTGTAGGACTAAAAGTAGCGACCAGAGGGGGGTGAATGGGCGCCTAAAAATTCTTTCGAATCAATGGACTGTTCCCAAAACCCAACGCACCTCAAAAGACTAAGCAGTAGAGTGTGAACAGAATGCCTAAGTCTAAAAGTATATAGCCTAGAAAACGACCGGTGTCAAAAATAAAGAAACACCAGTACAGTGGTAATAGGTAGATAAACAAAATATTCAAGACATGGCAGATCAAACTTTCTCAGTAGAATAGTCTAAGTACACATGGAATAGGATGAGAAGTTACTGTTCTAAATCTATCTCCTGTTCGAAACTTGGTGAAGCCTGCTTCGCTGTGTCGAAGCCTGCTTCGGAGTCCCTTGTCGAAGTCAAGCGAAGGTTGTCGTTGAAGTGCCGAAGGTTTGTTGAGTCTAGCCTAGTTCGAGTGTGGCAGAGAGCGATGTATGCTTCGAAGCGAAGTATGAAAGTATCGAAGCCTGCTTCGAATAGTGTACTTCGAAGCCTATACTTCGAATCGAAAGCTTCGAACAACGTTTGCAGAAAAGCAAGCTTCGAAAGAGATGCGAAGCCAAACACATGGCAGTAAGACCAAATCGAAGCCTACACTCTACCTTCGAAGCTAGCCTTGATCGAGGTATGACTATCGAAGTGGTAACCTTCGAACCGTGGACTAATTTCGAATGACAAGCTTCGAATCCACAAACTCTGACCCTCGAAAAAGACAGCAGCAGAAAGACCTCAGAAAACACACTCCGAGCAAAGTCTACCAGAGAGACTTGCTTCGAAGCTAACTTCGAAGCCTGTCGAAGTATGCTTCGCAAAGATGCCGAAGTATGTCACAGAACAAACACTTAGAACAGAGTACACTTCGAAGCAAGATTTATTGCTCGAGTTCGGAGTCAAAAGTTCTAGCGAAGCCTTCGAAGATGTTAGGTCGAAGCCTGCCTCACGGAGCTGAGGGACTTCGAACAGAGAAGGGGGCTTCGCCAGAAACAGCCAGAGAAAATACTTCGCCCTGTCTACTCGATCAAAAAGTTACACAAGAAAAGCAAGGCTAGATTACTAGCGTACTATTGCTACAGGGAGTAGGTACTACTTGCTACAGGCAAGAACTAGTACTCCACACGTGAAGAACAGAAGCAACAGGAAAGAAATGCGTGAGCTCTGGATTTTAACAATGAGAGCACAAGAATCGAAGCTTCAGATCCACACAATAAAACGCTGCACGCAAGAATCACATCACGCAAAAACAAAACCAGGATGAAGCCGAACTCACGAAGAACAGAATGTTCCTGGCGGCGCGCATGAACAGGGGAAAGAGCAGGGAACCAAAAGAATAAAAGTGACCCCCTTGATTAAAAAGTGAATTCTAGAAGGGGTGACCTAACCCTAGGGATCTGGGCCCTATTTATAGGCTGCCCAACACTTAGGAATATTCCACCAGCCCCTTAGGGTTTTTTACAGACGTTGAAATAAAGGAAAAGACTAGATTGCCCTTAGGATATTTTTACAGACTCGACTGACTGACTGTGGGCCTAGGGACAAAATAGTAAACTCCTATTTACAGATCACTTATCCGGAAGTTAAGCTTTCGTAGCGACTACGACTTCTCTTCTGGACAGTCCGATACAAGATCAGCGGTCGTCAGTTTTCCGCCAAAACTGACAAAGCCTCCACCGACTTTGCACCAGGTACCCGAATTGGGCCGGCCTGATTCTGCAGCTCTCTCAGCCCGGTAATCACTCACTGCCCGTGTACCTGAGTCAATCCTGGTCAACATCCCAGTGGGTCTTCTGCTGCTCCTAGCCCATGTACCCAGATTGGGCCAGCCCGACTTCGCGGCTCTCTCAGCCCGATAGTCGCTCGCTCCCCGTGTACCTGAGTCACACGTGGCCCATGAAGCAGCAGATCACCTCTCTTCTTCTGTCCTCTTTGACTATCGTTGACAATGACTCATCACATCTGGAGCCATGAGGCCCACGCTATTCAGCATGGCACCTCAAGCGAGGGTCGAACCTGTCGGGGCCTCGAGCTCGCTTTTTCTTAGGCTTAGATACAGACTACTCATAATTTTGTTTTCGAAGTGTATTTGTAACATACTTCTCAACTATCATTTAATAAATGAAATTTACAGTATTTGCATACTTCGTCTACATGCTTCGCATGATTTGATTGTTTGGAACATTTTAGCTTGTCACGCTTGTACTACGCATTTCATTTGCACACTTCGCATACATACTTTGGTCCCCCCTTGCACGCGGCAACTAGGGGCTTAGTCATTGCTGGTGTGGGAAATTTGGAATGCGAAGGGGTGCGCCTTTTCGGCGGCTTAGGATGCTTATATCGTGTCAAGCGAAGGCCTCTTTTGGGCTTCGAACGCATTAATTTGAAGCGAAGCAAGGCTTCTGCGTACTCAAATTAAGCAAAGCATGCTTCGGCATGCTTGGATTTGGATATCGGGCGTGAGCAAGGCTTCGAAACGCACTTAGATTTTAGGCGAAGCATGACTTCGAGATACTTAAATTTTAGATTAGATCACGTCACGCGAAGCGAGGCCTCGGTGCGCGTTCAGATAGCGAAGAAAGGCTTCTTGAGCTTGATCCTATAATGAATGAAAAAGATATTTGGTGTGGATTCACAGAACCTGCGATGAGTTGAGCCACCTACGACCCTGAGCCACCTTTGACTCTGGGCCACCTTCTACCCTAGGATGCATCAAGCCAGAGCCTGGAATCCCAGACTCATCGAGCCATCGCTCGGAAGTCCTAAAGCCCACAGCTGCGGGCCTAGAGGCACTGTGTAGCCTACGGATGTTGAATCCGGTTTCAAATAGACTTCGAAGTCGTGCTTTGGTCCTTAACAATACAAAGCTGTAACCTTGGTTGTTAAAAGAACGAGGTTGTTGGCTTCGGGTCTTGATAAGGACACAACAGAGCTTCGGTTTTAAATGAAAAGGAAGCGAAGCTTCGATTTTAAAACGTGAAGCAAGGCTTCGGCTTTAAAACGCGAAGCAAGTCTTTGACTTTTAATAAGATGGAGCAAAGTTTGCTTTAAAGGCGAAGTAAGGCTTCGATTTTATGGTGAAGCAAGGCTTCATTTTTTTATTGAAATAATTGTAAATTGCACAGAGAAGTGAGGCTTCAGACTATGTACATACCTCGTACATTGGGTGAAAAGCATACCTCGTAGCCCTTGGGGCTTCAGAGGCCTTCAGTGCGCGAAGCGGAGCCCCTAGACGGATGGTAAACTCCGAAGCACGAGGGATGATGGAAGGCGAGAAAGGCCTTTGGGCTGCACTCAAAGCCCCTTGCTGGAGGGTGCGTGAAGCAAGAAAACTTCGAAGCTCCCACCTCAAGCGCACTTCGAGACATAGGTAGTGGCAGAGAACTTAGATTTTAGGACTAGGTTCCCCACGGACGGTGCCAATTGTTGTAGCAATTGCGTTAGCTACAACACTGGTTTTGTGTGTATATGGTGTATAAAATGAACCTCAAAGGGTTCTCTCAGAAGGAGAAAATATTTATACTAGTTCGGACCTCCCTGAAGGGGTAAAAGACTTACGTCTAGTTTGTGGTGGATTTGGCATAGTTTGCCTCGGTTGAATCTAATCTATCCCCATTACAAGGGCATGGCCCTTCTTTTATAGGCACACAGGCCAAAGGAAAAGACTTAATGCCCTCTACAAGTCATAGGCTTATAGGGGCAAGAAGGGAAAAAAGACTAGTCTACTGTATAAAGTGCTTTATAGCTTTACAGACATGTCAAACAAACATCACTTCTGAGCAGCTAAACGACATACTAGGGGCAGAGGGGTCCCCGGTATGGCTCTGCACTGTAGCGGAGTGGAGATATTTTCCTAGTTCAAAGTAGTGGCCGGAGCTCTTTGGGCGGAGACTGCAATTAATACTTCGAAGGGTACTTTGAAGTGGACTTCGAAGAATGCTCTGAACTGAACTCTGAATGGACTCTCAGAGACTTAGCTTTGAACTGACTGGAGAAGGTCCGGAAATTGGCTCTGGGGAGCTCCGAGAGAAGCCCAGAGGTTAACTCTGAAGAGAACCTGAAGGCTAATTCCAAAGAGAACTCGGAGGTTAATTCTGAAGAGAGCTTCGAAGGAAGCTTGGAGACTTGGCTTCAGAAGACTTCAAAGGGAGCCTGGTGGCTCGGGCTGAATGATGCTTGGAAATAACTTTGTTAGGTGGGAATCTGCTTCGACAGTGTCAGGCTCTGGGCCGGAGACCTACGGAGGCTGACGTCATTTGACCCTTGTTTAAGGGAAAACTTATTCCCCCAACAGACATCGAGTGTATACCAAGATCAACGCCTTAAGCTTCTAATGGTTTATCCTATGCTTGGCTTGATCGGTTAGCATAAGGTTGACTTGCAAATAACCCCTAGAATTAAAAAAATGATTGAATGAAATAAAAAGTTTACTTTTCTCGCATATCAAGTTTCCTGCATCTCCTAGTAGTGGGATGTGCTTTTTGAGTTTGTTTGTGGCTAGCTTTTGTACTTCTTACCTTGCCATGTCTAGTTCACCAGTCTGGGTAGTGATGCTTTTGTTTGCTTCAACTTTAAACTGCTTGCTCATATGAATATTTGGATTATGGTCATTCAAGGCTTCCATGCAGTTTATTCGGGACAGATTGTGAGTCACATGAAGTACTTGTACTCTACTTGGACTTTTTCATACTTTGGAAGCATTGCATGGTCACTTTACTCTCTTGACTCATGGGGCCATCTTGATGTCTGCATTGCCAAAGAGGGAGAGTTCTTGGAGTAATGGAGCTTTTGATGAGTTCGTGATCTTTTGAGCGATCTTTTTGGAGTGTTTGAGCTTTGTGTTGCTTTATCATTTGTCAAGTGACATGTTTTCTCATTTTTGCTCTCTTTAGAGCTTTTCATGGTCACTTGTGTGCTGAACTTCTCCTTTACTCTGGTTTGGATCTTGTGTTGTCAATGCACTCATCAAGGGGGAGATTGAGGAACATAGTGAGGTGTGTCACTATTGTTCAAAGGTATGATGAGTGATTGACAGGTTGGATTCATGAGGTGAGTCTAGGTATACAGGAGTTGGTGTGTGTGTCTGTGTTTGTCTCGTGTGTGTAGGCTGGAGTTACTCGTCAATTGTCGATGGCATGAGATCAAGGGTAGACGGGGAGTCTAATGCCAGATGGTTGAGGGTGTCAGTCGAAGTCGAGAGTGTACTCGGATGTACGCATGGAGGTCGAACAAGACGTCGAGTTGGAGATTGATTGAGATGAAGCGTCGTTCGAGTCAGCGAAAGAGAAGCCAGTGCAAGTGACAAGGCGGCTCGAGGGATCGAGAGCGGGAGAGACTTGCTGGCGGTCGAGATCGCGGACTGACGCCAGGCGTCGACGATCAGAAGAGGCTTTGTCGGTTTTTGCTGAAAACCGTCAGAATTTTATTGTTTTTACTTTTTCAATAAAATAGTGTCAAATTGTTAGTTTAAAATTTTAGTGTCATAGTGTGTACTTCTTAGTGTATTTTTGGAATGTATTGTTGGCGTAAAAGATTACGCTAACAGGTTTCTGTAGATTAGAAACTGACAAACGAAGTGTTTGCGAAGTGAACTGTTCTAAGCCTCCGAAAGGATAACAACTTAGAATAGTTCGAATGTGTGTATTGAATAACTTGTATTCGGTCCCTATTACAGGGTGAAATGGGGGTATTTTTAAGTCCAAATATTAAGGAAAAGACCTATTTACCCCTCTATTACAACCGACATAGTGGAAACTATTCGGTATCGTTGATAGGGCTAAAATGGTAAAAGACTAATCTAATAAGATAAAAGATAAATCTTCCATCTTAGCTGGCAGAAAAGATCTCAAAGAGCCTTAGTTCGAAGATATACTCCGAACCAATGCCTATCTTCGTACTTCGAGCTTGACTCAGGACATCTTCGAGGATGGACGTCTCGAAATCTTCGAATCCATTATCTGCCTTTGTGCTGTTACGACAATAACCCGGAGGATGGGATATTTTCTCCCAACAGTAGCCCCTCGAATACGCTTCTCCGTTAAGCCTGTAATGTTAGGAGAGCAGTATACGAAAGAAAAAATAACCAGGCGTAGAGGTTATTAAATTTTAACTTATCTCCGAAATGTATGGAGATATAAAACTTCGAATAAGTTCTAAGACAATTACTTTCGAACTATCTTAGAATCGACTCAAGAAGCTCAAAAGCCTTTTAGACTTAGAAAAAATAGCCGTTAGCTTCCTTCTTCTAACGGAAACTACGAAATGAGTTAATTTCGGAAAGAAGTAGCGGGCAAGAATGCAAAACGGCACAGACTAACGGTAAAAAATGTAAAGTCTAAGCTATAAATAGAGGGCCTAGAACTTTCCTGAGTACCTTTCCACCGTTCTCTTGCAAACAAACACCTTTTGAGCCCTAGCCTCCATTCTTTCTCCAAAGAAGCCCAGAAGCTTCAATGGTGAAAACCAAGAGTACGGGAGCCCCTTCGGCCTTGACTCGACAGCAGGCAACTGCAGCAGCAGCGGCTGCGGCATTGGCGATGGCTCCTCCCACACCCGCAGCAGCATCCATGGCGGCAGGAGGGGGAAATCCCCAAAATGTTGGTGATCAAGGTCTCTGCCCACCATCAACGAAATACTTGGATCAATCATTCCAGCTGGGACCTTCTACCTGCAAAAGAGAATCTCTGGCGGCCGCAGTAGAAGGGAAGATTAGTACCGGAGTCATGATCCGCAAACCTGGAATGGAGCTTATCCCATCGCCAAGGCCCGGAGAAGTGGTCGTATTCGAAGCCTTCTTCGAAGCTGGCTTAGGCCTTCCGGCAGTGGACTTCTTGGCTGAGGTACTTGATCTGTTTCACGTCACTCTTCCTCAACTTTCTCCGAATGCAGTAGCTCGTTTAGCTATCTTCGAATGGGCGTTGAGAGCCGAAGGCTGTGAGGGAAGGGCAGAGATCTTCGCTGCGCTACACAGAGCTTCGTGCCAGCCAAAAACCTTCGTAGGCCCCGGAGGTGAAAAAGTGGTAGTAGCCTTCGGAAGTATTAACTTCAGGCTTCGGGATGAATACGCCCTTCAATTTCCTGCTAAGGCCATCAATGCAAGATGGTACACCGACTGGGTCATGAGATGGTTTTATGCCGAAGTTGGGGCGAGCAATCCTCTGGCCGGACCTCTGAAAGACATCCAATTCCGGAAGGAAGCCCTAGTGCATCCAGACCAAGGTCAGCTCGAAGCTCGCCTCAGCCTACTTCAGAAGATCAGTCGAAGGTTGAGCATGCGAGACTTAGCCGAAGAGTTCCTCGGGTTACAAATCTCTCCGCTGATGGCCAACTGGCCTATCATCTTCGAAGAGGATTCGGAAGGCGGTCTCTGAAAAATCACTTCGACTTCGAACCCTGCAGGTAACTTCGAAAACCACATATATTATGCATATTCATTCGAAGAAGTAACTAACTTAATTCATTTTTTAGCTTCTTCAGCCCCTATTACTTCGGAGCAAATCGTACGGGCTTCGGAGAAGATTTTGGGCGCTCCAACTCCGATTGAAAAGGAATGGAGAATCAAGTTAGTCGGGAGTTGGGAAAGATTTAACAGAGTGTGGGGAATGCTGGAAATCACTCCGCCCCCTTTGATGGATTGGGTGCCTTCGGAGAAAGGACCCAAAAAGAGGAAAGCCGAAGCTGGGACTTCGAGCTCCGCCAAGACTCCGGTCAAAAAGGTGGCTCGGAAACCAAAGAATCCAGCACCTTCGAGCCCAAGGGCTTCAGTCTCTGACTCCCAAGAGGATGAAGGGAGGTTGCTTGTGCGTCTGATAGACGAAGATGCATCTCAAAGGACTGCACAAGCCGAAGTACCTGCGAACGTGCCGGAGTCTCGAGATAACCTTGAGCAACCAAAGACTTCGGCAGTTCAAGAGGATTTACCTCAGGACGAAGTTCCTATGGATGAAAGTGGAGTCGAAGTCACTATGGCTTCGATTCCTGAAGAGGCAACAAGGACTTCCCAGGAAAATGTTCCTGCAGTCAAAGATTTAACGGCTGATTCAAACGAAGATCTCGCCTTCGATCTGCCAAACAGCCCAATGATTACCCCTCGCCAGAATGTCAAAGGTAAACTTCAAATAATTCTTTTATGTTTATTTTGTGTATTTATACAGTGTATAATACTTTTGTTTTTTACAGAGTCCACTTCTGTGGAAGAGGTCCGCCAGGAAGAAATAATCCCTGGACCTTCGACGACTTCGGAGCCAATCCCAAGTGCCACTCAAATGGGACCTGGAAGAGGCAAAAGGAATATAGAACCCCTCCCTGCTGCGAGTTCCGGATCAACTCCGTCTGATTCAACAGACGAGAGTCAATCTACCGAGGGGGCCAATCTCCAGGGGCTCCGAAGACTACAGGCCAACGCTCCGGCCCCTCGCTGGACGAGGATGACCAACAGGCGATAAGTATGCTCCCCCTCCTAGCTCCTTTCTTAGAGTGAACAACTGGTCTTCGGACTTTGCTCAAGCCTTTGGTTCGAGCTAGTCGCGATATAGGGGAGACCAACTTAGTGGCCATTCTGAGCAAAGTGGACAGGTCGGAGCTTAACGCTGCTATGGAACGCGCAGCTTACCAGGTACGAAGCATCTGTGAAATAACATTAAGTTTTCATACAAATAATTTCTTACTTTGATTTTTTCTTTTCGCAACAAACAGTCTTGGCCCGAGCTGCGAATATATCGAATGATCAAGAAATCGCTCGTCTTCGAGAGGAAAATAACATCCTTCAACGGAATCTCACCATCTCTGAAAGCCAAGTGGTTCGGATGGACAGTATAGTGTCAACGGAGCGCAGGGCCAGACAAGGTTTGGAAGCTGCAAATAAAGAGCTCAAAGCAGAAAGAATTGTGCTTCGAGCAGAAATTGAAAGAATGCGGGCGGAGCACGCTACTGCAGGGACCGAGCTTGTCAGACTCCAAGAGGAAGCTAGCCAGCTTTTGAACCAAAAGAATATCTTGACTACTGAAACTGCTAGACTTTCTGGGGTTCTGGGAGAGGTAACTTCAATGAAGGACATACTGATCGAAGATAAGCTGAAGTCCGAGAAGGTAGCTGCGGAAGTTATGAATCAGCTGCTAGATGTTCTGGAGTACTTCGGTACTACTGGGACACTTCCTTCTGATGATAACATTTCTCTTCTGCGTCGGTTAAAAAGGATTCATGGAGTGGTGAAGCAGATGAAGACAGCAGGCATTCGATACGGAGAACTCTCCGGACAAGTGGCTGTTGTTGGCCTACTTCGCTATTACGAAGATCTGGGCCGATCGATAACTCCGAGCGCAGGAGAGGGCCCAATTACCTTCGACGACAAGCGGCTTCTGACTCCTTCCGAAGGTGTGGCCGCTGCCTGGCGAGCCTTCCAGACTTCATGGAGAGCCGAAGGTCGCTCTGCGATCAAGGCCTGGATCGACGAAGGACAATGACAGAAACAAGCTCGGACCCAAGCTTCAAGCAGTCAGCCTCCTCCGAACCCGCGGGTTTAGAAATATCTTAGGATTTTTGGCTATGTAAAGCTTTGTGCTTATGAACATTTATCAATGAAAATTTGTTTATCATATTTTTAGGCTTTGCCTCATACGGAAGATATCGAAGTGTTAGATATTAACGATGAACTTCGCTCATTGTGGACCACCTTCGATCTTCTAAAAGCTTATAAGCGCCCCCGATTTTTAGTTCCTCGAGATAGCTCCAGTGTAATTGCGCCCGAAGTAAGAAAAGATATACTATCTTATATTAAAGAGGAAGAAAAAGAGGTTAACTTGAACACTTCGTCTTCTGAAGACGTTATATGGTCTGAAGACGAAGATGAAGTTCGAGGTAAAAAACCTGAAGAACTTGGAAGCTCAGAAAGGAGCCCTGAACGGCTTCGAACTTGGGCCGAGCTTCAACAAGAACAGAAGGACTTTAGAGCTTCGAAGGGAGGCAAGAGAGTTAAACGTAAAGTTGTTAGAACTCCCGGGGCTGGAACTAGTCGTTCCAATCCTAGCTCTAGAGATCGAAGAGGTCTTCGATAACTTCTTGGTATAGATACCAATTTTTCATGATGTAATCTGTAAACATATTTGTTCGAATAATGAATACCGATTTAAAATTGTCTCCATATTTACTAGCCCCTCTTTGGGGATAAGCAACTTCGAACTGTATTCAAAGATGGTTATGCGCAAAGAAAAACTTCGGAGTACAATTTTTTGGGGTTCGGAGCCCCTCTGCAATTTAAAGATCTTTTAAAATCTTATAAAATGTCTTCGACTATTTGTGGTTTGAAGAATGGCAACTTAGTACCCTTGTTTTTTTTAAAGAAATCACTTGAGATTACTTTCAGGACACCTTAGTGTCTTAAATAATTTGTCACTTTGGACTATGTTAACAGACATTCGAAGCTCATGGCTCAAACTCTGTTTTGTTTTGGCCACCTTCGGCTCTTTTTTGTGAACTCTGTCAAACCAATGGTTCGGAGTTTGTAATGGTCTCTTTGGACTCTTTTTACGGATGTCTACCAGCCAATGGCTTGGACTCCGCATATTTTGGCCACCTTTGGCTCTTTTTACGGAAGTCGACCAGCCAATGGCTTGGACTCCGTATGTTTTGGCCACCTTCGGCTCTTTTTACGGAAGTCTACCAGCCAATGGCTTGGACTCCGTATGTTTTGGCCACCTTCGGCTCTTTTTACGGAAGTCTACCAGCCAATGGCTTGGACTCCGCATGATGTGGTTTTGGGCTCTTTTACGGATGCCTACAAGCCGGTGGCTTGGACTCCGGATTATGTCAGCCCCCACGTCGGAAGCTTCGAACCAATGATTCGAAGTCCGAAAATATGATTCAGCTTTATGACACTTCCCTCTCGGTCAACCCCGCGGTTCCAGTGCATCCACTCGGAAGCTGAAGGTTTAAGAGGGGAAGGCACTATCTGGACCATATGCTTTATTAATTCAGAAGATGATTACAAGTGATTTACAAGAAGCCCTTATGCGAAGTATCGCTTTAGGTGCTCCGCATGCCAAGTATGTGCTAACTCTTCACCTTCTAAATTAGCTAATTTAAAAGAGTCAGGGCGTACTGAACGAACAATTAGGTATGGACCTTCCCATTTATTTCCTAACTTCCCTGGCGCTATAATGCTTCGTAGAACAAGATGACCTGGTCTAATTTCATTGATCTTAACCTTCGGGTCAAACCAAGCCTTCGTCTGCTGGTGATACTTTGATAAATTTGCCATAGCTCGAAGTCTTGTTTCTTCTGATAGATCTAGCGAAGCTTGTCTTTCTTCTTCAATCTCCGGTTCGGTGCTGCGAAGTGATCCTCCTTT
Source organism: Zizania palustris (assembly GCA_019279435.1). Taxonomy (NCBI): domain Eukaryota; kingdom Viridiplantae; phylum Streptophyta; class Magnoliopsida; order Poales; family Poaceae; genus Zizania; species Zizania palustris. Next base: position 100,011,197 of record JAAALK010000079.1, on the reverse strand, counting down.
GAGCTCCGTTGGAGTCATAGCTTCATCTCCGAATAGTAATCTGAATGGAGTAAAACCTGTGGACCTTGTTTGCGTAGTTCGAATGGACCACAAAATCCTCGAAAGCTCTTCGGTCCACAGTCCTTTTGCTAATCCTACTATCCTTCGATTTAGCCCTGACAAAATATTTCCATTGGCTCTTTCTACAGCTCCATTAGACTGAGGATGCCTCACTGCAGCAAAACATAACTGAATGCCTAGATCTTCGCAAAACTTCATGAAAGGTTCTGCATCAAATTGTGTTCCATTATCAACTGTGAGTTGTCTAGGCACTCCGAACCGGCAAATGATATTCTTCCAAAAGAATTTCTGTACATTGTTCGAAGTGATAGCTGTTAAGGGATCTGCTTCTACCCACTTAGAAAAATATTCAATAGCTACCACTGCGAACTTTAGATTTCCTTTGGCCACTGGAAAGGGACCAATTAAATCCATACCCCATCTGGCCATAGGCCATACCGGAGCAATAACTTGAAGAGCTGTTGGTGGGCGATGACTTCGTCGACCCATCCACTGACATCCTTGACAAGTGCGGACTAAGCTCTCCGCATCAGCTATTATTGTAGGCCAATAAAGCCCCTGGCGAAGTGTTTTCCTGCCAAAGCTCGAGGGGCTAAATGGCTACCGCAAAGGCCTTCATGAATTTCTCGAAGAATTTCTTGACCTTCGGCCTGAGATATACATCGGAGTAAAGGGGAACATACTCCAGCCTTGTATAAAATACCGTTGATTATTTGATAATTTCTATCCCTGAGTTTCAATCTTGAAAGCTGTGGCTCTTCAGGCAAATTTGTTCCTCCTTGTAAAAGTTCCATGATTGAATTTTTCCAATCTGCACTTGGAATGCAAAGAATCTCTGCAGAGGGAATTTGTGGCACCGAAGGTGTACTGAGCTCTTCATAGAAAGCTTCTTCTAGTACATCCACAGCTCCGGCTGCAGCTTTTGCTAAGATGTCCGCTTGCACATTTTCTGCTCTTGGTATACTCCGAATGGAAATACCCTTGAAGTGTGCTTCGATCTTACGGATTTCTTCTAAGTACTTTGCAAGCTATGGATGCCGAACCTGAAAACTTTTATCTACGTGCCCTGCTACTATTTGAGAATCTGTCTTTATAACAACTCTTGTAGCTCCTAGAGCACATGCTTTTCGGAGTCCCAGTAAAATCCCTTCATACTCCGCTATATTATTGGTAGACTTAAAGTTGAGTCTTGTGGAGTACATTGCTCTTTGCCCTGAAGGCGAAATTAATACTGCTCCAATGCCTGCTCCAGATGCTTGGAAAGCCCCATCAGAATAAATAGTCCAAACTCCGTCACTTAACTTCTCCGGAACCAAAGTTGCAGGTGGAGTCCATTCTGCTACAAAATCTGCTAAGACTTGCGATTTGATTGCTGTCCTTGCCAGAAAAGATATGCCGAAGGGTGCTAGCTCAACTGCCCACTTCCCAATCCTTCCAGTAGAATCCTTACTTCGGAGCATATCTCCCAAAGTATATGAAGTTGGTACAATTACATTGTGAGCCAAAAAATAATGTCTTAATTTCCTCGAAGCCATTATCAGAGCATAAACGAACTTTTCGAGTTCGGAGTATCTTGTTTTTGCTCCTGATAATGCTTCGGACACAAAATAAACAGGATTTTGCACCAACTTCCCATTGAAATCCATTTCTCTGACAAGGACTGCACTGACAGCAGAACCTGTAGCTGCAAGGTAAAGGAGTAGGGTTTCGTCCGCAGTAGGCACCGTGAGTGTAGCGAGATTACTGAGATACTCTTTAATATCTTCGAAGCTTTTTTGACACTCCGGTGTCCATGTAAAATCTTCGGACCCTTTTAATGCATTAAATATAGGTAAGCTTCTCTCCGCAGACCTTGATAAAAACCTGCTAAGTGCTGCCAGACGCCCGGTCAGCTTTTGCACTTGCTTTAAATTTTCTGGAGGAGCCATCTTTTGTAGCGTAGTTATTTGAGTAGGGCTAGCTTCAATCCCCCTGCTTGAAACTAAATACCCTAACAACTTTCCAGCCTTAGCTCCGAAGATACACTTTTCGGGGTTAAGACGGATCCCACATGCCCGAAGGCTATTAAATGTTTCTGCTAAGTCTAGGCTATGTTGGTGCTTTAAAGCACTCTTTATTACAATATCATCCATATAGGCCTCCACATTGCGACCTAATTGATGACCTAGAGCCTTAGCAACTAACCTCGAAAATGTAGCCCCGGCATTTCTTAAGCCAAAAGGCATTCTTACATAACAAAAGACTCTCGACGGAGTTATGAAGCTTGTCTTGATCTCATCTTCGCGCTTCAACCATATTTGATGATAACCAGAATACGCGTCAAGGAAGCTTAATAACTCTGAACCTGCGGTGGAGTCAACCAATTGATCAATTCGGGGCATGGGGTAGGGGTCACGAGGGCATGCTTTATTCAAGGATGTGAAATCAATGCACATGCGCCACTTCCCGGAAGATTTCTTTTTGACGAATACTGGGTTGGCTAACCACTCTGTGTGAGCCACTTCTCTGATAATCCCAGCTTTCAACAATTTCTCAACTTTGTGCTTTGCCAGAAAAGCTCTTTCCGCAGACATTTTTCAGAGTCCTTGCTGAACAGGTTGGGCCTTCGGGTTTACAAGCAAACTATGTTCAATGATATCCCGATCGACTCCGGTGATATCTTCGTCAGACCATGCGAAGACATCTAAATTCTCTTCCACCACCTTCTCCAAAGAGGTTGCAACTTCTGGAGGTAAATCTTTACCAAATTGAAATGTATATTCTTTACCATCTTTGATAATAACCTTCGCTGCAATCTCTCCTTCAGGACTTGGTCTTGGGAAGGATTTCTTCGAAGCTTCGGAAGGGGTTGAAAAATTTTCTTGATTATCTTGCACATTGTTTACTTGTCTTGGATCAAGAGGGGGGCCATGACCATATTCCGCTCTCCGGGCGATAGCTTGATCTCCGAAGACAGTTAGGACTCCCGCTTGTGTGGGCATCTTCATGCACAAATAATTGTGATGCGCCATAGCTTCGAACTGGTTCAGCATGCCTCTTCCGAAGATGACGTTGTAGGCATATGGGGCATCTACAACATCGAAGATTACTTCCTCAGTTCGGGCCAACAAACCTTCTCCGAAGGTAACTTCCAGGCCTATTTGGTCGAGTGCATCAAGCGGAGGTCCAGCGAAGCCTTGCAACGGACGAGCCGCTGGAAGAAGGTGCTTTCTGGAGATGCACAATTGATCGAAGGCTTGAACAAAAATAACGTCTGCCGAGATACCTCCGTCAATCAACACTCTTCGAACTTTAGTGCCCGCAATATCAGCAGTAATAACAAGTGGGTCTGCATGCGGGAATTTAATGCCAGCTGCATCCTCCGTAGAAAAAGATATTGGTACGTGAGACCATTCCGGCATAGCAGCTGCAGATGACGAAGTCCCAATGTGGCCCACCTCTCTGACATAGTCTCTTCTCTGTCTTTTCGACATGCTTCCGAGGGTACCTCCTCCGGAGATGGGGAGGACTACTCTTTTCTCTCGGTCTTGCCCTTCTTCTTGCTTCGGAGGTGGCATAACATTGGCCACTGGAGGGCGTCTTCTATCCGCGCCACAGCCTGGACCGGCTCCGGGCGCGCTTGAGCTGGAACTCGATCGGTAGTAACTCGACCCGAAGTTCTTTCTAAATATTCTCCTCTTAGAGTGAGTATAGCCTTGCAAGTATCAGTTGCATGGCTTCGATTTTCACCATGAATGCAGCAGAAAAGGGTCTGGCCTTTGCCAGCCATTTTCCCTGGCAGCCTCCAGCCGCTGACCTTGTTCCCCGAAGGATGTGGAGCTCTCTGTGTGAACTTTTGCGGGGGTGCAATGTTCAAGACCTCAGAACGAAGATGCTTCGGCCCCCTTCATCGATCATGTTGAACTTCGAAGACTGGTTCTTGCGGCTGTGCCGAAGTTTTTACTTCTACTTTTACTTCTTGCAATATGGATGGAGTAGTTGCAGTTCTTCGAAGCCAACCTTCTTCCGACCTTGCATACTCCTCAAAGTATGACATCAGCTGAGAAACCGAGGATATGCTTTTCCGATGAAGCTTATCCAGGAGGCCTTGATGAGTGACACCTTCCCGAGCTGCATCAACTACCGAAGATGTAGACAACCCTCGGATCTGCGACTTCGTATGAGCGAAGCGCTTAAAATATTGCCTCAATGTCTCTCCGAGGAGTTGCTTCACCTGGAAAAGGCTTCCCGTCGACATTGGAGGCACGAAGGTGCCTTGAAAATTGCTTACGAACTTCTTCTTCAGCTGCCCCCATGAATTAATTGATCCTGGCTTTAAAGACCAGAACCACCTTAATGCCACTCCTTGAAGAGCTAAGGGGAAGCACTTTGCCATGGTATCTCGAACTCCTCCACTAGCTTCAATTGCTAGGGCATAAGAGCGGACAAACTCTCCGGGATCTTCATCTCCAGCATACTTACAGAGCTTCGAAGTCTTAAACTTCGGGTCAAAGCGAACTTTCTGCAGCTCAGGATGCAACGGAGATTCAGTATCAAAGGAGGCGTTCTCCGGGGCTTCGAGATAAATGGGTTCGTCGTCTTCAGACACTTCTGGAATAACCGGGATGGCTTGAGAACGAAGCCTATTCGGAGCTTCTTGCCGCCATCTAGCTGCTTCGGCTTGAAGGCTGGCGATTTGAGCGGCCATATCTCCAAGATTGTCTTCATCTCCTCCGGAAGGATCTTCCGGGTCTTGAGAACTGAGAGGATCAGTTCGAAGTGGGATTGAAGGTGGAAGAGGGACTCCGGGTGGTCGAAGTATAGAAGGAGTTGGCGGAGGAACTCCGTATGTTCGAGGGATGGAAACTCCTTCCGGAGTTTGAGGTGGAGGGAATGTCGAAGGCCCTCCGACCTCAACCGTGTCGGATGGTGCCTCTCCGGAGATCCGAGAGGACCTCCGAACAGGGTTACGAGGTGCGCTCCGCTTAGGAGGCATGATGTAAGAAGTTGGTAGAGAACGAAGTTTCTTGGACTAAGTTCCCCACGGACGGCGCCAACTATTGGCATAAAAGATTACGCTAACAGGTTTCTATAGATTAGAAACTGACAAACGAAGTGTTTGTGAAGTGAACTGTTCTAAGCCTCCGAAAGGATAACAACTTAGAATAGTTCGAATGTGTGTATTGAATAACTTGTATTCGGTCCCTATTACAGGGTGAAATGGGGGGTATTTATAGGTCCAAATATTAAGGAAAAGACCTATTTACCCCTCTATTACAACCGACATAGTGGAAACTATTCGGTATCCTTGATAGGGCTAAAATGGTAAAAGACTAATCTAATAAGATAAAAGATAAATCTTCCATCTTAGCTGGCAGAAAAGATCTCAAAGAGCCTTAGTTCGAAGATATACTCCGAACCAATGCCTATCTTTGTACTTCGAGCTTGACTCAGGACATCTTCGAGGATGGACGTCTGGAAATCTTCGAATCCATTATCTGCCTTTGTGCTGTTACGACAATAACCCGGAGGATGGGATATTTTCTCCCAACATGTATATTCGAAAAATATACTAAAGAGGTTTCAAGTGTAATTTTTCCTTCAAGTAACAGGGTATTTTCAATTTTTAGTTTTGAGAATTGTAATAAGAATTTTTTCTAGGGAGCTGAATGTAATTGAAGCCTTCTAGAAACTTTGGGGCAGGTGGATTATATAATCCCCTAGCCGAACAAGAGGAAGAACTAGAACTTTCGATCAAATAGAAATCAAATTGGTTTTTACTTGCAAAATTTGTTCATCCGAGAGTCTTTGCTATGAGCGCTTGATAGTGAACAGTGATTCCAGCTTTGCCGGACTAGCTACGGGACATCCAGGAAGGTTGTTCATCGCCAGCGTTTTGAAGTATTCAGCAATAATTCAGGTTTGATTCCGATCGAAATTTTGTGAATTGCTGTTGATCTGAGTTGGAGTTTTGAGTACTTGCTCCTGGTTTTGATTGAGATATCTACTGATTAGTTCTGTACTTAAAAATTGCTCTATCCTCATGAAATTCCTGATATAGATTTTAGTTTCTTGTGAGTTCAGTCTGGTATAGTCTTTGCTGTTTAATTCTGCTGCTTGTAAATCTGAAAGGCTAGGTGTGGATGGATAAAACTTAAGTAATCCGAGGTGTTTTCATGTTGAATCAATCATACATCTGATAGTGTTTTAGTTAATGTTTGACTAATCTGTTCACATACTCTTGTTCTTGCTGTAATAGTTTACTCCTTCATCTTGTGATCAAGAGTGTGTATGTTATGTGGATGTTTTGAATCTGGTTTCTTGCTGTTTGAATTGTGTATCAGAAAAGGAGTGTAGACTGTGGAATGTTCTAATTGCCTTCTTCTAGAATTCAAATTGAAGGTGTACTAGTTTTAAAGTTGAGATATATTCAGAGAAGGTTTCTGTAAGTTTAATCTGAAATCTGAAATAAGTTTGTTTCAGAACTCGTGCTGTTGATTGTTTTCATCCCTGTGTAGCTTTTCAGTCATCAGTTCTTGAGTTGTAGTTTGGGGAAATGAAGTTCAAGTTCTGAATCACTTTATTTGTTGTGTTCTGTTTTTGCAATTGTATTGAAGTATAAGATGTTGTTTGATTGATCATGTCTGATTCAGTTATCTTTGGAACTAGGTGATATTAAGATTGAATCATTTTTAGTCTGTAGTCATTCTTTTTCAGGATTGGTTCATCTCATGAAAAATATATTACTGTGAACTGTGTTCAAGAGTATTCTCAGTTGTGTATTAATGCTTGCTAATTTTTCGGTCCAAGCTTCTAGAAGTGCAAGATTTCAGTTTGGTTTTGAATTGAAATTAATATGAAATTGATGTATTCAAGTTGATACAAATCTTGAGTGTTGAATTAAATTGAAATCTTTCTACTGTTCATTGTCCAAAAAAATCTTGAATACTCTGCACAAAGTATGAAATTGTAGTATATCTGTTTGAAAATTCTGATTTCTGCTAGATTGGCAAGCTGTGAATCTTGGTATGCTGTTTTGACACTAAATTGAGTATGAAATTTGCAATTTGAAATTAAAGAATGACATATGCTCATTATCGAAGGAATCTTTAATATTCATGGTGCGGAAAAATTTTAGAAGTGAATGAATCTAATTAGTGATTGAATTGAAACAATTTGAGTTACGTTTTGCACTTGAAATTGTTCTCTAGAGTGAGTATTTTTGATAGGTGTTGTCTAGGAACTTGAAACAAAGATGTTTTTATGTTTTGGACTCTGTTTGAACTTAACTTTTGAACTGTTTGAATTGAAACTTGAATTTTTGTTTTTAGAGGTGCGTTGGGTGATTAGATTAGGCCATCACTTCGAAAGAAAGTGTCAAAGCGCCTATTCACCCCCCCTCTAGTCGCCATTGCGATCCCACAGACTCCATTGCTGCTTCGTTTTTTGCCAGGAGGTCTTCAATCGTTCGCTCTAGCTTGATCCTCTGGACCTTGAGGGCCTCGGCATCGGCCACCTTCGCGCGAAGCTATTCGACCTCAGCGACTTGGGCCCAGAGTGCTTCGGCTTCAGCAGCCCACGTCCAAAGCTCTCTGATCTCAGCGGCCTGAGCCTGGAGGCTCACAACCTCCGTCTCCAGCACCCAAAGCATTTCGACTTCAGCAGCCAGCTCTAGGAGCTTCTGTTGGGGAATAGGGGAGTTACGCTAGCCGACAAATTCAAAATTTCCACCCTATCGCCCTAGGCTCATGCGCATGTCAGATCATAGATCGGTACCTTCTAGCACTTGACGCGGTAGGTGCAGAGGAATAAGAGGTTGATGAAGCGCGTCAAGCCTATCCTCTCTATTTTCTGGTTGTTCCTCGCTGATCCGATCGATTAAGAAGTCGCCTTCCTCGTGGTGATGGCCACAAGTGTCGCTTATGGAGCAATGCCTCCACAGATTCCTCACATACAGGAATGGAATTCCTCCCATGGCAACGTGCTAGCACCGCACGTGAGAGACGGGAAATCCTTGATCTCAACGTTTGAGATCAAAAAGGGAGGAGAGGACTCTTGGGTGTCTAGGTCTAATCTAGGCTTATTCCTTGTCCCAACACCTCCTCCTCTCCTTATATAGGGCTGAAAGCCCCCTAGGGTGTGCACATCTTGGAACCGACAAATTAGTTACAACTAATCCGTATTCGTAACAGATTCAATCTGAAACCCCACATCAGAACTTCCGATCCTGGATTGGAACTTCCAACAAGGTATTTTTCTGGTCTCCAAATTCAAAATGACACGCAACGAATCAAATCTGTATTCACCCACCTCAGAACTTCCGATACCATATCGGAACTTCCGATCAGTACAAAAATTCCTCCCATTCCAAATTGGAACTTCTATATCATCGGAACTTCCGATACCATATCGGAACTTCCAAAGCAACATTTTCTCTCTATATTGAGACCAGATAATAATCGGAACTTCCGACACTACCTATCGGAACTTCTGATCTACGGAATTTTCTTGGGCATATCCTTCAATCTCCCACTTGCACGAGAATCAATTCTTTGCATGTTTTTAATCCATCCCTTTAAGTGTGTGACTCGATAGGTTCATACACTAACGGCTTTTTACCGGAAACCATTTCCGACTCATTGATCAATAATGGTACCTAGCAGCACATATTGACCCCCGAAAGAGTACAAAATCAAAATTTCATGAACCTTGGTATACTCACGCACCAGTCCCTTTACCACACGCCGTCAGTCCCTTGTTGGTTAACTAAACATTTCACTTGATCAAGCATTGGATCCAAATCATGACTAACTCCTTAGTCATAGTGGCATGGCCATGCACTTTTCCAATCCAATACCTCGAGGGGCCTAGAGATGACTCTCCCATTATTAGGAGGGGTAAATTCCATCTTGACCGCTCACATCCCAAGACATGTTTCACAACACACCTGAAAACAACCCTTATTACTACCCTATTATGAAATAGCGTTAGGAAGCATCTAAGTGTGTCACTACACATTCTAGAATTAAATGACGATCTCAGGTCTAAGGACTCTACAGGTACACCATTTGAGATGAAAACTGTTGGCACATAAAATCTCAACATTATCTCAAGTGGGTCTCTCCAACACCATGTTCACCAACATGTGTCCACATCACTGATTTAACATCTCTATGTCTATGATCTATGAAACATAATCATCAATTAGTCGGATGTACTAATCCATGTATCATCAATGTCCCACGTGATGACAAGATTATGGACCCTTTTGAACAACATCATCATAAAGCAAAAAGTTTCACATAACAAGTCATACTTATTAATTAAATGCAAATGATATTTATTCAAGGAACAACATAACCATTATCCTCATACATTAGCATAGACATCACTAGCAACTCCCACATACACATGACTCATGCAAGTATCCCAAAATCATGCAGCTCATATGCGCCTTATGCTTGGGCCGTGGAAGTGGCTTTGTTAACAAATCCGCGATGTTCAAATCCGTGTGCACCTTGCAAATCTTCATATCACCTCTCTCTATGATCACTCGGATCAGGTGATACAACCAAAGTACATGTTTGGACTTTTGGTGTTATCTAGGATCCTTGGCTTACGCAATGGCACCACTATTACCATAATAGAGGTCCACTGGATTGGACATACTAGAAACCACACTCAGCTCAGAAACAAACTTTCTGATCCAAACAACCTCCTTCGCAGCTTCCAAAGTTGCAATATACTCAACTACTATTGTAGAATCAGCCACCGCCTATTGTTTGGAAGCTTTCCATCTCACTACGCCTCCCTTGAGGCAGAACACAAACCTAGATTACGATCAAGAATTATCTTTTATCAGTCTGAAGGCTAGCATCGGTGTAACTCCTTACATTGAGCTCCTCTTCACTACCGTCTCCTAGGAACATATCATCAGTTCTTCTCAAGCACATGAGGATCTCTTTTACGACTGCCCAGTGAATCTCACTTGGGTCTGACTAGTATCTGCACGTTTGGGTGTGTACATGGCACATATGATTGACCTGATCATGGAGGCATATGGGATCACACTCATATTCAGCATTTTGAAACCGTTTCAAAACCTTGTCAATGTACTTCATCCCGACCTAATCCAATTAGCCATTTTGATCTATCTCCATAGATTTTTATGCCCAAAGTGCATGCTATGTCTCTAAGGTCCTTCATTGAGAAACCATTTTTCAATAAGGTCTTGGCAGCATTTCACAAAGGAATGTCATTTCTGATCTCCTATATGTCATCCACACATAGAACCAGAAATACAAGTGTGCTCCAACTAGCCTTTTTGCAAACAAAAGCCTCTTCCTTATTCTTGACGAATCCAAACATTTTGAGTACCTCATCAAAACAAAGATTCCATATTTGAGAAGCTTTCCATATCTCATAAACATAAAATGCAACAATTGCTACAATAATCCGAACAGACGTAAGCATAACGATGAGCGAAGACCGTTTCGTCATAATCAACACTTTGAATATTTTGAAACCTTTTGCCTCCAATCATGCCTAATGGATGTGAACATTTCCATCAACGTTTTTCTCCTTAAAGTCCATCTTCACTCAATAGTTTTTACACCATCGGGTGGATCCACCAAATTCCAAACTTTCTTTCCTTATATGGACTCCAATCTGTATGGATCGGAACTTCCGATCTGGCATCAGATTTTTCGATCCGACTCCTCTATCGCAAAATTTTGTCCGCATCAGAACTTCCGATTGACATCGGAACTTCTGACCTAACAAACATCGGAATTTCTGATCTATATTAGAACTTCTGAAATTCTGAAAAATAGAAACATATTCAATCTGTTTTAATTTGGATTTTAATGGTTCCAAACAATTTTTCATAGTTTGGTCCCATCACTTCTTCCGCATAGGTCTTGAGCTCGTCGTTGTCCAACAACAATACGTCACGATGCCCAGTGGTCAAGAACATGTACCCATTTGGCACATGGACTACTCTCCCAGACCTCCGTGGGGCTGGCGCATCCATAACAAGATCTGTAACATCTTGCGCCTCCTGCTTTGGCTCAGTGGGATCCGGAACACTTTCAAGTGGCTCTCGAATCTCTTCAAGATGCACCGTCCTCCCACTAACTCCTTTTGAGAGAAACTCTTTTTCAAGGAACACACCATTTTGAGAGACAAACACTTTTCCCTCCTCTCTATTATAGAAATAGTATCCTTTGGTTTCCCTAGGATACCCCACAAAGAAGCACTTGTTAGACTTAGGACTGAGCTTATCAGACGTCATACGTTTGACACACGCCTCACATCCCCAAACCTTTAGGAAAGACAAACCGGGACGCCTCCCAGACCAGATCTCATTTGGTGTCTTCTCTACTGACTTAGATGGAACTCTATTAATCGTGAAAGTTGCGGTTTCTAGAGCATCACCCCAAAAGGATAATGGAAGATAGTGTGACTCATCATTGACCACACCATGTCTAACAAAGTGTGGTTTCTCCGCTCGGACACCCCACTCCATTGAGGCATGTCGGGTGGAGTCAGCTGTAGAACAATTCCACACTGCTTTAGATGATCACTAAACTCATGGCTCACATATTCACCCCCACGATCCGATCATAAATATTTAATTGTCTTGCTCGTATGATTTTGTACCTAATTTTGGAACTCCTTAAACTTTTTGAAGGATTCCCACTTATGCCTCATCAAGTAGACATAGCCATATCTACTAAAATTGTCGGTAAAAGTGATAAAGTACTAAAATCCTTTCCTAGCCGTGTGACTCATTGGACCACACACATCAGTATGTACTATGGCCAAAAGCTCACTCGCCCTCTCACTCTATCCAGTTAATGGTGTCTTTGTCATTTTGCTAAGTAAACAAGACTCGCATGTGTCATATGATTCAAAATTAAATGACTCCAAAAGTCCATCGCTATGGAGCATCTGTGCATGCTTCTCATTTATATGACCCAAATGACAATGGCAAACATAGGTGGGATTCAAATCATTGAGATGTTATTTCTTAGTACTAATGTTATAAACATGTGCATCCTCGAGACTTAGAATGTATAATCCATTGACCAATAGACAAACACCATAGAGCATACCATTCGAGAATATTGAAACACATTTGTTCTTTATCATGAACTCATAACCTTCTTCCTCCAAACATGAGGAAGAGATAATGTTTCTATCCAATGCTGGAACATAATAACAATTATTTAATTCCAGAGCTAATCCTGAGGGTAGTGATAGAGAATAAATGCCAACGGCCAATGCTACAACTTTTGCACCATTGCCGACACAAATATCTAGTTCACCTACTTCACACTTTCTTGACCTACTCAGTCCTTGCTACGATTTGCAAGTGTGAATCATCGAACCTATATCAAATACCCATGAATCACTTGGACGAGTCACAAGATTAATTTCAATAACATTTATACTTCTCTGTCGCAAATTTTGCCCGGCATCAAAACTTCCAATCAACCATCAAAACTTCCAATCCAACAAATATCAGAACTTCCGATCTAGTATCAGAATTTCTGAAGTATTGCTAACAGAAACAGATCCAATCTGTTTTAATTCATCCCAGTGGGGCTCCTCTATAAAATTTTCCTCTTGCTTGATAACACTTCTAAAGTGTCTAAACCAATCAATAAAAGTTGTTCCAAAAAAACAATCAATCCCAAAATAAAGAGTAAAGTGTTCATAACAGTCGGTGCCATAATCTATAAAAGACTAAATGCAAGGTCCAACACTATGCAATGTTTATATTTTATCCAATAAAAGATGTCCCACTATCTAAACTAGTCACTTTCCCTCTCATGACTAATAGTGGCACAAGATCCATGGTCACGTTGTCTCCTAGTGAGCTTTGGCATCACTGCTAGAAGCTAGTTGACATAGGTAAGCAACTCCTTACTAATCACGTCATATGTGACTCTTGTCGTTGAAGAAGCATCAAATGCTCGACTCTAACTCCTATGCTCCAAGGCGCAAAAACATTTCGATAGCCTCGTCAAGTGAACCAACACTATGCATGCAGAAGTCTGACTTTCACCCCAACTGGTCGAGATAAAAGATAGCACCCTTCTTTGGCAGACACACTATCGATGAGCACGAACCCTTGTGGGTGAAGCTATTGGGAAGAGCATTAAAACTTAATTTTCTGAGGAAAAACTACTCTAGCATCGTAACGTCCTTGCGCACACGAAACATGCAAGAATAGAATAACGAGAACATAAGAAAGCATCACAGGCAATCATATTAACTGTGACATAGCATGGCCTTCTTCATATGGTGATCTCCATCTCCATGGCTCCCATCATCGAGTGTGTGCTCCCGGCCTCCATGAAGAGTACTAGTCAATCTCGCATAGGCTATACTAATTACATGGGCCGAAGCACCGCGGAAATGACATGCAAGTTGTAATGAATTTTACATCAGCCTTGGGCTGTAAATAACCATGACACGTAGGCCATATTTAATTTACATTCATTGCATGCATCTCATACATCACATTTATCCAAGGCCATGCCAGTCATGATATTCTCTGCAAAACAAAGTTACGTGAGCAATCTACAAATGACTGGATTCTGAATATGAAAAACCCGGGTCAGCAAGCTCGGTTTTTGAAAATCGCTCGGGTCAGAACTTCTGATCTGACAGAACTTCCGATCAATATCGGAATCCCGCATTGGAACAATTTCCTTCTGTATCGAATCATTATTCGATATCAGAACATTCGATCACTATCGGAACTTCCGATCTGCCACCGGAACTTCCGATCACATTGGAACTTCCGATCTACCGCGGACAGAAATAGATCTAATATGTTTTCCATCATGTATCTCCATACATGAGGGATCGAGATTGAACACTACGCACATAGGCTCCGATACCACTATTGGGGAATAGGGGAGCTACGCTAGCCGGCAAATTCAAAATTTCCGCCTTATGGCCCTAGGCTCATGCGCGTGTGAGATCATAGATCGGTACCTTCTAGCACTTGACGTGCTAAGTGCAGCGGAAGAAGAGGTTGATCAAGCGCGTTAAGCCTATCCTCTCTTTTTCCTGGCTGTTCCTCGCTGATCCGATCGATTAAGAAGTCACCTTCCTCGTGGTGATGGCCAAGAGTGTCGCTTACGATAGCGTGCTAGCACTGCGTGTGATCAAGAAAGGGAGGAGAGGACTCTTGGGTGTCTAGGTCTAATCTAGGCTTATTCCTTATCTCAAGACCTCCTCATCGGATGCCAAAACTTCCACCATGTTGACGAAGGACCTAGGCCTCGCCTCAGTGTCATCTCGAGGAGGCGAGAGCTGAGGAGTGGAGCCTCGGTCCAAAGCACCTGCTCATGAGTGAATATAAGTAAGTAACGATGGGGGAATAAGACCTACATAATCTAAAGGGAAACTAGAGTGGAGCCTTCTACCTTCGCTGGTTCCCTCGGGCGAGGGGTCCGAAGAGTGAATGGCCACCGGAGAGTGGGCCCGGTAGAAGAACTCGTCCATCGAATTCACTGGGGATCCACCCGGGCGGTGGTCAGCTCGGCCGCAATGTTGGCGATCCCCAACACCTCCGCTAGTTGGTCATCCAGGCCTCCGAGGGCCAGGCTGTCCACTCCGAGAGTCCCGCAGGAATTAACTGGGGCCCCTTCGGATGCTTCGCCTGGAAGAGAAACCATTCGCGGGGTCACCCTTACCCCCGCATCGCCTCTCTCCATTTTCGCTCATGCGGGAAGTCAAGACAACTCCTACGAGGCCGAGGCCTCGACGACATCATCACTATCCACGGTCTGGTTTGGCTCGGGGATGCCAAGACCCGGAGCTGGGGCGTCTAGCTCAACCGCCACTCCCCCGCTCGAAGTCCCCTCCTCCGAGGTGAGGTTAGATGAAGAGGCGGGGGAAAGGTGTTTTGGCCACTTCGACATCTTCTTCACGGGCAGCTTCGAGGGACCTGCTAGGCCGGGGTCCGCCTTCCTCTTCTTCGGGTCTGGGTCCAGTAGATCGACAAATGGAAGGCGCAGAGGCTTGAGCCGTAGGGCACTCCACACGTGGTTGAACCATTCCCAAGACCCTATGAGCTCCATCCTCTGCTTGCGCTCCACCGAAGTAGGGGCCCCGAGGATTTTCTTGACGATCCGGGCCACCTACTCCAGAGTTTTAACCACGCACGACCCTGCAAGGTCCAGAGGTATGTTTAGTATTTGAACTAACCGCTCGAGTTATGGTCTAGTCGTTGCAGAAGAAAATAAGCGGGACGAACCAAGTGGGCCGGAGGACGTCTCCGAAGATGGCCCCTCCTTGTTGCTCTAGAGGGAGAGAGGCAACACCTCCATCAAAGGTGGGATCTCAAGGGCGACTAACACCTCGGTCAGGTCCCGCATGCTCATCCAGTGGGCCACTATCTGCTGGGGCCGGATGCGAGTAGAGACCGAGCCGGCATCGACTTCGATGTCCGCCTCCTTCCGGTACCAGATGTGGCACGGAGGCCCATCTAGCCCAGAGTCCAACCCGACCGGTACGTAGAAATAGTGTGGACCCACTCCAAATACCACCTCTCATTAATGGCCTTTGCCAGGAAGAAGTTGGCATACTCCTTTCGGAGTTGGAAGTTGATGCTCCCATACGCCAAGACCAGGTCCTCCTTCTTCGGCTGACAACAGGCTTCGTGCATCTACGTGAATACCTCGGCACTCCCTTCGCAGCCTTTGGCCCATATGGCCCATTCGAAGATGGCTAGATGGGCAACCGCGTTCAGGGACAACTATGGCAACTCTAGGTGGAACGTGTGGAGAACCTCTGCTAGAAGACCTAAAGTGGGGAACCAGAGTCCGGCGTCGAAGAAGGCTTCGAAGATGACCACCTCGCCCTCACATGGGTTCGGAGTGGTCTCCACCCCCGGTTGTCTGACCTCTATGTCGTGGCCAAGGCGGTTCTAGACCGCGCTCATCATTGACCCCTCAGTGCTAGCAATCATCTCAAGTACCAGGGTCTGCTCTCAGAACCTCTCTGAAGGGGGTGAAGCTCCTAGGGGCGGCGAGCTTTGGTGGAGCTTGGAGCCGCCACTGTCGTCTGCCTCTAGAGGAACCGGGAGTCAACGACAGGAGCGGTGAGTGGGCAAAAGCGGGTGCGGCGCTCGGGCAGGAAGACGCAGGCGAAGTTTGCAAAGCATTTGGAGGCGTGGCTCGTGGCTAAAGGAAGGTGGCCTATATAAAGCATGGGCGTGAGGATGCATTAACTCTCCCGTCGATTCATGTCCCCCAAAAGGGCGATGCGCGGACTACGTCAGAGTCGCGCGAAAAGTCATCCTAGGGACCTGAGCCCAAAGGTGAGAGCTCATGTATATAGGTGTCTTCCCACCTGCTCCCACTAGTCAAAGACCCCTCGTCGCTTGGCCACCTTGAGAAGCACCAGCGGTGAGTTCATTTCTAATATGACCTTGTCGCGGGATTATCTCTAGCGCTCCCTTTCTTTCTCATTTGCAGGACAGTCAAACGGACGGGAGCGAGGGGCTACTGTTGGGGAGATAATCCCAGCAGTACTCCGGGAAGGTTGATGATCATTGCAAAAGTCACAGAGTATGGCCCCATGGGCCGAAGAGCAGTACGGTGATGGGTGCAAGACACTTTGGTTAAGCCCGGGGCTGAAGCCCACACAACAAAGGCTCGGACTCTAGGGTCAAAGTGAGGTCCAAGGCAGCGCCCGTCCCGGAACAGAAGCCTTCGATACCGAGCCCTTCGGCCTCCCACCCGAGGGTCCAAATCGAAGCCCCCGAAAGCCAGAGGCCGTTAGAAGATGACTCTGAGGGTGACCATACCAAGGATCCAGAGGGGATCTACGGAGCCGATCAGGGAAAGATGTCATCCGCTAAAGCCGGAGTGCGTCGGCTAAGATGTCAAGTAGTCCTTGTGGGCATGACGGGTGGGTTGGTAGTGGTCTAGTCTGGTTAGGTGTACGACAGGACCGCAAATGTAAGTCGTCATGCCCAGTACTGTAGCCAAGTCACCGAATGACTCGCAGAGTCATTATAACCATATCCCTACCAGTAGGGGTTTGGTGATTGTAAGACTAAAGTAAGAATAAGGGCTGAGAGGGTATAGGTCCTATGTAGGGATCCACTATAAATACCATATCCCTAGTGTTGTACAGGAGACAGAACTCCAGATCCAAGAATACAACCTTTAAGAAAAGCTTTCCTCCATAACCTAGTTTCCACAACCTGTCGGTGTAATATTTACGCCAATAGGTACCTTCAAGTACTTGAGAAGGACAAAGGAAATGTTCCTAGTGTACGGTGGCGAAGAGGAGCTCGTTGTAAGTGGTTACACCGATGGTAGCTTTCAGACCGATAAATATGATTCCCGATCACAATCTAGTTTTGTGTTCTGTCTCAATGGTGCCATAGTGAGTTGGAAGAGTTCCAAGCAAGAGACGGTGGATGATTCTACAATAAAAACTGGGTATATTGCCACTTCAGAAGCAGCGAAGGAGGCCGTTTGGATCAAAAAGTTTGTTTCTGAGCTAGTTGTTCCTAGTGCATCTAGTCAAGTGGATCTCTTGTCAAACCAAGTGAGATCACACTATGGTTTTTGTCTGTATTATGAGTGATTGACAAGGTTGAGTGATGAGTTAGTCTTGGTTTTATTGCATCGATGGGATCGATGTGTGGATATGGAGAGTGGATGCCGAGGGGATTGGTGTGCGTCGTGTTTCGTGTTTTGGCTTGTCTCATGTGTGTAGTGGGGAGATGCTAACCAACTGTCAACGGCGGGTGGTCAAGGGTCAAGCGGGGAGCTCGATGCTAGAGGATCAAGGATGCTTTGTGAAGTTGGAGATGATCTCAGGAGTGCACGAGGAGATAGAGCAATACATGGACGGACGGTTGGTTGAGACAGCGTGACGGTCAAGTCAGTGAAAGGGAGGCCAATGCAAGTGATCAGGCGGTTCGAGGGGATCGAGAGCGGGAGAGACTTGCTAGCGGTCGAGTTCGCGGATTGGCGTCACATGTCGGTAATTGAGGAGGCTTTGTCTGTTTTTGCTGAAAACTGTCGCAACAAAAAATGTTTTTAATTCTAGTAATTATGAGTTTATTTTTTCTATTTAGTCGTCTAGATTAAGTGTAATCTTTTAGTATTTTTCGAAATTCTTAATTCTGAAAAAATATTAAAAGAATAGGGTCAATGATGTAATAAATTAAGAGTATACATTAATGTATTTTTCAGAATTCACAATTCTGAAAATACATTATGGCATTTAAGTAAATACCTACAATTTTAACCCTAATAGCATTTTGGAGATTTCCTTAATGGGCTTGCCTATATAAAGGACTCCATGCCCTAGGGTTAGATAGACTTTTTGGCTGTCATTTAGGGGGCTACCAACCACAAAAATTGCTGTTTAGTTCTATCATTTTTTCTGCTCCTTTTCTTGTGCAAATACTATTCATCGTAATCTGCTGTAGCTTTTGTCCTGTATATAGTAGCTAGCGACAGCACCTATTGAATGTTCTAGCGCTAGCACCTGACGGTTAGCCATCTTTATTCACTTTTTGAGATGAATTTTGAGAAGTTTTTGTGTTGTTTTTGGACCTGAGTTCTTCACAACTTTTGTTGTTCAAGTTTCCAACGTTCCATTTTTTACATTTGTGAAAGTTTTTGACCACTGCTTCATATATTTTTATGTCCAACAAAGTGCCTAAAAAGTTCTGCAAAATATTTGATTTCTGCTGAGTTTCTCTGTTCTATTTTTGGCTTCTCTGCTGTTGTGTTTTTTCCTGATCCAAATTCTTGATTATCATCCACTTCTGATCTCACTTTCTAAACTCTGCACTACTGATTCAATGATCCAAAAGAGTGTAGTGCAAGAGTTTGGATCTTTTTTGCATGAAACTTCGGTTCTCTTAAGTTCATGACTTAAGTTGTTCGTGAGAGATCATTGCTGGCTTGATGTGTTGATCAAAGAAATTGGTTCATTTACTGAAGTCTCGCATCCTTTGTACTTTCTCTTTGTTGTTTATCAGCACAGGGTATTTGGAGTATTGCTTCTCTGATCTTTTCTCAATCATTTTGAGCAGGGATTGTTCCACATCGTAGACAAAATCCTTAATGCAATTTTTTGAGTCGAATGTAGATTAATTTTGCTTGATTTGTTGTTGTCTGTTTATGTGCCTGTGCATGCAATTCCATTGTAGTAACTTTGAGTATTGTTTGTGATTTGACTATTCAGTAGAGTACTTCAGATTGAAATTTTAAGTAAACTGATTTCTGATACAACTAAACATTTGTGTTTAGATTTGTTGTCTGAACTGCAGTTTTGCTAACTGAGAATTGTAAGTGTTGATCTGTTATTCACTATTGTAAGTCATTTTCTGGTTCAGAATAGCTCAGGTTATCGAATTGCTTAGGCTATTCCTCTCTGTGTGGTGAAGATTATACCATTGCATAAGCTTCAATGCCAACTGATTATTACTCATTGTTGTTTGATCTCTAGCCACTTTACTGAATCCAGAAAATTCAGAACTTATATTTCAATCTGGAAAATGTTCTATACTCTTGTGCGTCACTGTTCATCATCATTGTGCATGTGATCTTTACTTAGTGAATCTTAGAAGTACTGAGCCTATTTTCATCTATGTGTTTGTGAAATCTTTCACTAGTGCCAAAGTGCTTCTTGTTTCACCAATCTGAGTTGATTCATTTGATTAGTCCAGCACTTGTTCATCTATTAGCTAAGCATTCTTTGATGAATTGATTTTGGAAACTGAATATTGTTTTATGTCTTGATTAAATATGGAATGTATTGCTCTATCCATTATCAAGTAATTTTACTTGACATACAACAGTGTTGTTGCTTCTGAATTTTATTAATCAAGACCTGTTGTCACATCTGTTCTTTGTGCTGATCTGAATAGAATTAAATTGCAAAAAAAATTCAGTTTTTGTCTGTTAACTGCTAAGTCTGAACTCTGTCGGAGTTTGATTTGTCAACAGCTTCCTATCGGTAAACCATTTGCCAATCTAGACTCTCTATTTTGGAGTATCAATCTCTGACAAAATAGATCGGCACGCCAATCTCCGATTTAGACAGAAATTCTATTTGAGGTTGATTTTGGTTCTGGTTTTGTACTATGAGTCACAAATTTGATTCTGTAATTTTAGAGAAGCGTTGGGGTGTTCTGAACAGGCCATCATATTCATGAGAATTTGTCGAGGCGCCTATTCACACCCCGTCTGCCATTCTGATCCCACAATTAGTATCAGAGCCAGTTAGACCACAAGTTGACGTTAACTGGTTTGTGATCCTTGTGGCGACATGGACAAGAACACGAAGATTCCTGTGTTTGATGGTCGAGACTTTGCTTATTAGAAGGTGCGCATGGAGGCTTATCTATTAAGCCAAGGAAGTGCAATATGGGACATTGTTGACTCTTAATATGTGATTCCTGAAACTCGCACCTCAGAGACTGAGAAGTTACAGTACGATTTTAATAGCAAAGCAAGAAACATATTGTTCATCAGTCTGAGTCGCAATGAGTTTGACATGGTCCAGCACCTTCGAATCACACGAGAGATTTGGACTACTTTAAAAACCTTTCATGAGGGCACTACTTAGATTAAGGTTAGGAGGCAAAGCACATATAATCAAGAATATCAAATGTTTTTGCAAGGCCCCGGTGAATCTGTAGATGCTATGTTTTCTCGATTTGATTGAATTGTGAGCAACTTGCGCTCGACTAGGACTTTAGATTATTCAGACAATGATAGGGCGATCAAACTTCTCTATGCTCTTGATCATAGCATATGGGAGGTGAAGATCTCTAGTATTGAAGAGTCGGTGAGCTTTGACACTTTGACTTGCGATGAACTTTTTAGTAAGCTTAAGTCCACCGAGATTGCCAAGGTGTCTCATCCAGGATTTGGAAACTCCTTGTTGCCTTATATTGCTTTAGTTTCCAGTCCTAGTAGTGGTACCTCATCTCGAGGGAGTTTTTTGGTGGTTCTGGAGTTTGTGCTTATTCTGGTGGTTTTGACTTGTCCTGCCTGGTCTCTGTCACAAAAGAATAGGTGAACACTCTAGATGATGAGGAACTAGCTCTCATTGTCAAGAAGTTCACACGCTTCTATAATGATAGACGAGATCAGAGGAAAGGACGTTCTCGGGGGTGTTTTGAGTGTGGAGATCCATCTCACATAAAATCTAATTGCCCTAAATTAAAGTGAAAAATGAAAATGAGCACAAGTACCAGAAGTGGAACAAGAAACCCTTCTTTAAGGGGAAGCGCGACAAAGTGGCTAAGAGAGTAGCTAGAGCATTTGTGGCCGCCCTCAGTGACATTGATAGTACATCAAGTGAGGAGCCAAGCTCTGATGAAGAAGAGCCATCCAATAAAGAGGAGAAGAAGGAGAAGAAGAAAATGGACTTCACCGGCCTTTGCTTCATGGCCAACAGCATCCACAGCAGCGACGAGCTCGACACATCTGAGGTATATCTATCCCATGATCAGCTTCTTGTTTAGAATAATGAATTATATGATGTTGTCTGTTCTAAGGATAGATTACTTAAACTTGCTGTTAAAGAATGAAAAGAACTAAAACTCAGACTTGAATCAATATCCACTGAACTTAAATCTTAAAATCTAAGTCTGATGATGCTGAATGTGAGTCCTATCTTATTATTATGAGTGAACTTGCTCAGCTGTGTTTTACACATGCTCAAACTATTTTAAAAACTTGAAATTACTGAAAAGTAGCTTTTGGAGGTGGAGTCTAGTCCTGTTGTCATCAATGAATGCATGAAGTGCCCTTTACTTGTTGAAAGCATTAATTTGAGAGATAGGCATGTTTATGAACTTAAGGATAGATTGGAGAGCACTGAGTGTTCTAAGGATGTGCAGCCGACGTGTCCCATCTACATTAACCTTAAGGACCAATTTGGCTTTGCAAGAGAGCAAGGCGAAAAATTAAAATGAGAAAATGATTATCTTCTCTCCATGGTTGAAAAATGCACTGAAGGGAAGGGTAGGATGGATTTGCTTTTGGCTAAAACAAAATTGTGTGCTGACCGAGCAGGGTTAGCTCTAGAGTTAGGCAATGAGAGAACCACTCCACCCGCTACCCTTGATAAAGAAAGAGCCCAGTTAGACATCACACAAAAAGCCGAGAATCCTACTCAACCTATAAAGAAAGTCCTTCATCCACCAAAGGAAACTCCTCTGCAAAAAACCCAAGAAAACTGTGAGATTTGCATCTAAGACCTATGCTCACATACCCAAGAGAGTGTATCACTCCTCCTATTGTGATTGTGTGGGTCATTTGGTTGGGTTTTGCTTTTGTCGTATCAAGGATGAATGACATGCTATTGCGATGAGTTTTTAGGACATGGATTACCCATCTTTTGGTATGCATGAGTCTGCTTTTCACTCTTGTTCTGATTTTGAGGCTTCCCATGGTCCCATGAGAGATTTTTCCCATCGTGGTGTACACTATGCTTCATAAGGTGTTAGACCGCATGTAAGAGGTTTTGATTCTCAACAGTTTAGGAGACCTCATCGTTTTCTAGATTCGCACTTTGTAGGTAGACCACACACTTTTTTATCATGATTCATACCTTGTGCATAATTAGTCTACTGTTTTACCTAGTTCCCGAGTCTTACAATGCTGGATTCCTAAAAAGTTTTTCACTCACCCTAACACTGAGCATTCGAGATCTTCTAGCACATTTTGAGGGGGGGTTGTGTAGCAATGCATGAGCTTTTGTTATATGATTAATTTCTTTTACAAGTACATGCTTTATTATGCCTTTGAAGTATTGTCTTTAATACTGTTGGGAGAGATAATCCTGATGGTGCCTGAGGAGCGTGAAAGGATGCATAGCAGAGTTCGAAGAAGGGGCTCCGCAAGGCGGCAGCCAGTGGAGCCGTTGGCTGCGAAGCGGTTCGGTACGGAGGCCAAGGTACCCGACTTCCTCCGGAAGGGAGCCTTCGGTCTGGTACGAGGTGGAAGGAGAGGTCCACCCTAGGCTCAGCGCCCGGGGCAAGGAGGTCTTTGGTCGAGGGCCCGAATCCGGGAAGCCTCCGAGCCCGATGGACCGACCGGAGGCCGAAGGCGCGCATCCAGAGGGCACTGTGGCCTCGGCGTCAAGACAGGCGACCGGGACCAGTCCAGTCAAAATAGTCTGGTGGCAAGATCGTGATCGCGCGTGCAGTTGCTGGCACTGCTGTCATGCCCAGAGCGACTAACAGAGCAGTAGGGACTGCACCCTTCTCTGTAAGGGAAGGCCGTTGTATGTTGTACGTCTGCTAGAGGGGTTTGGAAGTATCGGGCCACTGTAGAGCTCCACTATAAATACCATCCGCTCTTCGCATTGTACAGAATAGAAAACACTCAATCCAAGAGTTCGACTTTGAGTCAAGTCTTCCACTCGAGATATCTTAGAAACTTGTCGGCCTAGTCTTCTACGCCAATAGTTGGCACCGTCTGTGGGGATCTTAGTTCAAGAAGCTAATGTCCTCTCCACCCTTCATCCAAGAGAAAACATGTCGGCCATGAAAGGTGTTATATTGATATTGTTCAAAAAGGATCCCTGATCTTGTCATCATGTGGGACAGTGATGAAACATAGATTAGCACATCTGACTGATTGATGACTATGTTTCATAGATCATAGACATAGAGATGTCAAATCAGTGATGTGGACAAATGTTTGTGAACATGGTGTTGGATAGACCAACTTGAGATACTATTGGGATTGTTATTGTAATGTGCCATTTGTTGTCATCTTAAATGGTGTACCTGTAGAGTCCTTGGACCAGAGATCGTCATTTGATTCCAGAATGCATAGTGACACACTTAAATGCTTCCTAACGCTATTCCGTAACATGGTAGTAATAAGGATTGTTTTCAGGTGTGTTGTGAAACATGTCTTGGGATGTGATCAGTGAAGATGGAATTTACCCCTCATAATAACGGGAGAGACATCTGTGGGGCCCTTGAGGTATTGGATTGGAAAGGTGCATGGCCATTCCACTATGACTAAAGATGAGAAACCAAGGGTTGGTTTCGGAGTCTGTGATGAGTGATTGACAGATTTTACCCACTGATTCGAAGGGGTCCCTCCGAAGGGGTTCGGAGGCTGTTTCACCGAAGGGTTCGGTGGGCTCTGGTTGCTGCAGATGTTGCAGCGGAGTGTGCCTGTCGGAGGGGTCCGACAGTACACGATGACTGGGTTGTACCGAAGGGTTCGGTACTTTGGGCGGTACACCAGAGTGTGTATCGAAGGTTGTTTACCCGGAGAGGTCTCTGGGGTACTGGAAACACTTGTTTGTTTGTCTGGGGTGTGCAGGTGACTTCAGAGGCGACGGGCGGTTCGTAGCAGGTGAACCTGGGTCAAGCGGGAGGCTTGATGCCAGGGGAGCAGGGAGCTCCGTCACGAAGGCTACGAAGGGGTCGAGGTGCGCCAGGAGAAGGCAGTAAGTGCGGAATGTGGCTTCGGGTGAAGGTACCCCGAGACGAAGTCCTTGGAGGCGAGGCACTTCAAAGGGTACTCCAAATGGAGTGACTTCGAAGTATGGTGGACTAAGTCCTCAGCAATGAGGCAAGGTGTTCGAAGTGTGCTCCGGAGGGAGACACTCGAAGGTATACCCGACGAAGGTCTCAGAAGTCAAGGTGCATCGAAGGCATGATCCGGGTGAGGATCATCGAGGAGTGTGCTCGGGGAGAGACACTGCGACGAAGTGCTCATGGAATGCTTCATGCGGAGGCCTTGGACAAAGGAGGGACTTCGAAGGGTGGTACTCCGAAGGTGGGGCTTCGGAGTGAAACAGGCTTCGGAGTGAGGCTGGCTTCAGAGCGAGGCTGGCTTCAGAGCGAAGCTGGCTCCGGAGACAGGCTGGATCTAGAGTGAGGCTGACTTGAGGTACTTCGGCCTTGCATGGCTTCGGTACACGGACTGACGGAGTTCGAGCTGGGAGAAGCCGTGAAGCCGTGGTGGTCCACTCCGAAGGTGTTGGTGCGAAGGCCCAAGGGCTTTGATGGCTTCGGCTCAAAACCGTCACTGTATCGAAGGCTGACTTCGGTGAAGCGAAGGTCGTCTGGCTCAAGGCTTCTCACCGAAGCTACCGCACCCCTCGCGTGCGAAGGGGGGCTTCAGAAGGGTCCAAAACTGCAAAGGCTGACAGCGTCTGCTCTGCAAAAGCTGGTGTTGTCCCCTCTGCGAAGCTGACAAAAGAAGCCTCCAAATAAAGTAGACTACCAGTTGTACCCCCCTATTCTGATGAGACAAAACCGGGGTCAAACCTAGGGGTAAAGTAGTCTATTCACAGGGCTGAATAGTGCCTATAAATAGTGGAGGCTGGCTAGGTCACATCAACACTTTGAGCAGCCATTGTAGAACTCCTGTGCTAGCCGCCACACTCTCTGTATTCATCCTGTGAGTTCATTTTGTGTTCCCTGTTCAAGCAATGAAGCTTTGATTCTGTTTTCTTTTACTGCTTGAACTTGTATGCATACTTCTCTACATGCTTTGATTTCTCTGTGCACCATCTTCTTGTGAGTTGTTCTAGAGAGGTGTGTGAGAAGTCTGTCTGGGTGAAGTGTGTTTTTCAGTGTCTGTTCGCTCTGTGTAAACTGGAGGCTAGACCTCTCTGATTACTAGCGAAGTGTTGTCTTTGTGCTGAATCGAAAGCCCATTTTCTTCCCGTGTCAAAGTCCTTAGCGAAGTCTGTTCAGTGTGCGTTTAGACCTTCGAAGTACGAAGCCCAGCACTAGTTGCTGTTGCTGAGTATTTGGTCGAAGTCTGCTGAGGGAAGTCTGCTCTTGCGAAAGGTGTAGTGTGAAGCCTGCTCGAAGGCACCTTGTGTGCGGAGCCTGCACTACCTTAGCAGAGTTGATCGAACTCCTCAGAGGGAAGACCGCTCTTGCGAAGGGTGAAGTGCGAAGCCTGCTCTGAGCACCCTGTGTGCGGAGCCTGCACTGACTTAGCAGAGCTGATTTTTCGGGGTTGTGGGTGGAGCGAAGTCTTCTTGGCTTCGAACTTTTGCTCCTTACGAAGCCTGTGTTTGAAGCTGTGAAATACCTCTGAACCAGAACTTCGAAGGGTGTGTTCGAAGTCTGTTCCGCAGAAGACATAATTAAAACAGAAGGCTATTTTAGTCTGAAATTTTAAAAGCTCCCATTCACCCCCCCTCTGGTCGTCGTTTCCGGTCCAACAAAAGTGTTAGTCATGATTTGAATCTGATACTTGTTCAAGTAAAAATGTCAAGCTATTCAACAAGGGTGGCACGAATCTCACCTTGAGCTTGACTAATGTCATGTGGTAAAGGGACTGGTGCTTGTGCATATCAAAGGTTCAGTGAAAATTGATTTTGTGCACTTCCAGGAGTCAATATGTCCTGCTAGGTACCGCTATTGAGCAGTGAGTTGGAAAAGGTTTCCGGTGAATAGCCATTGGTGTATGAACCTATCGGGTCACACACTTAAGAGAATGGATTAACAAACATACAAAGAATTGGTTCTTGTGCAAGTGGGAGATTGAACGAAGTATGGCCAAGAAAATTCCGGTTGGATCGGAAGTTCTGATTTGGAATCGAAAGTTCCGATTATTTTCTGAATTGGAAATAGAGAGCTCAAATTATTAGTGCTAATATGGTATCGGAAGTTCTGATAATTTATGGTTTATGAAACCGAGATCTCAAATCGGAAGTTCTAATATGGTATCGGAAGTTATGATAATTTCTAATTAGATACAGAGAGTTGAAACCGGAAGTTCTGATTTGTAATCGGGAAAATTGTACTGATCAGAAGTTCTGATATGTGTATCGGAAGTTCCGAACTGGGCGAAAATAGATTGGATCTGTTACTATTGGCGTAAAAGATTACGGTAACAGGTTTAAGAAACTTTATGTGTGACAAACGAAGTGTTTGAAGGAGTGGACTATTTCAAGACTCCGTGAAGGATAATAGCTCGAAATAGTTTGAAGTTATGTATTGAATATCTGAGTATTCAATCCCTTCTACAGAGTGAGAACGGGGGTATTTATAGGTAAAAACTCTAAGGAAAAGACATTTTTACCCCTCAATTACAACCGACATAATGGAAACTATTTCGGTACCCCTAATAGGGCTAAAATGGTAAAAGACTAATTTAATCAGAAAGAAGATAAGTCTTCTATCCTTGTAGGCAACATTCCTTCGGGGTTAAGGATTTCGGGAAACTTCATAAAACCAAAGTCTTAACGGAGATCTTCGCTCTATAATACTTCGAATACAGCTCAACTACGGTGCTTCTAAGATCTTCGAAGATCAAAGCTTCTAACTTCACCTATTCTGTTGGTATCTTTAGGGGAGCGGTCTTGATCTCTAGAGGATGAAATGTTTCCCCCAACAGTAGCCCCTCGAATACGCTTCTCCGAATAACCTGTATGGCAAGGAGAGCAGTATACACAAGAAATATTTTCATGCTTAGGGATTTAGTGAAATTTACCATTCTTTGTGGCATTCGGGGATTCGTAATCTTTGGACCAGCTTCTATGCGAAGGTATCCGTCGAAGTAGCTTCGAAGATAAATCCTTGCGAAGCCGAAATAACCGTTAGACTCACAAAAATAGTTGTTACTCCTTTTTTCTTAAAAGGGCTACACTGCCGCTTCGTTTCTGGAGACGTGATTTCTCACGAAGAGTTGTGATAAATTGTAACGGTAAAGAAGATGGAAAGGTACATATGAATGGTACACTGCCTGTGAATTCACACTATAAATAAGAGGGCAGGAATGCGCTTGGGATACTTTACCAACTGCTCCTGCATTTCCCCTTTTTTGCTTCCTGAGCTCAAACTCGAACTCCATCTACTCTCATGGCGAAAATTAGCCACAAAACCCCTGTCTCTTCTTCATCCTTGGCCAAGCAACAAGCAATGGTGGTGGCAGCAGCAACGGTGCCTTCGGATAATCCTCGCCCGGCTGGTCCTCACGATCTCCTCCGAGCATCAGCCAAGTATAAGGACCAGTCGTATAGTTTGGGGCCTTCAACGTGCTCGAAGAAGTCCATCGCGGCGGCAACTGCGGGGAAGATTGGTCCTAGAATCAAGATTCGCCATGCTGGCAAAGAAGTGATTCCAGCACCGTGGGCCAGAGAGGTGGTTGTGTTCGAAGCCTTCTTTGAAGCAGGATTGGGTCTTCTAGTGGTAGATTTTCTCTCCGAGGTATTAAGGTTGTTCCACGTTACCTTACCTCAACTTTCCCCCAACGCTATTGCTCACCTAGCCATCTTCGAATGGGTGATGCGAGACGAAGGTTGCGAGAGGAGAGCTGAAATCTTTGCAGTACTTCACAAAGCTTCTTGCCAACCGAAGACTTACCAGGGAGCCAGAGGAGAGAAGATGGCGATTGCCTTCGGCAGCATCAACTTTTGGCTTCGTGAAGAATATCAAACTTGGTTCCCAGCGAAGGCCATCAACGCCAGATGGTACACGGATTGGGTCCTTCGCTGGTTTTATGCTGAGGTAGGAGCGGACAGTGCCTTTGCTGGACCACTCGAAGACATCTTCTATCGGAGGGAAGCGAAGGTCCATCTAGACACAGGACAGCTTGAAGCTCATCTCAGACAGCTGCAAGTCATAAGTCATCGCATGAGCATTCGTGACTTAGCGGAGGAGTTCATCAGACTCTGGATTCCGCCCTTGATGGCTAGCTGGCCAATCAACTTTGAAGAGAACCCGGAGGGTGGACTTCGAGAGATCCCTTCAAGTGCTGCAGGTAACCTCGAATGCCCTGCAAAATGTTTTACATGTAGTATTGATTATATAAAAATGATTTAACTGAAAGGAAATCTTATCTTTCAGCTCCACGCGCCACCCTCACTCCAAAGCAAATTGTCCAAACTTCGGAGAAGATCATCGGGGTTCCTACGACCGTAGAAAAGGAGTGGAGGGTGAAATTGGTTGGCAGTTGGGAGCGATTCAACCGAGTATGGAGTGTACTCAGAGTTGAATCTCCCACTCTTCCGGACTAGACCAGTTTCGAGCAAGCTCCAAAGAAGAGGAAAGCTGAAGTAGGGACTTCAGCGCCACCTAAGACGCCTGTGAAAAAGGTGGCCCGGAAACTGAAGGCCCTTGATCCTTCTAAATCCCCAACTTCATCTTCAAAGTCATCTAAAGATGAAGCAAACAGAGAAACGGGAAGGGAGTTCGAAGCCCTCCTAACAGGGGATGAAGAGTCACAGATGGGAGTTGAAGTGCCCGCTCAAGATGAACATGTAGAGACTCAGAACGTCCTGCCTGGCCATGTAGATGCTCCTGCTACGGGAGAAGGCGGAGTTGAGACTATGGGCACCCAAGTCTCATCTCATGACGAAGTGATAGCTGCAGTGGTCGAAGAGGTCTTGGCAACTAATCCTTCGGTTCGAAGCCGAGAGTCCGAAGAGGACTTTGGCCAAATGTTCGAGCCCCCGAGCAATCCAGTGCTCGCTCGGTAGTCAAATGTCGATGGTAAGCTTTTAGCAGAGTACCTTTTCTTGTTCCTTTTTTGTGTCCTGCAAAATTTATGCAATATCATTTACCTTTGGTTTTCACAGGATCGGTTCCAATGGAGGTGACTCCCACTACAGAAGTTGTGCCAGAGGCTGTCGTGTCTCCGAAGCCATTTCCTGAAGTAGCTATGAAGATGGGTCCTGGGAAAGGTAAAGGTAAAGGTGGGCCTTTGCCTGCTCGTGTTCCAAGGTGGACACCGTCAGAATCCACGGACGGGGGTCAATCCATGGAGGGAGGTCAATCCACAGAGGCCTCCAAAGATGCTTCACTGTGCTCCGGCCCATCTCCGAACGAAGACGACCAGAGTGCCTTGTCAAGGCTCCCCCTCCTAGCTCCTTTTCTGGAGCGGAGGACTGGACTTCAGACTTTGCTATAACCTTTGGCTCGGGCTAGTCGCGAAGTTGGGTAGACTGACTTGGTTTCCACTCTTGGGGAAGCTGAGGGGTCGGATCTAGATGCAGCTTTGGAACGGGTAGCCTACCAGGTATGAAGTATCTGCAAAAATAGAATTAGCTCAAACATATGTAAATAATTTACTTACATTGCTCTTTCTCTTCCTTTGCAGCAAGTAGTTCTAGCTCGAGTTGTGGCTATATCACATGAGTGAGAATGCCACCGGCTCAAGGAGAAAGTAACACTCTTCAAGGGAGTCTTGTTATCTCTGAGATTCGGACTACAAGCTTGAAAGAAATGGTAGCCGCAGAAAGAAACGCCAGGACTAGCTTGGAGGCTGGCAATAAAGAGCTCAAGGCTAAGCGAGTTATTCGTCGGCCCGAAGTAGAAAGGCTACGGGGAGAGCAAGCAACTACGAGAGCTGAAATGGTCAAACTTCGAGAGGAGCAGCTAAAATTAACGGAGGAGGCCAAAATACTGCTCGGATAGAAGAATTCTTTGATGACGGAGGCAGCTAGACTCTCATCTCTGACAAACGAGCTGACTTCGTCAAAGAACACTTTGTCTGAAGAGAAGATAAAGTGTGAGAAGGTGGCTTCGGATACCATGGACGCCCTTCGGGGTGTCCTGGAGTACTTTGGCACTTCCTGCGCTTCTTCTTCGACTGGCAACGATTCTCTGCGGTGGAGGTTGAAAATGATCCAAGTAGTGGCAAAGAATATGAAGACAGCGGGTACTCGGTACGGAGAGATCTCTGTCCAAGTAGATGCTCTCGGAGTACTTCGTTACTACGAAGATCTTGGGTTATCGGTTGCACCGGAGCCTGAAGCAGCCCCGTTAATTTTGGCGACGACCGACTCCTGACTCCCTCTACTGATGTGGCCGCGGCTTGGGAGGCCTTTCAACCATCTTAGAGAGCTGAAGGCCGGTCGGCTATCAAGACATGGATTGATGAAGGACTCCGTCAAAAACAAGCATGGTTGCAGCCTTCAAGCAGCAAGCCTCCTTCAGACCCGAAGGATTAGCTCTCATTAGGACCTCGATTATGTAAAAAGTTATGCTTTTATTCTTTTTTGAATGAAAATACTTATTTGGAAATGGTTGGCATAAAAGATTACGCTAACAGGTTTTCGGAGATTAAGAACTAACAAACGAAGTGTTTGTGAAGTGAACTATTTCAAGCCTCCGAATTGGATAATAGCTCGAAGCAGTTCAAATTTGTGTATTGAATAACTGAGTATTCGATGCTTATTATAGGGTGAGAAGAGGGGTATTTATAGGTAAAATCTTAAGGAAAAGACCTTTTTACCCCTCAATTACAACCGACATAGTGTAAACTATTTGCTACCCTTAATAGGGTTAAAATGGTAAAAGACTAATCTAATCAGAAAGAAGATAAGTCTTCCATCCTCGCTGGCAAGTAAGCTCTCTGAAGATTCAACCTCCGAAGTCATACTCCGAACAATAGTCCTTATGAATTATTCGAACTTGATCATGTACTAAACCAGAGTTAATGTCGGAACTTCGGTTTAATAGATTGGCTTTGTCTTATTGCTGTAGCAACCCGGAGGATGAAGTATTTTCCCCCAACAGTAGCCCCTCGGATACGCTTCTCCGAGTGATCTGTAAAGTTAGGAGAGCAGTATACGCAAGAAAAATAATCATGCGCAGGGGTTAATAAAATTTATCAACCCTAGAAATATTCAAAAATTTAGAATTTCGAATCGATTTCTAAGAGAAGGTCTTAATCGAACAACTCTGAAATCAATTTCTGCGAAGTCGAAAAGACCATTAGACTCAGAAGAAATAGTTGTTTTCTTGTTCCTTTGAGAAGAAGTTATAATGTTACTTTAATTTCGTAAATAGTAACGGTCAAGAAGACAGAACGCCAAGTCTGAACGGTAAAAAATCAGGAGTTCAGGCTATAAATAAAGGACCCTGAGACATTCAGGATACCTTTCTCACTGTTCTCGCACAATCCATTGCTTAGCCTCCACAACTCTAGTCCCAAATTTCTTGTTCTGTTTAATGGCGAAGACAAGCTTCAAGGCTCCTGGGCAACCTCGACCTTGGCCAAGCAGCAGGCCATGGCGGCGACAGCAGCGGCAGCTCATGTGGGGAATCCTCCACAAGCTGGCCCCCACGACCTCCTTTCGGCCTCTTCCAAATACCCGGGCCAATCCTACAAGCTGGGTCCATCAACCTGCAAGAAGAAGACGATTGCAATAGAAGTTGCAGGAAAAATTAGCCCTAGAGTTAGGATCCGCGAGCCCGGACAGGAGGCCATTCCTTCACCTCGGCCCAGAGAAGTAGTCGTTTTCAAAGACTTCTTCGAAGCGGGGTTAGGGCTTCCAGCGGTGAACTTCTTATCAGAGGTATTGGAGCTTTTCCACGTCACTCTTCCTCAACTTTATCCGAATGCAATAGCGTGCCTTGCTATCTTCGAATGGGCGCTACGAGATGAGGGATGCGAAGGAGAGCAGAAATATTTGCAGCACTTCACAAAGCTTCCTACCAGCCGAAGACCTACCAAGGCTCCAGAGGAGAGAAGATCGTAGTAGCCTTCGGCAGTATTAACTTCTGACTCCGAGAAGAGTACCAAATGAAATTTCCGGCGAAGGCCATCAACGCCAGGTGGTACACAGATTTGATTCTTCTGTGGTTCTACGCCGAAATGGTAGTAGATAGCAGTTTGGCTAGGCCCCTGCAAGACATACATTTTTGAAGGGAAGCCAAAGTGCATCTAGACCCCGGCCAGCTCGAAGCTCACCTCAATCTGGTATAGAGGATAAGTCGCCGCATGAGCATGCGGGACATAGCGGAGGAGTTCATCGGGCTCCAGATTCTGCCTCTGATGGCCAACGGGCCTATTAACTTTGAAGAGGATCCAGAGGGTGAACTCCGAAAAATCTCTTCGAGCTCTTCAGGTAACTTCGAAAACTGCAAAATGTTTCATAGATGATAATTTCATAAAAAATGATATAACAGATAAAAACATATCTTTCATCTCATAAGCCTCTTTGACTTCGGAGCAAGTCGTACGGGGCTTCGGAAAAGATTCTCGGAGCCCCTACCCTCGTTGAGAAGGAATGGAGAGTGAAGCTACTAGGCAGTTGGGAGCGATTCAACCGAGTATGGAGCGTACTCGGAGTTGTCGCTCCTTCTCTTCTGGATTGGATCACTTCTGAGCCTGGTCCGAAGAAGAGGAAACCTGAGGCTGGGACTTTGGCGCCAGCCAAGACTCCCGTGAAGAAGTTGGCCCGCAAACCAAAGTACGTGGCCTCTTCCAAGTCCGCTACTTCGTCTTCAGACTCATCTGAGGATGAAGGAGCAAGAGAAATGCAAAGGGTCTTTATAGACTTTATTACTGGGGATGAAGAGACACAGGCAGACGTCGAAGTTCCATCTACAAGTGATGCAGTGGTCGTGATGGCCACAGAAGACAACCTTGAACAGGCAGGGACTTCAAACGTCCTGCCAAGCCAAGAGGCCCCTGCCGTTGAAGGCGGACTCGAAGTAGCAACTGATCAAGCTTCGATTCCGGACAAAGTGATGACTGCTGTTCCAGGAGAAGTTACAATAGCTAATCCTTTGGTTCCCAACTCTGACTCTGAGGAAGACTTCGAAGGGGCGTTTGAGCCACCAAGTAGTCAATACTCGTCCATCTACAAGATGTCGAAGGTAAGCCTCAGTAGAGTACCTTTATCTTCGTGTCTTGCAAAATTTATGCAATATATAATACCTTTGATTTTGCAGGGTCAACCCCCCTAGAGATGACCCCTACCACGAAGACTGCACCTGAAGCCTCGATAACTCTGAAGTCAATTCCGGAGGAGGTTACAAGAATGGGGCCCGGAAAAGGTAAAGGGAAGGTGGATCCTTTTCCTGCTCCAAACTCTGGATTTACTCCGTCGGAATCTACAGACGGGGGCCAGTCCACGGAAGGGGGCCAATCCAACGATGCCTCCGGGGATGCGGCGCTGCGCTCCGGCCCTTCACCCAGCGAAGACGATCAAAGAGCCTTGTCAATGCTCCCCCTCTTAGCTCCTTTCCTGGAGCGGAGGACTGGGCTTCGGACTCTGCTAGAGCCTTTGGCTCGGGCTAATCGCGAAGTCAGGGAGACTGACTTGGTGGCTATACTCGGGGAAGCTAAGGGGTCGGAGTTAGATGCAGCCTTGGAACGGGCAGCATACCAGATACGAAGTATCTACAATAACAAAGTTAGTTTCAACTTGTAAATAGTTTACTCACATTGCTTTTTTCTTCATAGCAAATAGTCTTGGCTCGAGCTGCGGCTGTCTCTAATGAGCGGGAATGTAATCGTCTTAAGGAGAAGATAACTGCCCTCCAAGGGAGTCTTGACAGCTCTGAAATTCGAACTTCCAGCTTGGTCGAGATGGTAGCAGCGGAAAGGAAAGCCAAACTTGGTATGGAAGCTGCTAACCGAAAGCTCGAAGCCGAACAAATCGTGCTTCGGGCTGAAGTAGAAAGAATGCAAGCAGAGCAAGCGACCGTGGGGGCCGAGCTGGTCAAGCTCCAGGAGGAGCAGGCGAAGTCAATGGAAGAGACCAACAACTTGCTCGGTCAGAAGAACTCCTTGGTTACGAAGGCAACTAGGCTATGTTCTTTGATAGACGAGCTGTCTTCGTCAAGGGATATTTTGGCCGAAGACAAGGTGAAGTCCGAGAAGGTAGCTGTAGAGACCATGGACAACCTTTGGGGTGTCTTGGAATAATTCAGTACTTCTTGGACAGTACCTTCGACTGGCGACGTCCCCCTACTGCGAAGGTTGAAGATGATCCAAGCAGCGGTGAAGATGATGAAGACAGCGGGTATTCGGTATGGAGAAATCTCTGGCCAAGTATCCACTCTCGGAATACTTCACTACTACGAAGATCTAGGGCTATCAGTAGCACCAGACTTGGGGGCGGCTCCCATTACCTTCGACGACAATCGGCTATTAAACCATTCCGAAGACGCGGCCGCAGCTTGGCAAGCCTTCCAAGCATCTTGGAGAGCCGAAGGTCGATCAGCGATCAAGGCTTGGATTGATGAAGGACTTCACCAGAAACAAGCTCGGTCGCAAGCTTCGAGCAGCCAGCCTCCGCCAGACCCGAAGGTCTAGTTTTGCTTAGGGCTCCGAATATGTAAAATTTATGCTTTCATCTTTTATGAATGAAAAGACTTATTTGGAAATGTTTTTAGGCATTCCGACTTTTTATGGATGATCTCGAAGTGGTAGAGTTTAACGAAGAGCTTCGCCTGTTATGGGCTACCTTCAAAACTTTAAGACCTCACAAACGCCCTCGATTTTCCATTCCTCGAGAAAGCTCCGGTGTAATTGCACCCAAAATATGCAAAGATATATTATCTTACATTAAAGAGGAGGAAAAAGAAGTTACCTTGGAAACTTCATCTTCTGAAGACGTTGAATGGTCTGAAGAAGAGAATGATGCTGAAGAACAAACAAAGAAAAACCCTGAACAACTTCGAAGCTGGGAGAGAAGCCCCGAGCGACTTTGAACTTGGGCTGAACTCCAGCAAGAACAAAAATTTTTCGAGCTTCGAAAGGAGGAAGAAGAGTTAAACGTAAAGTTATTAAAACTCCCAGCTCCGGAACTAGTCGTTCTGGCATTAGCGGTAGTTCTAGGGATCGAAGGGGTCTTCGTTTCCTTCTTGGTATAGACACAGACTTTTCATGAAGTAATGTAATCTGTTCGAATGATAAAGACTAAAGTTTCAAAATTATCTCCCTACTTCCTAGCCCCTCTTTGGTTGTAAGCCCTTCGAAATTCGTCGAAGGTGGTTACACGCAACGAAAATAACTTTAGTTAGGAGTACAGTTTTGGAGGCTCAGAGCCCCTTAACAACTTAGAGATTGATTAAAATCTCAGAAAATGTCTTCGACTAATTGGAGTCTGAAAACTGGTAACTTAGTACGTTTTGTTTGAATGTAGTCACTTCAGACTCTTTTTTTGGATACCTTAGTATCCAGAACAGTTGGTCTCTTTGGACTCTTCTTACAGACGTTTTAAGCTATTAGCTCAAAGTCTGTTTTGTTTGGCCTCCTTCGGCTCTTTTTGCGAATGCTATCAAACCAGTGGTTCAGAATTCGCATAGTGGTCACCTTGGACTCTTTTTATGGATGCTTTCAAGCCGGAGCCTAGAATCTGTATCATTTGGTCTCCTTGGACTCTTTTTACGGATGCTTTCAAGCCGGTGACTTGGAATCCGTTTTTCTGTGACTTTCCCACCTCGTCGGAAGCTTCAAACCAGTGGTTCGAAGTTCGCAAAATTGGTTCAAATGAATGACACTTACCTCACATCCAACTTCGTTCCTCGAGTGCGTCCACTATAAGTAGGAAGTGTTTGAGAGGTAGGCATTATCTGAACCATGAACTTTATTAATTTAGAAGGTGTTTACAGATGATTACATGGAGCCCCTATGCGAAATATTGCTTTAAGTGCTTCGTATGCCAGGCATGCTTTAACTCTTCGCCTTCTAAATTAGCTATCTTGAAAGAACCAGGGCATCTTGAACGCAGAATAATATATGGATCTTCCCACTTATTTCCTAATTTCCCTGGTGCTATGATGCTTTGCAAAACTAAGTGACCTTGCTTAAGTTCATTAAGATTAACCTTCGGGACATACCAAGTCTTCGTTTGCTGTTGATATTTCGACAAATTAGCCACAACCCGAAGCCTTGTCTCTTCTGTTAAATCAAGAGAAGCTTGTCTTTCTCCTTCTGTTGGGGGAAAATACTTCATTCTTGGGGTTACTACAGTAACAAGATGAAGGAAGTACATTAATCTGAAGGTCTCCAGTATCTAACTTCTTTAGTACTGAGTCAAGTTTGAAGGATAAAAGCGGACTCTTGTTCGGAGTATAACTTTGAACGTCGACTCTTTAGAGAACCTCCCTGCCAGTTAAGATGGAAGACTTATCTTCTTTCTTATTATATTAGTCTTTTACCATTTTAGCCCTATTAATGGTACCGAATAGTTTCCACTATGTCGGTTGTAATAGAGGGGTAAAAAGGTATTTTCCTTAAGATTTTGGCCTATAAATACCCCCTCTTCGTTTGATGTTGATACTTCGTCAGATTTGCAACAGCTCGAAGCCTTGTTTCTTCCGTTAAATCTAGCGAAACTTGCCTTTCATCTTCTTTTTCAGGTTCGGTGGTGCGAAGAGATCCTCCTTTATGCTCCGTCGGCGTCATGGCTTCATCTCCGAATAGTAATCTAAAAGGAGTAAAACCTATCGAACTTGCTTGAGTGGTCCGAATGGACCATAAAATCTTTGGGCGCTCTTCGGTCCATAGTCCCTTTGCCAATCCTACTATCCTTCTATTCAGACTTGATAAAATATTACCATTAGCTTACTCGATGGCTCCATTAGACTGAGGATGGCGAACAGCTGCAAAACACATTTTTGTGCCAAGACCTTCGCAGAACTCTCTGAAGGGTTCGGCATCAAATTGGGTGCCATTGTCCATTGTCAGCTGTCGAGGCACTCCGAACCTGCATATAATATTGTTCTAGAAGAATTGTTGTACATTTTTGAAGTGATAGCTGTGAGGGGTTCTGCTTCGACCCACTTGGAAAAATATTCAATTGCTACAACCGCAAATTTTAAACTTCCTTTTGCCATTGCAAAGGGGTCAATGAGATCCATGCCCCATCTTGCCATGGGCCAAACTGGAGCAATAACTTGAAGAGGTGTTGGCGGACGATGACTTCGTCTTCCCATCCATTGACAACCTTGGCAAGTGTGGACCAAGGCCTCCGCATCAGCTACTATTGTAGGCCAATAAATCCCCTGGCGAAGTGTTTTTCCTGCCAAAGCTCGAGGGGCAAGATGGCTACCACAAAGGCCTTCATGAATTTCTCGGAGTATATCTTGGCCTTTGGCTTGAGAAATACATCGAAGTAGGGGGGAACATACTCCAGCCTTGTAAAGAATATTGTTGATAATGTGATAATTCCAGACTCTTAATTGCAGTCTTGGAAGCTTCGGGCCTTCGGGCAAGTTGGCTTCACCTTGCATTAATTCCATGATCGAACTCCACCAGTCGGTTTTCAGAATGCAAAGGACCTTCGCAAGAGGGAGTTGGGGCACCGAAGGCAAAGTAAGCTCTTCATAAAAAGCCCCTTCCAGAATATATATGGCTTCGGCTGCAACTTTTGCTAGGATATCAGCTTGTGCATTGTCAGTTCTTGGTATACTTCGGACAGAAAGCCCTTTGAATGCTGCTTCGATCTTACGGATCTCTTCTAGATATTTAGCAAGTTGTGGATGCCTGACTTGAAAACTTTTATCAACATGCCCTGCTACAATTTGAGAAACTGTTTTTAAAACAACTCTTGTAGCACCAAGAGCACGTGCCTTTCGAAGTCCTAGCAAAATTCCCTCGATCTCCGCAATATTATTGGTGGACTTAAAATTGAGTTTTGTGGAGTACATTGATCTTTGTCCTGAAGGTGAAATTATCACTGCTCCAACACCTACTACAGATGCTTGAAAAGCTCCATCGGAGTATATGGTTCATATTCATTTGCTTGATTTTTCCGGAGCCCAGACTACAGACGGAGTCCATTCTGCTACAAAATCTGCCACCACTTGTGACTTGATTGTTGTCCTTGCTACAAAGGAGATGTCGAAGGGTGCTAGCTCGACGACCTATTTTCTGATTCTCCCTGTAGAATCATTGCTTCAAAGCATATCTCCCAAAGGATAAGAAGTTGGTACAATTATATTATGCACTAAGAAATAATGTCGCAGTTTCCTTGAAGCCATCACCAGAGCATAAGTGAATTTTTTGAGCTTGGAGTATCATGTTTTTGCTCCGGATAAAGATTCAGATACAAAATATTATGGATTTTGTACCAACTTCCCATTAAAATCTACTTCTCTAACAAGGACTGCACTGACAGCGGAGTCGATAGCTGCAAGGTAAAGAAGAAGGGTTTCATATGCCATGGGCACAGTGAGTGTTGCTAGGTTGCTGAGATAATCTTTAATATCATCAAAACTCTTTTGGCACTCCGGTGTCCATGCAAAATCTTTGGACCCTTTCAATGCTTTGAATATGGGCAGGCTTCGCTCTGCGGACCTTGCTAGAAATCTGCTAAGTGCTGCAAGGCATCCAGTAAGCTTCTGAACCTATTTTAAATTTTCTGTTGGAGCCATTCTTTGCAATGCAGTTATTTGAGTTGGGCTAGCTTCGATTCCCCTGCTCAAAACTAGATACCCTAACAGTTTCCCAGCTTGAGCCCCGAAGATACATTTTTCGGGATTGAGGTGAACTCCACATGTTCGGAGGCTCTCAAATGTTTCTGCTAAGTCTAGACTATGCTAGTGCTTTAAAGCACTCTTTATTACAATTAATCTTGGTGACCTAGAGCCTTAGCAATTAATCTTGAAAAAGTTGCCCCGGCATTTCTTAAGCTGAAGGGCATTCTTACATAGCAAAAGACTCCCGAAGGAGTTACGAAGCTTGTTTTGATTTCATCTTCGCATTTTAACCATATTTGATGATATCCAGAATACACGTCGAGGAAACTCAATAGCTCCGCACCAGCAGTGGAGTCAACTAATTGATCTATACGGGGCATGGGGTAGGGGTCACGTGGGCATGCTTTATTCAAAGATGTAAAATCAATACACATGCGCCATTTTCCGGAGGCCTTCTTTTTGACGAAGACTGGGTTGGCTAACAACTCCGACTACTTCTCTGATAATCCCAGTTGTGCCACAAATTTATGAAGAGCTTACTTCGCCTTTGGTGCCACAAATTCCTCCTGCGGAGGTTCTTTGCATTCCAAGCA
The DNA here is from genome assembly GCA_019279435.1 of Zizania palustris. Classification (NCBI taxonomy): domain Eukaryota; kingdom Viridiplantae; phylum Streptophyta; class Magnoliopsida; order Poales; family Poaceae; genus Zizania; species Zizania palustris. Next base: position 99,971,402 of record JAAALK010000079.1, on the reverse strand, counting down.
CTGACTGGCAGAGTTCGATCATGGAATTATTGCAAGGTGAAGCAACTTTACCTAAAGGACCACAACTTTCAAGATTGCAGCTAAGAGTTCGGAATTACCATGTAATCAATGGTATTCTTTAGAAGGTCGGAGTATGTTCCCCCTACTCTAATGTATTTCTCAAGCCGAAGGCCAAGAGATACTCCGAGAAATTCATGAAGGCCTTTGTGGTAGCCATCTTCCCCCCGAGCTTTAGCAAGAAAAACACTTCGCCAGGGGCTTTATTGGCCTACAATAGTAGCTGATGCGGAGACTTTAGTCAGCTCTTGCCAAGGTTGTCAATGGATGGGAAGACGAAGTTATCGTCCGCCAACAACTCATCAAGTTATCAATTGAATATTTTTACAAGTGGGTCGAAGCAGAACCCCTCACAGCTATCACTTCAAATAATGTACAAAAATTATTTTGGAAGAATGTTATATGCAGCTTCAGAGTGCCTCGACAGCTCACGGTCGACAATTGGACCCAATTTGATGCGGGGCCCTTTAGGAAGTTTTGCGAAGACCTTGGCATACAATTGTGTTTTGCAGCTGTGCGTCATCCTCGGTCTAATGGAGCTGTCGAACGAGCTAATGGTAATATTTTATCAGGGCTGAATCGAAGAATAGTAGGATTAGCAAAAGGGTTGTGGACTGAGAAACTCCCGAAGATTTTATGGTCCATTTGGACCACTCAAATGAGGTCCACAAGTTTTACTCCTTTCAGATTACTATTTGGAGATGAAGCTATGACGCCGACGGAGCTCAAAGGGGGATCTCTTTGCACCACCGAACCTGAAAACGAAGATGAAAGGCAAGCTTCGCTGGATTTAACAGAAGAACCAAGGCTTCGTGATGTTGCCAATTTGTCAAAATATCAGCATCGGACGAAGGCTTGGTATGACCCAAAGGTTAAACTTAATGAACTTAAACCAGGTCATCTAGTTTTGCGAAGCATCATAGCACCAGGGAAATTAGGAAACAAGTGGGAAGGTCCATATATCATTCTACGTTCAGGACACCCTGGTTCTTTTAAACTAGCTAATTTAGAAGGTGAAGAGTTAAAGCATGCCTGGCATGCGGAGCACCTGAAGCGATATTTTGCATAGGGGCTCCTTGTAATCATCTGTAAACACCTTCTAAATAAATAAAGCTCATGGTTCAAATAATGCCTACCTCTCAAACACTCCATACTTCTAGTGGATGCACTGGAGGAACGGAGTTGGTTTTGAGGGAAGTGTCATTCATTTGAACCAATTTTACAGACTTCGAACCACTGATTCGAAGCTTCCGACAAGGTGGGAAAGTCAAAACACGGATTCCAAGCCACCGGCTTGAAAGCATATGTAAAAAGAGTCCAAGGAGACTAAATTATTTGGATTCCAAGCTCTAGCTTGAAAGCATCCGTAAAAAGAGTCCAAGGAGACCACTATGCGTATTCCAAACCACCGGTTTGATAGCATCTGCAAAAAGAGCCGAAGGAGGCCAAACAAAACAGACTTTGAGCTGATAGCTTGAAACGTCTGTAAAAACAGTCCAAATAGTCCATTTTTATCAGATGCTAAGGTATCCGAAAAAGAGTCCGAAGTGACTACATTCAAACAAAAAGGTACTAAGCTACCAGTTTTCAGACTCCGAATTAGTAGAGTCGAAGACATTCTTTAGATCTTAGTCAATCTTTAATATGATAAGGGGCTTTGAGCCTCCAAAATTGTACTCCTAACTAATGTTATTTTCATTGCGTGTAACCACCTTCGACCAAATTTCTAACTTGCTTACACCCAAAGAGGGGTTGTGAAGTATGGAGACAATTTTGAATCTTTAATCTTTGTCATTCAAACAGATTACATTACAACATCAAAAATCTATGTCTATACCGAGAAGGAAATGAAGACCTCGTTCTAGAGCCAGGAGTTTTAATAACTTTACGTTTAACCCTCTTCCCTCCTTTGGAAGCCCAGAAGTCCTTCTTCTCTTGCTGAAGTTCGGCCCAGGTCCGAAGTCGTTCTAGGCTTCTTTCCCAGCTTCGAAGTTGTTCAGGTCTCTTTTCTAATTGCTCTTCGACGGTATTTTCTTCTTCAGACCATTCAATATCCTCAGAAGTTGAAGGTTCTAAACTAATTTATTTTCCTCCTTTTTAATATAAGATAATATATCTTTACATATTTTGGGCATAACTTCACCAGAGCTTCCCCGAGGAATTAAAAATCGAGGGCGTTTGTGAGGTCTTAGAGCTTCAAAGGTAGCCCATAGCAGGCGAAGCTCTTCGCTAACCTCTAGAACTTTGAGATCATCCAAAAAAGTTTGGAAAGCCTAAAAAACATTTCCAAATAAGTCTTTTCATTCATAAAGGATAAAAGCATAAATTTTTACATAATCGGAGCCCTAAGGAGAACTAGACCTTCGGGTCTGAAGGGGGCTAGCTGCTCGAAGGTTGTGAACACGCATGCTTTTGGTGAAGTCCTTCGTCAATCCATGTCTTGATCGCCGATCGACCTTCATCTCTCCAAGACGGTTGGAAGGCTTCCCAAGATGCAGCTACATCGGCGGAAGGAGTCAAGAGCCGGTCATCACCAAAGTTTACAAGAGTCGCCTCTGGTTCTGGTGCTACAGATAGCCCTAAATCCTCATAGTAGCGAAGCAGTCCGAGAGCAGCTACATGGCCAGAGATCTCTCCATACCTAATACCCACTGTCTTCATGTAGGACCGAAAGTAGCGACCAGAGGGGGGGTGAATGGGCGCTTAAAAAATTCTTTCGAATCAATGGCCTGCTCCCAATACCCAACGCACCTCGACAGACTTAGTAGGGAAAAGTAAACAGATCAACAAGACCTAAAATGATCTAGCCTAAAAACGACCGGTGTCCTAATCGAAAAGGCACCAACACAGTGCTTAAAGGCAGATTAACAATGCATTCAACTCATAGGCATTACAAGAAGTGCAACTAAAAATATCAATGATATTCAATCATCTAACATATAAAATAAATGATGTAAATAGACGTGCTCATAGATGATTTAAAATGCACTAAAGAAACACAAATACATCAATCCAGCATTCATAGTACAATGTGAAGAATAAAAATGTTAGCGATATTCAGCACAGAATGTTTAGAAATAAACTTTTATAAGTGCCCAAGTATTGAGATGAACTTTACTGTGCCGCAGAAAAAATTAACGAGTACAGTGCAGATTTAATCCGGCCAGCTACTAAACAAAAAGGTTGGACACGTTTTTCGAGAAAGAACAACTAATTAATCTAATCCTAATCAAGTTTTACTCACCGATTTGTGTGTGTGAATGCTGAACTCGTGGATGCTGCCGCTCGGTACTGCTCATGCGCTGCTGGCTTCCTGCTTCTCTGCTGTTCACGCCGCACCGAGCATGTGCACTGCAGCACGCAAGTGCTGGCCACCAGCAGTGCACACCGCACTAGCTAGCGTTGCATAGATGCCATGCTAGAGCAGCAGGCTAGCAATGCTAGATGCACTCGATTGGTTGGCCGAAGAGAAGAAAAAAATGTGTTAGGCGGTGAGGAAGAAATGGCGGCGGTGGCTTCCGTGAAGAACAGACACCGGCGGCGGAAGAATGAAGAACACCAAGGAAAAAAGGTGACCCAATTTCTGGAATTAATAAAGTGTATTGTGAAAAGGGTGCCCTAACCCTAGGATATTGGGGCCTATTTATAGGCAGCCCATTAAATGGAAAAATGCAGAAATACCCCTAGGGTTTTTTACAGACACTGAATAAAAAAGGAAAAGACCGAAATGCCCTTAGGGTTTTTTACAGACTCGACTGACAGACTGTGGGCCTAAAGGCAAAATAGTAAAAACCTAAATAAAGGTAACTTGTCCTGATGCGGAGCTTTCGTAGCAGCTACGGCTTCGCCTCAGAACGGTCAGATCCGAAATCAACGGTCATCAGTTTTGCGCCGAAACTAACAAAGCGTCCACCGTCTTCGCACCGGGTACCCGGATTGGGCCGGCCCGATTCCACGGCTCCCTCAGCCCCGCAATCACTCGCCGCCCGTGTACCTGAGTCAATCCCGGTCAACAGTCCAGTGGATCCTCTGCTGCTCCTAGCCCATGTACCCGGATTGGGCCAGCCCGACTTCGCGGCCCCTCTGCCCGACAGTCGCTCGCTGCCCGTGTACCTGAGTCACACGCGGCCCAGACGCAACAGGTCTTCTCTCTCTTTTCAGTCCTCTTTGACTATCGTTGATAATGACTCATCACTTCTGGAGCCATGAGGCCCACGCTATTCAGCATGGCTCCTCAATCTCCCCCTTGATGAGTGCATTGTCAACACTTCTCTTCATCTGCTCTTCAGTACCTGCGAGCAACTGTGGAAACACGAAAACAAAACACAAGAAAACAGAGAAGAATAAAATAAAGTAAAAGTTTAACCCTAATGACCAAAAGCCAAACAAAAGCAAGAAACGGTCATTATGGTTAACCAAAGGTAAAAGTTCAAAACGAGTGCAGTCTCAGAAACATCAACAAGGATATCAAAAGAGTAAGGACAAACGGGACAAAAACTCCCCCTAAACAAATCCCAGCCTTAAACTATTATACCAAAATTTCTCCCCCTTGTTGACAAGTGAACTCATCAAGCACTCTAAAACGACACTGACTCCCCCTGAAATGCGACTCCCCCTCAAAATATGCAATGAATGCAACTGGGGTGCAGGCGGAGTGCAGAAAGCATGCTTCTCAGATATGATTGACTGCAATTACAAGATCTAACAAGTATAGCAAAAGACATACTGTCTAAGACACATGACATGATCAGTGCAACAAATGATATCCAAAGAAAGTCATTAGCACGCAATTTTTCAGTTTTTGCAAACAAAGGCATCACCACATTTTCCAGTTAACAAGCAAGGTAAAACAGGAGATGCAGAAGCTAACTGATATCTATCAAGATAAGCATTGTCCAAAACAAAGTGCCTCAGCAAACTTGTTATCTTTTAAAAGTTCAGGCTTTTTCATTTTCCTTTTTCATTTTTGCCAAGGGTTATTTGCATGTCAAACCTTATGCTAACCGACCAAGTCAAGCCTAGGCCAGAACTGGACCATCGGAAGCTTAAGACATTGGTCTTGGCATACACTACACTGTCCTAGTTCATACCAAAGTGCTATGGTAAGCAGTCCAGAACAATGCAATGCAACAACACAAACCCACTTGGATCTTTTCAACTCAAACATAAAAAGGCATGGAATTTTCATTCATTTTTAATTTTTTTTATCATTTTTATAGCACATTTTCCATGTTAAAGCATAAAGATGTCCAAGTTGCATATCTGCATCTATGTGATGAACTAGCTACAAGGTATGTAACAGATAGCAAAAGCACTCAGCACACACATGCTAGTTACCAGAAGCAATGGTGATCATTTTTCAAGTTTAAAGTGTAAAAGCCATGCATATGACAGATATCAGACATATCAAGCGAACTGAAACAAGGCATGATCATTGACAAGTAATCAAAAGCATGTACCAGCTAGAATAAGTAAAGCAGTTCAATTATATAACAGAAGCAGGCTCAAAAGTGTGATATGTGAATATGTATGAAATGAACACACACAAAAAGACTCAAGAAAAGAGTAAAGAAGAAAGAAAACTGACGCAAAATATCCTATAAAGGATACACAACACCCAAATCCCCTCGTAAACGCTCAAAAGTAGACTGATCTAGGGGTTTGGTGAAAATGTCAGCCAACTGATGATGGGTATCAACATGAACAAGGTCAATGACACCTTTCTCATATTGATCCCGCAAAAAGTGAAAGAGCACATCAATGTGTTTGGTTTTTGAATGGAGACATGGGTTTTTCCCTACACTAATTGCACTGGTGCTGTCGCAAAACAAAGGAACTCTGGTAGGAAAGAACAACCCAAAATCTCTCAAAGTGGAAATCATCCAAACCAACTGTGAGCAGCAGCTAGCAGCAGCTACATACTCAGCCTCTGTGGTCGAAAGAGCAACTCCAGATTGCTTTCGAGAAGACCAAGAGACAAGAGAAGAACCAAGAAACTGGCAAGTACCGGAAGTCGACTTGCGATCCAACCGGCACCCACCAAAGTCAGCGTCCGAAAAGCCAGATAAATCAAGAGATGATGATGTTGAATAATAAAGACCAAGATCAGGCGCATAAGTGAGATACCTGAAGATGCGCTTGACAGCCTTCCGATGAGATGCACGTGGTGAAGACTGGAAGCGTGCGCACAGTCCCACGGCAAACTGTATGTCTGGCCTTGTCGCAGTCAAGTACAGCAGTGAACCAATCATCCCTCGAAACTCTCTCTCGTTGACCTTGACGCCGCTCTCGTCCTTGTCCAGGCCCCCAGATATACCCATTGGGGTCATCTGAGGCTTCAGCTCTCCACCAAAGTCGAATTTCTTCAACATGTCCCGAGTGTACTTACCCTGGTGGATGAAGGTGTCGTCCTTGGTCTGCTTGATCTGGAGCCCTAGAAAATACTTGAGCTCACCCATGAGGCTCATCTCGAACTCGCTGTGCATCTTCTCAGAAAACTTGGACACAAGATCATTAGTAGTACCGCCAAAAATAATATCATCCACGTAAATCTGAGCGACTAAAAAATATGAAGCATCTCTGAGCAAGAAGAGAGTCTTATCCACAGAACCCATCACAAAACCCTTCCCCAACAAAAATTGCTTCAACCGGTCATACCAAGCCCTGGGGGCTTGCTTTAACCCGTATAAAGCTTTCTGCAATTTAAAAACATGTCGAGGAAACTTGGGGTTTTCAAAACCGGGGGGCTGCCTAACATAAACCTCCTCCTCTATGTACCCGTTCAGAAAAGCACTCTTGACATCCATTTGAAAAAGCTTAAAACCCTTTGAAGCGGCAAAAGCTAAAAGAATGTGAATGGACTCAAGACGGGCAACAGGAGCGAAGGTTTCTTCAAAATCAATACCTTCCTTCTGGCAAAAACCCTGGGCAACTAGTCGAGCTTTGTTGCGCACCACAACCCCATCTTCACCTTGCTTGTTCTTGAACACCCACTTGGTGCCTATGGGGTTGCATCCGGGTGGCAGCTCAACCAGTGTCCAAATCCGACTGTGGACAAAATTTTCAAGCTCTTCTTGCATGGCATTAATCCAGTTCGAGTCAGAAAGAGCATGAGAAATGTCTCTGGGCTCAAAAGATGCAACAAAAGCAGATTCAGCAACACACAGCAAGAGAGTCAACAGATGAACGCAAAGTTCTTGTAGACACATAACCGATGATGAGCTCTGAGGGGTGATCACGCTGAACTGCTCGGGATCCCTGGTGATCTGAAGTCACCTCACCGGAGTCAGCAGCTGGCACCTCTGGACTCGATTGAGGGGGCTCGATCGAAGTGGAAGAAGTGATCAGAGGTCCGCCCTCGTCCTCAGTCGAAGTCTCAGAAGGTGTGGGCTCTGCAGGAGGTGCAGAAGGCCCACCCTCATCAGCAGCTGGAGTATCCTCATCTTCCTCAAAGATGGACTCTCCGCGCTCACCATCACTAGAAAGCTCAAAAGAAGGAGTTAAAGAAGGCAAGGACTCATCAAAAGAAACCTCGCAAGTCTCGACAAGCTGCTGGGATTCGAGGTTCCAAACACGGAAACCTCGAGAATGCAATGCATAACCAAGAAAAACTTCGTCCCAGCAACGAGACTCAAACTTGTCCAAATGCCCTCCCTTCTTGAGCACAAAGCACTTGCAGCCAAACGCTCGCAAGTAGCTCACCTTGGGCTGTCTACCAAACCGCAACTCGTATGAGGTCTTACCTAGGTAAGCTCTAAGAAAAATGCGGTTGGCCAGATAGCAAGCCGTGTTCATGGCTTCAGCCCAAAAGTGCCTAGGAGTCCTGTGCTCATCGAGCATCGTCCTGGCCATCTCGACTAGCGTGCGGTTCTTTCGTTCCACAACGCCATTCTGTGGGGGAGTGTAAGGAGCAGAAAACTGATGGTCAAGACCCTGATCACTACAGAAGCTGACGAACTGAGAGTTCTTGAACTCAGAGCCGTTGTCGGACCGAATTGCTCGCATCCGACCATTGTTCTCATTCTTCAGCTTCAAAATCAGGTCATGAACAAAATCAAAAGTCTCATCCTTAGACTCCAAAGAGAAAACCCACGAGAATCGAGAAAAGTCGTCAACAATCACAAGTGCGTACCACTTCCCACCGACTGAGCGTACCTGAGCTAGACCGACAGTGTCCATGTGCAACAGCTCGCCCGGATACGAAGTCATCACCTGAGTCACAGGTGAGTGAGAAGCGGCAACCATTTTCCCATGACGACAGGGATGACAAACTAGATCTTTCTCCATTTTAAGCTTGGGCAATCCTCGGATGAGGTCCATAGAGCTTAACCTGACTAGCAGATCAAAACTCAAATGACCTAACCTCCTATGCCACTTCCAGAGCTCAGAAGAAGATCCAGCAATCAAACAGCGAGAAGGGCCAAAAGAACTAGAGAAGTCAATTCGAAAAACTTTACCAAAAGGTAAGATCTGGCAAATCAAAGACCCTCTAGAATTAATCACAGAAGAACTGCCCTTCTTAAAACGCACCTCCAAACCATCCTCAAGAAGTTGCGAAACAGAGATCAAATTAAAGTTCAAATTTTCAACCAAAGCAACGTTCTTCAAGGAAAAATGGTCTGAAATGCGAATTGAGCCAATGCCACTTACTTTCCCTTGACCACTGTTCCCGAAGGTGATGTACTCTTTGGAGCTCGGGGGAGTGAGACTGGAAAACCATCTGCGATGTCCCGTCATGTGGCGAGAACACCCTGAGTCCATGATCCAAACGTCCTCCAGTCCCCAATCCTGCACAATCAGTGGCTGTAAGTGGGAGCATATGGTCCGGCACCAGGTTTAGCAAAATTCCTAAACTAGTGTCGAGCCATCTGCTCAAAAGACGGAAAGCAGAAATCATCAGAAAAGTTTGGACCAAAACGCGGCTCAAAGCGCGGTCCTCGGTTCTGCCTAAAACTTCGGCCATGAGGTCCAGGACCGTAGCCAAAACGGCCTGGAGCTCTGCCGGAACGAACACCACCAACTAGAGCATGGGCATGAAAGCCGTCTCCTCTACCACCACCTACATGACGCGGCTTGGCCTCCAGCCTCTCCCCGCGTCGAGGAACACGCAGTCTACCATCCTGTTGGTAGAACTGCTCCTGACCACCACGAGCTCTCTCTGTTTTCTTAACCCGCTTCCTCCTGAAGCAAAACTCCGCAAGATGCCCGTCTCTCTGTCAATACTCGCAATGATAGGTGGGCTTCTTGGGATATGGTTGAGGCTTGGGGTTCTTGGGCTTAGTGGTGTTTGGTATAGTCTTCTTGGGTTGAGAGGGTCCAGGAAGAGAGTCTAGAGAAGTGTGGAGGAGTTTGGGCTTTGGAACCCAGATGGGTTTTTTGGGTGGAGCTTTGGGTGGTTCATGGATCACTCCATCCTTGTGCTGACAAGCCTGGGAAGACTCAGTGGAATGGGTCTTGGGATATCTCTGCTCAGGAGTCATTTTACTCCACTCCACTGCCCGGCTAATGGCACTCTCAAAGTCAGCCTTGGTGTAGGTGTAACCTACCCCAAACCCATCCTGCCTCTTGAACTGCTGGATCATCATGCCGAGCTGTGGCTCTCTGGCACTGATCCAACTCAGGATAGAACGGAGGTAAAAATTCTCATTTTGCGAATCAGCTAGCTCCTCTCTCAAGGAAGCTAGTACCTCCACCTGAGACAAGCAGGTCTCACACTCGCTATCTACCTGGACAGACTTCTCGGCTTTCAGCTTAATTAACTCCATTCTAAGAGACAGACAGTTCTCACAGAAAGTGGGTGCAACTGACAGTGTCTCAAGCTCTAGCCTAGGCTGCGCAAGCTCAGCTCTCATTCTCTCCAAATCACGCAGATGCTCATCGCCCTTGGCTTTCAGCTCAGCTAAACTAGCAAGATGAGATGGGCAATCAGCACAGGGTACGACGACAGTGGCTTGAGCATCTTTCAGCTCCAGCTGAGCGCTTTCAAGCTTAGTGGCCAAAGCGTCCCTCTCATCAACCCTTTCTGTGTACCTGGACTTTAGAGTCGACAGGTCACACAGAAGAACCTCACACTTAGGGCACTCACTGCTATCACCCAAGCAAGGGGAAGAAGATAGACTCTCAATTCTGCCGTTGGCTACGGCAAGCTCACTCTCTAACTCATCTATCCTCTTCTTGGCCCCCCTAAGCAGTTTTTCCTGATATTTCAACTCCTGACGATTGCTCTCAAGTAAATCAACAATTTCGCGTTCATAGGATGATACCTTGTTGTCGTCATCATCGTCGGAGTCATCGGAGGAGTTCTTTTCTTCCTTATCCCCAAGAGACATTGAGCAGAAACTCTTGCGGGATCTTCGACGCTGATGTGAGTGGCTCTTCGGTCTGTCCCCGAAGGCCATGAAGCAAAGGCCCGCTGGATCGTCCTTGTCCTTCCCCTTCTTGACGATGATCTCCTCATCGCTTGAGCTCGATGAAGAGGAAGAAGACGTGGACCACTTGGAGTAGCTCTTCTCCATCTCAGCGAAGAAGGCCTTGTCGCACTTCTTGTTCTCTCGCCTGTAGTCCTTCAGGGCCTTTCTGAAGAATCTGGTCTTTGGCTTGCCCTTGTTGAAGGAGGAGCCATTGGGGTCATCTCCCAAAGACTCAAGCTGGTCCTTAGTGATAGACATCAAGGAGAACCCAGCACAGCTCACAGAAGAGGGATCAACAGAAGGTGTAGCAAGGGCCAGAGACTTTGATCCAGAGCCAGTGAGATTTGATCTCAACTGGGTATCAACCTCGGTGGCCTTCAGCTTGCTAAACAACTCAGAAATGGTCAAGGTATCATAAGATGTGCTCTCAATGATAGAGGATACCTTGATCTAACAGATCTTTGGGTCCAAGGTATGGAGAACCTTGAGGGCCTGCTCGTGATCTGAGACTAACTGAACACCCTCACCCTTGTTGTCCCGAAGCTTGTTGATGATCGACTGAAAGCGACCAAACAAGGCTTCAACAGATTCACCCGGCTTCTGTGTGAAATTCTCATATTCACGCTCATCAACAGGCAACACTGTGAAAGTAGCATGAATACAGATGTCCCAGATGTCCGAGCTTTGGCTCTTCAGATAGGCTCGCATGCGAGTCTTCCAATAATTATAGCCATAAGCTTCCAAGGACGGGACCTTGCCAGGAGACGTCATGATCACTACTGGGGTTTAGAACCGGTTAAGGTATGGAAAACCCTAACCAAGCTCTGATACCACTTGTAGGACCGAAAGTAGCGACCAGAGGGGGGGTGAATGGGCGCCTAAAAAATTCTTTCGAATCAATGGCCTGCTCCCAATACCCAACGCACCTCGACAGACTTAGCAGGGAAAAGTAAACAGATCAACAAGACCTAAAATGATCTAGCCTAAAAACGACCGGTGTCCTAATCGAAAAGGCACCAACACAGTGCTTAAAGGCATATTAACAATGCATTCAACTCATAGGCATTACAAGAAGTGCAACTAAAAATATCAATGATATTCAATCATCTAACAGATAAAATAAATGATGTAAATAGACGTGCTCATAGATGATTTAAAATGCACTAAAGAAACACAAATACATCAATCCAGCATTCATAGTACAATGTGAAGAATAAAAATGTTAGCGATATTCAGCACAGAATGTTTAGAAATAAACTTTTATAAGTGCCCAAGTATTGAGATGAAATTTACTGTGCCGCAGAAAAAATTAACGAGTACAGTGCAGATTTAATCCGGCCAGCTACTAAACAAAAAGGTTGGACACGTTTTTCGAGAAAGAACAACTAATTAATCTAATCCTAATCAAGTTTTACTCACCGATTTGCGTGTGTGAATGCTGACCTCGTGGATGCTGCCGCTCGGTACTACTCATGCGCTGCTGGCTTCCTGCTTCTCTGCTGTTCACGCCGCACCGAGCATGTGCACTGCAGCACGCAAGTGCTGGCCGCCAGCAGTGCACACCACACTAGCTAGCATTGCACAGATGCCATGCTAGAGCAGCAGGCTAGCAATGCTAGATGCACTCGATTGGTTGGCCGAAGAGAAGAAAAAACGTGTTCGGCAGTGAGGAAGAAATGGCGGCGGCGGCTTCCGTGAAGAACAGACACCGGCGGCGGAAGAATGAAGAACACCAAGGAAAAAAGGTGACCCAATTTCTGGAATTAATAAAGTGTATTGTGAAAAGGGTGCCCTAACCCTAGGATATTGGGGCCTATTTATAGGAAGCCCATTAAATGGAAAAATGCAGAAATACCCCTAGGGTTTTTTACAGACGCTGAATAAAAAAGGAAAAGACCAAAATGCCCTTAGGGTTTTTTACAGACTCGACTGACAGACTGTGGGCCTAAAGGCAAAATAGTAAAAACCTAAATAAAGGTAACTTGTCCTGATGCAGAGCTTTCGTAGCAGCTACGGCTTCACCTCAGAATGGTCAGATCCGAAATCAACGGTCGTCAGTTTTGCGCCGAAACTAACAAAGCGTCCACCGTCTTCGCACCGGGTACCGGATTGGGCCGGCCCGATTCCACGGCTCCCTCAGCCCCGCAATCACTCGCCGCCCGTGTACCTGAGTCAATCCCGGTCAACAGTCCAGTGGATCCTCTGCTGCTCCTAGCCCATGTACCCGGATTGGGCCTGCCCGACTTCGCGGCCCCTCTGCCCGACAGTCGCTCGCTGCCCGTGTACCTGAGTCACACGCGGCCCAGACGCAACAGGTCTTCTCTCTCTTTTCAGTCCTCTTTGACTATCGTTGACAATGACTCATCACTTCTGGAGCCATGAGGCCCACGCTATTCAGCATGTCTCCTCACTTCATAGTCTTCGCTACTGCTTGGATCATTTTCAGTCTTAGCAGCAGAGGGATGTCGCTAGTTGAAGGTAAAGTCCAAGAAGTGTCGAAGTACTTTAGGACACCCCGAAGGTTGTCCATGGTTTCTAAGGCTACCTTCTCACACTTTGCCTTGTCTTTGGACAAAGCATTCTTCGACGAAGACAGCTCGTCTATAAAAGATGAGAGCCTAGCTGCCTCCGTAACCAAAGAAGTCTTTTGTCCAAGTAAATTGTTGGCCTCCTCCGTCAACTTTAGCCGCTCCTCTCGGAGCTTAACCAGCTCAGTCCCTACAGTCGCCTGCTCCCTTCACAGTTTCTCCACTTCGGCCCAAAGCACGATCTGTTAAGCTTCGAGCTTCCGGTTGGCAGCCTCCAAGCCAAGTCCGGCTTTCCTTTCTGCGGCCACCATTTCATCCAAGCCAGAGATCCGAACCTCGGAGCTAACAAGACTCCCCTGAAGAGCCGTTATCTTCTCCTTGAGTCGGTTACACTCTCGCTCATTTGATATGGCCGTAGCTTGAGCCAAGACTATTTGCTATGAAGGATGAAAAGAGCAATGTAAGCAAACTATATACATGTTTAAACCAACTCTGTTGTTGCAGATACTTCGTACCTGATAGGCTGCCCGCTCCAAGGCAGCGTCCAACTCCGACCCTTCAACTTCCCCGAGAATGGCTACCAAGTCAGTCTCCCCGATCTCACGACTATCCCAAGCCAAAGTCTTTGGCAAAGTTCGAAGTCAAGTCCTTCAATCTAGAAAAGGAGCTAGGAGGGGGAGTTGTGACAAGGCTCTATGATCATCTTCGCTCGAAGAAGGGCCGGAGCGCAACGTCGCATCTTCAGAGACTTCTGTGGATTGGCCCCCTTCCATAGATTGGCCTCTGTCGATAGACTCCGATGGAGTTAATCCGGGAGTCGTAGCAGGCAAAGGTTTCCCCTTTCCTTTACCTTTCCCAGGCCCCATTTTCATGACTACCTTCGGAATTGGCTTCGGAGATTTTGAAACCTCAGGCGCATTCTTCGTGCCAGGGGTCATCTCCATTGGAGTTGATCCTGTAAAGGCCAAAGGTATTATATATTGCATAAATTTTGCAGGACACAAAAAGAAAGAAAAAGAAAAGCTACTTTGCTGAAGTTTACCTTCGATGTTCTGCTGCCGAGCGAGCATAGGACTGCTCGGAGGCTCGAACATCTCATCGAAGTCCTCTCCGAACTCTGGGCTTTGAACTGAAGGGTTAGCTACCAAGACTTCTCCGACAACTGCAGCTATCACTTCGTTCGGAGGCAAGACTTGGGCATCCACTATCTCGACTCCGCCTTCTTCCGCATCAGGGGCTTCTTGACCAGGCAGGACATTTTGAGTCTCTGCATGTTCGGGGTTGTCTCCAGTGGCGGGTGTCGCCACCACTTCGTCCTAGGCGGGGACTTCAGCCCCCATTTGTGATTCCTCATCCTTGGTTATAAGGGCTTCGAACTCCCTTCGTATTTCTACATGTCCTTCATCTTCAGATGACTCCGAAGACGAAGTAGGCGATTTGGAAGGAGCGAAAAACTTCGGCTTTTGGGCCACCTTCTTCACAGGTGTCTTGGTCGACGCCGAGGTCCCCGCTTCAGCTTTCCTCTTCTTGGGACCGGGCTCGGACGTGCTCCAGTCCGGAAGAGAAGGAGCTTCAACTCCGAGTACGCTCCATACTCGGTTGAACCGCTCTCAGCTGCCCACCAGCTTCACCCTCCATTCCTTCTCGGCAAGCGTAGGAGCTTTGATGATCTTCTCCAAAGCTCGAACACCTTGCTCCAGAGTGAGGGTAGCGCGTGGAGCTGAAATATAAGATTTTTTCAGTTAAATCGTTTTTATAATGTCAATACTGTGTGCAAAACATTTTGCAGGGCATTCGAAGTTACCTGCAGCACTTGAAGAGATTTCTCGGAGTCCACCCTCTAGGTTCTCTTCGAAGTTGATCGGCCAGCTGGCCATCAGGGGTGGAATTCGGAGCCCGATGAACTCCTCTGTTAAGTCCTGCATGCTCATGCGACGGCTTATTGCTTGCAACAGGTTGAGGCGAGCTTCGACCTAGCCCTGGTTCGGGTGAACCTCCACTTCCCTTCGATAGAAGATGTCTTTGAGAGGTCCGGCCAAAGTGTTGTTCGCTCCTACTTCGGCATAAAACCAACGAAGGACCCAGTCCGTGTACCATCTAGCGTTTATGGCCTTCGCTAGAAACCGGGTCTAGTATTCGTCTTGAAGCCTGAAGTTGATGCTGCCGAAGGCAATCACCATCTTCTCTCCGTCGGTGCCTTGGTAAGTTTTTGGTTGGCAGGAAGCCTTGTGGAGTGCTGTGAAGATCTCCGCTCTCCCTTCGCAACCTTTGGCTTGCATCGCCCACTCGAAGATAGCCAGGCATGCTATGGCATTGGGAGACAACTGAGGAAGAGTAACATGGAAGAGCTCCAGTACCTCGGAGAGGAAGTCCACTGCAGGAAGTCCCAACCCCACCTCGAAGAAAGCTTCGAACACGATCACTTCTCTGGTCCGAGGCGAGGGGATTGCTTCTAAGCCGGGTTGGCGTATTTTAATCCCCGGGCTCGTCTTCCCCACGATCGTCGCCGCAATAGATTTCTTCATGCAGGTCGACGACCCCAGGCTATATGACTAATCGGGGTATTTGGCTGATGCTGGAAGAACGTCATGGGGACCTGCCAGACGAGGGTCGCCCGAAGGCGCTGCAACAGCCGCTGCCGCCATCACCTACTGCCTGGCCAAGGTTGAAGCAGGGATAGGAGCCTTGTGGCTAGTTTTTGCCATGAGAGAGTTTGGAGTTTCAAGGTTGAAGCTCGAGAAGTAGAAACGGGAAAATATGTGAGCAGTTGGTAAAGTATCTCACCCGCACTTTTACCCTTCTATTTATAACTTGTGTTCATAGGCATTTTACCGTTCATACATGCCTTTCCGTCTTCTGTACCGTTATTATGTATCGCGACTCTTCGTGAGAACTCGTCTCCAGAAACGAAGCGGCGTTATAACTCTTTCCGTAGAAAGGGGTAACGACTATTTCTGTGTATAACGGTCATCTTAGCTTCACAAAGGCTATCTTCGAAGTTTCTCTGATGATACCTTCGCAGGGAAGTTGATTCAAAGTTTGTAAATTTCCGAATACTTCTAGGGTTGGTATATTTTATTAAGCCACTGAGCATGAATATGTTTCTCGTGTATACTGCTTTCCTAACTTTGTAGATCACTCGGAGAAGCGTATTCGAGGGGCTACTGTTGGGGGAAAATACTTCATCCCCAGGGTCTCTACAGTTATAAGACAAAGACAATTTTCTAGACCGAAGTCCAAGACTTAACTCCGGCCTCAACCATATGATCAAGCTCGGATAATCCGTCTAGACTTCTGTTCGGAGTATGACTTCGAAGGCAAATCTTCAGAGAGCTTATCTGCCAGAAAGGATGGAAGACTTATCTTCTTTCTAATTAGATTAGTCTTTTACCATTTTAACCCTATTAGGGGTACCGAAATAGTTTCCACTATGTCGGTTGTAACTGAGGGGTAAAAAGGTATTTTCCTTAAGATTTTTACCTATAAATACCCCCATTCTCACCCTGTAATGATCATCGAATACTCATCTATTCAATACATAACTTCGAACTACTTCGAGCTATTATCCTATTCGGAGGCTTGAAATAGTTCGTTTCACAAACTCTTCGTTTTTTAGTTCTTAATCTTATAGAACCTATTAGCGTAATCTTTTACACCAACAATCAACCACTATGAACTTGGGAACTGGTGCCCCTGCCCCACAACCTGGGTAAGTGAGAGACGGTCCAAGGGCTTGGCCATAAGGATCTGGATTGGCCAGAAGAACCTGCATCTTTCGACGCTGACTGCCTCTTTGACTGGGCTGGCCCCTGCCGCTCAAGTTCAGTCGACTGCCAAAATCCCGTCATTTGCCCAGGTCTACTCTTATCTTTAGTGTTTTAGCGATTCTTTTCTTGTGCTCGTGACATTGGACATCTCTTTCATCTTCAGCTCTCGTCATCTCCTATCGACGTAAACTCCCTCTACGCGGCATTTGAACATATGCCGGATGCACGTGCCGATCCTAGATCGGTGAACCTGTCGGAGTTTCCGCTGAGGTGAATGTTCAGGTCAATGCGCCGGGAGTTGTTACTACTGATCCGGATGTACCGGTCGTCGTCAACGTTGTTGCGGGCATGGCCATTGGGTTATGCCTGTGGGTGCTGATGCCGCTGGGAGCAATACGTCGACAGGCGATGTCACTACCTCCGAAGCATCGGCTATCAGTGCTGATGTTGCTCATAAGGTATCTTTACTTGCCCATCCTTTGTTTCTATTTTCACTGTATTTGACATGATTGACGCTGATCTTTGGATGTAACCGATGCTTCGAGTAGGATAGCCCTATCGAGGAGCACTCGCCTACCCCTCGGGTCGTTATTGTGGAGGGTGTCAATTTGGCTTCTCTTGCTACCGATTCCTCGTGGCCGTCAGTTCCAGTCTGATAACCTAATGTAAGCTCCCTTGTTTTTGTATTGGAATACCTCTCTTCTTATTCATCTAACCTTCCTTTTGTTTTATAGTCATTCGCCCATCAATTATCCTTCAACGTCATCCTATATCTTGATACCAACAAGGTTGTCAGTGCTCCCTCATTGGCTACTGCTCCATTGACTCTGGAGGTGATGGAGGTTTTGTTGGATCTACTACGCTAAATAGCGGACACAATCAAAGTGTTAGTCAATGACTTGGGCCCGATTAGGACTCGTTTTGACGACATTTCAGTCTCTCTTACTCTGGAGTTGATCGACGCTCTTACTCCTGCCGCCTTTCTAGAGTTTCACCGGTAAGGGTTGCGATCGGCTATACAGCAGATGGCCGATCGAGCCAGTTGGTCATCATTGTTGGAAACAATAAAGGCCAATAAGGCATTGGTGATGACCGAGGGTGCTCTTTTGGTCGTATTGATGGTGACTCATCGGCCGCATCATAGGAACTCGATCAACTGCGGATAGAGGAGGTCGATATGATGTCGAAGCTAGGCGAGGTTCGGCAAGAAATCGATGAAAAGGAAGGTGCTCTGTCCTCCTTTCTGGCTCATGTTGAGGCTCAGAAGCATCGGCTCGCCAATGTTGTTCACCACGTGTAGCATCATCATCATCTTATTTAAGATGTTCCTAGTTCGGACGCTGAGGACCGGGCCATCCTTTGGGATGTTGATGCAATTCGGGGTCGGGCTATTGAAGCAATTCGTCGAGCGCTCCTTTGACTTTTATAGAACCAGTGATTCTTGTAATAGCACATTCGTCCCTTCTCGTAATATATTGATTCCTTTGTCTTGAACTTGTGTTTCTTTATGTCTAAGGGTGATGCCTTCGCATTAGCCGTCTAAAGGCGATACCACTAGTATCAACTTGCATTTGTGTGTAGATCTTTAGGTGGTTTTCATCCAAATGATCAAGTGCTTCTCATCCGAACTCCCTCGACGTCTTTGATATGACATGATCTATCCATTTTCTATTTCATCAGGGGTATAGGTACTTACGTTGGTTATCCCTAGTCTGCCACCATGTCCGATGCCTACATTGCGTAGTTCATCGGTACTAGTGAAGCCCTGACCGAGTCCATCCTTCACTTCGTCGATGCCTTCATAGTGTGAGCTTGGGTAGTTCTTCGCTGACGGGATTGACCCCATCATCTGATACTTCAAGAAAATTTCCCTTCCAAGCCTTTCCTGAAAGGCATATGTTGGGGGAAAATATCTCATCTTCAGGGTTATTGCCAAAGCAGCATGAAGACAGCCAGCCAGTTCGAAGATTGTCCGAAGGCCATCTTCGAAGGTGCATGGAACCTGGTTCGAAGCCCGAAGGCAGGCATTGGTTCGAAGTATGTCTTCGAACCAAAGCCTTCCAGGATCTTTTCTGCCAGCTAAGATGGAAGACTTATCTTCTATCCTATTAGATTAGTCTTTTACCATTTAGCCCTATTAAGGAAACCAAATAGTTTCCTTAATGTCGGTTGTAATAGAGGGGTAAATAGGTCTTTTCCTTAATGTTTGGGCCTATAAATACCCCCCATTTCACCCTGTAATAGGGACCGATTACAAGTGAATCAATACACACTTTCGAACTATTCTAAGTTATTATCCTTTCGGAGGCTTAGAACAGTTTGCTTCGCAAACACTTCGTTTGTTAGTTTCTTTTCTACAGAAACCTGTTAGCGTAATCTTTTACGCCAACAGTTGGCGCCGTCCGTGGGGAACTTAGTCCAAAAAACTTCGTTCTCTACCAACCTCTTGCATCATGCCTCCTAAGCGGAGCGCACCTCGCAATCCCACTCGGAGGTCCTCTCGGATCTCCGGAGAGATACCCTTCGACACAGTTGAAGTCGGAGGGTCTTCGACTATCCCTCCACCTCAAACTCCGCAAGGGGCTTCTATCCCTCGAGGATACGAAACCTCTCCACCAACCCCTTCTACACTCCGACCGCCCGGAGCCACTCTGCCACCCTCCATTCCGATCGGAACTGATCATACCAGTTCTCAAGACCCGGAAGGTCCTTCCGGAGGAGATGAAGATAGCCTTGGAGACATGGCCACTCAAATGGCCAATCTTCAAGCCGAGGTAGCGAGGTGGCGACAGGAGGCTGCGAACAGGCTTCACCCTCAAGCCACCCCAGCTATCCCCGAAGTGCACGAAGACGACGATCTTGACTATCCCGAAGCCCCGGAGAACGCCTCTTACGACAATGAATCTCCGTTGCATCCCGAGCTTCAGAAGGTTCGCTTCGATCCAAGGTTCAAAGCTTCGAAGCTTAGCAAGTATGCCGGAGACGAAGATCCCAGTGAGTTTGCGCGTTCTTATGCCCTAGCAATCGAGGCTAGTGGCGGAGACAGAGAAACAATGGCGAAGTGCTTCTCGTTAGCCCTTGAAGGAGTGGCGTTGAGATGGTTCTGGTCTTTAAAACCAGGATCAATCACGACATGGTTACAGTTGAAGAAGAAGTTCATAAGTAACTTCCAGGGTACCTTCGTGCCCCCCATGTCGACAGGAAGCCTTTTCCAAGTGAAACAGCTCCCCGGAGAAACATTGAGGCAGTACTTCAAGCGTTTCGCTCACACGAAGTCGCAAATTCGGGGGCTGTCCACATCCTCGGTGGTTGATGCGGCTCGGGAAGGCGTCAGTCATAAAGGCCTTCTGGATAAATTGCATCGGAAAAGCATCACCACAGTATCACAGTTGATGTCGTACTTCGAGGAGTATTCGAAGTCAGAAGAAGGTTGGCTTCGGAGGACTACTGCTACTTCGACAGTGTTGACAGAAGTTAAAGCAGAGGTGAAGACTTCGGCTCAGCCACAAGAACCAGTCCCCGAAGTGCAACATGATAGAAGAAGAGGGCAAAAGCACCCTCGTTCTGAGGTCTTAAACATTGCACCCCCGCAGAAGTTTGCACCAAGAGCTCCACAGCCTGCGGGGAACAAGTCCGGCGGCTGGAGGCCACCAGGGAAGACGGCTGGTAAGGGCCAGACCCTTTTTTGCTGTATTCATGGAGAGAATCGAAGCCATGCAACTGACACCTGCAAGGCTATTCTTACCCTTCGGGGAGAATACTTGGAGAGAACTTCGGGTCGAGGTAGTACCGACCGAAGTCCAGCAGCAGCAGTGCGCTCGGAGCCGGTCCAGGCTGTGGCGCGGATAGAAAATCTTGATGCTGCAAGACATCCTCCGGTGGCCAATGTTATGCCACCTCCGAAGCAAGAAGAAGGGCAAGATAGAGGGAAGAGAGTAGTTCTCCCTATCTCCGGAGGAGGTACCCTCGGAAGCATGTCCAAGAGACAGCGAAGAGAGTACGTCCGAGAAGTAGGCCACATTGGGACTTCGTCATCTGCAGCTGCAATGCCGGAGTGGTCTCATGTTCCAATATCTTTCTCTGCGGAGGATGCAGCTGGTATCAAGTTCCCGCATGCAGATCCATTGGTTATCACTGCTGATATTGCCGGAACTGAAGTCCGAAGGGTGCTAATCGACGGAGGTAGCTCGGCAGATATCATATTCGTACAAGCCTTCGATCAGTTATGCATTTCCCGGAAGCATCTTCTCCCAGCGGCTCGTCCTCTGCAAGGCTTTGCAGGACCTCCGCTAGATGCACTTGGCCAGATAGGCCTGGAAGTAACCTTCGGAGAAGGTTTACTAGCCCGAACTGAAGAAGTTATCTTTGATGTGGTGGATGCCCCGTATGCTTATAATGTTATCTTTGGCCGAGGCATGTTGAATCAGTTCGGAGCTGTGGCGCATCACAATTACTTGTGCATGAAGATGCCCACACAATCAGGAGTTCTGACAGTCTTCGGAGATCAAGCCATAGCTCGGAGAGCAGAATATGGTCATGGTCCTCCTCTTGATCCGAGGCAAGTAAACAGTGTCCAAGAAAATGGAGAAATTTTTTCAGCCTCCTCCGAAGCTTCGAAGAAATCGTTTCCAAGACCAAGTCCCGAAGGAGAGATTGCAACGAAGATCATTGTCAAAGATGGTAAAGAATACACTTTTCAGTTTGGTAAAGATTTACCTCCTGAAGTTGCAACTTCCTTGGAAAAGGTTGTAGGAGAAAATTTGGATGTCTTCGCCTGGTCTGACGAAGATATCACCGGAGTCGATCGGGATATTATTGAGCACAGCTTGCTTGTAAACCCGAAGGCCCGGCCTGTTCGACAAGGGCTCCGGAAGATGTCCGCAGAGAGAGCTGCTCTAGCTAAGGACGAAGTTGAAAAACTGTTGAAGGCTGGGATTATCAGAGAAGTGGCCCATACAGAATGGCTAGCCAACCCAGTCTTCGTCAGGAAGAAGTCTTCCGGAAAGTGGCGCATGTGCATTGATTTCACATCTTTGAATAAAGCGTGCCCACGTGACCCCTACCCCATGCCCCGAATTGATCAACTAGTTGACTCTACTGCAGGTTCGGAGTTACTAAGCTTCCTCGACGCGTATTCCGGATATCATCAAATATGGTTAAAGCGCGAAGATGAAATCAAGACGAGCTTTGTAACTCCTTCGGGAGTCTTCTGCTATGTAAGAATGCCCTTCGGCCTAAGAAATGCCGGGGCTACTTTTTCAAGATTAGTTGCTAAGGCTCTAGGTAATCAACTAGGTCGCAATGTGGAGGCCTATATGGATGATATTGTAATAAAGAGTGCTTTAAAGCACCAGCATAGCCTAGACTTAGCAGAAACATTCAATAGCCTTCGGGCATGTGGGATCCGCCTTAACCCCGAAAAATGTATATTCGGAGCTAAGGCTGGAAAGTTGTTAGGGTACTTAGTTTCAAGCAGGGGAATTGAAGCTAGCCCTACTCAAATAACTGCGCTGCAGAAGATGGCTCCTCCGGAGAATGTAAAGCAAGTGCAAAAGCTGACCAGACGTCTGGCCGCACTTAGCAGGTTTTTATCAAGGTCTGCGGAGAGGAGCTTGCCAATCTTTAAAGCTTTGAAAGGGTCCGAAGATTTTGCATGGACACCGGAGTGTCAGAAAAGCTTCGAAGATATTAAAGATTATCTCAGCAATCTTGCTACACTTACGGTGCCTATTGCGGACGAAACCCTACTTCTGTATCTTGCAGCCACAGGCTCAGCAGTCAGCGCAGTCCTTGTCAGAGAAGCTGATATCAATGGGAAGTTGGTCCAAAATCCTGTCTATTTTGTATCCGAAGCATTGTCAGGAGCGAAGACAAGATACTCCGAACTTGAGAAGTTCGTTTATGCTCTGATAATGGCTTCGAGGAAGCTAAGACATTATTTTTTGGCTCACAATGTAATTGTACCAACTTCGTATCCTTTAGGAGATATGCTCCGAAGCAAAGATTCCACTGGAAGAATTGGAAAGTGGGCAGTAGAACTAGCACCCTTCGGCATATCTTTCCTGGCAAGGACAGCTATCAAATCTCAAGTCCTAGCAGACTTCGTAGCAGAGTGGACTCCACCTGCGAAGTTGACTCCGGAGAAATCAGATGACGGAGTCTGGACTATTTACTCCGATGGGGCTTTCCAAGCATCCGGAGCAGGCATTGGGGCAGTATTAATTTCTCCGTCAGGTCAAAGAGCAATGTACTCCGCAAGACTCAACTTTAAGTCTACCAATAATATAGCGGAGTACGAAGGAATATTATTGGGACTCCGGAAAGCACGTGCTCTAGGGGCTACAAGGATAATTATAAAAACAGATTCTCAGATAGTAGCAGGGCACGTAGACAAAAGTTTTCAAGTCCGACATCCACAGCTTGCAAAGTACTTAGAAGAAATTCGCAAGATCGAAGCACATTTCAAGGGTATTTCCATTCGGAGTATACCAAGAGCTGAAAACGTGCAAGCGGACATTTTAGCGAAGGCTGCTGCCGGAGCTGTGGATGTGCCTGACGAAGCTTTCTATGAGGAGCTCAATATACCTTCGGTGCCACAAGTTGCTTCTGCAGAGATTCTCTGCATTCCTAGTGCAGATTGGAAAGATTCAATCATAGAACTCTTGCAAGGAGGAACGAATTTGCCCGAAGAGCCCCAATTGTCAAGGTTAAAGCTCAGAGCAAGAAACTATCAGTTAATCAACGGTATATTATACAAGGCCGGAGTATGTTCCCCTCTACTCCGATGTATATCTCAAGCCGAAGGCCAAGAAATTCTTCGAGAAATTCACGAAGGCCTTTGTGGAAGCCATTTAGCCCCTAGAGCTCTGGCAGGAAAAACACTTCGCCAGGGGCTTTATTGGCCCACAATAACAGCTGATGCGGAGAGCTTAGTCCGCACTTGCCAAGGATGCCAGTGGATGGGTCGACGGAGTCATCGCCCACCAACAGCTCTTCAAATCATTGCTCCAGTATGGCCTATGGCCAGATGGGGTATGGATCTAATTGGTCCCTTTCCGTTAGCAAAGGGAAATCTAAAGTTCGCAGTGGTAGCTATCGAATATTTTTCTAAGTGGGTGGAAGCAGAACCCTTAACAGCTATCACTTCGAATAATGTACAGAAATTCTTCTGGAAAAACATTATTTGCAGGTTCGGAGTGCCTAGATATCTCACAGTTGATAATGGAACACAGTTCGACGCAGAACCCTTCAGGAAGTTTTGCGAAGACTTAGGCATTCAACTATGTTTTGCTGCAGTGAGACATCCTCAGTCAAATGGAGCAGTTGAGTGAGCCAATGGAAATATCTTATCAGGGCTAAATCGAAGAATAGTAGGATTATCAAAGGGACTGTGGACCGAAGAGCTTCCGAAGATTCTGTGGTCCATTCGGACTACGCAAACAAGGTCCACAGGTTTTACTCCGTTCAGACTACTATTCGGAGATGAAGCTATGACTCCAACGGAGCTCAAAGGAGGATCACTTCGCAGCACCGAACCAGACATAGAAGAAGAAAGACAAGCTTCGTTAGATTTGTCAGAAGAGACAAGACTTCGAGCTGTAGCTAACTTATCAAAGTATCATCAGCAGACGAAGACTTGGTATGACCCGAAGGTTAAGCTCAGCGAGTTAAGACCGGGTCATCTTGTTCTACGAAGCATTATAGCACCAGGGAAGTTAGGCAATAAATGGGAAGGTCCATACCTAATTGTCCGCTCAGGGCGCCCTGGTTCATTTAAATTAGCTAATTTAGAAGGTGAAGAGTTAGCACATACTTGGCATGCGGAGCACCTAAAGCGATTCTTCGCATAAGGGCTCCATGTAATTCGCTTGTAATCATCTTCTAAATTAATAAAGCATATGACCCTGATAGTTGCCTTCCCCTCATAGACTTCCAGCTTCCGAGTGGACGCACTGGAACCGCGGGGTCGACCGAGAGGGAAGTGTCATTAAGCTGGGTTGTATTTCCGGACTTCGTACCCATAAAGTCGAAGCCTCCGGCGTGGGGGCTGACATAATCCGGAGCCCAGGCCACCGGCTTGTAGGCATCCGTAAAAGAGCCCAAAACCACACTCTACGGAGTCCAAGCTTCGACTGGTAGACTTCCGTAAAAAGAGCCGAAGGTGGCCAAAATCTACGGAGTCCAAGCTTCGGCTGGTAGACTTCCGTAAAAAGAGCCGAAGGTGGCCAAAATCTGCGGAGTCCAAGCTGCAGCTTGTCAGACTTCCGTAAAAAGAGCCGTAGGTGGCCAAATTCTGCGAAGTCCAAGCTCCGGCTGGTAGACTTCTGCAAAAAAGAGCCCAAGTGGCCAAATTCTGCGAAGTCCAAGCTCCGGCTGGTAGACTTCTGCAAAAAAGAGCCCAAGTGGCCAAATTCTGCGAAGTCCAAGCTCCGGCTGGTAGACTTCTGCAAAAATAGCCGAAGGTGGCTACAATTTCTGCGAAATCCAAGCTCCGGCTGGTAGATTTCCGCAAAAAACAGCCGAAGGTGGCTAAAGCAAAGCAGCATTTAAGTCATGAGCTTCGAATGATTGTTCATATGCGTCCAAAGTGACAAAATTTTTTAAGACATTAAAGTGTCCTGGAAGTTATCTCAATTGATCTCTTTCATGAAATAAACAAAGGTATCAAGTTACCATTCTTCTGACTACAGATAGTCGA
This sequence comes from Zizania palustris, assembly GCA_019279435.1. Classification (NCBI taxonomy): domain Eukaryota; kingdom Viridiplantae; phylum Streptophyta; class Magnoliopsida; order Poales; family Poaceae; genus Zizania; species Zizania palustris. Next base: position 99,945,943 of record JAAALK010000079.1, on the reverse strand, counting down.
AGACATTTCATAAGATTTCAAAAGATCTTTAAATGACAGAGGGGCTCCGAACCCCCAAAAAATTGTACTCCGGAGTTTTTTCTTTGCGCATAACCATCTTCGAATACAGTTCGAAGTTGCTTATACCCAAAGAGGGGCTAGTAAATATGGAGACAATTTTAAATCGGCATTCATTATCAAAACAAATGTATTTACAAATTACATTATGAAAAATTGGTATCTATACCAAGAAGGAATCGGAGACCTCTTCGGTCCCGAGAGCTAGGGGTGGAACGACTAGTTCCAACATCGGAAGTTCTAAGAACTTTACGTTTAACTCTCTTCCTCCCCTTCGAAGCTCTAAAATCTTTCTGCTCTTGTTGAAGTTCGGCCCAAGTTCGAAGCCGCTCGGGGCTTCTCTCCCAGCTTCTAAGATCTTCAGATCTTTTATTTTGGGCTTCACCTTCGTCTTCGGACCAATTAGTGTCTTCAGAAGACGAGGTGTTTGCGTCGCTCTCTTTATTTTCCTCTTTAATATAAGACAATATGTCTTCGATTACTTCGGGCGCAATAACGCCGGAGTCATCTCGAGGGATAAGAAATCGAGGACGCTTATAACTCTTTAGAAGTTCGAAGGTGTTCCACAGTGAGCGAAGTTCGCTGTTAAGCTCTAACACTTCGATATCTTCCATAGGAGGCAAAGCCTAAAAATTTGACAAACAAGATTTTCATTGATAAATATTTACAAGCATCAGCTTTACATAATCAAAAAATCCTAAATAATCCTAAACCTGCGGGTTCGGAGGAGGCTGACTACTCGAAGCTTGGCTCCGAATTTGCTTTTGGCGTTGGCCTTCGTCAATCCAAGCCTTGATCGCAGATCGACCTTCGGCTCTCCATGAAGTCTGGAAGGCTCGCCAAGCAACAGCTACACCTTCGGAAGGTTTTAAAAGTCGGTCGTCGTCGAAGATGATGGAGCCCTGTGCGCTCGGAGTGATTGATCGGCCCAAATCCTCGTAGTAGCGAAGTATTCCAAGGGCAGACACTTGTCCGGAGAGTTCTCCATAACGTATGCCTGCCGTCTTCATTTGCTTCGCTGCTCCTTGGATCCTCTTTAGCCGGCGCAGCAGAGTTACATTGTCATCCGAAGGTAGTGATCCAGTAGTACCGAAGTACTCCAAGACACCTAACATTTGTTCGATGACCTCCGAAGCCACCTTCTCGGACTTAACCTTTTCTTCAATAAGCATATCCTTGGCCGAAGTTGTTTCAGCTAAAACTCCGGAGATTCGAGCGTTCTCCGTAGTCAAAGCATTCTTTTGAGTTCGGAGTTGGCCAGCCTCTTCTTGTAGCCTTACAAGTGCGGAGTCCTTCGCAGCATCCTCCGTCCGCAGTCTTTCAATCTCCGCTCGAAGCACAACTCTTTCTGCTTCGAGCTCTTTCCTTGCAGCTTCCAAACTTTGCCTAGCCCTTCGCTCTGCTATTATCACATTGTCCATTTGAGATACTCGACCTTCGGAGAAGTTAAGATTTCTTTGAAGAGTTTCGTTCTCTTCCCGAAGTTGAGCAATTTCGTTTTCATTCGACAAAGCTGCAGCGCGGGCTAAGACTGCTTGCTAAGAAAAAGAAAAACTAGAATAAGAAATTATTTATATATAATTCATTATTTGGTTCGAAGATGCTTTATACCTGATAAGCTGCTCTTTCCACAGCAAGGTTAAGCTCCGAACCCTTCACTCTGCTTAAACGGGCTACCAGTTCTGTTTCCCCGACTTGGCGACTGGCTTCACCCAAAGGTTTAACCAAAGTCCCAAGTCCGGTTTTCTCCTCCAAAAAAGGAGTTATGAGAGGAAGCAGTTTCGAAGCTTTCTGGTCAGCCCTGCTTAGCGAAGGTCCGGAGGTTTCTTCCGAGGCCCTTGGAACTTCAGAAGATGGCCCCCCCTCAGTCGATTCACTTTCGTCCGTTGACTCAGATGAAGTCGATCCTTGAGCTGGGAGGGGCTCGATGTGTCTTTTTCCTCTTCCAGGCCCCGGTAGAGCAACTCCCGGTTGCGGCCCCGAAGTTGTCGAAGGTCTTAGAGTTGTATCTTCGAGGGATACTTCGACAACAGGAGGCTCTGAAAAACCAAAAATATTACACATTGTATAATTTTGCAAAAATTGATAAGAATTAAGCAAAATTTACCTTCGATATTCTCTGGAATATCGAGCACCGGGCTGATCGGAGGATCATAAGTGTAGTCCTCATCCGAATCAGCCGTTAAATCTTGGACTACAGGAGCATCGTCCTGAAGAGCCCTCGTTACTTCTTCAAGGATCGAAGCCATAGTGACTTCGACTCCCCCTTCATCCATTGAAACTCCGGCCTGAGTTGTGTCTTCCTGAACTACCGAAGTCATTGGTTGATCAACATTGTCTCCAGACTCCGGTATGTTCGCAGGCACTTCGGCCTCATTCACACCCATAGGGGCTTCGATTTGTTCTCCTTGGGTATCCGGAGCTCTTACTTCTTCGATGTTGGTTTGAGGCTCCGGAATACCTGCAGTGTCTTCAATGAGAATACTTCGTTGAGCTGCATCTTCGTCAATTAATCTTACTAGTAAAATACCTTCGTCTTCTTTAGAGCTAGAAGCCGAAGCTCTTGAGCTCGAGGGTGCGAGGTTTTTCGGCTTCCGAGCCACCTTCTTCGTCGGAGTCCTTGCGGAGCTGGATGCTCCAGCTTCGGCTACTCTCTTCTTGGGTCCTTTCTCTTGAGGCACCCAGTCCATCAGAGGGGGCGGAGTTAACTCCAACATTCCCCATACTCTGTTAGATCGCTCCCAACTTCCGACTAATTTGATTCGCCATTCCTTTTCTGACGGAGTTGGAGCACCCAAGATCTTCTCCGAAGCCCTTATAATTTGCTCTGAAGTAATAGGGGCTGAAGAAGCTAAAAAATAACTCAAGTTAATCTTTCTTCGAAGTAAATATATATTATGCATGTAGGTTTCGAAGTTACCTGCAGGGCTCGAAGTATAGTTTATCTTGCGAAGACCGCCTTCCGAGTCATCTTCGAAGGCGATAGGCCAGTTGGCCATCAACGGAGGAATTTGAAGTCCGATGAACTCTTCGGCTAAGTCCCGCATGCTCAACCTTTTGCTGATTTTCTGAAGCAAGTTGAGGCGAGCTTCGAGTTGACCTTCGTCAGGTTGCACTAAGGCTTCCTTCCGGAATTGGATTTCCTTGAGGGGACCAGCCAGAGGACTACCCACTCCAACTTCAGCATAAAACCACCTCAGAACCCAATCGGTGTACCATCTAGCATTGATGGCCTTGGCAGGGAATTGCAGTGCATATTCATCACGAAGCCTAAAATTGATGCTTCCGAAGGCAACCAATACTTTTTCACCTCCGGAGCCTACGGAAGTCTTCGGCTGACAAGTTGCTCTATGCAGTGCTGCGAAGACTTCAGCCCTCCCCTCACAACCTTCGGCTCTCAGAGCCCATTCGAAGATAGCTAATCTAGCTACAGCATTCGGAGACAGCTGGGGGAGGGTTACATGAAACAAGTCAAGGACTTCGGTCAAGAAATCTACAGCAGGGAGGCCCAAGCCCGCTTCGAAAAAAGCTTCGAACACCACAACTTCTCCGGGTCTCGGTGATGGAATTGATTCTTTGCCCGGCTTCCGAATCATTACCCCATTGCTAATCTTACCCCCTGCTGTGATTGCCAAGGACTCTCTTTTGCAGGTCGAAGGTCCCAATTCAAAGGACTGATCCAAATACTTGGTCGATGGAGGGCACAAACCTTGGTCATCGGGGATTTGGGGATTTCTCCCCCCTGCCGCCATGGACATTGCCGCCTGCCTCGAAGGTGCCGTCGCCAATGTTGCCGCCGCTGCTGCTGCGGCTGCCTGCTGCCGAGCCAAGATCGAAGGCGGCGCAGATCCTTTGGTCTTCACCATCGCGATTGCCGGATTACTCAGAGAATGGGAACTAGGGCTCAAGAACTCGAAAGTTAGGGCTCAAGAACTCAAGAACTCAAGAACTCAAAAGGCTTTTGACTGGGAGCGAGCGGTGAAAAGGTAATCGAGTAAGTTCCAGAGTTCTTTATTTATAACCTAAAACTTTCCGTTTGTTACCGTTTGGGCTCTGCCCTTTCGCATTCCCGCATGTTATTTTCCTCCGAAAATAACGCTTCATATAACTCCGTTAGAAACAGAAACTAACGGCTATATTTTCTAAGTCTAAAAAGACTTTCGAACTTCCTGAGTCAGTTCTAAGATAGTTCGAAAAGTAATTACTTTATGACTGATTCGAAGTTCATATCTTCATGTATTTCGGAGATAAAACAAAAATCAATAACCCCTATGATTGGTTATCTTTTCTTTCCGTATACTGCTCTCCTAACGTTACAGGCCGAACGGAGAAGCGTATTCGAGGGGCTACTGTTGGGGGAAAATATCTCATCTTCAGGGTTATTGCCAAAGCAGCATGAAGACAGCCAGCCAGTTCGAAGATTGTCCGAAGGCCATCTTCGAAGGTGCATGGAACCTGGTTCGAAGCCCGAAGGCAGGCATTGGTTCGAAGTATGTCTTCGAACCAAAGCCTTCCAGGATCTTTTCTGCCAGCTAAGATGGAAGACTTATCTTCTATCCTATTAGATTAGTCTTTTACCATTTAGCCCTATTAAGGAAACCAAATAGTTTCCTTAATGTCGGTTGTAATAGAGGGGTAAATAGGTCTTTTCCTTAATGTTTGGGCCTATAAATACCCCCCATTTCACCCTGTAATAGGGACCGATTACAAGTGAATCAATACACACTTTCGAACTATTCTAAGTTATTATCCTTTCGGAGGCTTAGAACAGTTTGCTTCGCAAACACTTCGTTTGTTAGTTTCTTTTCTACAGAAACCTGTTAGCGTAATCTTTTACGCCAACAGCATATGACTCCTTCCGCCTCCCACAATAATAAATCGGTTGTTGCTATGTTGACCGATTTACCGGCGGGAACGAATTCCACTTGATCGTCGACCCACTGAACCAGGCTCTGGTGCATTGTCGAGAGGACGTAGTAACTCGCGTTTATCCAATCACACCCTAGCAACAAGTTGTAAGATCATTTTCCTTCAATAATGAAGAAGGTAGTCGGCATCGTCTTCTTCCAATCGTCAATTATGCATTTAGTACTCCCATTGTATCTAACGAGTTGCCACCAAAATCCCTCAAGACCATATTAGTTCTAATGAGGTCTTCTGACGTTTTTCCCAACTTACGGAAAGTGGCATAGTGCATTAAGTTGACAATCGCCCCTCCGTCAATCATCATTTTGGACATCGACTTCACGTTTTTCCAAGGTTGTATGGTTTGTCAAACATTGTTGGCTATGGAGCCAACACTAGTTGAGCCATCATATCTGCCCGATCTGTAGGGAGAAATAAAAGAATGTTTACCCCTATGTCCTTCTTATCATCGTGATTGGCCTTGTCTTTCACTCGCCATTCACTTATGATCCTAGGGGTTCGATCATCTTCCTCGCCGCACCTTTGTGCCTTTAGTTCGCTTTGCCACGGACGTTGTACCCTTCTCTTCTGGTTCCTCATAAAAATCCTGTTGTGGCACCATTGCAGCTCCTCTGGTGCAATTTTGTCAGCGTCGACTATCTGGTCGATTTCTTTGAGACTGATGGGGTCGAGCCTCTCAAGCGTGGATACCCTTGGTGGTGAACACCTTCAATGAACGGCTTCTTGACCAGGTGGCCTTGTTTTGATGTTGCGTGACCGATGGTCACCTTGTGCTCTATCGACGCCACACCACAGGCAGTTGTCCATTGATGGCAGATGTAGCTCCTCGTTCCAGCGTAGCTTGAAGAACTCACAGTTCCAATGGGAGTTGAAACATGAGTAATCGTAGCTGTCCTCATTGTCCACTCTCCCCTTCAGCTTCCTTAGGTACTTCCTAATGTGATCCGAAGAAGTGATATTGTTGCTAGTTCGCCTGCTCTTCTTTGTACGCCGATTGTCTGCGTGGTGCGCGTGCACCATGTTGACTAGGAACGGATGACTATTGATATTCATTGGCTTCTTCCCATCATCGAACTTGATCCAACCTTTCTCCACGCCTCACTAGATCTACTTTCTGAATACTTTGCATTCATTAGTGTGATGCAATGGGGAATTGAGCCACTTACAATATTTTCTTTTCTTTAGTTCGTCTGTAGTCGGTATCACGTGGTTAGGTGGCAAGTGGATTTGTTTCTCCTTGAGTAATAGATCAAATATCTTATTAGCCTTGTTGATATCAAAGTCATAATTCTCCTCTTTATTGGTCGGTTTCACCAAAGGGCATGCAACCTGTTTCTTGTTCTTGGACAATTCGGCCAACCCGACCTCTGCGTCAAAGTCACTATCTTCGTCGGAGCCCGAATAGTAGACCTAAGTGTATGCTATCTTTTTCTGATACCTATCCTTTCTTACTTCTTGTAATCGGTTCTCGTGTGTCGATACTCTTTGTACATGTTGTGAGAGGCTCTCGAACTCATGTGATGAAAATCTCTCCTTAATTGGGTCAGGAGTCCTTGGAACGCCAACTCGTTGTCACTGAGGCTCAAGCTATAACACCTGCTCAATACGTCTAGGAACCTCTAGACATAATCTTGTATCGACTCATCCATCCTCTGCCTCACAGCTATCAAGTCAGTGAGCTTCATCTCATGAATGCCAGCGAAGAAATATTTATGAAACTTCTTCTCTAAATCTGCCCATCCTCTGATGGAATCCATCGGCAGGGAAAAACACCATGCGAAGGTCGATCGTGATAGAGAAAGCGGGAAGAATCGGACCCTTAGTTCTTCGTCGGCCAATTCCTCCCCACACTAGGCGAGGAAACAACTAATATGCTCGATCGTAGAGACTGAGTCTTGCCCCGAGAACTTGGTGAACTTGGGTACCATGTATCGGCCTGGCAGTGGTACTCGATCAAACCATTCTGGATACGGCCGTCGATACATGTACGTCTGCTCCTTGGGCTTCAACCCAAATTGGTCTCGAATAACCTCTGTTTTGCAATTCACCTAGTCATCTTCCTACTATCCCAACGTAGGGTGTCGAACAAGTATCGAGGCCTACTAATACTAGTCCAGCCGAATAGCATTATGTATGTATTGCCCATCATCGCTATACAGTAGTGCCCCATAGTATGCGGTCCGATGATACCTTGGAGGAATATCGTTGGGTGCTCCCTTGGTGGCACGAGTTCTGGCAGTACGTTCTTTCCGATGTCGTACATCACCTAAGGCATCTCTTGTCTTAGCAACCTTGGATTAGATGCTGGGGATGTCGTTTGCACATGTATTTCGAGGCCATATGGCATGCTCTGTAGTGAACCCTGTGTGGGTGCCAGCGACTGGGTTGTCTTGTTTCCCTCATGTCCGAACGAGGTGCCGACTACTCTAGCCTCATCAGCCCTTGTGGTTGTGGCACCAGTCGAGTATGTTGCAGATTCTACAGTAGTCTTGTCTGGATGTCAGGGAAATACGTTGGGCCTTGTAGTGGCTCATGGGCTACGGTGCCATCAACAGTCTTTTTGATCAACCCGTGGAGGGTGTTGACCAATGTCCTAGATTGATTTACCAGCGCGTGATGAATTGCCTAATCAATAATTTCTTGGAGACTAGCCTGAGGACTCTCTATTAGATAGCTAGTTCCTACGGCTAGGGCCGGTCTTGGCAGCGGGTCCATTTGGATGGGTCCAGACCGAGTCATTCGGTACGCTGGCAGGCATAGCTTCTAGATACCGTCAACATGCCTCTGCACCTCTACTCTTTGATCTTCACTCAGCATGTCTAGAGTGACTAGGATGATGTTGTCATCATTGATCTTGCCTGCCATGGATAAGTTACTGAAAAGGTCCCACCTGGCATGCCAAAAAGCTTGTTGGCGTCTTTTTTGTCACACTTTGACACACGCGTGTCCTAGGAGATCTGCATAACTCCAATGCAGGTCCTACAATCTTAGAAAAAGGGTTCAAGGTGTGCCAATCAGTTTGACCCTACAACTGATAAGGAAACAGAGGAAATATCATTAGTAGAAAAGCCTATCGGCTGCCAAGCTGATGACTGTGGTGAGGATATAATAATCGAGAATGAATAACACCGATCGGCGACAAGGCCGATGACCAAGGCAGAGCAATCGGGTTGATTGCGCCATTGGTCGATGAGATAGGTAATTTACATGTATAGGCTGATGAGCATTCATGAGAACACAACCAACTGGGATAAGACCATTATTGTGAGCAAACAAACTAAGGTGCATCTTTCTACGTTACATTTACTTTTTATATATTTGAACATTGGATGAAAGCAAAACATGCATGCATATGGTACTCATGTATTATCATGGAGGTTGATTGGGGACCAATAGACGTTGAGTCGAGGATGACTCCAAATCAAGTAGGGGAGGATTATGAGGTCATCCCTATCAATGATACAACCATACATGAATATCAACATCCAATTATTTGAGTTAGAGCACGACGATTAAATCTCCAAGTCAACGTGTTTCTAAGTACATTATTATATTATCTTGGGAATAAATTACTACCTAATATTATTATTATTTTTAGGAACCATGGAGATGATGAAAATCACTTGGATATAAGCAAGAAGTTGGAGAAGCACCAGGAAGGACGTCCAAGCCAATTTGAGAGTCCAATCCAACTACAATTCGTGTCCAACTCGGATTCTAGGAACACTGTGCACTAAAATCGTCGCTCAAGCCGCATAAGAACTCCGTTTTCAATGTTCTACCTGGCCACGGAGAGATAACTTTAGAACATTTCCAATGCCACCAGTTTGACCTCAAAATTCCATCTAGATCAACAAGAATCATCAAAACGATATAGAGTCCAGAATCTGTCTGCATTATGCTTTCCACATTATTGGGCCTTTGGGTCGTGTATCCAGTTGAGTCCATTAGGGGTGCATCCCAAACGACTATATAAGATGTTTATACAGCCATATAGGGTTTTTGGGTTTAGTTTACACATTGCTTTGATAGCCGCCGCTTCGCCGGATTTGTAAATGATAACCAACGGAGCAGTGGTGTAGCGATTACAAGGGCTGATCTCATTGAACGGAAGCCGAATCATCAACATCGAGTTCTCCCCAAATCATTGTTTATCCCTATTGGCGTAAAAGATTACGCTAACAGGTTTCTGAAGATTAGAAACTAACAAATGAAGTGTTTGCGAAGTGAACTGTTCTAAGCCTCCGAAAGGATAATAACTTAGAATAGTTCGAATGTGTGTATTGAATAACTTGTATTCGGTCCCTATTACAGGGTGAAACGGGGGGTATTTATAGGCCCAAACATTAAGGAAAAGACCTATTTACCCCTCTATTACAACCGACATAGTGGAAACTATTCGGTACCCTTAATAGGGCTAAAATGGTAAAAGACTAATCTAATGAGAAAGAAGATAAGTCTTCCATCTTAGCTGGCAGAAAATATCTCAGAAAAGTCCATGTTTGAAGATATACTCCGAACTAAGGTCCATCTTCATACTTCGGGCTTGACTCAAGGCATCTCCGAAGATGCATGTTGGAAACCTTCGAATCCATTGTCTGCCTTTATGCTGTTACTGCAATAACCTTGAGGATGGAATATTTTCCCCCAACAGTAGCCCCTCGAATACGCTTCTCCGTTAAACCTGTAATGTTAGGAGAGCAGTATACGGAAGAAAAAATAACCAGGCGTAGGGGTTATTAGATTTTAATTTATCTCCGAAATGTATGGAGATATTAAACTTCGAATCAGTTTTAAGATAATTACTTTCGAACCATCTTAGAACTAACTCAGGAAGCCCAAAAGTCTTTTTAGACTTAGAAGAAATAGCCGTTGGCTTCTTTCTTCTAACGGAACTTACGCAGTGCGTTAATTTCGAGAAAAAGTAACGGGCAAGAATGCGAAACGGCATGGAATAACGGTAAAAAATGTAAAGTCTAGGATATAAATAGAGGGCCTAGAACTTTCCTGAGTACCTTTTCACCGTTTTCTTGCAAACAAGCCACTCCTTGAGCTCTAGCCTCCATTCTTCTTCCAAAGCAACTCAGTAGCTTCAATGGCGAAAACCAAAGGTTCTGGAGCACCTTCAGCCTTGGCTCGGCAGCAGGCTGCTGCTGCAGCAGCGGCTGCGTCATTTGCGACGATAGCTCCAACACCCGCAGCAACAACCATGGCGGCGGGAGGAGGAAATCCCCAAAATTTTGGTGATCAAGGTCTCTGCCCGGCATCAACAAAATACCTGGATCAATCCTTCCAACTAGGGCCTTCGACCTGCAAAAGAGAATCACTGGCGGCCGCAGTAGAAGGGAAAATTAGTGCGGGAGTTATGATCCGCAAGACCCGGAGAAGTGGTCGTCTTCGAAGCCTTTTTCGAAGCTTGCTTAGGTCTTCCAGCAGTGGATTTCTTGGCTGAGGTATTAGATCTATTCCATGTTACTCTCCCCCAACTTTCTCCGAACGCAGTACCTCGTTTAGATATCTTTGAATGGGCGTTGAGAGCCAAAGGTTGTGAAGGGAGGGCAGAGATCTTCGCTGCGCTGCACAGAGCTTCGTGCCAGCCAAAAACCTTCGTAGGCCCTGGAGGTGAAAAAATGGTAGTAGCCTTCGGAAGTATTAACTTCAGGCTTCGGGATGAATACGCCCTTCAGTTTCCTGCTAAGGCCATCAATGCAAGATGGTATACCGACTGGATCATGAGATGGTTTTATGCCGAAGTTGGGGCGAGTAACCGTCTAGCTGGACCTCTGAAAGACATCAACTTCCGGAAGGAAGCCTTAGTGCATCCAGACCAAGGCCAGCTCGAAGCTCGCATTAGCTTACTTCAGAAGATTAGTCGAAGGTTGAGCATGCGAGACTTAGCCGAAGAGTTCCTCGGATTACAAATCCCTCCGCTGATGGCCAACTGGCCTATCATCTTCGAAGAGGATTCGGAAGGTGGTCTCCGAAAAATTACTTCGACTTCGAGCCCTGCAGGTAACTTCGAAAACAACATATATTATGCATATTCATTCGAAGGAGTAACTAACTTAACTCATTTTTTAGCTTCTTCAGCCCCTATAACTTCGGAGCAAATCATACGGGCTTCGGAGAAGATTTTGGGCGCTCCAACTCCGACCGAAAAGGAATGGAGAATCAAGTTGGTTGGGAGTTGGGAAACATTTAACAGAGTGTGGGGAATGCTGGAAATCGTTCCGCCCCCTTTGATGGATTGGGTGCCTTCGGAGAAAGGACCCAATAAGAGGAAAGCCGAAGCTGGGACTTCGAGCTCCGCCAAGACTCCGGTCAAGAAGGTGGCTCGAAAGCCAAAGAACCTTGCACCTTCGAGTCCAAGGGCTTCAGTCTCTGATTCCCAAGAGGACGAAGGCAGGTTGCTTGTGCAGCTGATTGACGAAGATGCATCCCAAAGGACTGCACAAGTTGAAGTACCTACGAACGTGCCGGAGTCTCAAGAGAACCTTGAGCAAACAAGGACTTCGGCAGTTCAAGAGGATTTACCTCAGGACGAAGTTCCTGTGGATGAGAGTGGAGTCGAAGTCACTATGGCTTCGATTCCTGACGAAGCAACAAGGACTGTTCAGGAAAATGTTCCTGCAGTCGAGGATTTGATGGCTGACTCGGACAAAGATCTCACCTTCGATCCGCCAAGCAGTCCAATGATTACCCGTCGCCAGAATGTCGAAGGTATACTTCGAATAATTCTTTTATGTTTATTTAGCGTATTTATACAATGTATAATACCTTTGTTTTTACAGAGTCCACTTCTGTGGAAGAGGTTCGTCCGGAAGATACAATCCCTGGACCTTCGACAACTTCGGAGCAAATCCAAAGAGCCACTCAGATGGGGCCTGGAAGAGGCAAAAGAAAGATAGACTCCCTCCTAGTTGTGAGCTCCGGATCAACTCCGTCTGAATCAACAGACGAGAGCCAATCTATCGAGGGGGGCCAGTCTCCGGGGGCTCCGAAGACTACCACTCAACACTCCGAGCCTTCGCCAAACGAAGACGACCAACAAGCTATAAGTATGCTCCCCCTTATAGCTCCTTTCTTAGAGCGAAGAACTGGTCTTCGGACTTTGCTCGAGCCTTTGGATCGATCTAGTCGCGACATTGGGGAGACGAACTTGGTGGCCATTCTGAGCGAGGCGGAAAGCTCGGAGCTTAACGCTGCTATGGAACGCGCAGCCTACCAGGTACGAAGCATCTGTGAAATAACATCGAATTTACATACAAATAATTTCTTACCTTGATTTTTTCTTTTCGCAGCAAACAGTCTTGGCCCGAGCTGCAAATATATCAAATGAACGAGAAATCACTCGCCTTCGAGAGGGAAATGGAACTCTTCAACGGAATCTCACTATCTCTGAAGGCCGAGTGGTTCAAATGGACAACATAGTGTCAACGGAGCGCAGGGCCAGACAAGGCTTGGAGGCTGCGAACAAGGAGCTCGAAGCAGAAAGAATTGTGCTTCGAGCAGAAGTTGAAAGAATGCGGGCAGAACACGCTACTGCGGGGACCGAGCTTGTTAGGCTCCGAGAGGAAGCTAGCCAGCTTTTGAATCAAAAGAATTCCTTAACTACAGAGGCTGCTAGACTTTCCGGAGTTCTGGGAGAGCTAACATCGGAGAAGGATGCGCTGATCGAAGATAAACTGAAGTCCGAGAAGGTAGCTGCGGAGGTTATGGATCAACTGCTAGGCGTTCTGGAGTACTTTGGTACCACCGGGACGCTTCCTTCTGATGACAACATTTCCCTTCTGTGCCGGTTGAAAAGGATTCAAGGAGTGGCGAAGCAGATGAAGAGAGTAGGCATTCGCTACGGAGAACTCTCTGGACAAGTGGCTGTTGTTGGCCTACTTCGTTACTACGAGGATCTGGGCCGATCGATAACTCCGAGCGCAGGAGAGGGCCCAATTACCTTCGATGGTGAGCAGCTTCTGACTCCTTCCGAAGGTGTGGCCGCTGCCTGGCAAGCCTTCCAAACTTCGTGGAGAGCCGAAGGTCGCTCTGCGATCAAGGCTTGGATTGACGAAGGACAACGCCAGAAGCAAGCTCGGATCCAAGCTTCGAGCAGTCAGCCTCCTCCAAACCCGCAGGTTTAGATATGTCTTAGGATTTTTGACTATGTAAAGCTTTGTGCTTATGTACATTTATCAATGAAAATTTGTTTATCATGTTTTTAGGCTTTGCCTCATATGGAAGATATCGAAGTGTTAGATATTAACGACGAACTTCGCTCACTATGGGCTACCTTCGGTCTTTTAAAAGTTTACAAGCGCCCTCGATTTTTAGTTCCTCGAGATAGCTCCGGTGCAATTACGCCCAAAGTAAGCAAAGATATACTATCTTATATTAAAGAGGAAGAAAAAGAGGTTAACTTGGAAACTTCGTCTTCTGAAGATGTTATATGGTCCGAAGACGAAGATGAAGTTCGAAGTAAAAAGCCTGAAGAACTTGGAAGCTGGGAAAGGAGCCCCGAACGGGTTCGAACTTGGGCCGAGCTTCAACAAGAATAGAAGGACTTTAGAGCTTCGAAGTGAGGCAAGAGAGTTAAACGTAAAGTTATTAGAACTCCCGGCACTGGAACTAGTCGTTCCAACCCTAGCTCTAGAGATCGAAGAGGTCTTCGATTCCTTCTTGGTATATATACCAATTTTTCATGATGTAATCTGTAAACATATTCGTTCGAATAATGAATACCGATTTAAATTTTTCTCCTTATTTACTAGCCCCTCTTTGGGTATAAGCAACTTCGAACTGTATTCAAAGATGGTTATGCGCAAAGAAAAACTTTGGAGTACAATTTTTTGGGGTTCGGAGCCCCTTTTCAATTTAAAGATCTTTTAAAATCTTATAAAATGTCTTCGACTATTTGTAGTATGAAGAATGGCAACTTAGTACCCTTTGTCTTTTGAAAGAAATCACTTGAGATAACTTCGAGGACACTTTAGTGTCTTAGATAACTTGTCACTTTGGACTATGTTAACAGACATTCGAAGCTCATGGCTCAAACTCTGTTTTGCTTTTGCCACCTTCGGCTCTTTTTTGCGAACTCTGTCAAACCAGTGGTTCGGAGTTCGTAGTGGTCTCTTTGGACTCTTTTTACGGATGTCTACAAGCCAGTGTCTTGGACTCCACATGGTTTGGCCACGTTTGGCTCTTTTTACGGATGTCTACCAGCCAATGGCTTGGACTCCGCATATTTTGGCCACCTTCGGCTCTTTTTACGGGTGTCTACCAGCCAATGGCTTGGACTCCGTATGATGTGGTTTTGGGCTCTTTTACGGATGCCTACAAGCCGGTGGCTTGGACTCTGGATTATGTCAGCCCCCACGTCAGAAACTTCGAACCAATGATTCGAAGTCCGAAAATATGATTCAGCTTTATGACACTTCCCTCTCGGTCAACCCCGCGGTTCCAGTGCGTCCACTTGGAAGCTGGAGGTTTATGAGGGGAAGGCACTATCTGAACCATATGCTTTATTAATTCAGAAGATGATTACAAGTGGTTTACAAGGAGTCCTTATGCAAAGTATCGCTTTAGGTGCTCCGCGTGCCAAGTATGTGCTAATTCTTCACCTTCTAAATTAGCTAATTTAAAAGAGAGAGGGCGTCCTGAACGAACAATTAAGTATGGACCTTCCCATTTATTTCCTAATTTCCCTGGCGCTATAATGCTTCGCAGAACAAGATGACCCGGTCTAAGTTCATTGATATTAACCTTCGGGTCATACCAAGCCTTCGTCTGCTGGTGATAATTTGATAAATTGGCCACAGCTCGAAGTCTTGTTTCTTCTAATAAATTTAGCGAAGCTTGTCTTTCTTCTTCAATCTCCGGTTCGATGCTGCGAAGTGATCCTCCTTTGAGCTCCGTTGGAGTCATAGCTTCATCTCCGAATAGTAATCTGAATGGAGTAAAACCTGTGGACCTTGTTTGCGTAGTCCGAATGGAGCACAAAATCTTCGGAAGTTCTTCGGTCCACAGTCCTTTTGCTAATCCTACTATCTTTCGATTTAGCCCTGACAAAATATTTCCATTTGCTCTTTCTACAGCTCCATTAGACTAAGGATGCCTCACGGCAGCAAAACATAATTGGATGCCTAGATCTTCGCAAAACTTCTTGAAAGGTTCTGCATCGAACTGTGTTCCATTATCAACTGTGAGTTGTCTAGGCACTCCGAACCGGCAAATGATATTCTTCCAAAAGAATTTCTGTACATTATTCGAAGTGATAGCTGTTAAGGGCTCTGCTTCTACCCACTTAGAAAAATATTCAATAGCTACCACTGCGAACTTTAAATTTCCCTTAGCTACTGGAAAGGGACCAATTAAATCCATACCCCATCTGGCCATAGGCCATACCGGAGCAATAACTTGAAGAGCTGTTGGTGGGCGATGACTTCGTCGACCCATCCACTGACATCCTTGACAAGTGCGGACCAACCTCTCCACATCAGCTGTTATTGTAGGCCAATAAAGCCCCTGGCGAAGTGTTTTTCCTGCCAAAGCTCGAGGGGCTAAATGGCTACCGCAAAGGCCTTCATGAATTTCTCGAAGAATTTCTTGACCTTCGGCTTGAGATATACATCGGAGTAGAGGGGAACATACTCCGGCCTTGTATAAAATACCGTTGATTATTTGATAATTTCTAGCCCTGAGTTTCAATCTTGAAAGCTGTGGCTCTTCAGGCAAATTTGTCCCTCCTTGTAAAAGTTCCATGATTGAATTTTTCCAATCTGCACTTGGAATGCAAAGAATCTCTGCAGAGGGAATTTGTAGCACCAAAGGTGTACTGAGCTCCTCATAGAAAGCTTCTTCTGGTACATCCACAGCTCCGGCTGTAGCTTTTGCTAAGATGTCCGCTTGCACATTTTCTGCTCTCGGTATACTCCGAATGGAAATACCCTTGAAGTGTGCTTCGATCTTACGGATTTCTTCTAAGTACTTTGCAAGCTGTGGATGTCGAACTTGAAAACTTTTATCTACGTGCCCTGCTACTATTTGAGAATCTGTCTTTATAACAACTCTTGTAGCCCCTAGAGCACGTGCTTTTCGGAGTCCCAGTAAAATTCCTTCACACTCCGCTATATTATTGGTAGAGTTAAAGTTGAGTCTTGCGGAGTACATTGCTCTTTGCCCTAAAGGCGAAATCAACACTGCTCCAACGCCTGCTCCGGATGCTTGGAAAGCCCCATCGGAATAAACAGTCCAAACTCCGTCACTTGACTTCTCTGGAACCAAAGTTGCAGGTGGAGTCCATTCTGCTACAAAATCTGCTAAGACTTGTGATTTGATTGCTGTCCTTGCCAGAAAAGATATGCCGAAGGGTGCTAGCTCAACTGCCCACTTCCCAATCCTTCCAGTGGAATCCTTACTTCGGAGCATATCTCCCAAAGGATACGAAGTTGGTACAATTACATTGTGAGCCAAAAAATAATGTCTTAATTTCCTCGAAGCCATTATCAGAGCATAAACGAACTTTTCGAGTTCGGAGTACCTTGTCTTCGCTCCTGATAATGCTTCGGACACAAAATAAACAGGATTTTGCACCAACTTCCCATTGAAATCCATTTCTCTGACAAGGACTGCACTGACAGCAGAACCTGTAGCTGCAAGGTAAAGGAGTAGGGTTTCGTCCGCAGTAGGTACCGTGAGTGTAGCGAGATTACTGAGATACTCTTTAATATCTTCGAAGCTTTTCTGACACTCCGGTGTCCATGCAAAATCTTCGGATCCTTTCAGTGCTTTAAATATAGGCAACCTTCTCTCCGCAGACCTTGCTAAAAACCTGCTAAGTGCTGCCAAACGTCCAGTCAGCTTTTGCACTTGCTTTAAATTTTTCGGAGGAGCCATCTTTTGTAGCGCAGTTATTTGAGTAGGGCTAGCTTCAATCCCCCTGCTTGAAACTAAATACCCTAACAACTTCCCAGCCTTAGCCCCGAAGATACATTTTTCGGGGTTAAGACGGATCCCACATGCCCGAAGGCTATTAAATGTTTCTGCTAAGTCTAGGCTATGTTGGTGCTTTAAAGCACTCTTTATTACAATATCATCCATATAGGCCTCCACATTGCGACCTAATTGATGACCTAGAGCCTTAGCAACTAACCTCGAAAAAGTAGCCCCGGCATTTCTTAAGCCAAAGGGCATTCTTACATAACAAAAGACTCCCGAGGGAGTTACGAAGCTTGTCTTGATCTCATCTTCGCGCTTCAACCATATTTGATGATAACCAGAATACGCGTCAAGGAAGCTTAATAACTCCGAACCTGCGGTGGAGTCGACCAATTGATCAATTTGGGGCATGGGGTAGGGGTCACGAGGGCATGCTTTATTCAAGGATGTGAAATCAATGCACATGCGCCACTTTCCGGAAGATTTCTTTTTGACGAAGAATAGGTTGGCTAACCATTCTGTGTGAGCAACTTCTCTGATAATCCCAGCCTTCAACAATTTTTCAACTTTGTCCTTCGCCAGAACAGCTCTTTCTGCAGACATTTTTCGGAGCCCTTGCCGAACAGGCCGGGCCTTCGGGTTTACAAGCAAACTATGTTCAATGATATCCCGATCGACTCCGATGATATCTTCGTCAGACCAAGCGAAGACATCTAAATTCTCTTCCACCACCTTTTCCAAGGAGGTTGCAACTTCTGGAGGTAAATCTTTACCAAATTGAAATGTATATTCTTTACCATCTTTAACAATAACCTTCGCAGCAATCTCTCCTTCAGGACTTGGTCTTGGGAAGGATTTCTTCGAAGACTCAGAAGGAGCTGAAAAATTTTCTTGATCATCTTGCATGCTATTTACTTGTCTTGGATCAAGAGGGGGGCCATGACCATATTCCGCTCTTCGGGCGGTAGCTTGATCTCCGAAGATAGTAAGGACTCCTGCTTGCGTGGGCATCTTCATACACAAATAATTGTGATATGCCACAGCTCCGAACTGGTTTAGCATGCCTCTTCTGAAGATGACGTTGTAGGCATATGGGGCATCTACAACATCGAAGATTACTTCTTCTGTCCTGGCTAACAGTCCTTCTCCGAAGGTAACTTCTAGGCCTATTTGGCCGAGTGCATCAAGCGGAGGTCCTACGAAGCCTTGCAAAGGACGAGCCGCTGGAAGAAGGTGCTTTCTGGAGATGCACAATTGATCGAAGGCTTGAACAAAAATAATGTCTGCCGAACTACCTCCGTCAATCAACACTCTTCGAACCTCAGTTCCTGCAATATCAGCAGTAATAACAAGTGGGTCTGCATGTGGAAATTTAATGCCAGCTGCATCCTCCGCAGAAAAAGATATTGGTACATGAGACCATTCCGGCATAGCAGCTGCAAATGACGAAGTCCCAATGTGGCCCACCTCTCTGACATACTCTCTTCTCTGCCTTTTTGACATACTTCCGAGGGTACCTCCTCCGGAGATGGGGAGGACTACTCTTTTTCCTCGGTCTTGCCCTTCTTCTTGCTTTGGAGGTGGCATAACATTGGCCACCGAAGGGCGTCTTGCGGCTTCGAAGTTCTCTATCTGGGCCACAGCCTGAACAGGCTCTTGGCGGACATCAGCTGGAACTCGGTCAGTAGTACCTCGACCCGAAGTTCTTTCTAGATATTCTCCTCTCAGAGTAGGTATAGCCTTGCAAGTATCAGATGCGTGGCTTCGGTTTTCACCATGAATACAGCAGAAAAGGGTCTGGCCTTTACCAGCCATTTTCCCTGGCGGCCTCCAGCCGCTGACCTTGTTCCCTGAAGGTTGTGGAGCTCTCTGTGTGAACTTTTGCGAGGGTGCAATATTCAGGACTTCAGAATGGGGATGCTTTTGCCCCCTTCTCCTATCATGCTGAGCTTCGAAGACTGGTTCCCTTGGCTGTGCCGAAGTTTTTACTTCCACTTTTACTTCCTGTAGTATTGATGGAGTAGTTGCAGTCCTTCGAAGCCAACCTTCTTCCGACCTCGCATATTCTTCAAAGTATGACATTAACTGAGAAACAGAAGATATGCTTTTTCGGTGAAGTTTATCAAGGAGGCCTTGATGAATGACACCTTCCCGAGCTGCGTCAACTACTGAAGATGTAGACAACCCTTGGATCTGCGACTTCGTATGAGCGAAGCGCTTAAAATATTGCCTCAATGTCTCTCCAGGGAGTTGCTTCACCTGGAAAAGACTTCCCGTCGACATTGGAGGCACGAAGGTGCCTTGAAAATTGCTTACGAACTTCTTCTTCAGCTGCCCCCATGAATTAATTGATCCTGGCTTCAAAGACCAGAACCACCTTAATGCCACTCCTTGAAGAGCTAGGGGGAAGCATTTTGCCATGGTATCTCGAACTCCTCCACTAGCTTCAATTGCTAGAGCATAAGAACGGACAAATTCTCCTGGATCTTCATCTTCGGCATACTTGCAAAGCTTCGAAGTCTTGAACTTCGGATCGAAGCGAACCTTTTGCAGTTCAGGATGCAGCGGAGATTCAGTATCAAAGGAGGTGTTCTCAGGGGCTTCGGGATAGATGGGTTCGTCGTCTTCAGGCACTTCAGGAATAGCTGGGATGGCTTGAGAGCGAAGCCTATTCGCAGCTTCTTGCCGCCATCTCGCTACTTCGGCTTGGAGACTGGCCATTTGAGCGGCCACATCACAAAGACTATCTTCATCTCCTCCGGAAGGATCTTCCGGGTCTTGAGAACTGAGAGGATCAGTTCGGAGTGGAACTTGAGGTGTGAGAGGAACTCCGGGTGGTTGAAGTATAGACGGAGTTGGAGGAGGGACTCTGTATGCTCGAGGAATGGGAACTCCTTCCGGAGTTTGAGGTGGAGGAAACGTCGAAGGTCCTCCGACCTCAACAGTGTAGGAAGGTACCTCTCCGGAGGTCCGAGGGGACCTCCGAACAGGGTTACGAGGTGCGCTCCGCTTAGGAGGCATGATGTAATAAGTTGGTAGAGAACGAAGTTTCTTGGACTAGGTTCCCCACGGACGGCGCCAACTGTTGGCGTAAAAGATTACGCTAACAGGTTTCTGAAGATTAGAAACTAACAAACAAAGTGTTTGTGAAGTGAACAGTTCTAAGCCTCCGAAAGGATAATAACTTAGAATAGTTCAAATGTGTGTATTGAATAACTTGTATTCGGTCCCTATTACAGGGTGAAACGGGGGGTATTTATAGGCCCAAACATTAAGGAAAAGACCTATTTACCCCTCTATTACAACCGACATAGTGGAAACTATTCGGTACCCTTAATAGGGCTAAAATGGTAAAAGACTAATCTAATGAGAAAGAAGATAAGTCTTCCATCTTAGCTGGCAAAAAAGATCTCAGAAAAGTCCATGTTCGAAGATATACTCCGAACTAAGGTCCATCTTCATACTTCGGGCTTGACTCAAGGCATCTCCGAAGATGCATGTTGGAAACCTTCGAATGCATTGTCTGCCTTTATGCTGTTACTGCATTAACCCTGAGGATGGAATATTTTCCCCCGACAATCCCCCACCTGACGGAAGATCGGGCACCCCCCTCCTTCATCAAGTTGTATTAGAGCTTGTTTTACCATCAGGTTCATGTATCTTAGATTAGATTGATTTCATATTCATCCCATAGTCTACGAAAAAGCCAATAAAAAATTTGTAGTCGTAGGTTTCCACCAATCCAAGACCATCCCTAGCATTTGCACATTTTGGTTTTAGAGTCTGTATTATTGAGTTTGTGTCCTTGGTCAAGTCCGGTTGTTGTTTAGTATTGTGATCCTTTTTCTAAATCCCTCATATTAGCCAGCACCCATAAATCCCCTTTGATTTGCAATTCGCGTCCGAACTAGAACCTCAAAACATTGATTTAGACTGCCTTTGATAAAACAATATATCTTTTGCATACGGACTCAGAATAAGGCAAATAAATAAATTTTCGAAATTTACAGAAAAAGTTAGGTGTAAGTTTTCCTAGCTTGCTAGGTTCGCTGATTTTAGTTTTTCCAAATTATGCCGGAAAGATCGATGTTTCCAACCCCGAAATTTCATGCCTAGATTTTTCAGTTCATCTTTATTTGCCTACATAGCACTTCTTTGCAGCAAAATTGTGTCACATCCTCTTGGTTTGTCTTCTTTGTGCTCCTAGTCAAAAAAAGAAGTGTAAAAAAAGAGTTCAAGAAAAAAAGTTAAAAATATCAAAAAAATATCAAAAAAATGGGAGCACTTAGGGACAAGTTTGGAAGATATTAGTTTTGTGTGGTGCTGTTTTTGGCACTGTTCTGTGCTGATTTTGTGGGATCAAAATAGACGACTAGAGGGGGGTGAATAGGCTCCTTGAAAAATTCTTGCGAATTGATGGTCTGATCAGATCACCCAACACACCCCTAAAAGATTGCAGAAGCATAATTGATGATTACAAATAAGAATTCAGACTAAGAATACTAAAATTTGAAATCTTCCTCTTAATTGGAGTTTGAAATACTGAAATGCTTCTGTCGGAGATTGATTTGCCGATTTACAGTTTCTTAATCGGTAACTGAAGTTCCGACAGAAGACTGTCGGCTGTTGAAGTTTAGACAGTGTTCAGACTTAGCAAAAAACAGCTAAAACATAATTGCTTTAGAGAAAACTTGTTCTGGATAACCTTTTTGCCCAATCTGTGTTCACTTTCTCATAAACATCCAAGTAGTAATCTCAGAGAACAAATCAATTTCTAGCTTAGGTGTTATGGAAGATGATGAGGACATCACTTCACATGATACACACATGGAGTCTCCACCTACAATTCAGTCCCGTGCCCGTCGCTTGAACTATGAGGTTAATTCTTTCCTTAGCAACTATTTCAATATTTGTTTGGATGGGATGCTACTGAATACTAGTGATATTTTGTTGCTTAGGAACATGGGAGATGGAATAGAAGAGTTGGACTTGAAGACGGAGCCGCACGGATGTTTGAAGTCAAGATTTCGCTGGTTCGGACTACGTCGACCACCCTGCACCAAAATGGCCATAACTTCTTCATACAAAGTCCGATTGGTGCGTTCTTTGACTTTTTTGGAAAGCTGAGGAGAAGACGGATCGTTTGCCGTTGGTTTCACCTCATTTGGAGTCTCGAGTCGTCCTGTGTATTTAAAACAGTACTGCGTGACAGAACTGGGCCATGTTGGCCATAATCTGAGTCTGTACGTCTTCTAGCCCACAGCCCAAGTCTGTTCCCCTTCCACAGGCCGCCGCCCTATATATCCTCACGCCAGCCACTTCTAGGGTTAGGTTTTGCTTTGTTGCATCTACACTGTTGTGTTTAGATCCCGCCTCTTGCGCCGGACCGATTGGCTGCCGCATTGGCGTTTGTGAAACCTCAACTTATATTCGTTTGTCTGCGATTTGGCATTCGATTTGTATCCTTCCTGTTCTTGCTTGTGTTCTTGGGTTCGCTTGCAGGAATTAGCCTTCGTGGCGAGGTCAATCGCGTTCTGCGTGGTTGATAACCAACGGAGACAGTGGTGTAACGATTGCAAGGTTTTGATCCGCCGGACCGGAGCCTTGGATCGCCAACGTCGAGATTCTCCACCAACCCAAGTTTATCCCTTACCTAGCGGAAGATCGGGACCAATCCCCCATCAGCTGGTATCAGAGCTCAGATTTCCCGTTAGGTAATTTCGATCTACTTTTGTTTTTACCCTGAGTCCAGAAAACCGCACCAAAAAAATTCCCCACCGAGAACCCCTTTGTGCCTTGCGATTTTAATTTCAGTTTTAACTTTGTTGAGTTCGTGTTCTTGGTCGAGTCTTGTTGCTGGTTTAGTCATCCCTCTGTGTCGTTTGAGTAGTAGTCGTTCTTGTGTCTCAAAAAAAAAAATTCCCCACCGAAAAACCCCATTCCGCAACCCTACTTTGTTTTCCACATCCAGTTTTGTGACCCCCCTTCGGTAAAACAGGCATAACTTTTCGCTCGTTTGGCAGAAAAATCTGAAATTTTTTGAGCGTGTTCCTGACCCAATTTGGAGGTACCCTGTCATTGACGCGGGTTGGATCTGCGAATGTGAAAACATGCAAAAATCGCGCCGAACGAGAACGGAACGGTTATAAAAGAGGAAAGCGATCAGCTGTGAAAAGTTTTTATAGAGCTTCTGTGCTTCAACATTTCCACACACAAGAAAGCGATCAGCGGTGAAAAGTTTTTATAGAGCTTATGTGCTTCACCCTTCCTCTCTAAAAATCTTTAGTGTTCCATCAATGGTGAGAACCAGTGCAAAAGTGCTGACGATGATGGTGACCTTGACACAGCGGCAAGCTTGGGCCACATATGTGGCAGTAGCAATTGCGGGAGCTCCGTGGGGCTCCTGCCCCAAGGATCCGCGAGAACTCTGCCCACCATCAAAGAAGCCATTGAAGCAGACATTTTTTCTTGGGCGATCGAACAGAACAGCGGAGTCCATCGAAGAAGCGGTGAGCGGCAAGTTGTGACCAAGATTGAGGACTCGGATCCCTGAAGAAGAAGTGATACCAGTACCGAGGAGCGGAGAATTAGTCGTCTTCGAAGCTTTGTTTGAAGCAGGACATGGACTACCTTTGATTGATTTCTTGACAGAAGTTCTAGAGATGTTCCATGTCACCCTGCCACAGTTGTCTCCGAATGCCATAGCTAGGATGGCAATCTTCGAGTGGGCCCTCCGAGCCGAAGGGTGTGAAGGAAGGTCAAAAGTGTTCGCGTCGACCCACAAAGCTTCGTTCCAACCCAAACCACACGACGGGCCCAGAAACTCCAGCCTTCGGAAGCATCAATTTTTAGCTCTAGAAGAGGCACTTGAAGAATTTTCCAGCAAAAGCGAACAACGACCAGTGGTATTCCAATTGGATACTCTGGTGGTTCTATGCCGAGGTTGTAGAAGACTCTAACCTGGTGGGGCCCCTGCAAGAGATATGGTACAGGCGGGAGGCGGAGGTGACTCCGGACTCAAGTATGCTCTCAACATGACTTGGGTTGTTGTCTTCAGTGGCCAAGCACATGAGTATGTGAGACTTGGTGGAGGAGTTCATCGCCCTCTGGATACCTCCACTCTAGGCCAATTGGCCTATTGTTTTCCAGAACGCTTCAGAGGGGGAGCTTCAAGCTCTAGCTAATACTTCAATATATTTCCTACATTCAGATTAGCCATATAGAGTATCTGTAGTTTTCTTAACATATTGTTACCTTATTTCAGTGGATCCATTAGCGCTAGCTCCGGAGCAAATAGCTCAGGCTACGGAGAGGGTACTCACGGCCCCTACTACAGTAGAGAATAAGCGGAGGATTGAGCTGGTTGGGAACTAGGAACGCTCCAACCAAGTGTAGAGCACGGTCGGAATTGAAGCTCCTTCGCTTCCAAGCTTCGACCCAACAGGTATGGTCTCTCGAAAGAGAAAAGCTACTGCTGGGACATCTAAGGCTGTGAGGACTCCAGATGGGAAGGGAACTTGAAACTCTACTGCTGGAAGGTGGCGAAGGGGATTCTTGGGTTGAGACCAAGGATCCACCTCGGGTGGAAGTCGAAGCCACGCCGACGGCCGAAGAGGTGGTGGTGATCCACGCAGAACCCGTGGGGGTTCAGGGAATGGAGTCGGAAGGTCTCGGTTCACCACTGATCGGAGTAGTGGTGACGGAGGTACGGGCCTCGACGTCTACAACTCCAGCCAAAACTTTGGGGGAGAGCATCGAGGAATACCTCAGAATGTAAGAATATCTGGGGGACCTCGTAATCCTCCCTCAAAACCTAGACGGAGGTAATCCTCCCTCGAATTTTGTGAAGCATACTTGGGGAGCAAGGTGTACGGAGCCCACGGGGTCCCTACCAAATTATATGGCGGAGGCATTGGTTGTTCCAGTGGCTTCGCCCACTATGAGCCGAACCCATTACCTAGAGGGGGGTTCGGCTAGGTTGATGGTATTTCGGACCATATCAGCGAAGGGTCCTGCCAGGCCAGAGGTATGTTTGGCCATTGCGGGCCAAAGCCTCCAACCGGAGGGTTTGTCCAAAGTGGAGCTGAGTTCGGCCATTGGAGCCCAAACTCGGTGTGCGAAGGGTTCAGCCATCGAGTCTTGAACTCGTTGTGCGGAGGGTTCGGCCACTGGGGTCCGAAGCCACTGTAGGGAGTGTTCGGACACTATGGCCTGAAGCAACCATGCAGAGGGTTCAGCCATTGTGGTCTGAAGCCATCCTCCGACTGTTTTGGCCCCTTCGGTTGACTTGGCTTTTTTGTGCGAGGGGCTGTTTCCTTAGCCTTTCTCTAGTGCTTGTTCAACAACATCTGATATGTCACCTTCAACTTCTTGCAAGCCCTAGCCGAAGGAGACGTGTTGACATTCCATTTCCACACTCCTACTTCAGGGTTCTTAGGTACGAGTGTGCATGTACACGATTCTCCAATAATGACCGCTTTCGCTTTAGTTGACTCGGCCTGCTCTGGCCGAATCAGCACCCTCATCTCGTTGAGGTCAACGGTGTTCACGGAAAAGGGGTCTTTGTCCAGCTTCATCTTTGGACTAGGGTCTATTTTCAATCATCCTTCCTCTATGGCTGATTGGACCTGTCGACGAAAAACATTGCAGTCATTAGTATAATGTGAATGCGAATCATAGCACTTACAGTAGGGGCATTTCTTTAGATCGTCGGTAGATGGGATGACTTGGCCTTTAGGCAACCTGAGAAGCTGGTTCTTCAAGAGGAAATCAAATATTTTATCACACTTAGTTATATCAAATGAGTATTTGACTTCACTGAGCCAATTCTTGGTTGGAGACGACCGTAACTCAGAGCAAGTATCGAGTTTGCTCTTAGTGTTCCATACCCATTCGGTCGCATACATGTCAATCAAATCCTCCTCTTCCTCCTATTCTTATTCATCGGAGTGTTCCATGATGTGGACTTCAGCCCTAGGCTTGTTAAATGTCTTAATAAACTTTTTATCCTTGGTTCAGCCTTCCTGGACTAGAGCCTGTTGTAAGACTTGGATAACTTCTAAAAAATGTTGGTTGTCTAGTCTCTCGTTAATTTCAGAGTGCAACCCACTGAAAGGCAGATCCGCCAAATCCCTTTCCGAAATATTAAGACTAAAACATCAGTTTCGGGTATCTCTAAAGCGCTTGATGTAATCAGAGACACTCTCGTTAGACTTCTGTCTAACCAATGTCAAGTGTGAAAGCCTAAGTTCTGTTTCACCCGTGTAAAAATAGTCATGGAACCTTTGTTCCAATTCAGCCCATGTTTGGACGGAGTTCAGCGGGAGCGTCGAAAACCATGTGAAAGCGGTGCCAGATAGCGAGAGGGAAAACAACCTAAGTTTTAAACCATCCAACCGACTAGCTTCTCCACACTGTGCTAGGAACTAGCTGACATGCTCTAGTGTGGTTTTTCTACCATCACCATCGAACTTGGTGAATTCAGGGACTCTGTAGCCACGAGGGTATGGTATAGTGTCGAAATGGTCGGGGTACGACTTCCGGTAAACCCTAGCTCGACCCCTTGGTACAAAACCGGTGCACTCCCTAAATAGTGCACAGATCCGCTCCTCAATGCCATCCTGGCCTACTGCCTGCGTGCGTCTCTCATGTGGGGGCATGACACATGGCAGTATGTTGATGTGTCAGCCATGGGGGTCTTCCTCATGTGTTGTCCCTAGGTATATGACGTGCTCAGGCCTATGCATTTGTGCTTGTGGTGCAGGCAATGCAAGAAGAACAAGAGCAGGTGTAGGTAGCGTGCAATAAACAGGATTATATTGGACATGCGTGTAGTGGCTTGTCTAGGCCGTATATGTTGGGGCTGGAGACATGATGGTCTTCCCAGTACTACCGTCGGTTCTGCTATATATGTGAGTTACCGGAGGTGCACTAGCGATTGGAGCTGGAGGAACAGCTTCGTTAAAGCCGAACGTTCTAAGTGTCTCCTCCACTTGAGAGCTAACTGTCGAATCTAAACGGTTGGCTAGCGAAGTGATAACAACTTGGTCTACTGATGCGGCTATTTTTTGCTCAATCTCTAAAGAAGATAAACGAGGCGATAATGGTGTTACCTGGGTCCGAGCGAGGTCGGGGACATTGACGTCGCGCTTGATGAAGATTGTGCATGTCTTGACGTAACTCCCAAGCATGAGGTCTTGGAGTGCCTTCACCTTTGCCTCAATCTCTGCTCGGTCTTCTGCCGGAATATCTTCAAGGGTAGGCATCATGATGTTGCGGTTGTCGATATTTGTGCCTCCCAGGGGATCCATCGGCATTGCTGACATAGTAGTCATTGCAGATGAGCTTGCGGCTGATGTAGATGTACCCGTCAAGTTGGCGTAGCCTTCCCCATCGGAGTCGCTGTTGGCGTAAAAGATTACGCTAACAGGTTTCTGAAGATTAGAAACTAACAAACGAAGTGTTTGCGAAGGAAACTATTCCAAGCCTCCGAAAGGATAATAACTTAGAATAGTTTGAAAGTGTGTATTGAATAACTTGTATTCGGTCCGTATTACAAGGTTAAACGGGGGGTATTTATAGGCCCAAACATTAAGGAAAAGACCTTTTTACCCCTCTATTACAACCGACATAGTGGAAACTATTCGGTACCCTTAATAGGGCTAAAATGGTAAAAGACTAATCTAATGAGAAAGAAGATAAGTCTTCCATCTTAGCTGGCAAAGAAGTTCTCGGAAGAGTCCAAGTTCGAAGATATACTCCGAACTAAAGCCCGTCATCATACTTCGAACTTGACTTGACGCATCTCCGAAATTATATGTTGGAAGTCTTCGTCTTAATCACCAGTCTTTATCTCGTCACTGCAATAACCCTGAAGATGGAATATTTTCCCCCAACAGTAGCCCCTCGAATAAGCTTCTCCGCTAAATCTGTAATGTTAGGAGAGCAGTATAGGCAAGAAAAATAATCATGCGTAGGGGTTAGCAGATTTAAACCATCTCCGAACTACGTGGAGATGTAAACTTTGAATCAGTTTTTAATAAAATTACTTTCGAAGTAACTTAGAACTAACTCAAAAAGTCTGAAAGTCTTTTTAGACTTAGAAGAAATAGTCGTTAGCTTCTTTCTTCTAACGGAAGTTACGGAATGCTTTAATTTCGGAGCAAAGTAACGGTTGGAAATGTGAAACGACACAGGCAAACGGTAAAAAATCAGGGTCTGGGCTATAAATAGAGGGCACAAACCCTTCTTGAGTACCTTTTCACTGCTTTCGTGCAAACAAGCCATCACCCGAGCCCTAGCCGCCGTTTTTCCTCTGAAACAATCCACAAAATCCAATGGCGAAAACTAGTTTCAAGAGTCCTGGAGCGACTTCGACCTTGGCCCGGCAGCAAGCTGCTGCGGCGGCAGCGGCTGCATCATCGGCGATGGCAACTCCAAATCTTTCAGTGGCGGCAATGGCGCCGGTGGGAGGAAATCCCCAAAATGTCGGCCCCCAAGACCTCTTTCCAGCGTCGACGAAGTATACGGATCAGTCTTATCAACTGGGGCCGTCAACCTGCAGAAGGGAATCGCTTGCGGCTGAAGTAGAAGGCAAGATTAGTTCGGGGGTTATGATCCGCAAACCTGGGAAAGAAATCATTCCGTCACCAAGACCCGAAGAAGTGGTCGTCTTCGAAGCCTTCTTCGAAGCTGGTTTGGGGCTTCCGGCGATAGACTTCTTGGCGGAAGTATTAGACTTGTTCCACGTCACCCTCCCCCAACTCTCTCCGAATGCGGTAGCGCGTCTTGCCATCTTCGAATGGGCGTTGCGAGCCGAAGGTTGTGAAGGAAGGGCGGAGATCTTCGCAGCACTGCATAGAGCTTCATGCCAACCGAAGACCTTCGTAGGCCCCGGAGGTGAAAAGATGGTAGTAGCCTTTGGAAGCATCAACTTCAGACTCCGAGACGAGTATGCTCTTCGGTTTCCCGCTAAGGCCATCAATGCCAGATGGTATACCGATTGGATCCTGAAGTGGTTTTAGGCTGAAGTTGGGGCGAGTAACCGTCTAGCCGGACCTTTGCAAGACATCAACTTCCGAAAGGAAGCCCTTGTGCATCCAGATCCGGGTCAGCTCGAAGCTCGCCTCAGCTTACTTCAAAAAATCATTCATCGGTTGAGCATGCGAGACTTAGCCGAAGAATTCCTCGGGCTTCAAATCCCTCCCCTGATGGCCAACTGGCCAATCACTTTCGAAGAGGATTCGGAAGGTGGTCTTCGGAAAATTTCTTCAACTTCGAGTCCTGCAGGTAACTTCGAAAACAACATACTCTATGTATATTTATTCGAAGAATTAACGAACTTAACTCATTTTTCTGCTTCTTCAGCCCCTATAACTTCGGAGCAAATCGTACGAGCTTCGGAGAAGATTTTGGGCGTCCTAACTCCGCCCGAGAAAGAATGGAGAATCAAATTGGTTGGTAGTTGGGAGTGATCCAACCGAGTATGGGGGCTACTCTAAGTGGTTCCGCCCCCTTTGGTGGATTGGGTGCCTTCGGAGAAAGGGCCTAAGAAGAGGAAAGCCGAAGCTGGAACTTCGAGCTCTGCCAAGACTCCGATAAAGAAGGTAGCTCGAAAGCCAAGAATTCCTACGCCTTCGAGTCCAAGAGCTTCAATCTCCGATTCTCAAGAGGATGAAGGTAGATTGCTTGTGAGGCTGATTGACGAGGATGCAGCCCAACAAGATACACATATTGAAGATGCTGCGAGCGTGCCGGAGTCTCAAGTCAACCTCGAACCAGTGAGGACTCCGGCTGCTCAAGAAGATTTACCTCAAGAGGGAGTCTTAGAAAGAGCACCTGTAGATGAAAGCAGAGTCGGCGTTACTGCAGCTTCGATTCCGAGTGAAGTAACAATGGCTGTTCAAGGAGATGCTCCGACAGTCGAAGATTTGACTGTTGACTCTGACGAAGACCTTGCTTCGACCCTCCAAGCAGCCCAATGCTCACCCATCGCCAGAATGTCGAAGGTAAACTTTGCATAATTCTTTTTCCTGCAAAATTATACAATGTATAATACATTTGTTTTTACAGGATCCACTTCCATTGAAGAGGTCCGTCCCGAAGATACAATTCTTGGACCTTCGACAACTTCGGAGCCAATTCCAGGAGCCACTCAAATAGGGCCTGGAAAAGGCAAAGGGAAGATGAACCCCCTCCCTGCCCAAAGCTCAGGATCAACTCCGTCTGAGTCAACAGACGAGAGCCAATCTACTAAGGGGGGCCAGTCTACTGGGGCTCCGAAAACCACAGCTCAGCACTCCGGGCCTTCGCCTAGCGAAGATGACCAGCAAGCCTTGAGCATGCTCCCCCTTCTAGCTCCTTTCTTGGAGCGAAGAACTGGGCTTCGGACTTTGCTCGAACCTTTGGATCGAGCTAGTCGCGAAATCGGGGAGACGGACTTGGTGGCTATCTTGAGCGAGGCGGAGAGTTCGGAGCTTAACGCTGCCATGGAACGCGCAGCATACCAGGTACGAAGTATCTGCAAAACAACATCAAATATATACAAATAATTTCTTACCTTGGTTTTTTCTTTTTGTAGCAAATAGTCTTGGCCCGAGCTGCGAACATCTCAAATGAACGTGGAAGCGTTCGCCTTCGAGAGGAAAATGCAACTCTTCAACGAAATCTTACTATCTCCGAAGGTCAAGTGGCCCACATGAACAACATGGTTTCAACGGAGCGCAGGGCTAGACAAAGCTTGGAAGCTACGAACAAGGAGCTCGAAGCAGAAAAAATTGTGCTTCGAGCAGAAATTGAAAAGATGCGGGCGGAGCACGCTACTGCGGGGGCAGAGCTTGTTAGACTCCGAGAAGAAGCTAGCCAGCTACTGAATCAAAAGAATTCTTTGGCTACGGAGGCTGCTAGGCTCTCTGGAGTAGTAGGAGAGCTAACTTCGACGAAGGATGCATTAACTGAAGATAAGCTGAAGTCAGAGAAGGTAGCTGCAGAGGTCATGGACCAATTGCTAGGTGTTCTGGAGTACTTTGGTACTACTGGGACGCTTCCTTCGTATGACAACATCTCTCTGCTGCGCCGGCTGAAGAGGATCCAAGGAGCAGCGAAGCAAATGAAGACAGCAGGCATTTGGTACAGAGAAATCTCTAGACAAGTGTATGCTGTCGGCATACTTCGTTACTACGAAGATTTGGGCCGATCAATAACTCCGAGCGCAGGAGAGGGTCCCATTACCTTCGATGATGACCAGCTTCTTACTCCCTCCGAAGGTGTGGCCGCTGCTTGGCAAGCCTTTCAAACTTCATGGAGAGCCGAAGGTCGCTCTGCGATCAAGGCCTGGATTGACGAAGGACAACGCCAGAAGCAGGCTCGGTCTCAAACTTCGAGCAGTCAGCCTCCTCCAAACCCGCAGGTTTAGAATTACCTTAGGATCTTCAACTATGTAAAGCACTACGCTTTGTACATTTATGAATGAAGATTTGTTTATCATGTTTTTAGGCTTTGCCTCATATGGAAGATGTCGAAGTGTTAGATGTTAACGATGAACTCCGCTTATTATGGGCTACCTTCGATATCTTAAAACTTCACAAGCGCCCTCGATTTCTAGTTCCTCGAGATAGTTCCGGAGTGATTACGTCCAAAATAAGCAAAGATATATTATCTTGCATTAAAGAGGAAGAAAAAGAAGTTAACTTGGAAACTTCATCTTCTGAAAACATTATATGGTCCGAAGACGAAGATGAAGCTCAAGGTAAAAAGCCTGAAGAACTTGGAAGCTGGGAAAGGAGCCCCGAACGGCTTCGAACTTGGGCCGAGCTTCAGCAAGAACAAAAAGACTTTAGAGCTTCGAAGGGAGGCAGAAGAGTTAAACGCAAAGTTGTTAGAACTCCCGGCACTGGAACTAGTCGTTCCAACCCTAGCTCTAGAGATCGAAGAGGTCTTCGATTCCTTCTTTGTATAGATACTAATTTTTCATGATGTAATCATATTTGTTCGAATAATAAATATCGATTTAAAATTATCTCCCTATTTATTAGCCCCTCTTTGGGCGTAAGCAACTTCGAATTGTATTCAAAGATGGTTAGGCACAAAGAAAAACTTAGGAGTACAATTTTGGGGGTTCGGAGCCCCTCAATAATTTAAAGATCGACTAAAATATTATAAAATGTCTTCGACTATTTGTAGTCTGAAGATTGGCAACTTAGTACCTTATGTTTTTGAAAGAAATCACTTGAGATAACTTTCCGGACACTTTAGTGTCTTAGATAATTTGTCACTTTGGACTTTCTTAACAGACATTCGAAGCTCATGGCTCAAACTCTATTTTGTTTTGGCCTCCTTCGGCTCTTTTTTGTGAATTCTGTCAAACCAGTGGTTTGGAGTTTGCAGTGGTCTCTTTGGACTCTTTTTACGGATACCTACAAGCCGGTGGCTTGGGCTCCGCATTATTTGGTCTCTTTGGACTCTTTTTACGGATGTCTTCCAGCCGGTGGCTTGGACTCCGCATTCTGTGGTTTTCGGGCTCTTTTACGGATGTCTTCAAGCCGGTGGCTTGGACTCTAGATTATGTCAGCCCACCACCTCGGAAAATATTATTCAAATTAATGACACTTCCCTCTCGGTCAACTCCACGGTTCCAGTGCGTCCACTTGGAAGCTGGAAGTTTATGAGGGGTAGGCACTATCTGAACCATATGCTTTATTGATTCGAAAAGTGATTACAAATGATTACAAGGAGCCCTTATGCGAAGTATCGCTTTAAGTGCTCCGCATGCCAAGTATGTGCTAACTCTTCACCTTCCAAATTAGCTAATTTAAAAGAACCAGGACGTCCTGAACGAACAATTAAGTATGGACCTTCCCATTTATTTCCTAATTTTCCTGGTTCTATGATACTTCGCAAAATGAGATGACCCGGCCTAAGTTCATTAATCTTAACCTTCGGGTCAAACCAAGCCTTCATCTGTTGGTGATACTTTGATAAATTGGCCACAGCTCGAAGTCTTGTCTCCTCTATTAAATCCAGCGAAGCTTGTCTTTCTCCTTCTATTTCCAGTTCGGTGCTGCGAAGTGATCCTCCTTTGAGCTCTGTTGGTGTCATAGCTTCGTCTCCAAATAATAGTCTGAATGGAGTGAAACCCGTGGACCTGGTTTGAGTGGTCCAAATGGACCACAAAATCTTCGGAAGTTCTTCGGTCCAGGGTCCTTTTGCCAATCCTACTATCCTTCGATTTAGCCCTGACAAAATATTACCATTGGCTCTTTCTACAGCTCCATTAGACTGAGGATGTCTCACTGCAGCAAAACATAATTGGATGCCTAGCTCTTCGCAAAACTTCCTGAAAGGTTCTTCATCGAACTGTGTCCATTATCAACTATGAGTTGTCTAGGCACTCCGAACCGGCAAATGATACTCTTCCAAAAGAATTTTTGTACATTGTTCGAAGTGATAGCTGTTAAGGGCTCTGCTTCTACCCACTTAGAAAAATATTCAATAGCTACCACTGCGAACTTTAGATTTCCTTTTGCTGTTGGGAAGGGACCAATAAGATCCATACCCCATCTGGCCATGGGCCATACCGGAGCTATAAATTGAAGGGCTGTTGGTGGGCGATGACTCCTTCGTCCCATCCACTGACATCCTTGACAAGTGCGGACCAAGCTCTCCGCATCAGCTATTATTGTAGGCCAATAACGCCCCTGGCGAAGTGTTTTTCCTGCCAAAGCTCGAGGGGCCAAATGGCTACCGCAAAGTCCTTCATGGATTTCTCGAAGAATTTCTTGACCTTCGGCTTGAGATATACATCGAAGTAGAGGGGAACATACTCCGGCCTTGTATAAAATACCATTGATTATTTGATAATTCCGAGTTCTAAGCTTTAACCTTGAAAGTTGTGGCTCTTCGGACATATCTGCTTCTCCTTGCAATACTTTCATGATTGAGCTTCGCCAATCTGTACTTGGAATGCAAAGGACTTCTGCAGCAGGAATTTGTGGTACCGAAGGTGTATTAAGTTCTTCATAAAAAGCTTCTTCGGGTATATCCATAGCTCCGGCTGCAGCTTTCGCTAAGATGCCCGCTTGCATATTTTCTGCTCTAGGTATACATCGAATGGAAATCCCTTTAAATGCTGCTTCTATCTTTCGGATTTCTTCTAAGTACTCTGCAAGTTGCGGATGTCGGACTTGGAAACTCTTGTCCACGTGCCCTGCTACA
This sequence comes from Zizania palustris, assembly GCA_019279435.1. Lineage (NCBI taxonomy): Eukaryota > Viridiplantae > Streptophyta > Magnoliopsida > Poales > Poaceae > Zizania > Zizania palustris. Next base: position 99,911,821 of record JAAALK010000079.1, on the reverse strand, counting down.
ATCTGAGAATCTATTTTAATAACAACTCTTGTAGCCCCTAGAGCACGTGCCTTGCGAAGTCCCAACAGAATTCCTTCATACTCCACTGTATTATTGGTAGACTTAAAGTTGAGTCTTGCGGAGTACAAAGCCTTTTGCCCTGAAGGCGAAATTATCACAGCTCTGACACCTGCTCCAGATGCTTGAAAAGCTCCATCGGAGTAAATAGTCCAAATTTCTTCGCTTGGCTTCTCTGGAGCCCATATTGCAGGGGGAGTCCACTCTGCTACGAAGTCAGCCAATACTTGCGACTTAATTGCTATTCTTGCCAAGAAAGATATGCCGAAGGGTGCTAATTCAACAGCCCACTTCCCATTTCTTCCAGTGGAATCCTTACTTCGAAGCATATCTCCCAAAGGATACAAAGTTGGTACCAGAACATTATGTGCCAAAAAATAATGCCTTAGCTTCCTCGAAGCCATTATCAGAGCATAAACGAATTTCTCAAGCTCGGAATATCTTGTTTTTGCTCCGGACAATGCTTCGGACACAAAGTAAACTGGATTTTGTACCAACTTCCCGTCGACATCAATCTCTCTGACAAGAACTGCATTGACAGCAGAACCAGTAGCTGCAAGGTAGAGGAGTAGGGTTTCGTCCGCAATAGGCACCGTGAGTGTAGCAAGATTACTGAGATAATTTTTAATATCTTCGAAGCTCTTTTGACACTCCGGTGTCCATGCAAAATCTTCGGACCCTTTCAATGCTTTGAAAATAGGCAAACTTCTCTCCGCGGACCTTGCTAGAAATCTGCTAAGTGCTGCTAGATGACCTGTCAGCTTTTTCACTTGCTTCAAATTCTCTGGGAGAGCCATCTTTTGTAACGCAGTTATTTGAGTGGGGCTAGCTTCGATCCCTCTGCTTGAAACAAGGTACCCTAACAATTTTCTAGCCTGCGCCCCGAAGATACATTTTTCGGGGTTGAGACGGATCCCACATGCCCGAAGGCTATTAAATGTTTCTGCTAAGTCTAGGCTATGTTGGTGCTTAAAAGCACTCTTGATTACAATATCATCCATGTAGGCCTCTACATTACGACCTAGCTGATGACCTAGAGCCTTATCAATTAACCTCGAAAATGTAGCACCGGCATTTCTTAAGCCAAAGGGCATTCTTACATAACAAAAGACTCTTGAAGGAGTTACGAAGCTTGTCTTGATTTCATCTTCGCGCTTCAACCAAATTTGATGGTAGCCGGAATACGCGTTAAGGAAGCTTAATAACTCCGAACCAGCAGTGGAGTCGACCAACTGATCAATTCGGGGCATGGGGTAGGGGTCGCGGGGGCATGCTTTATTCAGAGATGTAAAATCAATACGCATGCGCCACTTCCCTGAAGATTTCTTCTTAACGAAGACTGGGTTGGCTAACCACTCCGTATGAGCCACTTCTCTGATAATCCCAGCCTTTAGTAACTTTTCAACTTCGTCTTTAGCAAGGACAGCTCTCTCCGCAGACATCTTCCGGAGTCCTTGCCTAACAGGTCGAGCCTTCGGGTTTACAAGTAAACTGTGTTCAATAATGTCCCGACTGACTCTGGTGATGTCTTCATCATACCAAGCAAACACATCCAAATTTTCCTCCGCTACTTTTTCTAAAGAGGCAGCAACTTCTGGAGGCAAGTCTTTACCAAATTGAAATGAATAATCCTTGTCATCTTTGACAATAATCTTCATTGCAATCTCTCCTTCAGGACTTGGTCTTGGGAAGGATCTTTTCGAGGATTCGCTAGGAGCAGAAAAAATCTCCGGATCATCTTGCACACTGTTTACTTGCCTTGGGTCAAGAGAAGGGCCATGACCGTACTCTGCCCTTCTTGCAGTGGCTTGATCTCCGAAGATAGTGAGTACTCCTGCTTGTGTGGGCATCTTCATACACAAGTAATTATGATGCGCCACAGCTCCGAATTGATTTAACATGCCTCTTCTGAAGATGACATTATATGCATATGGAGCATCTACAATGTCAAAGATCACTTCCTCTGTCCTGGTCATTAGCCCCCCTCCGAAAGTAACTTCCAGGCCAATTTGGCCGAGGGCATCAAGAGGGGGTCCTGCAAACCCTTGCAAAGGACGGGCTGCTGGGAGAAGATGCTTTCTGGAAATACAGAGTTGGTCAAAAGCTTGGACAAAAATAATATCCGCCGAACTCCCTCCGTCAACTAGCACTCTCCGAACCTCAGTTCCTGCTATGTCAGCAGTGATGACAAGTGGGTCTGCATGTGGGAATTTAACACCAACTGCATCATCTGCGGAGAAAGATATTGGCACATGAGACCATTCGGGCATAGCAGCTGCAGATGAAGAGGTTCCAATATGGCCCACCTCTCTGACATACTCTCTTCTCTGCCTCTTTGACATACTTCCTAGAGTACCTCCTCCGGAGATGGGGAGGACTACTCTTTTTCCTCGGTCTTGCCCCTCTTCTTGCTTCGGAGGTGGCATAATATTGACCACTGGAGGGCGTCTTGCTGAATCGAAGTTTTCTATCCGCGCCACAGCCTGGACGGGCTCCGGACGCACTTCAGCTGAAACTCGGTCAGTAGTGCCTCGGCCCGAAGTTCTTTCCAGATACTCTCCTCTCAGAGCAAGTATAGCCTTGCAAGTATCAGTTGCATGGCTTCGGTTTTCACCATGGATACAACAGAAAAGGGTCTGGCCTTTGCCAGCCGGTTTCCCTGGCGGCCTCCAGCCGCTAGTCTTGGTTCCTGGTGGTTGCGGAGCTCTTTGGGCAAACTTCTGCGGGGGTGCAATGTTCAGAACTTCCGAACGAGGATGCTTTTGCCCCCTACGCCTGTCATGTTGAACCTCGAAGCTAGGCTCTTGCTGCCGTGCTGAAGTTTTCACTTCCAATTTCATTTCTTGCAATATCGATGGGGTTGCAGCGATTCTCCGAAGCCATCCTTCTTCTGACCTCGCATACTCTTCAAAATATGACATCAACTGAGAAACAGGAGATATGCTTTTCCGATGAAGTTTATCAAGGAGGCCTGGATGAATGACTCCCTCTCGAGCTGCGTCAACTACTGAAGACGTAGTCAACCCTCGGATCTGCGACTTCGTATGAGCGAAGCGCTTGAAGTATTGTCTCAATGTCTCTCCAGGGAGCTGCTTCACCTGGAAAAGACTTCCCGTTGACATTGGGGGCACGAAGGTGCCTTGGAAATTGCTTATGAACTTCTTCTTCAGATGCCCCCATGAATTAATTGATCCTAGCTTCAACGACCAGAACCACCGCAATGCCACTCCTTGAAGAGCTAGGGAAAAGCATTTTGCCATGGTGTCCCGCACTCCTCCATTAGCTTCAATTGCTAGAGCATAAGAATGGACAAATTCTCCAGGATCTTCATCTCCGGCATACTTGCAAAGCTTCGAAGTTTTGAACTTGGGGTCGAAGCATACTTTCTGCAACTCGGGATGCAGCGGAGACTAGGTATCGAAGGAGGCATTCTCTGGGGCTTCAGGATAAATAACCTCGTCGTCTTCAGGCACTTCAGGAATGGTTGGGGTGGGTTGAGAGCGAAGCCTATTCGCGGCTTCTTGCCACCACCTTCCAACTTCGGCTTGGATACTGGCCATTTGGGCGGCCATATCACCAAGATTGTCTTCATCTCCTCCGAAAGGATCTTCCGGGTCTTGAGAACTGTATGGATCAGCTTGAAGTGGAACCTGAGGTGGAAGAGGGACTCCGGTTAGCCGAAGTATGGATGGAGTTGGCGGAGAAACTCCGTATGCTCGAGGAAGAGGAATCCCTTCCGGGGTTTGGGGTGGAGGAAACATCGAAGGTCCTCCAACTTCAATTGTATCTGAAGATCTTACTCCGGAGGTCCGAGGGGACCTCCGAACAGGATTACCGGCTACACTCCGCTTAGGAGGCATGGTGTAAGAAGTTGGTAGAGAACGAAGTTTCTTGGACTAGGTCCCCACAGATGGCGCCAACTGTTGGCGTAAAAGATTACGCTAACAGGTTTCTGAAGATTAGAAACTAACAAACGAAGTGTTTGCGAAGGAAACTATTCCAATCCTCCGAAAGGATAATAACTTAGAATAGTTTGAAAGTGTGTATTGAATAACTTGTATTCGGTTCGTATTACAGGGTTAAACGGGGGGTATTTATAGGCCCAAACATTAAGGAAAAGACCTTTTTACCCCTCTATTGCAACCGACATAGTGGAAACTATTCGGTACCCTTAATAGGGCTAAAATGGTAAAAGACTAATCTAATGAGAAAGAAGATAAGTCTTCCATCTTAGCTGGCAAAGAAGTTCTCGGAAGAGTCCAAGTTCGAAGATATACTCCGAACTAAAGCCCGTCATCATACTTTGAACTTGACTTGATGCATCTCTGAAATTATATGTTGGAAGTCTTCGTCTTAATCACCAGTCTTTATCTCGTCACTGCAATAACCCTGAAGATGGAATATTTTCCCCCAACAATCGCCAAAAAGTGTGTTGACACAAAAACGTGCCACCGCACTTGGGTCAATTCGACGATCCAAAAGTGTGCGGATACTTAGGGACAAGCCTAGTGGAAACACAACACTGACATCGCGTTCCGACTACCCTTAATAGTGGCAAGGGGGGTGGAGTTGCCAGGTAATCAGATCACAAACAAATAATCCAATTAGCCAAAAAGAAATATATTAAATAAAATAAACCAATAGGCTGATCGGAGCCTGACTGATTTGAAGGGTACTGTGCGAAGGGTTTCACCGAAGGATACCTTCGGCATCTGATGCGAAGGATCTCACCGAAGGTAACCTTCGGCGTTTGGATCGATCTGGTAGAACGCGAGCTCCGAATAGATCTTGGCGCGAGATCACCTCCGAACAGCGGGGTTCGCCGCGAAGTCTCTGACATGACACAAATATCCCAGCACAATGCGCTGGCATGTCTTTGTTCGGAGTGAAGTATGGGTGTGGCGAAGCTTAACGTGACGAAGCCTGCTGGGGAGCGTGTTGGCGTGCGGGATTTGGTCATAGTCGAAGCAAGGATTCCACCGAGGGGTGTTCTGGCGACATCAAAAACCTCAGACACCTCAGGTGAAGGGGCTTCGAACATGAAAACCTACAAATAAAATAGGGATCAAGTGCCAATTCATCCTAAAGACCGAATCTGCTAAGTGTTGTAGTAGTGTAACGAAGGTAGCAATCTGTTACGTAGATTAACGGATACTTCACACGCAAAGTAACAAGGCGATAGCAATCTGTTACGTACATTAACGGGTACTTCATGAGCGAAGTAGCAAGGCTTACCACGGTTTCATCGTGTCCGGCGGAGGGCTTCCAAGCAAACCCACGAAGGTTGTAGAAAGGTGAATAAAAAGTAAAGGTACGGTTCAAAGCTAGGGCTTTGTGTTTAATTTGTGTTGGGGGGCTTAATGAACCGGCCTCACCCCTATATTTATAGGGGCTAGACTTCTTATCTCTAAGATTAATCTGGTAAGATTCGGCCTAATCAAACTTAGGGATAAATTTAGCCGGAATCAGACTCAAACTCTATCTCTGAAAATTAGTCCGAAGTGGGCCTTCGGCAGAGCCTGGCGAAGCCTGCTCCGCAGGTCGAAGATTCAGCGGGGCAGGCCTCCGAAGGCCTTCGGGCCAAAGGTAGCAGGCCGCTGGAAGGCTTCCGAAGCCCAAGGCTCAACGTGCCTTCAGCCCTATAGGTCTTCGGCCTAATCTAGGACATGTGTATTTTCGGCCCAAATTACAAAAATTGATATTTTGACAATCTTGACCATTAATGCCATTTTTTGCTATCAACATAATGTTTTGCCAGAAAAATTTATGTACATTCTTCGAAGTGATAGCTGTGAGGGGTTCTGCTTCGACCCACTTAGAAAAATATTCAATTGCTACCACTGCGAATTTTAAACTTCCTTTTGCTATTGGGAAGGGGCCAACAAGATACATACGCCATCGGGCCATTGGCCACACCTAAGCTATAACTTGAAGAGGTGTTGGTAGAAGATGACTCCGTCTTCCCATCCATTGACAACCTTGGCAAGTGCGGACCAAAATCTTTGCATTAGCTACTATTATAGGACAATAAAGCCCCTGGCGAAGTGTTTTGCCTACTAAGGCTCGAGGGGCAAGATGGCTACCAAAGGCCTTCATGAATTTCTCAGAGTATATCTTGGCCTTTGGCTTGGGAAATACATCGGAGTAGGGGAGAACATACTCCAGCCTTGTATAAAATACCTTTGATAATATGATAATTCTGGATTCTTAATTGCAATCTTGATAGCTTTGGGCCTTCGGGCAAATTAGCTTCACCTTGCAATAATTCCATAATTGAACTCCGTCAATCGGTGTTTGGTATGCATAGGACCTCCGCAGGAGGGAGTTGGGGCACCAAAGGGAAGGCAAGTTCTTCATAAAAATCCCCTTCCGGAATATCTATGGCTTCGACTACAACTTTTGCCAAGATATCAGCTTGTGCATTGTCAGCTCTTGGGATGCTTCGAACAGAAATCTCATTAAATGCTGCTTCAATCTTGCGGATTTCTTCTAGATATTTAGCAAGTTGTGGATGCTGAACTTGGAAACATTTATCAACGTGCCCTGCTACAATTTGGAAATTTGTTTTTATAACAACTCTTGTAGCACCAAGGGCACGTGCCTTGCGAAGACCTAGCAAAATTCCTTCATACTCCGCAATATTATTGGTGGACTTAAAGTTGATCCTTGTGGAGTACATTGCTTTTATGTCCTGAAGGTGGAATTATCATCGCTCTGACACCTGCTCCGGATGCTTGAAAAGCTCCATCGGAGTATATGGTCTATATTCCTTCACTTTATTCTTCCTGAGCCCATACTACAAACGGAGTCCATTCTGCTACAAAATCAGCCACCACCTGTGACTTGATTGTTGTTCTTGCTACAAAGGAGATGCAGAAGGGTGCTAGCTCAACGGCCCATTTTCCAATTCTTCTTGTAGAATCTTTGCTTCGGAGCATATCTCCCAGAGTATAAGAAGTTGGTACAATTACATTATGTGCTAGAAAATAATGTCGTAACTTCCTCGAAGCCATCACTAGAGCATAAGTGAATTTTTCCAACTCTAAGTATCTGGTTTTTGCTCCAGATAAGGCTTCTGATACAAAATATACTGGATTTTGAACCAACTTACCATTAAAATCCATTTCTCGAACAAGGACCGCACTGGCAACAGAGTCTATCGCTACTAGATAGAGGAGAAGAGTTTCATCTGCAATGGGCATAGTGAGTGTTGCAAGGTTGCTGAGATAATCTTTAATATCATCAAAACTCATATGGCACTCCGGTATCCATGCAAAATCTTTGGACCATTTCAAAGCTTTGAATATTGGGAGGCTCCGCTCTTCGGACCTTGCCAAAAATCTGCTAAGGGCTGTGAGGCGTCCGACAAGCTTCTGAACATGCTTTAAATTTTCGGGCGAAGCCATTCTCTGCAGTGCACTTATTTGAGTTGGGCTATCTTTGACCCCCTGCTCGAAACTAAATACCATAACAATTTCCTAGCTTGAGCCCCGAAGATACATTTTTTTGGGTTGAGGCGAACTCCACATGCTCGGAGACTCTCAAAAGTTTCTGCTAAGTCTAGACTATGTTGGTTCTTTAAAGCACTTTTTATTACAATGTCATCCATATAGGCTTCGACATTATGGCCTATTTGGTGACCTAGAGCTTTAGCAATTAATCTTAAAAAAGTTGCCCTAGCATTTCTTAATTCGAAGGGCATTCTTACATTGCAAAAGACTCCCAAAGGAGTTACAAAGATTGTCTTGGCTTCGTCTTCGCGTTTTAACCATATTTGATGATATCCGGAGTACGCGTCGAGGAAGCTCAAGAGCTCGAAGCCAGCAGTGGAGTCAACTAATTGATCAATGTGGGGAATAGGGTAGGGGTCACGTGGGCATGCTTTATTCAGGGTTGTGAAGTCAACGCACATGCGCCACTTGCCGGAGGCCTTTTTCTTGACAAAGACCAGGTTGGCTAACCACTCCGTATGAGACACTTCTCTAATGATCCCGGCATTCAAAAAATTTTCCACTTCTGCTTTAGCAAGGTTTTCCCTCTCCATTGACAATTTGCGGAGCCCCTAGCGAACAGGTCGAACCCTTGGGTTGACGAGTAGGTTGTGCTCAATGATACTTCGGTCAATTATAGAAATGTCTTCATCGGACCAGGCAAAGACATCAAAATTTTATCTAACTACTTCTTCTAGCGAAGTAGCAATTTCTGGAGGCAATTCCTTGCCAAACTGGATAGGATAATCTTTGTCATCTTTTACAATGATTTTCGTTACAATTTCTCCTTCGGGGCTTGGCCCGGGGGAGGACATCTTCGAGAATTCACTTGACATAGGGATATCCTCCGAATTGTCTTGCACATTATTTATTTGTCGGGGTCAAGAGGTGGACCATGGCCGTACTCGGCCCTTCGTGCTGCAGCTTGGTTACCGAAAACTGTAAGCACTCCTTGCGTTGGCATATTCAGGCATAGATAATTATGATGCGCCACAACTCCGAATTGATTTAGCATGCCCCTTCTGAAGATGACATTATAGGCATAGGGAGCATCAACTACATCGAAAATCACCTCTTCCGTTCTAGCCAAGAGGCCCTCTCCAAATGCAACCTCGAGGCCTATTTGGCCGAGGGCATCAAGAGGGGGTCCTGCGAAGCCTTGAAGCGAACGAGCTGCTGGGAGGAGATGTTTCTGCGGAATACAAAGCTGATCGAATGCTTGAACGAAGATGATATCTGTGGAGCTCCCACCATCAACCAGCACTCTTCGGACTTCTGTTCCTGCAATATCAGCAATGATAACAAGAGTGTCCGCATGAGGAAATTTTATACTCACTGCATCAGCTGAGGAGAAAGATATGGGCACGTGGGACAACTCGGGCATTTCAGCAGCCAACGAAGAGGTCCCAATGTGCCCTACATCGCGAACATACTCCCTCATTGTCCTCTTTGACATGCTGCCCAGGGTTCCTCCTCTAGAGATGGGAAGAACCACTCTTTTGTCGTGGTCTTGTGTATCTTCTTGCTTCAGGGATGGCATAACACTGGCCACCGAAGGTTGTCTTGGGGCTTCGAAGCTGTCTACATGTCCGACGCTTTGTAGAAGCTCCGGACGTGCCTCGAGAGGAGCTCGGTCAGTAGTGCCTTGACCAGAGCTCCTCTTGAGGTACTCGCTCCAATGAGCTAATATAGACCTACATGCATCGGTAGCATGGCTTCAATTCTCACCGTGAACACAACAGAAGAAGGCTTGGCCTTTCCCAGACGGCTTCCCTAGCGGCCTCCAGCCGCTAACCTTGCTTCTCGAAGCTTGTGGATTCTTAGGGGGAAATTTCGATGAAGAGGGACAATGTTCAAAACTTCAGAGCGAGGATGTTTTTGCCGTCTTCGTCTGTCATGTTGATTGTCGAAGTGGTACCCTTGTGAAGGAGTTGAAGTCTTCACTTCAAGTTTAACTTCTTGGATGGACGGTGGAGAAGAAGCCATCCTTCGGAGCCATCCTTCCTCCGACCTGGCATACTCCTCAAAGTAGGCCATTAACTGTGCTACTGAGGAAATATGCTTCCGGTGAAGCTTGTCGAGGAGGCCTAGATTTGTGACTCCTTCCCGAGCCGCATCAACCATAGATGATGCAGACAGCCCTCTTATCTGTGATTTCATATGAGCGAAGCGCTTGAAAAATTGCCGCAAAGTTTCTCCAGGTTGCTGCTTTACCTAAAAAAGACTTCCAGTAGACATAGGGGGCACAAATGTACCTTGGAAGTTGCTTACGAACTTCTTCCTTAATTGTTCCCAAGACTTAATTGATCCTAGTTTCAAAGACCAGAACCAACGCAGAGCGACTCCTTCGAGCGTAAGGGGGAAGCACTTCGCCATTGTATCTGTTGGGGGAAAATATTCCATCTTCAGGATTATCGCAGTAACAAGACAAAGACAAGAAATCAAGTCAAAGGATTCCGACGTATATTCTCAGATGTACGTTGAAGGTAGTTCGAAGTATGAAGACAGACTCTGGTTCGGAGTATATCTTCGAACGTGGATTCTTCCGAGATCTTCTTTGCCAGCTAAGATGGAAGACTTATCTTTTTCTTTAGATTAGTATTTTACCATTTTAGCCCTATTAAAGGTACCGAATAGTTTCCACTATGTCGGTTGTAATAGAGGGGTAAAAAGGTCTTTTCCTTAATGTTTGGGCCTATAAATACCCCCTGTTTTACCCTGTAATTGGGACCGAAGACAAGTTATTCAATACACATTTTCTAACTATTCTAAGTTATTATCCTTTCGGAGGCTTGGAATAGTTTCCTTCGCAAACACTTCGTTTGTTAGTTTCTAATTTTCAGAAACCTGTTAGCGTAATCTTTTACGCCAACAGTTGGCGCCGTCCGTGGGGAACTTAGTCCAAGAAACTTTGTTCTCTACCGAGTTTTCAAACCATGCCTCCTAAGCGGAGTTCAGCTGGTAATCCTACTCGGACGTCTCCTCGGACCTTCGGAGTTAGATCCACAGATACAGTCGAGGTCGGAGGACCTTCGACTTTTCCTCCACCTCAAACCCCGGATGGGACGCCCCTTCCCCGAGTATACGGAGTTCCTCCGCCAACTCCATCTATACTTCGGCCCGACGGAGTCCCTCTTCCACCCTAGGTTCCACTTCAAACCGATCCCTACAGTTCTCGAGACCCGGAAGATCCTTCCGGAGGAGATGAAGACAGACTTGGCGATATGGCCACTCAGATGGCCAGTCTCCAAGCCGAAGTAGCGAGATGGCGGCAAGAAGCTGCAAATAGGCTTCGCTCTCAATCCATCCCGGTTATTCCTGAAGTGCCTGAAGATGATGAACCTATCTATCCTGAAGGCCCGAAGAATGCCTCCTTTGACACTGAGTCTCCGCTGCATCCCGAGCTGCAGAAAGTATGCTTCGATCCGAAGTTTAAGACTTAGAAGCTTTGCAAGTATGCCGGAGATGAAGATCTTGGAGAATTTGTCTGATCTTATGCTTTGGCGATTGAAGCTAGTGGAGGAGTGCGGGACACCATGGCAAAATGTTTCCCCCTTGCTCTTCAAGGAGTGGCTTTACGATGGTTCTGGTCTTTAAAACCAGGATCAATCAGTTCATGGGGGAAATTGAAGAAAAAGTTCGTGAGTAATTTTCAGGGCACCTTCGTGCCTCCAATGTCAACGGGAAGTCTTTTCCAGGTGAAGCAGCTCCCTGGAGAGACCCTAAGACAATACTTCAAGCGCTTCGCTCATACGAAGTCGCAAATTCGAGGGTTAACTACATCTTCGGTAGTTGACGCAGCTCGAGAGGGAGTCATTCATCCAGGCCTACTTGATAAACTTCACCGGAAAAGCATATCTTCTGTTTCTCAGCTGATGTCCTATTTTGAAGAATATGCAAGGTCAGAAGAGGGCTGGCTTCGGAGAACTGCAGCTACTCCGTCCATACTGCAAGAAGTAAAATTGGAAGTGAAAACTTCAGCACAACCGTAGGGACCTGTCTTCGAAGCTCAGCATGATAGGAGAAGGGGGCAAAAGCATCCTCGTTCAGAAGTTCTGAACATTGCACCTCCGCAAAAGTTTGCCCAGAGAGCTCCACAACCTTTGGGAAGTAAAACCAGCAGTTGGAGGCCTCCAAGAAAATCGGCCGGAAAAGGTCAAACTTTCTTCTGCTGCATTCATGGTGAGAACCGAAGTCACGCAACTGACACGTGCAAAGCTATACTTACTCTAAGAGGAGAGTATTTAGAGATAACTTCAGGTCGAGGTACTACTGACTGAGTTCAAGCCGAAGTGCATCTAGAGCCTGTCCAGGCTGTGGCGCGAATAGAGAACTTCGATTCAGCAAGGCGCCCTCTGGTGGTCAATGTTATGCCACCTCCGAAGCAGGAAGAAGGGCAAGATCGAGGAAAAAGAGTAGTCCTCCCAATCTCCAGAGGAGGGACTCTCGGAAGCATGTCAAATGGGCAGAGAAGAGAGTATGTCAGAGAAGTGGGGCATATAGGAACTTCTTCGTCTGCAGCTGCTATGCCGGAATGGTCCTATGTACCAATATCTTTTTCTGTAGAGGATGCAGCTGGCATTAAATTTCCACATGCAGACCCACTTGTCATTACTACCGACATTGCAGGAACTGAGGTTCGAAGAGTGCTAATTGACGGAGGAAGTTCGGCAGACATTATTTTTGTTCAAGCCTTCGATCAACTATGCATCTCTAGAAAGCACCTTCTTCCAGCGGCTTGTCCTTTGCAAGGCTTCACAGGACCTCCGCTTGATGCACTCGGCCAAATTGGCCTGGAAGTTACCTTCGGAGAAGGGCTGTTAGCCAGGACAGAGGAAGTAATCTTCGACGTCATGGATGCTCCATATGCATACAACGTCATCTTCGGAAGAGGCATGTTAAATCAGTTCGGAGCTGTGGCGCACCACAATTACTTGTGCATAAAGATGCCCACACAAGCGGGAGTGCTCACTATCTTCGGAGATCAAGCTATCGCCCGGAAGAGCGGAGTATGGTCATGACCCCCCTCTTGATCCAAGACAAGTGAATAGTGTGCAAGATAATCAAGAAAATTCTTCTGCTCCTAGCAAATCTTCGAAGAAATCCTTCCCAAGACCAAGTCCTGAAGGAGAGATTGCAATGAAGGTTATTGTTAAAGATGGCAAAGAATATTCATTTCAATTTGGTAAAGATTTGCCTCCAGAAGTTGCTACCTCCTTGGAGAAAGTAGTTGAGAAAAATTTAGATGTCTTTGCTTGGTCTGACGAAGACATCACTGAAGTCAGTCGGGATATTATTGAGCACAGTTTACTTGTAAACCTGAAGGCCCAGCCTGTTCGGCAAGGACTCCGAAAAATGTCTGCAGAAAGAGCTATTCTTGCCAAAGATGAAGTTGAAAAATTGCTGAAGGCTGGAATTATCAGAGAAGTGGCTCACACAGAATGGTTATCCAACCCAGTCTTCATCAGGAAGAAATCTTCCGGGAAGTGGCGCATGTGCATTGATTTCACATCCTTGAATAAAGCATGCCCTCGTGACCCCTACCCCATGCCCCGAATTGATCAATTGGTCGACTCCACTGCAGGTTCGGAGTTATTAAGTTTCCTTGACGCGTACTCCGATTATCATCAGATATGGTTGAAACGCGAAGATGAAATCAAGACAAGCTTCATAACTCCTTCAGGAGTCTTCTGTTATGTAAGAATGCCCTTTGGCTTAAGAAATGCCGGGGCTACTTTTTCGAGGTTAGTTGCTAAGGCTCTATGTCATCAATTAGGTCGTAATGTAGAGGCCTATATGGATGATATTGTAATAAAGAGTGCTTTAAAGCACCAACATAGCCTAGACTTAGCAGAAACATTTAATAGCCTTCGGGCATGTGGGATCCGTCTTAACCCCGAGAAATGCATCTTCGGAACTAAGGCTAGGAAGTTGTTAGGGTATTTAGTTTCAAGCAGAGGGATTGAAGCTAGCCCTACTCAAATAACTGCGCTGCAGAAGATGGCTCCTCCAGAAAATTTAAAGCAAGTGCAAAAGCTGACTGGTCGTCTGGCAGCACTTAGCAGGTTTTTGGCAAGGTCTGCGGAGAGAAGTTTGCCCATCTTTAAAGCATTGAAAGGGTCTGAAGATTTTGCATGGACACCGGAGTGTCAGAAAAGCTTCGAAGATATTAAAGAGTATCTCAGTAATCTTGCTACACTCACGGTGCCTACTGCGGACGAAACCCTACTCCTTTACCTTGCAGCTACAGGCTCAACTGTCAGCGCAGTCCTTGTCAGAGAAATGGATTTCAATGGGAAGTTGGTACAAAATCCAGTTTATTTTGTATCCGAAGCATTGTCAGGAGCGAAGACAAGGTATTCCGAGCTCGAAAAGTTCACTTATGCTCTGATTATGGCTTCGAGGAAATTGTGACATTATTTTTTGGCTCATAGTGTAATTGTACCAACTTCGTATCCTTTGGGAGATATGCTCCGAAGTAAATACTCCACTGGAAGAATTGGAAAGTGGGCAGTCGAACTAGCACCCTTCGGCATATCCTTTCTGGCAAGGACAGCAATCAAATCGCAAGTCCTAGCAGATTTCGTAGTCGAATGGACTCCCCCTGCAACGTGGGTTCCGGAGAAGTCAAGCGAAGGAATTTGGACTGTTTTTTTCTGATGGGGCTTTTCAAGCATCCAGAGCAGGTGTTGGAGCAGTTTTAATTTCGCCTTCAGGGCAAAGAGCAATGTACTCCGCAAGACTCAACTTTAAGTCCACCAATAATATAGCGGAGTATGAAGGGATTTTACTAGGACTCCGAAAAGCACGTGCTCTAGGGGCTACAAGAGTTGTTATAAAGACAGATTCTCAAATAGTAGCAGGGCACGTAGATAAAAGTTTTCAAGTTCGGCATCCACAGCTTGCAAAGTACTTAGAAGAAATCCATAAGATCGAAGCACAATTCAAGGGTATTTCCATTCGGAGTATACCAAGAGCAGAAAATGTGCAAGCGGAAATCTTAGCAAAAGCTGCAGCCGGAGCTATGGATATACCAGAAGAGGCTTTTTATGAGGAGCTCAGTACACCTTCGGTGCCACAAATTCCCTCTGTAGAGATTCTTTGCATTCCAAGTACAGATTGGATAAATTCAATCATGGAACTTTTGCAAGGAGGAGCAAATTCGTCTGAAGAGACACAGTTTTCAAGATTGAAACTCAGGGCCAGGAATTATCAAATAATCAACGGTATTTTATACAAGGCCAGAGTATGTTCCCCTTTACTCCGATGTATATCCCAAACCGAAGGTCAAGATATTCTTCGAGAAATTCATGAAGGGCTTTGCGGTAGCCATCTGGCCCCTCGAGCTTTGGCAGGAAAAACACTTCGCCAGGGGCTTTATTGGCCTACGATAGTAGCAGATGCGGAGAACTTAGTCCGCACATGCCAAGGATGTCAGTGGATGGGTCGACGGATTCATCGCCCACCAATAGCCCTTCAAGTTATTGCTCCAGTATGGCCCATGGCCAGATGGGGTATGGATTTGATTGGTCCCTTTCCAGTAGCTAAGGGAAAATTAAAGTTCGCAGTGGTAGCTATTGAATATTTTTCTAAGTGGGTAGAAGTAGAGCCCTTAACAGCTATCACTTCGAACAATGTACAGAAATTCTTTTGGAAGAGTATCATTTGCCGGTTCGGAGTGCCTAGACAACTCATAGTTGATAATGGAACACAGTTCGATGAAGAACCTTTCAGGAAGTTTTGCGAAGAGCTAGGCATCCAATTATGTTTTGCTGCAGTGAGACATCCTCAGTCTAATGGAGCTGTAGAAAGAGCCAATGGAAATATTTTGTCAGGGCTAAATCGAAGGATAGTAGGATTGGCAAAAGGACTGTGGACCGAAGAACTTCCGAAGATTTTATGGTCCATTCAGACTACGCAAACAAGGTCCACAGGTTTCACTCCATTCAGATTGCTATTTGGGGATGAAGCTATGACTCCAACGGAGCTCAAAGGAGGATCACTTCGCAGCACCAAACCGGAGATTGAAAGAGAAAGAGAAGCTTCGCTGGATTTAACAGAGGAGACAAGACTTCGAGTTGTGGCCAATTTATCAAAGTATCATCAGCAGACGAAGGCTTGGTTTGACCCGAAGGTTAAGATCAATGAGCTTAGACCGGGTCATCTCGTTTTACGAAGCATCATAGCGCTAGGAAAATTAGGAAATAAATGGGAAGGTCCATACTTAATTGTTCGTTCAGGACGTCCTGGCTCTTTTAAATTAGCTAATTTGGAAGGTGAAGAGTTAGCACATACTTGGCATGCGGAGCACCTAAAGCGATACTTCGCATAAGGGCTCCTTGTAATCATGTGTAATCACTTTTCGAATCAATAAAGCATATGGCTCAGATAGTGCCTACCCCTCATAAACTTCCAGCTTCCAAGTGGACGCACTGGAACCGTGGAGTTGACCGAGAGGGAAGTGTCATTAATTTGAATCATATTTTCGGACTTTGAACCATTGGTTCGAAGTTTCTGACATGGGGGCTGACATAATCCGGAGTCCAAGCCACTGGCTTGTAGGCATCCGTAAAAGAGCCCAAAACCACATCATACGGAGTCCAAGCCATCGGCTGGTAGACATCCGTAAAAAGAGTCCAAGGAGACCAAATCATGCGGAGTCCAAGCCACCGGCTTGTAGGTATCCGTAAAAAGAGTCCAAAGAGACCACTGCGAACTCCAAACCATTGGTTTGACAGAATTCGCAAAAAAGAGCCGAAGGAGGCCAAAACAAAACAGAGTTTAAGCCATGAGCTTCAAATGTCTGTTAAGAAAGTCCAAAGTGACAAATTATCTAAGACACTAAAGTGTCCGGAAAGTTATCTCAAGTGATTTCTTTCAAAAACATAAGGTACTAAGTTGCCAATCTTCAGACTACAAATAGTCGAAGACATTTTATAAGATTTTAGTCGATCTTTAAATCACTGAGGGGCTCCGAACCCCCAAAATTGTACTCCTAAGTTTTTCTTTGCGCCTAACCATCTTTGAATACAGTTCGAAGTTGCTTACGCCCAAAGAGGGGCTAATAAATGGGGAGACAAATTTAAATCGATATTTATTATTCGAACAAATATGATTACATCATGAAAAATTGGTATCTATACCAAGAAGGAATCGAAGACCTCTTCGATCTCTAGACCTAGGGTTGGAACGACTAGTTCCAGTGCCGGGAGTCCTAACAACTTTGCGTTTAACTCTCCTACCTCCCTTCGAAGCTCTAAAGTCTTTTTGTTCTTGCTGAAGCTCGGCCCAAGTTCGAAGCCGTTCGGGGCTCCTTTCCCAGCTTCCAAGTTCTTCAGGCTTTTTACCTTGAGCTTCATCTTTGTCTTCGGACCATATAATGTCTTCAGAAGATGAAGTTTCCAAGTTAACTTCTTTTTCTTCCTCTTTAATGCAAGATAATATATCTTTACTTATTTCGGACGTAATCATTTCAGAACTATCTCGAGGAATTAGAAATCGAGGGAGCTTGTGAAGTTTTAAGATTTCGAAGGTAGCCCATAATAAGCGAAGTTCGTCGTTAACATCTAACACTTCGACATCTTCCATATGAGGCAAAGCCTAAAAACATGATAAACAAATCTTCATTCATAAATGTACAAAAGTGTAGTGCTCTACATAGTTGAAGATCCTAAGGTAATTCTAAACCTGCGGGTTTGGAGGAGGCTGACTGCTCGAAGCATGGGACCGAGCCTGCTTCTAGCGTTGTCCTTCGTCAATCCAGGCCTTGATCGCAGAACGACCTTCGGCTCTCCATGAAGTTTGAAAGGCTTGCCAAGCAGCGGCCACACCTTCGGAGGGAGTGAGAAGCTGGTCGTCATCGAAGGTAATGGGATCCTCTCCTGCGCTCGGAGTTATTGATCGGCCCAAATCTTCATAGTAACATAGTATGCCGACAGCAGCCACTTGTCCGGAGATTTCTCCGTACCGAATGCATGCTGTCTTCATTTGCTTCGCTGCTCCTTGGATCCTCTTCAGCCGGCGCAGCAGAGAGATGTTGTCATCCGAAGGAAGCATCCCAGTAGTACTGAAGTACTCCAGAACGCCTAGCAATTGGTCCATGACCTCCGAAGCTACCTTCTGTGACTTCATCTTATCTTCAGTTAATGCATCCTTCATCGAAGTTAGCTCTTCTACTACTCCAGAGAGCCTAGCAGCCTCCGTAGCCAAAGAATTCTTTTGATTCAGTAGCTGGCTGGCTTCTTCTCGGAGTCTAACAAGCTCGGCCCCCGCAGTAGCCTGCTCTGCCCGCATCTTTTCAATTTCTGCTCGAAGCACAATTTTTTCTGCTTCGAGCTCCTTGTTCGTAGCCTCCAAGCTTTGTCTGGCCCTGCGCTCCATTGAAACCATGTTGTCCATGTGGGCCACTCGACCTTCGGAGATAGTTAGATTTCGTTGAAGATTTGCATTTTCCTCTCGAAGGTGAACGCTTCCATGATCATTGGAGATGTTCGCAGCTTGGGCCAAGACTGTTTGCTATGAAAAGAAAAAACCAAGGTGAGAAATTATTTGTATATAAATTTGATGTTTTGCAGATACTTCGTACCTGGTATGCTGCGCATTCCATGGCAGCGTTAAGCTCTGAACTCTCCGCCTCACTCAAGATAGCCACCAAGTTCGTCTCCTCGACTTCGTGACTAGCTCGATCCAAAGGCTCGAGCAAAGTCTGAAGCCCGGTTCTTCGCTCCAAGAAAGGAGCTAGAAGGGGAGCATGCTCAAGGCTTGTTTGTCATCTTCGCTTGGCGAAGGCCCGAAGTGTTGAGCTGTGGTCTTCGAAGCCCCAGTAGACTGGCCCCTCTCAGTAGATTGGCTCTCGTCTGTTGAATCAGATGGAGTTGATCCTGAGCTCGGAGCAGGGAGGGGATCCATCTTCCCTTTGCCTTTTCCAGGCCCCATTTGAGTAGCTCCTGGAATTGGCTCTGAAGTTGTCGAAGGTCCAAGAATTGTATCTTCGGGATGGACCTCTTCCATGGAAGTGGACTCTGTAAAAACAAAGGTATTATACATTATATAATTTCGCAGGAAAAAAGGATAAAAGAATTATTCGAAGTTTACCTTCGACATTTTGGCGGCGGGTGAGCATTGGACTGCTTGGCGGGTCGAAGGCAAGATCTTCGTCAGAGTCAACCATCAAATCTTCGACTGTCGGAGCATCTTCTTGAACAGTCGTTGTTACTTCGCCCAGAATCAAAACTGCAGTAACCTTGACTCCGCTTTCATCCACAGGGGGTCCGTCCTGAGGTAAATCTTCTTGAGCAGTCGAAGTCCTCGCTTGCTCAAGATTCTCTTGAGACTCCGGTACGTTCGCAGTTTCGTCAATTTGTACAGCTCTTCGGGCTGCATCCTCGTCAATCAACCTCACGAGCAACCTGCCTTCATCCTCCTGAGAATCGGAGATTGAAGCTCTTGGGCTCGAAGGCGCAGGAACTTTTGGCTTTCGAGCCACCTTCTTAACCAGAGTCTTGGCGGAGCTCGAAGTTCCAGCTTCGGCTTTCCTCTTCTTGGGCCCTTTCTCCGAAGGCACCCAATCCATTAGAGGGGGCGGAACAATTTCGAGCATCCCCCATACTCGGTTGGATCGTTCCCAACTACCAACCAATTTGATTCTCCATTCTTTCTCGGTCGGAGTTGGGACGCCCAAAATCTTCTCCGAAGCTAGTACAATTTGCTCCGAAGTTATAGGGGCTGAAGAAGTTGAAAAACGAGTTAAGTTTGCTAATTCTTCGAATAAATATACATAGAGTATGTTGTTTTCGAAGTTACTTGCAGGACTCGAAGTTGAAGAAATTTTTCGAAGATCGCCTTCCGAATCTTCCTCGAAGGTGATCGGCAAGTTGGCCATCAGGGGAGGGATTTGAAGCCTGAGGAATTCTTCGGCTAAGTCTCGCATGCTCAAGCGATGACTGATTTTTTGAAGCAAGCTCAGGCGAGCTTCGAGTTGGCCTAAATCCGGGTGCACTAAGGCTTTCTTTCGGAAGTGGATTTCTTGCAGAGGTCCAGCTAGGCGGCTGCTCGCCCCAACTTCGGCATAAAATGATCTCAAGATCCAATCAGTATACCATCTGGCATTGATAGCCTTGGCAGGAAACCGGAGAGCATATTCGTCCCGGAGTCTGAAGTTGATACTTCTGAAGGCCACTACTATCTTCTCACCTCCGGGACCTACAAAGGTCTTCGGTTGGCATGATGCTCTGTGTAGTGCTGCGAAGATCTCCTCCCTTCCTTCACAACCTTCAGCTCACAACGCCCATTCGAAGATGGCGAGGCGCGCTACTGTGTTCGGAGAGAGTTGGGGGAGAGTGACATGGAACAAGTCCAATACCTCCGCTAAGAAGTCGATCGCTGGCAGCCCCAAGCCAGCTTCAAAGAAGGCTTCGAAGACGACCACTTCTCCGAGTCTTGGTGACGGAATAATTTCCTTCCCAGGTTTGCGAATCATCACCCCCGAACTAATCTTGCCTTCTACTTCGGCCGCAAGCGATTCCCTTCTGCAGGTTGATGGTCCCCATTGATAAGACTGGTCCACATACTTCGTCGACGCCGGAAATAGATCTTGAGGATCGACATTTTTGGGATTTCCACCCACCGGCGCCATTACCGCCACTAGAGGATTTGGAGTCACCGTCGCCGATGATGCAGCCGCTGCTGCCGCTGCCGCTTGCTGCCGGGCCAAGGCTGAAGTCGCTCTAGGACCCTTGAAGCTGGTTTTCGCCATTAGATCTCGTGGATTGCTTTGAAGGAAATGAGAAGACTAGGGCTCGAGAGTTGGTCTGTTTGCACGAAAGCGATGGAAAGGTACTCAAGAAAGGTCCGGGCCCTCTATTTATAGCCCAGACCTCAATTTTTTACCGTTTGCTTATGCCATTTTGCATTCCTGACCGTTACTTTGTTCCGAAATCAACGCATTGCATAACTTCCGTCAGAAGGAAAAAGCCAATGGCTATTTTTTCCAAGTCTAAAAAGACTTTCGGATTTCTCGAGTTAATTCTAAAATACTTTGAATGCAATTCACTTAGAAAATAATTTCAAGTTCGCATCTCCATACATTTCGGAGGTGTATTAAGTCTGCTAATCCCTGCACATGGATATGTTTTCTTGTGTATACTGCTTCCCTAACATCACAGATTTAACGGAGAAGCGTATTTGAGGGGCTACTGTTGGGGGAAAATATTCCATCTTCAGGATTATCGCAGTAACAAGACAAAGACAAGAAATCAAGTCAAAGGATTCTGACATATATTCTCAGATGTACGTTGAAGGTAGTTCGAAGTATGAAGATGGACTCTGGTTCGGAGTATATCTTCGAACGTGGATTCTTCCGAGAGCTTCTTTGCCAGCTAAGATGGAAGACTTATCTTTTTCTTTAGATTAGTCTTTTACCATTTTAGCCCTATTAAAGGTACCGAATAGTTTCCACTATGTCGGTTGTAATAGAGGGGTAAAAAGGTCTTTTCCTTAATGTTTGGGCCTATAAATACCCCCCGTTTTACCCTGTAATAGGGACCGAAGACAAGTTATTCAATACACATTTTCTAACTATTCTAAGTTATTATCCTTTCGGAGGCTTGGAATAGTTTCCTTCGCAAACACTTCGTTTGTTAGTTTCTAATTTTTAGAAACCTGTTAGCGTAATCTTTTACTCCAACAGTATCTCAGACCCCTCCGCTGGCCTCGATTGCTAAAGCATACGAGCGGGAAAATTCCCCTAGATCTTGTTCTCCAGAATACTTACAAAGCTTCAAAGTTCTAAATTTAGGATCGAAGTGCACCTTCTCTGGGTGTAACGGAGATTCATCATCAAAAGAAGCATTCTCAGTGCTTCTTAGAACCTCAGAAGCTTCAAGATAGAAGGCAAGATCTTCATATTGAGGCACCTCTGGAATAGCGGGGCTAGCTTGAGGACGAAGCCTGTCCGCAGCTTCCTATCTACACCTTGTCACTTCGGCTTGAAGATGGGCCATCTGGGTTGCCTCATCATTAGGACTATCTTCATTTCTTCCGGAGAGGACCTCTTGGTCTTGAGAACTGAACAAGTTAGTTCGAAGCACAGTCAGAGTCGCAGGAGAGGCTCCGTTAGTTCGAAGCACGGATGGAGTACCGAGGGGGGCTTCGTATGTTTGAGGAAGAGTGTTTGTTTCTAGAGTCTGAGGTGGGGGGATCACGGAGGGTCCTCCAACCTCGACAGTGTTCGAAGATTTCAACCCAGAGGTTCGAGAAGACCTCCGGAGGGGACTAGTGCCTAGGCTCCACTTAGGAGGCATGGCTCTATGAAAGGATTTCTAGAGAACGAAGTTTTTCTACTAGGTTCCCTATGGACGGCGCCAACTGTTGGCGTAAAAGATTACACTAACAGGTTTAGGAAATTAAGTGTGTGAGAAAAGAAGTGTTTGTTTGAATAAACTATTCCAAGCATCCAAAATGGATAATAGGTTGAGATAGTTCGAAATGTGTATTGAATATCTGAGTATTCGATGCCTCTTACAGGGCGAGAAGGGGGGTATTTATAGGTAAAACTCTCTAGAGAAAAGACCTTTTTACCCCTCAATTACAACCGACATAGTGGATACTATTTCGGTATCCCTTATATGGTTAATATGGTAAAGCATGCTTAGAGGATGTTGATAAGGTAAGCGTCCCATCCTTCTGGTTGTTTTCCACTATGGATGGGGAGCCTTTCGGATGGTCTCTTTGGACAGGAGCCTGGATGGACCCTTCGGCTTCGAGCCCTTTAATCCGGATACAAGTCTTGGGCTCCGAGATTAAGACTTGCATATATCTTGGAATCTTGGAGGATCATGAGGATGAAGTATTTTCCCCCAATATCTTATTTAACAGCCTAGACTCCACATATATACTTCTGAACGGTGCAACTTGAGTCTTTGCAATCGTATACCACTATCTTTGGAAGTCACCAACCAGTCAAGAATTGTGCCACGACCAAGATTGTGCCATCCATTGCCCTGTGATGGTAAGAACCTTGTAAGATTGTGGTAAGATGCTTGAGTGTGAGCAAGAGCACCTTCCACTACCTAATAGTTGATAGGGCTAATATTTTTTTCCTAGTGTTTTTTCCTTTTCTACTAACCATGGCAGGTATGGGAGGTAAGACAAATCATAATCATAGTAACAATGTTTCTTCTATCAAAAGTAAGTTTATCATCCCATCTTTTTATGGTGAATATGATGTTGAAGAATACTTAGATTGGGAGATGACCGTAGAGCATAAATTTAACTTATATCTAGTTCCTGAACAACATAGAGTTAAACAAGCAACTGGTATGTTTAAAAATCGTGCTTTAATATGGAGGGAAGATATAAGTGAACTTCAATTACAACCTGATACATGGGGTCATTTAAAAATATCTATGCGTCGTAAATTTGTCTTTCCTTCTTATCATCGTGAATTGTGTAAAAACTACAATGCTTAGTTCAAGGTAACATGTCTGTGATAGAGTATTATGTTGAGCTTCGAGAGAGCATGACCTGTTGTGGTGTTGTGGAGCAATAGGAGGACACCATGTGGCGCTTCTATGATGGATTGAGGCATGAGTTTCAAGATATCATTTATTATAAAGAATTTAATACTCTTAGTCGTTTGTTCCATCTTTCCATCATTGCATAGAAGGAATTACAGGAACGACAATACAAGGCAACAGACTCCTATCCACCACTAGTGACGAGCACACTGGCACTGACCAAGACTTTCTCTTCTTCAAGTGTTCGTCATGCACCTGCACATGTACCTACAACAATATCAGCAAGCATATGACATTCTATTTTTACACGAGTTGAGGTGTTAGGTAAAAAGTCTTTATAGGTACCCATTGAGGTTGCTTTATCAGCTGAAACCATAGAACACCCTTTGCAATTTGATAATGATGCAATTCACCATGATAGGACTAATAACTATACCATTGTGCATGAGGATGTGAAACCTACTTTGTTACTTTCAACTTCTGATGAAATTATTAAAGATGATATCGAGACGGCAACTAATGAGAGCAAACAACCTGATGAAATATTTAAAGATGATATCAAGATGGTTGATAATGAGAGCAAGCAACTTGATATTAGATCCGAAATTCAGCATGAAATCAAATTAAAAGATTCTTCTATCCTTGCACATAAAACTGATCAAACTAAAATTCATAGTCAAGATGTGTGCTATTCTGTGATTTGTGAAACTGTTTCTTATTCTCTTACTAATATAGTTTATAATTTGCCTCTTGTTATTTGTAAGCCTTTATCTCATGTTGAGCTACATGACTGTAAACTTGATATGCCTCTCAAGTTTTTATCTTTTGTTGTGTTACATGACAATAAACTTGACTGGCCTCCTGAGTTTTGGGATAGTTCCACATTTAACGTTGCAGGATTGAAACCATCCATGAGAAAAAAATATGAGTATGAGTCGAGGGCGACTCTGTTTCAAGAGGGGGAGAATGATGAGAACACAACCAATTGGGACAAGACCATTATTGCGAACAAACAAGCTAAGGTGCATCCTTTCTACATTAGAATTACTTTTTATATATTTGAACATTGTATGCTTCACCATGAGATGTGTTCATTTTCAATTTTAGAAATACTTTCTTGGATCAAAACAAAACATGCATGCATATGGTACTCATGTATTATCATGGAGGTTGATTGGGGACCAATAGACATTGAGTCTAGGATGACTTCAAATCAAGTAAGGCAGGATGATGAGGTCATCCCTACCAATCATACAACCATACATGAATACCAAGATCCGATTATTCGAGTTCGAGCAGGACGATTAAATCTCCAAGTCAACTCGTTTCTAAGTACATTAGTACATTATCTTGGGAATAAATTACTACCTAATAATATTATTATTGTTAAGAACCATGGATGAAAATCACTTGGAGATAATCAAAAAGTTGGAGAAGCACCAGGAAGGACGTCCAAGTCAATTTGAGAGTCCGATCCAACTACAATTCATGTCCAACTCGGATTCAAGGAGCAGCGTGCACTAAAATCGTCGCCCAGGCCACATACGAACTCCATTTTCAACGTTCCACCCGGCGACGGCGAGGTAACTTCGGAAGATTTCCAATGCCACCAGTTTCACCTCAAAGTTCCTTTTATATCAACGGGAATCATCAAAACAAGATAGAGTCCAGAATCTGTCAGCATTCTATTTTCTACGTTATTGGGCCTTTGGGCCGTGTATCCAGTTGAGTCCATTAGGGGTGCGTCCCAAACTTCTATATAATATGTTTCTACAGCCATCTAGGGTTTGGGGGTTTAGTTTACATGTTGCTTTGATAACCGCCGCTTCGCCGGATTTGTAAGTCAACCCCAACTCGCAGATTCCAATAGAATTTCAATTCGATTGTGTTTTTCTGTGTTCTTGTTTGTGTTCTTCAATTTGTAGGCAAGGATTAGCCTTCTTGGCGAGGTAAATCAGGTTGTGCTTGGTTGATAACGAATGGAGCAGTGGTGTAGCAATTGCAAGAGCCGATCTCGTTGATTGGAAGCTGGATCATCAACGTCGAGTTCTTCACAAATCGTTGTTTATCCCCCACCTGATGGTAGATCGGACACCCCCCTTCTCCATCAAGAATTCCCCAATAGCAGATAAAATATGACTCTGAATTGAAGATAACCTATCGACTTGTACTCCGATAGAAATAAATAAAACATGTCAAATAACATGTTTGTATTATCAAAATCATCACAATAACAAGATTGGACCTAACCAAGACAGTAGATAGTCACGATGAATTTAATAATACTTCAAAGTACCGGGCATGATTTATTTAGATGAACAGTATACAACATGGATAATGGTACAATAGAAAGAGATGTCAGACTCAACCGATGAAGCCCCAAACTACAACACCTAAATCACATCAATCTAAGAGATCAAATTGATGTAGCCTTAGACCTAGCCAATACACCGAGATAAACCAATCACCGTATTGTTTCAGTTGATGCCACAAGAGATCAAATTGATGCAGTCGTGAGGGCACTGACCTAGTCGATATGATCATCGGGGGTGGCGGGACTTACCTCTTCGCTAGAGATTGAAATGATGCAGCCCAGCTCCGATTGTCGAATCTTACCGGGATTAACCTTGGGAAGCCAAGGATGGCAATGCATCGAGTAGTTGTTTGATAGAGTTGTGTGTTTGACCTAACTAAGGGATACATATTTATAGTTTGAAGACTTGCCATCCAAGCAATCTATCCTAACCGATTATGGATAAAACTTCATCTTCTTATCATCGGCTCCTTCATATCCGACCATGTTGTAACGAACGGGCTTCTTTAACCATCTTTGATCGTATTCTCCGTGACTTTCAGTGACCGTACGACATCCTTGGTGAGCCCTAGGATTTACCAAATCTTGGCATCAACAGGTTGCCTGGCAACTCCACCCTAAATCCCCTTATCACGGTCAAGGGTTGTCGGAACGCGGTGTCAACGTCGTGTGATGTTTCAAGGACTGCTTCAAGCATCTACTCGCTTTTGTATCGCTAGATTGACGTCAGTGTTGATTGACGCTTTATCGAGAGATTTTAGTGTTAACACTACTCATAGTTATTACGGCGATGGAACGAAGCACGGTGACTTACCACCTTCACAACATTACAATGACTAGGGTGTGTGGCATGGCGTCACCATATGCATATAACGTGGAAAATATATTCTAATATTGGAAATTAAAATAGTAATATAAATATCACTTAAAATATAAATCTATCTTATTTCAAAATTTTAAATTTTTGTATTGACACTTCAATAGCAAGATGAGAGAGATAGACTGAGAGCTACAATGAGATAGCTAGTTGTTTGAGTAGGAGTAAGGGCCTGTTTGGTAGAGCTCTAGATCTTAAAATCTGGATTAGAGCTATGTATCCATATGTGATCTGGAGTAGGTCAAAGGTATTTGGTTAAGCTGAGCTGCTCCAGAAATTGGCTTCAGCTTTGATGGGGATGCAGGTGGGGTAGTGTTGGGGGAGATAATCCCGATGATAGTTGGAAGCACGAAGAGCAGTACGGTTCAGGAAGGAGGCCACGTCCAAAAGACACGAAGCCCTGAACCGAAGGTACCTGTGGGCCTCCGGACGGGGAGGCCAAAAGGTCTCCGGGAGCTCCGAAGCGTGCCGAAGGGACTCTTTGGGGAAGCGCCCGACTGGACGCCGGAGGCCAGCCTTCGTGGGGTCCGAAGGCTCCGGGGCACAACCGTACGTGGGAAAGATCCGGTCAAGGCAGCCCGGGGACAAGATCGCGGTCGCCTGAGCCATGTCGGGCGGCCGTTGCAGCGCCCGACGCGGTTGATACGCTGTCAGAATCGCACCTTCCTGCCTGTACTAAGTAACAGCTATTCTTGTCTGTACTACAGGTCTGTGTCAGACCGAGTAGCGGTTGAGGGTTTTGGAGGCACTCAAGCGCCAAGGCATACGAGGCCCCGCCAGACCTCGATCGTGGAATCCGCCCCATTCCAGACCTTCGTCGCCAAGACTTCAGTCGTCAAGACTCCGCTCACCGGGACTCCCGGCGGGGTCAAAAGCACCTTCGAGGGTAAGTCCTCAGCATCACCCCAAGTGGCCCCGCCAAGCACCAGCACACGTCCAGTGGAGGGCGTCCCATCGGAGCCAGGGCTCCACCAAGGGCGTTCTCTGGAGGGGCTGCTCTCTACTGCAGCGTTCACGGCGAGAACCGGAGCCACGACACCAACTCCTACCGGACCATCCTCCCCCTCCGGAATGATTACCTCGAGCGAAACTCTAGTCGTGGCTCCACCGACAAAGGATCTCCTGTACCCCGCCCCGACACGGTCCAGATAGTCGGGCGCCAGGATGAACCAGAGGCTCCGGGCTTAGCTCCGGAGCTTGGCAGGGTCCAAGCCACCAAGCTCGAAGATGGACCAAACTGAGAGAAGCAGGTGGTCCTTCCCATATCCGGAGGAGGTGCTGTGGGAGCCATGTCAAAGCGCCAGCAGAGGGACTACGTCCGGGAGGTCGGACATATCGGCACCTCAAGCTCCTCCGCGCTCCCCGAATGGTCCCACATCCCCATCTCCTTCACCGCCGAGGACGCTGCCGGCGTCAAGTTCCCACACGCCGATCCCCTCGTCATCTCGGCGGACATTGCGGGGGTCGAGGTTCGTCGCATCCTGGTTGATGGCGGGAGTTCTGCTGACATTATCTTCGTGCAGGCTTTCGACCAACTGTGTCTTTCCCGGAAGCACTTGCTGCCGGCCTCCCGCCCACTCCAGGGTTTCGCAGGACCGCCACTCGATGCTCTTGGCTAGATTGGGCTGGAGATGGCCTTCGGAAAATCCACCCTCTATCGCAGCGAGGAGATCATCTTCGACGTCGTCGACGCTTCGTACGCCTACAACGCCATCTTCGGGAGGGGATGCTCAATCGCTTCGGGGGCATCGCCCACCACAATTACTTATGCCTCAAGATGCCGACCCCGGGGGGAGTGCTGTCGATTCTGGGAGATCAAGCAGCAGCCCACCGGGTCGAGTATGGCCACTCGGCCCCATTGGAGCCACGGCAAGTCCACACCGTCCGAGAGGGCTCAGGAGAACCCGAGTTGCCAGGTGTCAAAGATGCTCTGCCGAAGGGGCACCCCGCCAAGCCACTCCCGGAAGGGGAAATCGTCACGAAGACCCTGATCTAGGATGGGAGGGAGTGCCCAATCTGCTTCGGAGGGGGCCTGGAGCCAAAGGTGTCAGAGCAACTCGAAGAAGTCATCCGCAACAACCTGGACATCTTCGCGTGGTCTGACGAAGACATACCAGGCATTGACCGCTCGATTATCGAGCACTCTCTGGCGGTCAACCCAAAAGATCGCCCGGTGCACCAGGGGCTCCGAAAGTTGTCCGTCAAGCGAGCTGAGCTTGCCAAAACCGAGGCTGAGAAGTTGCTCCGGACGGGGGTCATTCGGGAAGTTAGTCACACTGAGTGGTTGTCTAATCCAGTGTTTTTCCAGAAGAAAACATCTGGCAAATGGCTCATGTGTATCGACTTTACTTCTCTGAATAAAGCTTGCCCTCATGACCCCTACCCCATGCCTCGCATCGACCAGTTAGTTGATTCCACTGCTGGTTCAAAGCTCCTTAGCTTCCTCGATGCCTATTCAGGGTATCATCAAATCTAGTTGAAGCTGGAAGACCAGGTCAAAACGAGATTCATTACCCCCTCAGGAGTGTTTTGTTATGTTCGGATGCCCTTCGGCCTTCGCAATGCCGGAGCCACTTTCTCAAGGCTAATATCTAAGGCTCTGGGCCACTAGATCGGCCGTAATGTCAAATCTTACATGGATGACATCGTTATTAAAAGCACGGACAAAAATTGCCATAGCGCAGACATAGCTGAAATCTTCGACAACCTCAGAAGATGCGGGATCCGCCTTAATCCGGAGAAGTGCGTCTTCGGAGCACGTGCAGGGAAGCTGCTGGGGTACCTGGTCTCTAGCCAGGGTATCGAAGCTAGTCCAACACAAGTCAGTGCACTGCAGAACATGTCTCCCCCTCGGAATTTGAAGCAAGCACAGCAGTTAGCCGGACGCTTAGCCGCTCTTAGCCGTTTCTTGGCAAGGTCGGCTGAGAAAAGCCTGCCCATTTTCAAGGCGTTGCGAGGCTCCGAGGACTTCAAGTGGACTCCCGAATGCCAAGATTGCTTCGACAAGATGAAGGAATACCTCTCTGACCTCGTGGCCCTCGCAACACCCCGGGCTGGCAATCCTCTTCTGGTCTACCTCGCTGCCTCCGGCAGCGCTACAAGCGCGGCCCTGATTCAAGAAGAAGACATTGGCGGGAAGCTGGTGCAACGGCCCATCTACTTTGTATCCGAAGCCTTCTCCGGAGCAAAAACTCGGTATTCCGAGCTCGAAAAGGTGGCATATGCTCTCATCATGGCGTCCCGGAAGCTTCGGCATTATTTCCTGGCTCATGATATCATTATTCCGACCGCATACCCCCTGGGTGACATGTTCCGGAATAAGGACGCCACCGGACGTATCGGGAAGTGGGCAGTGCAGCTTGCTCCATTCGGGATCTCCTTCGTGGCCCGAACTGCCGTCAAGTCTCAGATCCTTGCCGATTTCATCGCTGAATGGACGTCTGCGGCCGATCACGTCAGTGTCGACGTAGGCGAAGGTGTGTGGATCGTCTATTCGGACGGCGCCTACTAGGCTTCAGGAGCTGGTGCCGAGGTAGTGATTGTTTCTCCCTCCGGTCAGCAAGCTTTGTATTTCGTTCGATTGAACTTCAAGGCTACAAACAATATCGCCGAGTATGAAGGAGTGCTGTTGGGTCTTCGCAAGGCGCACGCGCTCGGAGCCACCCGCGTCGTCGTTAAGACCGACTCTCAGGTCGTCGCCGGACATATATAGACAAGAGTTTCCAGGCCCGGCACCCCGACCTCGCCTCCTACCTCGATGCCATTCGTAAATTCGAAGCATCTTTCAAAGGAATATCCGTCCAGAGCATCCCAAGAAGCGAGAACTGCCGAGCTGACGCCCTCGCTAAAGCTAGGGCCGGCGGCCAAGCTCTACTGCCTACCGCTTTCTTCGAAGAACTTGTCAAACCATCAGCGTCCCTCCGCGAAGAAGTACCGCCCCCCGTGCCGGATGAGATCCCAGCGTCCCCTCGGCCGCCGACGGGTACCCCTGTGCCTCCTCGGCCAGCCGTAGTCCTCTGCACGATCAACGGAGATTGGCGGGAGCCCATTTTACGAGCACTCAGCGGCGATATGGATGACCGACCTAGTCCGGATCAGGCCTAGCTTCAGCTCTGCGCCAGGTCTTTTCAAGTCATCGATGGCGTCCTGTACAAGTCAGGGGTATGTTCCCCGCTGCTTCGATGCATCTCTCGCTCAGAAGGGATGACAATGCTTCGAGAAATCCATGAGGGCCTGTGTGGCAGTCACCTAGCCCGTCGAGCACTCGCCGGGAAGACCCTCCGGCAAGGCGTGTATTGGCCCACAGTCGTCACCAATGTCGAAGATCTAGTACGTACTTTCCAAGGGTGCCAATGGATGGGGCGACGGAGCCACAGGCCCCCGGTCAGCCTACAGCTCATTACGCCTGTAAGGCCTCTAGCTCACTGGGGATGGACCTCATTGGGCCGTTCCCTAGAGCAAGAGGCAACCTGCGCTTCACCATCATCGCCGTCGAGTATTTCTCCAAGTGGGTCGAAGCTAAACCATTGACTTCCATTACCTCTCGAAGCGTCCAGAAATTCTTTTGGCAGAATATAGTTTGCCGCTTCGGAGTGCCCAAGCAACTCACGCTAGACAATGGCACTCAGTTCGATGTCGGGGCCTTCAAAGCATTCTGCGAAGAATTGGGAGTCTAGCTATGCTTTGCGGCGGTTCAGCATCCCCAGTCAAACGGGGCTGTCGAGAGGGCTAATGGGCATATTCTCTCCGGCCTCAATAAACGCATCGTGGGTTTAGCCAAGGGATTGTGGCCTGAAGAGCTACCAAAGATCCTATGGTCCATTCATACCACCCCTTCCTGAGCTACCGGGTTCACCCTGTTCCGGCTTCTATTTGGTGACAAAGCAATGACCCCGACGGAGCTTCGAGCTGGTTCACTGCGGGTCACGACACCCGAGACCGATCAAGAGCGCGCTGTCTCCCTTGACCTTACAGAGGAAACACGGCTCCGAGTCGTCGCCAACCTTTCGCAGTACCAAAAGCAAACGAAGGCTTGGTGCGACCCCAAGGTCAAGCGCAACGAGTTCTAGCTAGGGCACCTTGTCCTGCGCGCGGTGGTCGCTCCGACGAAGCTAGGCAACAAGTGGGAAGGCCCGTACATCGTGACCGGCTCCGGGCGGCTAGGATCCTACCGTCTAGCTACCTTGGAAGGCGAGGACCTGAAGCACACTTGGCACGCGGAACACTTGAAGCGCTATTTTGCATAATTTCAAGTGTCTTCTGATGCTGGCTGATGCCGACTACTATTGTATCACATCTTCAATTCAATAATAATATCAGGTGAACGTTTCTGACCAAAGTGGACACACTGCGGTATCAAAGCATAGTTTCACCAAGTAATACGGGTTCCGAGCTCCGGCTCGATGCACCCCCTACTCGGGTTCCGAGCTCTGGCTCGATGCACCCCCTACTCGGGTTCCGAGCTCTAGCTCGACGCACCCCCTACCCTGGTTCCAAGCTCCGGCTTGACACACCCCCTACTCGGTTTCCGAGCTCCGGCTCGACGCACCCCTAGTTCGTCTACCTTCCTTTCTGATGTTTGCGCCCAGTCGACAAGCCATCTACCCGCAAAGGAGGGGGAATGGGCAGAGAAGAAAGGTTTCGATTATTTACATCATCAATAAAGCATGCAGCGTACAACGTCTGTTGCGAAATTAAAGCGAAGGGTAAGGTTAGGAGAAGTTTTCATCCAAGCCAAGCAGGAATCGGAAGCCTTTTCGGTCCGAAGAGTCACCCGGGCCGGAGCCCACCCCCATCGGGGCCTCCGTCGTTGTGCGGTCAGACTTCTCCCTCCTTTTCTGCCTCTTCTCTTCTTTCCTTTGGGCCCGGAGGGCTTTCTGGCCTTCCTGCAGTTGGGCCCAACTACGCAAACACTCGCCCCTGGGCTGTGTTTCGTTCGGATCGACCTCCACGTCGGACCAATTCACCGGTTCGGGCAACGAAGACGGAGCCTGAGGCTCTCTCTCTTCTTCCTTAATTGAGCTTAGAACCTCCTGAAGAATCTCGGGGTCTGTATGTCCGTTGCCATCCCGGGGGATGATGAAACGTGCGGGCCGATTAGTTCTAAAGGCTTCAAGAGTAGCCCATTGGCACCGAAGGGCTTCATCATTATCAAGAACTTCAATGTCACAATCACGAGCGGATCGAATGCCCTGAATAATTTTCGGGAAGCAATTACTCTTTACTAATACACCTGAAAGTTTCTAATCTATTACAGGAACTACGACATAAAGGCCCTAAGGGGACTACACCTTCGGGTCCGATTGGCGCGTCACGGCTGGGGGCTTTGAGGAAGTCGGAGGTTCACTCGAGCGAAGGGCCTCGTCTAGCCAGGCCTTGACCGCATCGGGGCCCTCGGCTTGCCAAGTTGCCTGGAGGACCCTCTAGGACTGGGCTACTGTCGTACTAGGGGAAAGGAGGTGGCTCCCCCCGAAGGCGATGGGGTGAGGACTCAACGACGAAGGCAAGGGGCTTCCGAAAGCCTCCAGATGGCAAGGACCCCGAGCGCAGCTACCCGGGCCGATACCTCACCGTACTTCGACACGGTGAGGCCTATCTGCCAGACGACAGCTTGCACGAACTTTAGCCGGCGTCTAAGGGGCTCCCGGGCGACATCAAAAGCCGTACACCCGGTCCCATAGCACGCCAGCGCCCTCCAGAGGGATACTACGGTGTTGGCCACCGTCTTTTCCCCCTGGGCTAGCGCCTCGCTCGTCGCCTCATTTCTGGCCAGAAGGTCCGCCGTGGTCTGCTCGAGTTGGAGCAACCGGGCTTCATGGGCTTCAGCGGTGGCTGCCATCCCCCGGAGCTCGTCCATCTCAAAGACTTGGGCTTGGAGTGCGAAGACCTCCCCCTCAAGCTGGTCCGCCTCCTCAGCTCGGGACCGAAGCCTCTCCACCTCTGCGGCCTGGGCCCGAAATATGTTGACCTCTGCCTCAAGCTCATCCGCTTGGGCAGCCCAAGCTCGAAGTCCCTCCAGCTTAGCGACTTGGGCCTTGAGGGCGTCAACCTCCACAACTTGGGCCTCGAGTGCCTCGGCCCTGGCGGCCCGAGGATGAAGAGCTTCGACCTCCGACTGCAACATCCGGAGCCGGTTGATCTCGGCTGCCTGCTCCCGGACCAGTCTCTCGGCGGTCTCCGCTCGCCTAGAGAGCTCCGAGGCGCTGCTCTCGCGGTGGCTGCATTCGGAGAGCAGGGACAGCAGCGAACCCTGCGCCAACGCGACTACCTGTGCACGAAGCGGCGAGTTAGATAAAGAAGGCTAGGGGCTTGCCCCAGGGCGCCTCAAAGAAATACCTGGCTTGCGGCACTCTCGATAGCCCGGCCGAGGTCAATGTCGTCCACCTGGCCAAGTTCACCTATCACCCCGGCCTCCCGCAAGCGCAGGTAAGAGTCGTGGACCGGGGCCACCCTCGACGCGAAGTGTTCACCTCCCTCCAGGAAGGGGAACAGGAGGGGCACACTGGAGCGTGCGCGCCTCGGGCTGGAGGGTGGCCAGACCTCGGCCTCTCAACCAGCCCCCTTAGAGGCTTCTCTTGGGGCATCCTCCGATTTCGCCCCGTCACCAAGTCCCGGAGTTCCCGCTGCACCTGCGGGGACTTCGGACTCTGTGTTGGCGGCATCCCCGGAGGGAATCGGGACCAGAGCTAAGACCCAGGCGGAAGTACCTGCCCAGGAAGAACGGAGGTCAGAATCGAAGAAATTTGATGCGTCCGAGTACGAAGATGAGTGGGACCACGTACCTTCATCCGTAGTTTCAACGGGGGCCTCCGAGGGCCAGACACGCCCCGGAGTGCCCGGCCGATAGAACAAGTTGTCTATCGAGTTCACCGGGGATCCTGCTGCCGCCTCAGCAAGTTCGGCCTCGACGTCGGTGCTCTCTTCAACAGCTCCAAGGGGGTCGGCCAACCCCCCCGGTCTAGGCTATCGGTTTCCTGACTCCCCCAAGAACTTGCGAAGACCCCCTCCGAGGCTGGACCGCGCGGAGGTGTGGACTTGGGAGATGATTCCACTTCGATACTTGGCGCCTACTGCCCGGCCCTCAGAGCAGGCGGCGGTGGGTTCGGCGGAGCTGGAGCGCTTCCGGCACCGCCAGAAGCTGGTCGCTCCGGGCGGACCAGATCCGGGTCCGCCGAGGGATCGTCTGGCTCCGTCCCGGCCCTCTCACTAGAGTACCCCCATTCGGAATGGGAGGCGAAGGAGTGGGCTGGGGAAAGCCTCTTCAGACCTTTCACCACCTTATTCTTCTTCTTCGAGGGGCGCTTAGGGGAGGGACCGGCATCGAGGTCTGCCCCCCTCTTCTTCGAAGGCGCGCGAAGGGCTTCCCCCTCCGGGAGAGGCGGGGGAGAAAGCTCGAGCGCATCCCACACGCGGTTGTGCCGCCCCCAGGATCCTACGAGTTCCATCTGCCGCTTGTACTCAGGTGGGGTGGGAGCCCCGAGGATCCTTTCTGCGATCCGGGCTACTTCGTGGGCGGTCTTGGCGATGAGCGACCCTGTGTTCGCGGGTTAAGTCCAATGGCCCTTCGAACATAATGAAAGGATTGACAAGGGTAAGAGGAGGCGGATGCTAACTGAGCCGGTGGGAAAGCTCCATCGATGATGACTCATCCCGGGTGCTCCGGAGCGACGCCGGCCACTCCTCCTTTAGTGGCGGGATCTCGAGGGCGACGAACTCCTCCGTCAAATCCCGCAGGCTCATCCGGCGGGCTACGATTTGGAGCAGCTGGATGCGAGCGGAGACCGAGCCGACACTGGCTTGGATGACCGCCTCCCTCCGGAACCAGATGTGGCGCGGGGGTCCGGCGAGCCCGAAGCTCAGCCCAACTCGGACATAAAACCACCGGTGCACCCACATGGAGTACCACCATTCGTTGATTGCCTTCGCAGGGAAGGAGTCCATGTACCTCTTCCTGAGCTGAAAATTGATGCTCTTGAAGGCCAATACCCGGCCGTCCTTCTTCTTCGGTTGGCAGAGGGCTTCGTGCATTTGAGCGAAGACCTCTGCCCTGCCCTCGCAGCCTTCGGCGCACATGGCCCACTCGAAGATAGCGAGGCGGGCCACAACGTTCGGGGATAGTTGCGGGAGCTCAAGTTGGAAGGCATCCAGAACCCCTGAGAGGAGCTCTGAAGCCGGAAACCCCAGCCCCGCGTCTAAGAACGCCTCGAAGACGATGACCTCCCCTTCACGCGGTGCTGGGACCGACTCCGCGCCTAGCTTCCTAGCACCCGAGTCAGGACCGAGGCAGCCCCTAGTCACCTGCTCGATGGACCCGTTCGTACACGCCGATGGCCCCAGCTCCAGGGTCTGCTCCTAGAACCGCTCCGAGGCCGGGCGGAGCTCTCGTGGGTCACGCGTCTTTGATGGACCTGAAGCCATCGCCGCCGCCGCTGCCATCTGGCGCTGTAGGAAGCGGGGGTCCACCGCTACCACAGGGGCGCTTCTCTCCGTCATGACTAGAAGAAGCGAGATGAGGAGGCGAGATCTCAAGAGCAAGAGTGTTCAATCATCGAGATTTCAGCTAAGGGCCTGAGCGAGTGAGCAGGAGGGGGCTCAGTTAGTGATCCAGGGGCTATTTATGCGAGAAGACGGTTGCTGTCCTGGCGCTTCAGCACCACGTCTGTCTGCCTTCCGTCGCTCTATGCGCGTGCGCCGGCCGCACAGCACCCGCATTTAAGGCCTTGCTGGCTCGCCTTTGAGCACGCCTGTCTCCGACGGTCTGCCTCCCCCGCGTTGCCTGCATGCCCAGTGCATTGACTGCCTTAAGTAACGCACTAGTACGACTTCTCGTGCGCTGGAGTCTGACAGTCAAAGCCACGCGAGTATGGAGAACAGTTGGTCAAAGCCCTTCCCTTCGCAAGGGCGCAAAGTGACTAGTTCGCCGAAGGCGCTCCGAAGTCAGCTCTCGACCT
Organism: Zizania palustris; assembly: GCA_019279435.1. Lineage (NCBI taxonomy): Eukaryota > Viridiplantae > Streptophyta > Magnoliopsida > Poales > Poaceae > Zizania > Zizania palustris. Next base: position 99,875,618 of record JAAALK010000079.1, on the reverse strand, counting down.
CTGGGCTCCGGAACATTTCTGAGGACCTGGGACATCTTCGGAGCAATCGGACAAGGGCATCTCGCAGCAAAGATCTGGGATCTCTATGTGAGTTGATTTCTTATAAAGCTATTGGAATTATCATGTGCACTTCCACCCTCTCTCCCGTGCAGGGCTCTCAAGAGGAAAGAAGCGAGGGGCTACTGTTGGGGGAGATAATCCCGATGATAGTTGGAAGCGCGAAGAGCAGTATGGTTCGGGAAGGAGGCCACGTCCGGAAGACCCGAAGCCCTGAACCGAAGGTACCTGTGGGCCTCCGGACGGGGAGGCCTAAAGGTCTCCGGGAGCTCCAAAGCATGCCGAAGGGACTCTTTGGGGAAGCGCCCGGCTGGACGCCGGAGGCCAGCCTTCGGGAGGTCCAAAGGCTCCGGGGCGCAACCGTACGTGGGAAAGATCCGGTCAAGGCAGCCCGGGGATAGGATCGTGGTCGCCTGCACCGTGTCGGGCGGCCATTGTAGCGCCCGACACGGTTGATACGCCGTTAGAATCGCACCTTCCTGCCTGTACTATGTAACAGCTATTCTTGTCTGTACTACAGGGTTGTGTCAGACTGAGTAGCGGTTGAGGGTTTTGGAGGCACTCGACCCTTTAGGGGCGGGCCGCCCAATAAATACCTCCCCACTATAGTTGTAATAAACACACGATCCAAGAATACAATCTGAGCACTACATTCCATTACTCTCATCCACCAAGAAAACCTGTTGGTTTGATCCATCGTCCCAACAGGTAGTTCTATGGTATATGCGGGTAATTTTTTAGACTTTCATAGAGTGGAGTAGCTGAAGCTGTCTCAACCCCGCTACACCGCGCTAGCTAGTGTATTTTTGAAGCGCTTTGGTTTGGATCCAAACCCTAGCAAACGTGTTTGGCTCGACTCTAGCTCCACGGTGCAAAGAAGCTGGAGTTAGAGATCTGCCAAATGCACCCTAAATGAGGAGTAAAAAGAGGGAGTAGCCAGCTGCTAGTTGTTTGGGAATCGGGAGGGAGTAAATGGGAAGTAAAAAGGAGGGAGCAGCCATCCAGAAAGGTATCTTCGTGATTCTTCTCCTCCATTCTATCTCTTCTAGTTCTCTCTCTCTTCAATTCTCTTCTAGCCTCTAGTCGAGTCGTTGACTTCCGCTACCGACTCTTTCTCTCTGTTCCAGTCAATCGTCACTCACCGCTCGCCAGATCTGGCTACTACAGTTCGTCGCCCGTTGTCCGCTAGATTTTGTCACCACTATCGCCTTTAGCTGGAACGTGTGTCAGATGGAAGCAACGAACATCTTTGAGAAACACTTGCGGTGACTACGGTTTTGGGGTATGAGTGAGCCTGACTTGGAACTTTTTTACTCCTCTCTCCCTCCCCTGTGGCGAGTGTCATAGCTGTGGCGAGCACCATACGATGCCACGCTCCTATGGCACCTACCACAAACACTCGGACGATATGGCGGTCCATGGTGAATTGTAAATTTCTACCATGATAATATGGCGACTCCATAACATATATGATGTTACTCCTTTCATCAAGCGTCCATGTACATGTTCGGTAGCAACATACAAAATTGCCACAAGAAGTCAAAGTCCAAGTTAACCCTACTAATTTATATAGATCTGTTGTTGAAAATTACACTCCATTGTTAGTAAACTAAATTTTCTTTTCTATGTTCTATTATTGTTGGTGATACGTCCAAGAGATAACGATAATCATAAACAATTCAAAATGGGCCAAAGAAATATTAATACATGAGAGATTATTATTCTAATGGGTCTATAACATGAAAACCCATTAGCACACTCTATAAATATGCGAAGGAACTGGAGTTGTAGATTCGGCGAGGATGCTACTCAGATTTGTGACACGGCTGACTCTTACACTGACATGTATCTACCTTGGATTGGCTCCTCTAACTCCTATTTCATTGCACTGCATATCTAGTAGCAAAGATTTATAACTCCCCTTATTTCCTTGTAGAATATGTTGGCCCGCTACACGAGAAATTAATCCAACCTCTGGTTCACACAGAGTGAGTCTTATCTACACCCAAAAAGTAGGTCAAGAGGCAAGGGACTGCCCCTGCTATTTAAAGTTGATCAACTCTTTCTCCAAAACCAAGGTGAGACTATTCCAACAATTTGATACCAATTAATAGTCCAGCTCTCACTCTCTCACAACACACGCACAAGACAGAAAAAGCAATTGCTGCACACCAGCTCAAGCACGAGAGCTAATTTTCACTACCACTAATCACTTTTACACTTAGTTTGTCTTCACCACTCATTGACCAGTATTTAACACAAACGCACATCAGCGCATGCGCTCCACTACGCCCACTAGCCACACGAGCTACACTCAATACACCACTTGCATGCAGGCTGCAGCCACCACTCACGCACAACAACCACTCGCATGCAGGCTGCAGCCACCACTCACGCACAACAACCACTCGCAGAAATTCACTAAGCACTACAATAACTAAATCAGCTAAATTTGATTCTCAAGTAAGCCAATGCACTAACACTCACTAAATAACACATTAACACCAAAATTAATTCTAACAGAATACAATCAAAAATAATTGTTATAGCTAGTGATCATTTTTCATGCGACTGCATGCAAAAATGCTCATCCATTTCAGTTGCATACAAGTAGTGCATGAATAACATAATGTATTGTTTATGGACATCTTAATTTGTAATCTAGTATCTTCTATGTACGCCTACCTTAGAATCATAACCGAATCAAAACTTGTCATGTGCCTTCTACTTGTTGCTGAGATTATTCCTTCCAAGCAAAGTGCTGCTAGCTACCTCTACGCGTCTGAGCTTCTGCCTTCCCGTCTGATTTCCTGAATTCTTTGCCGCAATCTTCTCCTGTGATCGTGTATTTTCCACAGCCCATGGCCGAGCACAACGGCAGAGTATATGCCGTGGGTGATCATAGGCGCGAGAATATTGTCGGTCTGCCATAATTCATCAAACATTTGGCTCAATTATCAAATCCGTCATCTGCCCATTTAGTAAAACGAAGATCAAGAACAAGTACCTGTATCCACTCAAAGCCAAGGTAGAAAGCCAAGATTCCTTCTAGAAGAGGGGAATATATTTTCCTCATTTGCCGCCTTTCATACCAAGCTGAAAATCCAACGCTGCCAATTTGAGTTATCTCTACACGCTAATCTACTCTACTCTACCCTTGCTGGGTGTTTCTTGAAGCCCGCAAATATATATGTTTTCACTCCTAACTACAAACGAAGTATGCTGCTACTGCATTGTACCACCACTAGAGGAATATACACACCTGAAAATAGTTTCTTGAGATTCTCCCGCCCTGTGTTTGAACGCATAGCTGGTGTCACCACATAGGTAGGGTCTGCAATGAAACACATATCAGAAAACACCATTAGATTTCAGGAATGACACTTCCTCCCAAACAGGCAAGCATGAAAATTAGGACAGCAAGTAACCTTTTGGGGCAGTAGCAATGTAATAAAGTGATCCTGTGAGAGCCGCAGTCATGGCTGCTGCAAACGTCTGAGCAAATGGAACAAATGGAGGCACTATGCCACTCTGCACAATATCAAGACAGTGTATCTTAAATTGTGGATGTCCCAGAAGTCTGCACTTCATTTTCAATGAGCAGAAAGCAAAATTCATACCAGGGATGCGATCCCTCGAGCATCCTTCATGAGCTCAGTGCCTCTAAGAAAAATATCAGCCAAAGCACCCTACAATTCATTTATGTTCGCTACACAGAGTGAGAATAAGGGAAAAGTACATGCTAATTACTGCACAGGTATTATAAAACAATACTGTGCGGAACTGCGGATAAGCAATTTAGTACCCACTACGTACAGTAAAAAGATGCGCCGGCAACCAATAAGACTTCCAAATAAATCTACTTAAGGAGAGTGGATATGAAGAACCATACCTGGACAGCAACGCGATAGAATAGTTCCTCGCCAATCGAGCTAGCAGTTACGATGAGTATGAACTGCAAATTTCAAGATATAAATTTAAATCAGTTTGACATCAAGCAGTGATCCATAAGCTAACATCTAGGAGTATTTAGCTGGACAAAAGTGGTGACACAGAATGTTCAGGAAATCCATGTAGTCAACTAAAAAGAGAAAAATGAACTTAGCTGCATTTCCTGCACAATTGCGCACAGCTACACAATAATAGGTGTTTACTATTTTATTGCTTTTATTCTTATTCCAAACATTAGTTACGCCTATATCATATTGACAGGAGCTTTTGTCTTTTTATACTAGCTTCCGTTACGCCTAAATTGTGTTTGCGATGGACTCTTTGTTTCAACTCAAACCATTATATTTTGCACCCATCACAACCAACAGGTAGATCTTTCTCCTTTTGCCCTGAATACTTTTGTAATTCTGGCCCTTGAGAGTTGGGTGGGAATGTGGAAGCTCATTTTGACCTTGTTTTAGTACTCCTGCTTGTCACTAAAATGACATGTTTTCGTGTTTGGAGGGAGTAGTATAATACATAGATTCTTCTCCAATGGAGGCGAGATGAGAAGCACATAAGTAGCAAGATCTGGCATTCTGTAATTTAGAGCAATTATGTTTTCCTCTTTAGAGTTAAACTATACGGACACTTTTTTTACTGGAAAACAACACATGAACACAGCCTAACAACATCATGTGTGGTAGTACTGAATTATGATGTGATAAATGCATTAGGTTCTTAGAATTATGGTTGTCACGGCGCCCCGGCAAAACCAGTCGCCAGGGGGCGACTGGACGCCTAGGCGTCGCCTAGGCAACCAATTAAAATCAGCAAACAGAGGTCAGCACTCAGCATTTCAGCAAACATGTCGCCTTCTACTTGCCTTCTGCTGCTGCCTGCTGCCTTCTGCTTGGTGCCTTCTGTTGCCTGGCGCCTGCTGCTGCTGCCTGCTGCGGCGAGGGAGCAGGGGAGGAGGAAGCAGAGGCGGCGGCGCGGCGCACGGGGAGGGGAAGCAGAGGCGGCCGGGCGGCCAGCGGCGCAAGGGGAAGTAGAGCCGGCGGCGCAAGGGGCAGAGGCGGCGGCGCAACTCGCAAGTGGAGGGGAAGCAGATCCGGCGGCCAACGACGCAAGGGGCAGAGGTGGCGGCGCAACTCGCAAGGGGAAGGGGACAAACCGAAAGTTGAATCTGGGCCTGGGGTTAGGGCGCCACGCCTTAGACAGTACAGCTTGCCCTAGGCGCCCGCCCAGACACGCCTGGCGACCGCCTAGTCGTCATGGGCGACGCCTAGAAGCTCCAGGCGGGCGCCTAACTCCACCAGGCTAGGTGAATGACCATGGTGTTCGGCGGTGACCGCCTGGACACCTAGTCGGCGCCTAGGCATCGCCTAGGCGGCGCCGTGATAACCATGGTTGTCTACGTTGAGGGAATTAGATTTATTGGAATGAGCAGAAAGAGAGTTAACCTGCAACTAGTACCTGCCATGGTGACATGCCACAGAAGAAGCTGCGAAGCTCCTCATCCTCTACATCTCTGATGGCACGAGCATGTGGTGAGTATTTGACAACTTCATCCTGGCAGAAAAAGGAAGGCTCGGTCAGGCTAGTTAAGAGTTCTTGGTTGGTTCAAACATTGAATCAAAGAGAGTATAAGAGGATGACGTGCATACGTCGAGGATAAACAACAAAGCCATGATCGGAGGAGCTGCATATCCGAGTCCCTCAACAACGGCAGTCAGAGATGGATGGAAGCCCCCTGTGCAGTCTATTCCGGCCATCTGGCATATGAACTTCCCAGCCAGTGCCATCGCGGCATAAATCCCTGCAGCATCAGATTCTATTAATTCATTGCAAACCGCAATTTTTTTTTGAAATTGTAGTCTTCTTCGTGGCCTGTCAAATTGTGAAAACAAAAAAAGTAGTAACAAATTATTTCTGGAAGTAATAAATCAAGTACCAATGCCATAGCTGAGCCTGACAACCGCTCCCAGCCTCTCCCACATGGCCAGCTCCGCGTCCCGGGCTCCGAAGCCCCCTCCGCCCCCGCCAGTGACCACGGGGGCGACAGTTGGGGCGGCCACCTCGACGACCCTGGGGCCATCGGCAGCCAGGCGTCCGCTCCTACGTTGGTCGCCACCGCGGCCGTCAGCCGAGGCACGGATCCAGCTGCGAACCCGAGGGACGAAGCCGATGGAACAATGGGTGTAGTTGAGCTTGCAGTAGTTTGTAATTGTGGAGGAGGAGGAGCCCGCCGTCAAGGGGGCTAGCTCCATTCACAAGATCCGTCCTTTTCTCCTCGATTCGATTCGGTAGGATAGTTCCTCTCTTCTCCCTCGCTCCGGTGGAGATGATTCGACAAATGGTAGCCTTTCTTCCCCCTCTCTTGCTGGTGTTGGCTGTTTAATCTGATCTTGCTATCTCTGCTCATGCAACTATGCAGTCATTTCCAGCTTTGGTTTTCTGGTGGCCGCCGGTTTCTCTCACTCGGTTTAGGTTTTGTACTCTTCCCATCTAATCTTTTTTAATTAGCGGCAGCCGGAGCAGACGCCTTGCACGAACGGTAGCTGGAAGAAAGCTCCGTGGCGCGAGACGATTGGGCACTGCCGGATGGGAAGGATTTGCCCCGCCAATCACCACCTGCCGCGTCAACCTGTTGATAAGGCGTGACCCCATCCATCAACAATTCAACGCTCGTTGCTGCTTATCTAAAAGACCCTTCCTCGCTGGCTTTTCTGTTCAATATGCGGTAGATCTTTAGACGTCGCAGAAGTGAGAGTTTGGAAATTGATTGATAGTGTTTTATCTTCACATGCGTAGAATGATTATTTTTCATATGTCTGCTAAATCAGTTTCTAATTATTTTGTTCTTTGTCTAGGAAAATGTATTCCATATCAAATTCTGTCTACGAAAATGAATGAAAAAGAAATGGATTCGGTATCAAAATATTTCTGCTATTGTGCAAGTGTTTTTCTGTATAGTAGTATGAATGTAGTGGCACCACAACTCTATTTTACGATGCCATCTCTATTGCAGAAACTTAAAACAACGTAAGGTAAAGAAAAGATTTGTCTTTGCCCTGCCAGATAAGCAAAAGTAAACTCTAGCATGATGGGTACTGAAAAGTTCCATGTAATTACGGTGCCATGGTCACCATAACTGCAAACTTTTGCTATAGAACAATTTAAGAAAATTATATTGTGTGTGAACCGTTTTAGTTAATATATTTATTTAGCCTCCATTGCTGCTTCAAGAAAAAAGTGGTGAATTTCAGTAACTCAGTTAGCTTTTTAATGATATAGTTAATTTATATTTGTAAATAAATTAAGGGTCAAGTCAACAACGGCTTATAACAATTAACAGATGGAATGCCGATTTTGAGCAATATAACAATGTACTTAAGATGGTGATGCCTGTCGTCAGTTGCAAAAACTATGTGATTATCAGTGGATGCAACAATTCATTAGACAATAATATAATTCTTTTATTTGTCTAGTTATTTACGAAAATATCGTACTTTATTTTCTATTTTATCTGCAAACAAGTAGTTAATTTTCCAAATTCAGATCTGAATATTTGTTAAATCTTGATACCCGAAAATTTGTGTTCCAAAAGCAGTATACATGCACACAAATATTTCCAGGAAAAATAAAATGTCTTTTCGAGGTACAGGTAATTATATAATCAAACAATTACTTATTGCATACTAAAGAGTGAAAAATAAATCAACGTGGTATGGAAAAATTTGTTCACATTTTAGATAACGCATCATCAAATAAATAGCACATAATACCCAAATAGTCCTGCAGCACCTCCCTGCCCTGGGTGGTAATCAAGATTAAATATGGAACGACCGGACAGGATCAAACACTTACCCTAGCAGTGGAGAAATAGAAGTCTCCTTGTGCCACCAATAGGGTGAAAGTGGTTTGGATAGTTTCCAACCGTATTCGGAAAAATGGATTTGGATTCGGATTTTTTTTATTCGGATACGGATTTTTCGGATACGGATTCGGATATTTTATTTCGGATACGGAAACGAATATGATCTACCTGATATCCGTCGGATTCAGATACGGATTCAGATAATCCAGATAGTTCTTATCCGGATATCCGGCCCATTAAAAATGTAGGCCCAGTGGCCACACTGCTAAAGCCCATAGGCCATGCTTGCACAAGTGTTGACAGCCCATGAGGAGATTAGAAATTAAAAAATAAAAAATAAAAAATATTAAAAAATATTTAAAAAAATAAAGAAGATTTTTTAAAAATATATATATTTATATAAATGGGATAATTTCTATAATTTTAAACAGAGAAAAAATTTAACCGATAAAATAAAAAAGATTTTTTTAGTTTTTTCAATTTAAATTTTAGAAACATAATGAATTAACTAAAAATAGCAAATTGACATATAACAATATCGAATTTTTTCATAAAATAATATATATTGTATTTTAATTATAGAAAAAGTTTAAACAAATATTTAACTATTAATTTGCTTTTAAACCTAACATATTCCTTCTTAACATTTTAATTTGTTACTCTCAAATCTCCATCTTTTTTAACATTGTACATGAAAACTGTTGGTGTAAAAGATTACGCTAACAGGTTTTTAGAAGTTAGAACTAACTAACGAAGTGTTTGTGAAGTACACTATTTCGAGCCTCCGAAGTGGATAATAACTCAAAATAGTTTGAAGATGTGTATTGAATAACTTGGTATTCGATCCCAATTACAGGGCAAAACGGGGGGTATTTATAGGCCCAAACATTAAGGAAAAGACCTTTTTACCCCTATATTACAGCTGACATAGTGGAAACTATTCGAACTACTTTAGAATTAACTTAAAAAGTCCGAAAGCTTTTTTAGACTTACAAGAAATAACCGTTGGTTTTTTCCTCCAACGAGAATTACGTGATGTGTTAACTTCGCAAAGGGATAACGGTTAGGAATGCGAAACGACAAACACAAACGGTAAAAAATCATGGCCTGGGCTATAAATAGAGGGCTCAGGCCCTTCTCGAGTACTCTTCTCACCGCTTTAGTGCAAACAAAACCTAGCCTCCATCTTCCTCCTTGAGCAACCAGAGCAATTCCATGGCGAAGACTAGTTTCAAAGTCCCTGGGGCGGCTTCAGCCTTGGCTCGGCAGCAGGCTGTGGCGGCAGCGGCGGCGGCGACATCAACGACGATGACTCTGACAGCGATGGTAGCAGCGCCAATGGCGGTGCTACGAAGAAATCCCCAACATGATAGTCCTCATGATCTCCTTCCGGCGTCGTCGAAGTATGCGGACCAATCTTACCAGCTAGGACCGTCAACCTGCAAGAGGGAATCGCTCGCAGCAGCAATAGAAGGGAAGATTAGTTCGGAGATTGTGATCCTCAAACCTAGAAAAGAAGCTATTCCTTCGCCAAGGCCTGGAGAAGTTGTTGTCTTCGAAGCCTTTTTCGAAGCTGGATTAGGGCTTCCTGCTGTCGACTTCTTGGCTGAGGTACTGGATTTATTCCATGTTACTCTCCCCCAACTCTCTCTGAACATGATAGCACACCTTGCCATCTTTGAATGGGCGTTGCGAGCTGAAGGCTGCGAAGGAAGAGCAGAAATTTTCGCAGCCCTACACCGAGCTTCTTGCCAACCCAAGACCTTCGTAGGCCCCGGAGGTGAAAAGATGGTGGTGGCCTTCGGGAGTATTAACTTCCGGCTTTGGGATGAGTATGCTCTTCGATTTCCAGCCAAGGCCATCAATGCCAGATGGTATACAGATTGGATCCTCCGGTGGTTTTACGCCGAAGTTGGGGCAGGAAGCCGCCTAGCTGGACCTCTACAGGACATAAACTTCCGGAGGGAAGCCCTTGTCCACCCGGATCCAGGCCTTCTCGAAGCTCGCCTTAGCCTACTTCAACGCATTAGCCATCGGCTGAGCATGCGGGATCTGGCGGAGGAGTTCATCGGACTTCAGATTCCTCCTCTGATGGCCAACTGGCCAATCACCTTTGAGGAAGATCCGGAGGGCGGCCTCCGAAAGATCTCTTCGAGCTCGAGCCCTGCAGGTAACTTCGAAAACAACATGTTTCATATATATTTATTTGAAGAAATAACTGATGTCAACTTATCTTTCAGCCTCTCTAGCTCCTATGACTTCAGAGCAAATTGTGCGAGCTTCGGAAAAAATTCTGGGAATTCCGACTCCGGCCGAGAAAGAATGGAGGAAAAAGTTAGTGGGTACATGGGAACGGTTCAACCGAGTATGGGGGTTACTCGAAGTTGTTCCCCCTCCTCTTTTGGATTAGCTGCCTCTGTAGCTAGAGAATTTTTCTGGTTAAGCAGGTGGCTAGCCTCCTCTTCAGCTTTGGCCTTTTCATCCTGGAGCTTGACAAGTTCAACCCCCGCCGTAGCATGCTCCGCTCGCATCTTTTCTATTTCTACCCAAAGCACAATTTGTTCTGCTTCGAGCTTCTTATTCGCAGTTTCCAAGCTTTGTCTGGCCCTCCGCTCTACTGAAACCATGTTGTCCAAGTGGGAAACCCGACCTTCGGAGATGTTAAGATTTCGCTGAAGAGCAGTAATTTCCTCTCGAAGGCGAAGGCTTTCGCGCTCGTTTGAGACAGCCGCAGCTCGGGCCAAGACTATTTGCTGCAAAGAGGAAAAACCAAGGTGAGAAATTATTTGTAAGAGATTAATTTTGTTTTGCAGATACTTCGTACCTGGTACGCTGCACGCTCCATGGCGGCGTTGAGCTCTGAACCCTCAGCTTCACTCAGGATGGCTACCAAGTCCGTCTCCCCGACTTCACGGCTAGCTCGATCCAAAGGCTCGAGCAAAGTCCGAAGTCCGGTTCTTCGCTCCAAGAAAGGAGCTAGAAGAGGGAGCATAGACAAAGCCCTCTGGTTGTCTTCGTTCGGCGAGGGGTCAGAGCGCTAGGCCGCATCCTCAGAAACTCCGTAGATTGACCCCCGTCTGTTGATTCAGACGGAGTTAATCCTGAACTCGGAGCAAGGAAGGGGTCCATTTTGCCTTTACCTTTTCCAGCTCCCATTTGGGTAACTTCTAGAATTGGCTCCGGAGCTGCTGAAGTCTTAGGAACCGTATCTTCGGGATGAACCTCTTCCATAGGAGTGGACCCTGTTGAGGCAAAGGTATTATACATTGTATAATTTTGCAGGAAAAAAGAGCAAAGGGGTTATGCGAAGTTTACCCCCGAAGTCTTGTCGGCGGGTGAGCATTGGGCTGCTTGGAGGGTCAAAGGATGGAAATCCCTTTAAATGCTGCTTCAATTTTACGGATCTCTTCCAAATATTTTTCAAGTTGTGGATGCCGAGCTTGAAAACTCTTGTCTACGTGCCCTGCTACGATCTGAGAGTTTGTCTTAATAACAACTCTTGTAGCCCCTAGAGCACGTGCCTTTCGAAGTACTAGTAAAATTCCTTCATACTCCATTGTGTTATTGGTAGATTTAAAATTGAGTCTTGCGGAGTACATTGCTTTTTGCCCTGAAGGCGAAATTATCACTGCTCCGACACCTGCTCCAGATGCTTGGAAAGCTCTGTCGGAGTAAATGGTCCAAATTCCTTCACCTGGCTTCTCTGGAGCCCATGCTGCAGGAGGAGTGTAGGACCGAAAGTAGCGACCAGAGGGGGGTGAATAGGCGCCTTAAAAATTCTTTCGAATATATGGCCTGTTCCCAATACCCAACGCACCTCAAAAGACTAAGCAGCAGAGTATGAGCAGATTACCTAAGTCTACAGGTATTGTAGCGCCCCGATTTATCAAATCGAGACATTATTGAATTTCCATAGAAAAACAATAATACAAGAGGTTCATCATGCGACAATCGTACATACGACAGTGTTCATGGTACGCAGACCATATTTATTACATCAAAGTCTTAGTAAAAACAGTAGTAAAATAATTAAACAGCGGCATGGCGAACATCTTCTTCAGGATTTTTCTTCTCGACTGGGTCGCTACTCCAGACCGTCCTCATAGTAAGGATCCTCTGTGGGGTCCAACGGGTATTAGTACAAAAAGTACTCAACAAGCCACCGCAAATGCAAGTAATAATGCAGGATAATAAACAAGGAAGGGTAATGGCTAACATTGCGGAAAAGTACAGTTTCAGTTATTGCATTTAGTGTAATCACATTTTAATCATGTGGAAAAGTAAACATGAATGTCAACAACATCAACTAACTCGAGGAGTACGTTTTACCTCCTCGCACAACAGTCCTTACATGCCAATCCATCATGCACATACATATCCAAAGTAAACTAACTGGGGGATGTCACGCAACCCGCCCTTGACCGTGGGCTCGGCTTTTCGAAAAGATTTAAGACTCTAATCAGAGATGTACTACTGTACCCACAAGGCACGCACTCATCCCAAACGAGATGACCCATACCACGGGAACTCGTGCCAAAACCTCGGCATGAAATGTTCCAAGCGATAACCACCCGCTCTAGGTTTCGCCGGCGCGCCGGGCCGCATCCCGGCTAACGTCGCACCCCCTTTTGCGCCACATTGGTACAAGTCAACCGCAGGTGCAACTTGACCCATCTCCAAATGGTGGCCTCGGTTTGGAACAACCCATACCTTAGTTAGGACTTACCCACTAGACTTGTGGTTAGTACGTAAGTGTATTGCAACGGATCCCTCAAACCGGTCCTTATAGTGCCCCGGGTGCTATCGACCAATGCCCTAGCTTGCACCCGGAACCCACCATGCATACACTCACAACCATAACTCATCACCAACAGAAATCCAAGGATAAGAAGTAACGGGGATCATATAATAGAACCATTTTGCTACGACTCATTTTTATCCTATAGCAATCGTGTCAATACATTGGACACTAGCTAATATCATTTTTCATATGGTGACAAGGAGTTTAGGCTAGAGAGCATGGCTTGGGTTGCACATCAAGGTCGGGGGATCCTAAATAAATATATCGTAAGGGTTCATTTGACTAATGCATATATAACCTATGTGTTTTAGCGATAGTTTAATCAAACATGGGTTCAATATGCTCAAAAGATTGGTTTGGTGACTTGCCATGTTCAGCAAAAGGAGAGGGAGGGACTTCGGGGAAGTACTCCGGCTCCTCGGCGACGTCGTAGTCTTTTTGATATAGTAAAGTAAAATAAAAAGAACACAACATTCAATCAAACAATATAACATTACATTATAAGCACATAAGTTAAAGTTGGCTTGATTATAAATAAAATAAATTCAATGGTTAAGGTTCTGTGGTTTATTTTATAATTAAACTTTAAAGGAATTAAAGAGTTGTCCTTTTTCGAAAAAGGTGTTTAAATGTGATTATTGCCCTATTAAGTTCTCAAATAAATGTGAAATGAAAAGTTCATGTTAATTTGGTGGTTTTTCAGTAAATGGACAAAGTGGAAATAAATCTAAATTTTTCTGAAGTTTAAACATTTGAATTTATATTTTAATCCTAAAGGCATTTGAATATTTATTTGAATAAACATGAAAAAGTCAAAGTAAACCTACTGTTTTTATTGCATAAACATGTAGAGAATAATTTTATGAATTTTCTGAAATTGGAATGGTAATTTTTAGAGTTCAAATGCACCAGATATGAATTTTACAAGTTTAAAGGTATTTCTGAAATTCATTTTCAATTTTTAAACCCCTCGGGTCCACGGTGAGCCAGGCCCACGGTGAACCCGCACACTGTGCGCGTGCGCCGGGTCGATCTGGACCGTTGGATCCAGATCCAACGCGCGAGAGCGAGGCGGGGCGCTTAAGTGACAATGGACGACCAAGATTAAAACGTGCGAAAGGGTTCCACGTGGACGCACGAGATCGCACGCCGGTTTTAAATGGAAATGAACGCGTGAGATTAAAACGTAACGCTTTGACCAGATCCGACGGTGCGGATTAGATCGAGTACGTGGGCTTACATGCGTCGTCCGATCGCGATCGCACGGTCGGGATCAGATCTGACACGGCACGGGTACTCGACCCGTGCCGGTCGTCTTCCCCGACGACGGTGAGCGGGCCAGGGCCACGGCGAGCGACGGCGGCCCTAGCTAAGCCTAGAAATGGAAAGAGGACACTACTGCGGTCACGACGGTACCTTAGGCGAGGCGAGGGGTCGACGGAGCGCGGTCGGCGGCGAGGGTAGACGGCGGAGTGGTTCGGGCTCCTCGTCGGCGATGGTGTTCCGGCGGGGTTCGGCGTCGGCGGAGGGGTGGCCGAGGTCGAGGTTGTCCTTACGGTCACGTTGGTGGCGGAGGCACGGACAGAGGCGGTCTGAGGCAACGGCGAACGGTGGCCGGAGACGAAACAAGGGGATTGCGCTAACAGGCGAAGTGTGGGCGCTCTGCTCGGTCTGAGTGCGAATGGATGCGTGAACCGAACGCGGTGGAGGGAAATGGCTTAAATAGAGGTACCGACGGGGGCAGGGAGGGCGCAATTGACGGTGGCCGAGGTTAATTGCGCTTTGACGTCGGTGAGCTTGGGTTGAACGCGGTTCATCGAACCTGGACGCGAATCGGCCGAGTTAATAGGGGGAAAACGGTCGGCGCGTTGAGGGGAATTCATTGCCGGCGAGTGATTAGGGTGAGGGGGCCGGCGGGGGCGGATCCGAGGGAGTAAAGGTGGCCGGCGTAGTTTGGGGGCGACAGCGCGAGGTTGATGACAAAGCTGACAGGCGGGGGCCACTGGCCAGCGGGCGCGAACGGGCGAGGGAGCGAGCTGACGGGTGGGTCCATGGTGTCGGGCGCGCGCGCGAGGGAAAGGGTTTGGCACCGACAGGTGGGGCCGGAGTGTCGGGTGCGCGCGTGAGAGGAGAGGGGGTCACTGACGGGTGGGCTCCATTAGTCAGAAGGCGGGCGCGGGAGTGAGTGGGCTGGGCCGGCCGGGAGAGAGAGAAAAAAAGGGAGAGGGCCCAATACTGTTTGAAACTATTTTCTGATTAAAAATAATTGCAGAAATTGATTTAAAATAATAGGGCTACTTCCCTGCTTGGCAAAAATTTACAAAAATTCCCAAAAATATATTTTGGTCTTAGGATCATATACAAAAAGTTTCACCCCCTAGTTTGGCCATCTACTCTATGTTGTAGTTCAAAAGGGTATGAAAGAGTATTAAAAGTATTTTCAGAAATATAAATTCCAAGAAATTGAATTTAATAATATTTTTATTGTATTGAAAATTTGGGGTGTTACAAACCTATCCCCCTTACAAGAATCTCGTCCTCGAGATTGGAACGCTACTCGAATAACTCGGGATATTGGGCATTCAGTTCGTCTTCCTTTTCCCAAGTGGCTTCTTCGGCGGGATGGTTGTTCCATTGAACCTTGCAGAAGCGAACTACACGACTCCTGGTTACCCTTTCCTTGGTTTCCAAGATCTTGATAGGTTTCTCGATGTAGGTCAAGTCTTCTTGGACATTGAGCTGCTGAAGGTCGGCTTGCTCGGTGGGTACACGGAGGCACTTCTTCAGCTGCGAGACGTGGAACACATCATGAACTCCTGCCAAGGATGGAGGCAGTTCAAGTTGATATGCCACTTCTCCTTGTCGTCGGAGGATTTGGAAAGGTCCGACGTAGCGGGGTGCTAGTTTGCCTTTCATGTTGAACCTTTGAGTGCCACGGAGGGGAGTGACTCGGAGATAGACATAATCGCCCTCCTCAAAGGCTAGGTCTCTTCGATGGTTGTCGGCGTAGCTCTTCTGATGGGATTGGGCTGCCTTCAATCGGTCTCTTATGATCTTAACCTTCTCTTCAGCTTCTCTTAATAGATCAGTCCCAAACAGTTGCGACTCTCCGGTCTGATCCCAGAGCAACGATGTTCTGCACTTACGCCCGTAGAGTTCTTCGAACGGGGACATTTGTAGGCTGGCTTGATAGCTGTTGTTGTAGGAGAACTCTGCGTACGGTAAGTTCTTGTCCCACATTCCGCCAAAGTCTAGAGCGCAAGCTCTAAGCATATCCTCCAATATCTGGTTGACCCTTTCGGTTTGACCGTCGGTCTGTGGATGGTAGGCGGTGCTAAAGTTCAGTCGGGTGCCGAGTTCCTCTTGAAGGTTCTTCCAAAACTTGGAGGTAAACTGACTCCCATGGTCAGATACAATCTTTTTAGGAACTCCGTGAAGGCACACGATCCGGGTCATATACAATTCAGCCAACTTGGCGATAGTGTAAGTTGTCTTGACCGGAATGAAGTGGGCTACTTTGGTGAGTCGATCGACGATCACCCAGATAGAATCGTGACCAGCTTGGGTCCTAGGCAGTCCCGTGATGAAGTCCATTCCTATCTCTTCCCACTTCCATTCAGGGACTTTGAGAGGTTGAAGAAGTCTGGCAGGTCTCTGATGCTCTGCCTTGACTCGCCGGCATGTGTCGCACTTGGCCACATACTCAGCTATTTCCCTCTTCATGCTGACCCACCAATATTTTTCCTTCAGGTCTTGGTACATCTTTGTACTCCCGGGATGGATGGAGTATAGAGTATCGTGGGCTTCTTGAAGGATGAGGGTCTTCAACTCAGGTTTGTTGGGTACGCAGATCCGGTTTCCGAACCAGATGGTACCATGCTCATCCTCGGAAAATCCGGGGGCTTTACCCTTCCTCATGTTCTGTTGGATTTCCAGGATGTCCGGGTCTTCCTTCTGCTTTTCTCGGATCTGGTCTATTAAGACAGGCCGAGACTCCAAGGCAGCGAGGTACGCTCGGGTGGTGATCCCTAGGTTTAGCCTTTCCATCTCCTTGTAAAGTAAAGGAGCTTGGTCCTGAATCATGATGGCATTGCAGTACCCTTTTCGACTAAGGGCGTCTGCCACCACATTCGCTTTACCTGGATGATAATGGATGCCCAAGTCGTAATCCTTAATCAGTTCCAACCATCTCCTTTGCCTGAGGTTCAGATCTGGTTGGGTGAATATGTACTTGAGGCTCTTGTGGTCGGTGAAGACCTCACACCGATTCCCCACAAGGTAATGTCTCCATATCTTCAAGGCATGAACCACGGCTGCTAGTTCCAGGTCGTGGGTGGGGTAGTTCAGCTCATGCGGTCTCAGTTGCCGGGAGGCGTAGGATATCACCTTCCCTTCTTGCATTAAGACGCATCCCAATCCTTGACGAGAGGCATCACAGTAGACGTGGAAGTCTTTCCGGATGTCTGGTAGAGTCAGAATAGGGGCTGACACTAGCTTCTTCTTGAGGGTCTGGAAGCTTTCTTCGCAGTCGGGGGTCCATTCAAACTTCACTTCCTTTTGCAGCAGTCTGGTCATAGGCTTGGCGATCTTGGAAAAATTCTCGATGAACCGGCGGTAGTATCCGGTCAATCCGAGAAAACTCCGGATCTCGGTCACGGTCGTGGGCTGCAGCCAGTTGGTTACTGCTTCAACGGTGGTTGGGTCCACTGCTATTCCTCCGGCAGATATAACATGGCCGAGGAACTTCACCTCTGACGACCAAAATTCACATTTGCTGTACTTGGCATACAGTTGCTGCTCCCTTAGCTTTCCGAGGGTCAGACGGAGGTGAGTCTCGTGTTCTTCCTTGGTCTTGGAGTAAACGAGGATATCGTCGATGAATACCACGATGAACTTGTCCAAGAACTCCATGAATACATTGTTCATCATGTTCATGAAAAAGGCCGGGGCATTCGTGAGTCCGAACGATATCACGGTGTACTCGTAGAGTCCATAGCGGGAGGTGAAGGCAGTCTTGGGTATGTCTTCTTCCCTAATCCTCAATTGGTGATAACCTGACCTGAGGTCAATCTTGGAAAACACCGAGGATCCTTTCAGCTGATCGAACAGGTCGTCGATCCGAGGCAATGGGTACTTGTTCTTGATGGTTACGTCGTTCAAGGCTCTATAGTCCACGCACATCCTCTTGGTCTTGTCCTTCTTCATGGCAAATATAACCGGTGCACCCCAGGGTGAGGTACTCGGTCGGATATACCCTTTTTGCTCTAGGTCTTCGATGTTGCTCTTGACTTCAGCTAGTTCATTAGCGGCCATCCTGTACGGGCGCTTGGAGATTGGAGTGGTCCCAGGGACAAGTTCGATTCTGAATTCGATGTCCCGCTTGGGAGGCATTCCGGGTAGGTCTTCAGGGAAGACGTCCGCAAACTCCTTGACTATGGGTACCTCTTCAAGAGCTATCGAGCGAAGGGATGCTCCAAGTGGTTTGCGACTGGTCATTCGAAAGGTGACGGCTGCGCCTTCAGGGTTGGTTACCGTGACGGACTTGTTGGCACAGCCGATCACTCCCTTGTGCTTCATCAACCAATCCATCCCTAGTATGAGGTCGAGTCCGGTGCATTGGATGAGGACTGGCTCGGCCCGAAACAGTGCTCCTTGGATGTCAATTTGAACCTTAGGGCTGTATAAGTGGGCTAAGGTCCTATTGCCAGGAGTGGCAATCACCATGGGGATGGGTAGAGGGAGCACGTCCAGTTCGTTCGTTTTTGCAAAATCTTCCGAGACGAAGGAGTGGGTTGCTCCAGAGTCGAATAATATTACGGCTGGTATGGAATTCACAGTAAACGTACCGAGCACAACTTCAGGAGCCTCCTGAGCTTCCTCCGCGCTGATGTGGTTGACGCGGGCACGAACCGCCTGGTTGGGTGCCGCGCCTTGAGTCTGCTTGGGGTGAGGACACTGGTGCGAATAGTGCCCTTCCTTGCGGCAGTTGAAGCAGATGACCGACCTTCCTTGGCGATCCTTCAAGATCGGAGCCTTGGCGGCTGGCGTCGGCTGAGCGGCCGGAGCTGGTGGAGTGGGGCGAGGATGCCCGACGTTGGATCCACCGGCGGCGTGAGGTGGCCTGTAGGCGGGCCGAGGATGGTAGACGGGCGCAGGTGGTGGAGGGACGAATCGGGGCCTATGAGAGTTCGCCTGTTGATGCTTGAAGGTGATCATCTTCCTCTTCTTGAGGTCCAGCTTGTTTTGCTCAGTCTCTTGGATGAGCGCTTTGTTGACTAGCCGTTGGAAGTCGGCGTAGTCGGTGGCGACGAGCTGGATGGACAGCTCGTCCTTAAGTCCCCGGAGGAACTTGGCTTGGCGGAGGGCGTCGGTGCGCACTTCCTCAGGTGCGTAGCGGGCGAGGCGATTGAACTCATGGAGGTACTCCATGACGGTCCTGTTGCCTTGTTGCAGGTCGCGGAACTCCTGCTGTTTCACCGCGATGACACAGGCGGGGACGTGGGCGGCACGAAAAGCGATGGTGAACTCCGCCCAAGTTACCACGTGGTCCTCTGGCTGGGACTCACGATAGTTGTCCCACCATTCAGCGGCGGGACCCTGGAGCTGGTGGGTGGCGAAGGCCACTCGCTCTCGGTCGGTGCAAGGGAGGAGGTCAAGCTTCTTTCCGATGGTGCGAAGCCAATCTCCGGCCTCCATCGGGTTGGTGATGCTTGAGAAAATGGGCGGGCGCACGCGTAGAAACTCCGAGAGTTGTGGAGCAGGCGCGGGTGCTGGTGCGCGAGGGGCTGGTTCCCCATTCTGCAGACGGTCCAACTGAGCCTGTTGGTTCTGCATTTGAGTGAGGAGGGCGGTGATCCGTTGGTTCTGATTCGCCATCATCTCCGCCAAGGTGGGGTGGTTGGCGGAGGGCGACCCAGACTGACGCGGGCCCGTTGCACCCCAGTTGGGTACAACACCCTCGGGCGCATCACGGCTTCCTCCTGCTCCGTTGTTGGAGCCGGTGTTCTGGTGGTCGGCCATCTTCTGAATTCATAAGGTTATAAAGCAAAAAGTTGACGACACAATTAACAAGAATATTTTAAGCATATATAAATCAAGTGGTAAAATGTTCATTACAATCAAGATCTTATTCTACCCACAACACACTCGTCGTGGGTAGCACCACATACAAAATTAAGCTCTTATTAAAGTAGCGACTCCTAACGCCTACTCGCCACCGGAGGCGGTCTCCGTGCTCTCGGAACCACGAGTACGCGGCTCCGAAGGGATGGTGGGCTCGAGAAAATTCTCGATGATGGAGTCGGAGACGAGGCCGGTGTTGGAACGACGGATCGAACCAGCAGGTTTCAGTGGAAAACAAGAGTAGTGTATTCAATGCTCTGGACTGCCCGTTCGTTACAACTGTAGTGGGGGGTATTTATAGGGCGCCCCGCCCAGAGGACCAAGCGCCTCCGGGCTGCCAACGGCCACCCGACCAACCCTGACCGGTAGTACAGACAAAGAGGTACATGGTACAGACAAGAAGATTCGACTCTGACAGCGTATCGGCCGTGTCAGATGCTTCCTGCGCCGCCCGACACGGCTCAGAAGATCGCGATCCTGTCCTTTCGCACGACCAACTGGTCCTTTTCCCGCCAAGACTCCCTTTGGGCTCGTCTCGCCGGGCCTGCCGAGAGCCCCGGACCTCCAGCCTCCGGAGGGCGGGCTCCTGTGTCCTACGCCGAAGGGCGACCTCCGGCTTCACTCCTCCGGACGGTGACCTCCGGCCACGCTCCTCCGGATAGTGACCTCCGGCCACGCCTCTCCGGACGGTGACCTCCGGCCATGCTCCTCCGGGGGTGACCTCCGGCCACGCTCCTCCGGGGGTGACCTCCGGCCACGCTCCTCTGGAAGGTGACCCCCGGCCACGCTCCTCCGGAAGGTGACCTCCGACCACGCTCCTCCGGACGATGACCTCCGGTCACCAAGCCTGGGCCCTCCGGCTGGGGGGGCCCACCCCGCTGACTCCAGGGATTATCTCCCCCAACGGTAGCCCCTCGCTTCTTCCCGCTTGTAGTCCTGCAATAGGAGGGGGTGGAAGCGCACAAGATAATCCCGTCAATTCACAAGAGTGCGTACCTCGCTGTAGGGCGCCGCATCCGCCGGGGCGCTGGAGCGCACTGAGACGGGGAGCCGAGAGACCGGGGAATTAGACCCTGCCTCGGGCTTCCGCCCGCCTCCGAGGCACCGAGGAGGGGGTTGACCGAGCTGATCGGAGACTGGCGCATCTTGACTGCGGGGGTTCCAACCCCGAGAAGCCGGGCGAGCGGGCCGAGAGCAGTTAATGCGCGCGCCGGCGGCACCGAAGAGGCGAATCGCCAGGAGATCACCCTCGCGCCCCGATGCGCCACCCAGTTTTGAATGCGGCGCCGCGTAAACCGCCACGTTCGTGCGCTAACCGAAACGGAAGTCGAACCGCCAGCCTTTCCGAAAGATATATATACCCTTGCCCTTCACGGCTTCTTCTTCCTTCACCCTCACGCGCCAAACCGCGACCGCTTAGCCCACTGCCCAGTCGCCTTCTGAGCCCTACGCTCCTTCCATCTTCTCTCCAAGAATGTCGAGGAAGCCGGTTCCCATAATGGCGATGGATCCGCGCTTCTTGCAGCGCCAGATGACGGCCGCGGCGGCGGCGGCGGCGACCGACACGCCAGAGGTGCGCGGCGCGCGCGAGCTCTGCCCCGCTTCCGAGCGATTCCGGGAACAGACGCTGGAGCTCGGGGCGTCTGCCTGCACTGAAGCCTCGATCGAGCAGGCGACCAGGAACCGCCTCGGCCCAGAGACGCCGGCGAGAAGGCCGGGGCGGGAGACGGCCCCGCGGCCGCGGGAAGGCGAGGTCGTCGTCTTCGAAGCCTTCTTCGACGCGGGCCTGGGGTTCCCTGCCTCAGAGCTTCTTGCTGGGGTCCTGGAGGCGTTCCACCTGGAGCTCCCGCAGCTGTCCCCCAACGCCGTGGCCCGCCTCGCCATCTTCGAGTGGGCCATGCGCGCCGAAGGCTGCGAAGGGAGGGCGGAGGTCTTCGCTGAGATGCACGAAGCCCTCTGCCAACCGAAGAAAAAGGACGGCCGGGTGCTGGCCTTCGAGAGCATCAACTTCCAGCTCCGGAGGAGGTACGCGGACTCCTTCCCGGCGAAGGCCACCAACGAAAGGTGGTACTCGAAGTGGGTGAACCGGTGGTTCTACGTTCGCGTAGGGCTCACCTCCGGCTTGGCCGGAATACCGCGCCACATTTGGTTCCGGAGAGAGGCGCGGGTCGAAGTCAACTCCGGGGCCATCTCGTCGAGGGTACAACTTCTCCAAATCGTCGCCCGCCGGATGAGCATGCGGGACTTGGCGGAGGAGTTCGTGGCCCTCGAGATCCCCCCGCTGAAGGAGGAGTGGCCCGCCTTGCTCCGGAGCAGCCGGGACGCGTCGGTGCCGACGGAGCTCTCTCGCCAACTTGGTAAGTCTCAGCTTTCTTTCGCCTTCAGTCTTGCTTTTGCGCACTTGAGGGATATCCCGGCCCTGACGAAGAGGTGCAGGGTCGCTCGTCGCTCGGACACCCGAAGAGATTGCTCGCCTGGCGGAAAGGATCCTGGGGGTCCCCACCGCGGCCGAACGGGCCCGCCGGTTGGAGCTGGTGGGCTCCTGGGAACGCTCCAACAGAGTGTGGGGGGCGCTCGAGCTCACGCCCCCGCCTCTACCGGAGGGCGAGATCCTCCGGGACGTCTCGAAGAGGAAGGCGGTCGATGCGGACGCCTGCACTTCTCCGAGCCGTTCGAAGAAGAAGAGGATCGTGAAGGGGCCGAAGCCCGCGTCGCCGGGACCTTCCTCGGCTTCTCGTTCGGAGGGAGGGGGCTCCAGCGAGGGAGTCCAGTCGGAGTCGGGAGATCTCCCGGAGGTTCCGGCTCCGGCTCCACCGATCCCGCCGAGCACCGAGGGGCGCGAGGATGCTCTCCTTCACCCGGGCCCAACGGAGCCTACGCCGGACGCCAACCAAGAGTCACGCATCGCCGGAGTGACGCCACGCCCGGGGACCGCTTCTTCTCCGATACCCGTTTCGGCGGGCGGCTCCGCGGGCTCCGTCGAGAGCAGGGCTACGGACAGCTTGGGCCACGGGGGCCTAGCTGACCCACTCGCCGGCGTTGAAAGGAGCGCCGACAAGGAGGCGGAATTGGCCGCGGCGGTAGCGGGTTCCCCGCCGAACTCCATCGACAACCTTTTCTTCCGCCCGAGCCCGTTGGGCCACTTCCAGCCCCCGGACCGCGTCGACGATACTGCGGATGCGGGTACGGTAACTTCGTCACGCCTCTCCGTGCGCAAGGAGCTTCCCTGTATTTAACTTCCGTTGCTCGTACAGGTATTTCGGCCGGAGGCATGGAGCCAGTCGACCGTCACCCGGCGGATGCTCCGGACGCAAGGTCCGGAGCCCCTGTCACCGCGAAGGGGGGCTTGAACCTGCAGGACGAGGCAGAATCCCGGAGCGCCGAGGGGGCTCCTCAGGAGCCTGTCGGGGGCGCCGGAGTCCGGCATCAGCCCCCCACCGACCTACGAACCGCGCGCGGCTCCGTGCCGCTTCTGCGCCCTTTCCTGTCGGTCGGAGAGGACTTCGCCTCGAGAGTGGCTCCGATCCACGACTACTACCTGCGGCTGCGCGACGCCCCGGTGATAGGCGAGCTCGGGCGATCGGACAGCTTGGACCTCGGAAGGGCCATCGAGACGGCCGCGGGCCAGGTACTTTCTTTGGACATCCTTGACGCCCTCGTCGCGGCTCTTCTGACCATTCTTCCGCATGCAGGTGGTGGCGCTGGCGCAGGGGCAGATGTCCGCTCTGCTTCTTGAGCACGAGCAACACGAGGCGTATGCCGCAGGGCTCGCGTCCCGGGTGGCGGCCGCGGAGAGGTTGGCCCGCGAGCGCTCGCTGGAGGTCGAGGCCCTTCGATCCCAGGCGTCGAAGGTGGCGGCGCTGGAGGCCCAAGCGGCGGAGGCGGACTCGCTCAGGGCCCGCGTCGCGGAGCTGGAGGGACTCCGGGCCAGGGCCGCCCGTGCCGACGAGATGGAGGCGGAGGTCGGCGCCCTCCGAACCAAAGCTGCTGAGGCGGAGATACTCCGGGCTCGGGCTTCGGAGGCGGATCAGCTCGAGGAGGAGGTTTCCCGGCTCCAAGCTCGGGCCTCGGAGGCGGAACGCAAGGTTGAAGCCCTCGGAGCCCGGGTGACTCATTTAGAGGAGGTCGAGGCCGGCCTCAACTCGCGGAACGGGAAGGCCGCCGAGGAGCTCGCCGAGGCCGGTAAGACGGCGGCCGAGGCCACCGAATCGTTGCGGAAGATGTTGGCGCGCTACGGCACTGGCTGCGGCACGTTCGACATCGCCCGGGAGCCCCTGGTCCGCCAAGTGAAGTTCGTTCGATCCGCCGTCCGGCAGATACAGCTTGCCATGGATCAGTACGGCGAGGTGTCCGCTCGGGTGGCAGCGTACGGAATCCTCCGGCACCTCGAGGCGTCCGGGCTTCCGCTTCCTTCGCCTTCGAGCCCGCATCCGGTCGCCTTCACGGGGGACCACCTTCGGACGCCAAGTTTCTCCCTGACTCAAGCTTGGAGGGCGCTCAAGGCGACTTGGCAAACCGAAGGCCCTACGGCGATCCAGGCTTGGCTGGAGGAAGCACTCCGTGCGCGCGACCCTCCAGCCCCTTCGAACCCTTCAGCCTCGGCTCGTTTGCCGGACCCGCAGGTGTAGCTCTAGGGGTTGGTCTTAGCCTTATCCTGTAATAGCTTAGGGAACTTAGTTATATTAATAAAGACTACTTTTTCGAGACTTACTCAGGGTGTTCGCGGTCGCGATCTTGATGTCGAGGTACTTGAACCGGACGACGCCCTTCGGCATCGTTGGGCCATCCTCGAAGCCGTGCGGGCGAACCGGCCCGCGCGCTTCGTTCTTCCCCGCGGCAGTGACGGACGTGTGGACTCCGACGTCCTTCAGGGGGTTCTGAAGCATGTGAAGGACGAAGAGAGGGGGTCTCGCTCGCTGTCCTCATCCTCCGAACCGGTTGACTGGTCCGATACGGAGGCTGACTTAGGGGGAGCGTCCCCGGAGGAGGGCGGCCTGCGCAGCTGGGCTCAGCTCCAAGAGGACCAGAGAGCTTTCCGCGCCCAAAAGAAAGAAGAGGAGCGCAGGAAGAGGAAGGAAAGGTCTGGTCGGGGGGCGAGCACGACTTCCGGTCCGTCCAACCGAAGGGGCCCGCGATTCCTTCTTGGCCTGGACGAGAACTTTTCTTAACTTCCTCTTTTGCTTGTAATGAACATTGTACGCTTATGCGCTTGTTATTGTACGCTTCATATACCGCCCCGCTCTCTCTCTCTTCCTCCCCCCCTCTTAGCGGGTAGCTGGTTTATTAGCTGGGCGCTGAGTGGTTTAGGAGAGGGGGAGCGGACGGTGCGCGTCACACCGGCATAGCTCTGAACCCGAACGTGAGGTCGTGTCTAAGCATAGCTCAGGACCCGAACATGAGGGTGCGTCGAGCCGGAGCTCGGAATCTGAATATGAGGGCGCGTCGAGCCGGAGCTCGGGACCCGAATGCGAGGGTGCGTCGAGGCATAGCTCGGAACCCGAGTGTGAGGGTGCGTCGAGGCATAGCTCGGAACCCGAATATGAGGGCGCGTCGAGCCGGAGCTCGGAACCCGAATATGAGGGCGCGTCGAGCCGGAGCTCGGGACCCGAATGCGAGGGTGCGTCGAGGCATAGCTCGGAACCCGAGTGTGAGGGTGCGTCGAGGCATAGCTCGGAACCCGAATATGAGGGCGCGTCGAGCCGGAGCTCGGACCCGAATGCGAGGGTGCGTCGAGGCATAGCTCGGAACCCGAGTGTGAGGGTGCGTCGAGGCATAGCTCGGAACCCGAATATGAGGGCGCGTCGAGCCGGAGCTCGGACCCGAATGCGAGGGTGCGTCGAGGCATAGCTCGGAACCCGAATATGAGGGCGCGTCGAGCCGGAGCTCGGAACCCGAACATGAGGGTGCGTCGAGGCATAGCTCGGAACCCGAATATGAGGGCGCGTCGAGCCGGAGCTCGGACCCGAATGCGAGGGTGCGTCGAGGCATAGCTCGGAACCCGAATATGAGGGCGCGTCGAGCCAGAGCTCGGAACCCGAACATGAGGGTGCGTCGAGCCGGAGCTCGGAACCCGAATGCGAGGGTGCGTCGAGGCATAGCTCGGAACCCGATTGTGAGGGTGCGACGCGAGTTGTGGCGGTCGGAATAGTTGGCTGAAAAATTTTATTGCCCAGGTGGGGGATACAAACAGGCGGCGATGGCCGCGAACAAAGTACATCGGTAGTGTTACGGAAAGTAGCGCTTCAGGTCCGCAGCGTGCCACGAATGCTTCAGCTCTTCGCCTTCTAGCGTAGCGAGGCGGTAGGACCCCGGCCGTCCGGACTTGGTAACAATGTACGGTCCGTCCCATTTGTTGCCCAACTTGGAGGGAGCGACCGTTGCGCGGAGGACGAGGTGCCCTGGTTGGAACTCGTTGCGCTTGACCTTGGTATCGTACCACCCCTTGGTCTCCTTCTGATAGTGGGACAGGTTGGCGACGGCGCGCAGCCTCGTTTCTTCCGCTAGGTCAAGGGAGACGGCGCGTTCATCTTCAACTTCGGGTGCTACGACGCGCAGCGAACCGGCGCGGAGCTCCGTTGGCGTCATCGCTTCGTCGCCGAACAAGAGGCGGAACGGGGTGAAGCCCGTTGCCCGGGAAACGGTCGTCCGGATGGACCATAAGACCTTGGGTAGCTCGTCGGGCCACGTGCCTCGGGCCAGCCCGACAATACGCTTATGAAGGCCGGACAGAATGTGCCCGTTGGCTCGCTCCACTGCTCCGTTAGACTGGGGGTGCCGCACGGCCGCGAAGCAAAGCTGAACTCCCAGCTCGTCGCAGAATGCCCGGAAGCTGCCGGCATCAAACTGCGTTCCGTTATCCAATGTGAGCTGCTTGGGTACTCCGAACCGGCACACGATATGCTGCCAGAAAAACTTCTGGACACTTCGGGATGTGATGGTGGTGAGAGGCGCCGCTTCGACCCACTTGGAGAAGTACTCGACGGCGACAACGACGAAGCGTAGGTTTCCCTTCGCTCTGGGGAGCGGGCCGACGAGGTCCATGCCCCATCGGGCCAAGGGCCACACAGGAGGGATAGGTAGCAACTTTGCTGGGGGGCGGTGACTGCGTCGGCCCATCCACTGGCAACCCTGGCAGGCGCGGACGAGTTCTTCGGCGTCGGCGATGATGGTGGGCCAGTACACGCCTTGCCGGAGAGCTTTGCCTGCGAGGGCCCGCGGCGCTAAGTGACTGCCGCACAACCCTTCATGTATCTCCCGGAGCATGGCGACACCGTCGGAATGCGCGACGCATCGGAGCAGCGGGGAACATACTCCGGACTTGTACAGGATTCCATTGATGACCTCGAATGACCTTGCGCGGAGTTGCAGGCGAACCTGCTCCGGACTGGGATGGGCTTCGTCGCCGCCGGCGAGCGCGCGGAGGATGGGCTCGCGCCAATCGACGCTAGCTGTACAGAGTACTGGGGCCGGGTATGACAATGGTTCGCTCTCCTCCGGGGCGGCGGGGTCGACCGCCTCGCTTCGATGAGTCACCGAAGGCTGGGCGAGTTCCTCGAAGAAAGCCCCTGGCGGTAAAGCCTGGGCGCCGGCCCCGGCCTTAGCGAGGACATCCGCTTGGGCGTTGTCGCTGCGCGGAATGTTCTGGACGGAGATGCCCTTGAAGGAGGCTTCGAACTTGCGGATGGAGTCGAGATAGGAAGCGAGGTCCGGGTGCTTCGCTCGAAAGGACTTGTCGATGTGTCCGGCGACCACTTGGGAATCGGTCTTCACGATCACGCGCGCGGCGCCCAAGGCGAGCGCTTTGCGAAGTCCCAAGAGGACGCCTTCGTATTCTGCGACGTTGTTAGTGGCCTTGAAGCTTAACCGGGCGGAGTACAGGGCCTGCTGACCCGAAGGGGAGATGATGACTGCTCCGGCTCCAGCCCCGGAGGCCTGGTAAGCACCATCCGTAAAAATGGTCCAAATCGCTTCGCCCGTGCTGGCGCTCGTGGGCTCCCGGGCCCACGTCCATTCTGCGACGAAGTCGGCGAGAATCTGGGATTTAATGGCCGTCTGGGCGACGAAGGAGATCCCGAACGGGGCCAGCTCTACCGCCCACTTCCCGATGCGACCAGTGGCGTCTTTGTTTCTGAACATGTCGCCCAACGGATAGGCTGTTGGAATGATGATGTCGTGGGCCAAGAAGTAGTGCCGGAGCTTTCGGGAGGCCATGACGAGGGCATAAGCCACCTTCTCTAGCTCGGAGTATCTGGCCTTGGCGTCAGCGAGAACTTCGGAGACGAAGTAGACGGGCCGCTGAACTAGCTTCCCACCGCACTCTTCCTCCTGAACCAAGGCCGCGCTTGCGGCGGTGCCAGAGGCGGCGAGATAAACCAGTAAGGGACTGCCGGCCCGTGGTGTGGCGAGGGCCACGAGGCCGGAGAGATAATCTTTGATTTGCTGAAAACAATCCTGGCATTCGGGGGTCCATTCGAAATGCTTGGAACCTCGAAGCGCCTTGAAGATGGGCAAACTTCGCTCTGCTGATTTGGCGAGAAAACGCCCCAAGGCGGCCAGTCGTCCAGCCAACTTCTGCCCCTGCCGCAGGTTCTGAGGTGGTGCCATGTTCTGCAATGCTTGAACTTGGGTTGGACTTGCTTCGATGCCGCGGCTGGAGACGAGGTACCCGAGCAGCTTCCCTGCGCGTGCTCCGAAGACGCACTTGTCAGGGTTAAGCCGGATCCCACACCGCCGGAGGCTGTCGAAGGTCTCGGCTATGTCGGATCCATGCTGACTTGCGGAGGCAGTCTTGATGACGATGTCGTCCATGTAAGCTTCCACGTTCCGCCCGAGCTGATGACCGAGGGCCTTTGAGATTAACCTTGAAAAGGTTGCTCCGGCGTTACGGAGGCCGAAGGGCATCCGGAGGTAGCAGAACACTCCGGTCGGGGTGACGAAGCTGGTCTTCACTTGGTCTTCAGGCTTGAGCCAGATCTGATGATAACCGGAATAAGCGTCGAGGAAGCTGAGGAGCTCGGCTCCGGCTGTGGAATCTACTAGCTGATCAATACGAGGCAGCGGGTAGGGATCACGGGGGCAAGCTTTATTCAAAGAAGTAAAGTCGATACACATGCGCCATTTGCCAGATGTTTTCTTCTGGACAAACATAGGGTTGGACAACCAGTCGGTGTGACTCACTTCCCTGATGACCCCGGCGCGGAGCAGCTTGTCGGTCTCGGCCTTGGCGAGCTCAGCCCGCTCGGCGGACAGCCTCCGAAGCCCCTGGCGGACTGGTCGTGCCTTCGGATCAACTGCCAGGGAATGCTCAATGATAGTCCGATCGACGCCAGGAATGTCGTCGTCCGACCATGCGAAGATGTCGAAGGTTGTTGCAGACGATGGCCTCGAGCTGTGCTGATAATTCGGGCTCCAAGCCCCCTCCGAACTTGATCGAGTACTCCTTCCCCCCGCAAGTCAGGGTCTTGGTGATGACTTCGCCCTCTGGGAGGGGTTTGACGGGGCGCCCTTTCTGCGCAGGGCTGGCTTCCAGTGGGAGGTTGGCATCTTCAGCGCCTTCACGGACACTGTGGACCTGCCGTGGCTCCAGCGGCGCCGCATGGCCGTACTCGACCCGGCGGGCTGCTGCTTGGTCGCCCAGCACAGACGACACCCCTCCGGGAGTCGGCATCTTGAGGCAGAGGTAGTTGTGGTGAGCGATGGCGCCGAAACGGTTGAGCATCCCCCGGCCGAAGATGGCGTTGTAGGCGTATGGAGCGTCGACGACGTCGAACAGGATTTCCTCCCGACGCTGGAGGGGCGCGGTGCCGAACGCCACTTCCAATAAGACCTGGCCCAAGGCGTCGAGCGGAGGGCCTGAGAAGCCTTGGAGTGGCCGCGAGGCTGGCAGCAAATGCTTGCGCGACAAGCACAGTTGGTCGAAGGCCTGCACGAAGATGATGTCAGCGGAACTTCCTCCGTCGACTAAAATGCGACGCACCTCGGCTCCGGCGATGTCTGCCGAAATGACGAGTGGGTCGGCGTGAGGAAACTTGACACCGGCGGCATCTTCGGCGGTGAAGCTGATGGGGACGTGAGACCACTCCGGGAGGATTGAAGGGCTGGACGTGCCGATGTGCCCAACTTCCCGAACGTAATCCCGACGCTGCCGCTTGGACAGTGCTCCGAGGGCTCCCCCGCCGGATATGGGAAGGACCACGCGCTTGCCACGGTCCGGACCGGCTTCGAGTGTGAGGGCCGGGACCCCGCCGAATCCCTCGGCCGGGGTCACGACCTCCGGCTCGTCCTGGCGTCCGACTATTTGGACCTGGTCCGGCCGGGGGGCGGAATGCCCCCGGTCGGAGGAACCGCGACCGGACTGGCGCTCGAGGTAGTCGCTGCGAAGAGCAAGAATGGTGCGGCAGGAGTCGGTGTCGTGGCTCCGGTTCTCGCCATGGACGCTGCAGTAGAAGGTTCCCCTGGCAGGTGCTCGGGGTGGAGGCTTGGGCCCGACCTGGCGACTTCCGCCGGGCGTGTGCAGGTGCTTGGCGGGCGCTTGAGGGGTGATGCTAAGGACTTCTCCCCGAAAATGCTTCCGGTTCCGCCGAGAATCTTGACGAACGAGGTCCGGGCGAGCGGGCTCCGGGCGCCGGAAGTCAGGGGCGCGACGTGGGCCCCGGCTGGGCTCCGGAGGTACTTCGTACGCTCGGGCGTTCGGAGCCCGGACAGGGACTACCATCGCCTGCCGGCGTATCTGGCCCTCTTCGGACCGAGCGTACTCTTCGAAGTACGTCATGAGCTGCGCCACCGAAGAGATGGGCTTCCGGTGGAGCTTGTCGAGGAGACCTGGGTGGGTGACGCCTTCCCGGGCCGCGTCGATGACTGAAGAAGCGGAAAGCCCCTTGATCTGAGCTTTGGTGTGCGCGAAGCGCTGAGAGTACTGCCGCAGTGTCTCTCCGGGTTGCTGCTTTACTTGAAAAAGGCTCCCGGTGGACATGGGGGCCACGAAGGTCCCCTGGAAGTTGTTGACGAACTTCTTTTTCAGCTGCTCCCACGAGTGGATGGTCCCTGGCCGGAGATACCAGAACCACCGAAGGGCGATCCCTTCGAGCGCCAGAGGGAAGCATTTGGCCATGGCGTCCCGGCTCCCCCCGGACGCTTCTATTGCCAAAGCGTAGGAGCGAGAGAACTCGCCGGGGTCGGAGTCCCCGGAGTACTTGGGGAGCTTGGCGGCGCGGAAGCTCGAGCTGAAGCGCACCCTCTGGAGGTCCGGGTGCAGGGGAGAGTCCTCGTCGTACGATGCGTTCTCCTCCTCCGGGGGGTCCTCGTCGTCCCTCAGGTCCGTGACCGCAGCTCTCGCGGCGCGGAAGGCTGCCGGGGGGGCCGGGGGTCGGAGCGACGCTTCCTGACGCCACAAAGCCAGCTCCGCCTTTAGCCTGGCGTTCTCGGCAACCAGGGCATCAGCCTGGCTCCCGCTTCCCCCGGAAGTTGTGTCAGGGTCCCACGAGCGGACGTAATCCGTCTGGAGGGACACTACTACCGGGGGTCCACCCGGGAGAGGCTGCTCCGGCGGCCCGCCCTGCGACCCGGCCAGGTTGGCGGAGGTCGGCTCGGGCAGGCCGTCGGCGCCCTGAGCTCCGGGCGTCTCTTCTTGCAACTGGGTGGAGCCCGCTGGGGGCGCCGCTTCGACGGTGGTGGTGGTGGGGGGGCTGAAGGATTGGGGTCGACGGTTGGGGCGGCCTCGCCCCCAGCGGTTCGTGTCGACCTGCGCAGGGGGGCCGTGCTCGCTCCCTTCCGGCTCGACATGCTTGGGGGTGGATAGGTGTAGAGGACACTAGCTTTTCGGACTAGGATCCCCACGGACGGCGCCAACTGTTGGAACGACGGATCGAACCAGCAGGTTTCAGTGGAAAACAAGAGTAGTGTATTCAATGCTCTGGACTGCCGTTCGTTACAACTGTAGTGGGGGGTATTTATAGGGCGCCCCGCCCAGAGGACCAAGCGCCTCCGGGCTGCCAACGGCCACCCGACCAACCCTGACCGGTAGTACAGACAAAGAGGTACATGGTACAGACAAGAAGATTCGACTCTGACAGCGTATCGGCCGTGTCAGATGCTTCCTGCGCCGCCCGACACGGCTCAGAAGATCGCGATCCTGTCCTTTCGCACGACCAACTGGTCCTTTTCCCGCCAAGACTCCCTTTGGGCTCGTCTCGCCGGGCCTGCCGAGAGCCCCGGACCTCCAGCCTCCGGAGGGCGGGCTCCTGTGTCCTACGCCGAAGGGCGACCTCCGGCTTCACTCCTCCGGACGGTGACCTCCGGCCACGCTCCTCCGGATAGTGACCTCCGGCCACACCTCTCCGGACGGTGACCTCCGGCCATGCTCCTCCGGGGGTGACCTCCGGCCACGCTCCTCCGGAGGGTGACCTCCGGCCACGCTCCTCCGGAAGGTGACCCCCGGCCACGCTCCTCCGGAAGGTGACCTCCGGCCACGCTCCTCCGGACGATGACCTCCGGTCACCAAGCCTGGGCCCTCCGGCTGGGGGGGCCCACCCTGCTGACTCCAGGGATTATCTCCCCCAACAGCCGGGGCGTGGTGCAGGGGCGCTGGTGGAGGGTCTGGCGAGGGAGGGTCGTGGCGGGATCCTCTTGGGGCGGGGGAGGGGCTCACGGATGGGCTTCTTCTTCCTTGGAAGAAGAGGAACCATCTCCGCAATATCCTTCTGCAGCTGCATGATCTTGCGCTGCAACTCACCATTCTGTTGGATCAAGTTCTTCGTTTCCTCACGAAGAAACTCGACCGCCTCGTGATGCTCGTCGGCGTCGAGCACCGCCTCGGTATGGAGATCATCCATAGCCTGTAGAAGACGTGACTGCCGGGCCATGACCGGATCACGCACGGAGTGAACTCCGAGGTAGATGCTACGGTGGGCGCCGGGAGTACGCTTCGGCACAAGTCGGAAGGACGAGTTCTGAAGACGATCATCGTAGATCATCCTCAACTCCATGAGGGCCTGGAGGGCGACTCGTTGGCACGCGACATCGAAAGTCGGGCCTCCAAGTGTTGTGGTGTTGGGCGGCAGGTGTTCTCCGGAGCCGTGGACGGTGAGGGAGACGTCACAAGGCCCGGCGAACTCGTCGGGGTACACTCCTTGGAATTCGGGTTCGAAGAGGAACCCGAGGAAGGTGAGCATCATACGGAGCTCCCGGACGAAGCCCTCGTAGTGGCGGCAGTAGCTGTGCACTTGGTATACTGGCATCTACAAAACAGCAAGTTGAATAAAAGTGAGGAGAGGAACAAAGTTTGTATAGTAGATTTTCGAGAAATAATTTCCTGTGACTAATGGCTAGGCGGGTCTGTTTGGCTTCCTACAGTCGAGTCGGCTCTGATACCATCTTGTAGCGCCCCGATTTATCAAATCGAGACATTATTGAATTTCCATAGAAAAACAATAATACAAGAGGTTCATCATGCGACAATCGTACATACGACAGTGTTCATGGTACGCAGACCATATTTATTACATCAAAGTCTTAGTAAAAACAGTAGTAAAATAATTAAACAGCGGCATGACGAACATCTTCTTCAGGATTTTTCTTCTCGACTGGGTCGCTACTCCAGACCGTCCTCATAGTAAGCATCCTCTATGGGGTCCAACGGGTATGAGTACAAAAAGTACTCAACAAGCCACCGCAAATGCAAGTAATAATGCAGGATAATAAACAAGGAAGGGTAATGGCTAACATTGCGGAAAAGTACAGTTTCAGTTATTGCATTTAGTGTAATCACATTTTAATCATGCGGAAAAGTAAACATGAATGTCAACAACATCAACTAACTCGAGGAGTACGTTTTACCTCCTCGCACAACAGTCCTTACATGCCAATCCATCATGCACATACATATCCAAAGTAAACTAACTGGGGGATGTCACGCAACCCACCCTTGACCGTGGGCTTGGCTTTTCGAAAAGATTTAAGACTCTGATCAGAGATGTACTACTGTACCCACAAGGCACACACTCATCCCAAACGAGATGACCCATACCACGGGAACTCGTGCCAAAACCTCGGCATGAAATGTTCCAAGCGATAACCACCCGCTCTAGGTTTCGCCGGCGCGCCGGGCCGCATCCCGGCTAACGTCGCACCCCCTTTTGCGCCACATTGGTACAAGTCACCCGCAGGTGCAACTTGACCCATCTCCAAATGGTGGCCTCGGTTTGGAACAACCCATACCTTAGTTAGGACTTACCCACTAGACTTGTGGTTAGTACGTAAGTGTATTGCAATGGATCCCTCAGACCGGTCCTTATAGTGCCCCGGGTGCTACCGACCAATGCCCTAGCTTGCACTCGGAACCCACCATGCATACACTCACAACCATAACTCATCACCAACAGAAATCCAAGGATAAGAAGTAACGGGGATCATATAATAGAACCATTTTGCTACGACTCATTTTTATCCTATAGCAATCGTGTCAATACATTGGACACTAGCTAA
Source organism: Zizania palustris (assembly GCA_019279435.1). Classification (NCBI taxonomy): domain Eukaryota; kingdom Viridiplantae; phylum Streptophyta; class Magnoliopsida; order Poales; family Poaceae; genus Zizania; species Zizania palustris. The sequence goes on along the minus strand of JAAALK010000079.1, from coordinate 99,841,344 downwards.
TATCATTTTTCATATGGTGACAAGGAGTTTAGGCTAGAGAGCATGGCTTGGGTTGCACATCAAGGTCGGGGGATCCTAAATAAATATATCGTAAGGGTTCATTTGACTAATGCATATATAACCTATGTGTTTTAGCGATAGTTTAATCAAACATGGGTTCAATATGCTCAAAAGATTGGTTTGGTGACTTGCCTTGTTCAGCAAAAGGAGAGGGAGGGACTTCGGGGAGGTACTCCGGCTCCTCGGCGACGTCGTAGTCTTTTTGACATAGTAAAGTAAAATAAAAAGAACACAACATTCAATCAAACAATATAACATTACATTATAAGCACATAAGTTAAAGTTGGCTTGATTATAAATAAAATAAATTCAATGGTTAAGGTTCTGTGGTTTATTTTATAATTAAACTTTAAAGGAATTAAAGAGTTGTCCTTTTTCGAAAAGGGTGTTTAAATGTGATTATTGCCCTATTAAGTTCTCAAATAAATGTGAAATGAAAAGTTCATGTTAATTTGGTGGTTTTTCAGTAAATGGACAGAGTGGAAATAAATCTAAATTTTTCTGAAGTTTAAACATTTGAATTTATATTTTAATCCTAAAGGCATTTGAATATTTATTTGAATAAACATGAAAAAGTCAAAGTAAACCTACTGTTTTTATTGCATAAACATGTAGAGAATAATTTTATGAATTTTCTGAAATTGGAATGGTAATTTTTAGAGTTCAAATGCACTAGATATGAATTTTACAAGTTTAAAGGTATTTCTGAAATTCATTTTCAATTTTTAAACCCCTCGGGTCCACGGTGAGCCAGGCCCACGGTGAACCCGCGCACTGTGCGCGTGCGCCGGGTCGATCTGGACCGTTGGATCCAGATCCAACGCGCGAGAGCGAGGCGGGGCGCTTAAGTGACAACGGACGGCCAGGATTAAAACGTGCGAAAGGGTTCCACGTGGACGCACGAGATCGCACGCCGGTTTTAAATGGAAATGAACGCGTGAGATTAAAACGTAACGCTTTGACCAGATCCGACGGTGCGGATTAGATCGAGTACGTGGGCTTACATGCGTCGTCCGATCGCGATCGCACGGTCGGGATCAGATCCGACACGGCACAGGTACTCGACCCGTGCCGGTCGTCTTCCCCGACGACGGCGAGCGGGCCAGGGGCCACGGCGAGTGACGGTGGCCCTAGCTAAGCCTAGAAATGGAAAGAGGACACTACTGCGGTCACGACGGTACCTTAGGCGAGGTGAGGGGTCGACGGAGCGCGGTCGGCGGCGAGGGTAGACGGTGGAGTGGTTCGGGCTCCTCGTCGGCGATGGTGTTCCGGCGGGGTTCGGCGTCGGCGGAGGGGTGGCCGAGGTCGAGGTTGTCCTTACGGTCACGTTGGTGGCGGAGGCGCGGACGGAGGCAGTCTGAGGCGACGGCGAACGGTGGCCGGAGACGAAACAAGGGGATTGCGCTAACAGGCGAAGTGTGGGCGCTCTGCTCGGTCTGAGTGCGAATGGATGCGTGAACCGAACGCGGTGGAGGGCAATGGCTTAAATAGAGGTACCGGCGGGGGCAGGGAGGGCGCAATTGATGGTGGCCGAGGTTAATTGCGCTTTGACGCCGGTGAGCTTGGGTTGAACGCGGTTCATCGAACCTGGACGCGAATCGGCCGAGTTAATAGGGGGAAAACGGTCGGCGCGTTGAGGGGAATTAATTGTCGGCGAGTGATTAGGGTGAGGGGGCCGGCGGGGGCGGCCGGAGTGTCGGGTGCGCGCGTGAGAGGAGAGGGGGTCACTGACGGGTGGGCGCCATTGGTCAGAAGGCGGGCGCGGGAGTGAGTGGGCTGGGCCGGCCGGGAGAGAGAGAAAAAAAGGGAGAGGGCCCAATACTGTTTGAAACTATTTTCTGATTAAAAATAATTGCAGAAATTGATTTAAAATAATAGGGCTACTTCCCTGCTTGGCAAAAATTTACAAAAATTCCCAAAAATATATTTTGGTCTTAGGATCATATACAAAAAGTTTCACCCCCTAGTTTGGCCATCTACTCTATGTTGTAGTTCAAAAGGGTATGAAAGAGTATTAAAAGTATTTTCAGAAATATAAATTCCAAGAAATTGAATTTAATAATATTTTATTGTATTGAAAATTTGGGGTGTTACAGGTATCTAGCCTAGAAACAACTGAAGTTTAAACAGAGAACTGCCAGTGTAGTGCTAATAGACAAATAAACAGAGTACATGAGACAAGGCAAGATAAACTTCCCAGTAAAGCAATCTAAGTGCACTATGAGTGAGAAGAGAAGTTACTGTTCAAATCTGTCTCCTGTTCGGAACTTGGCGAAGCCTGCTTCACCGGTCGAGGTCTGCTTCGGTGGTCGAAGCTTGCTTCGCTGGTCGAAGCCTGCTTCAGAGATGGTTGTCGAAGGTTGACAGATACGTGCCGAAGGTTAAGTTGATCTAGCCTATCTCAAGAGGAAAAATGCGGAGTATGCTTCGAAGCAACGTACGAAGGTAACGAAGCTTGCGTCGAACAAAGCACTTCGAAGCGCAACCTTCGAACAGACCTTCGAACACGTTACACAGAAAGACAACCTTCGAAGGAGTAGCAAAGCCTGTCACACGACAGAGAAACCAAATTCGAAGACTACACTCTACCTTCGAACTAACACATTTTGATCTCCGGAACAGAAAGATGCAAACTCCTAGCGAAGTCTATCCAAAAGAATAGCTTCGAAGCTAACTCCGAAGCCTGACGAAGTATTCACTTCGAACAGCTCGACTCTGAGAACACCTTCGCAAAGACTGTCGAAGTATGTGAGGCTGACAGAGTGCAAAGCGTACTTCAAAGCTAGAGACACAGTACAAAAATGAAGCCGAAGTTCAAACGGAGCCTTCGTGGATGTCAAATCGAAGCCTGCCTCACGGAGCTGAGGGACTTCGAACAGAGAGAAGGGGCTCCGACAGAAACAGCCAGAAAAGGTATTCAGTCTTGTCTACTTCGATCAAATAGCTACGCAGAAAAAGCAATGCCTGAGTACTATTGTACTGTTGCTACAGTGTAGTAGTACTACTTGCAACTAGTATGAACTAGTACTCCTCTCGTGAAGAACACAATGAAGCATCTAGAGAAGCATTAACTCAGGAACAAACTGAACACACGCAAATCAAAACTTCACGGCTTGCACACGAAACGCTGCACACTCATAACGCAGGAACAGAAACTTCCACAACCGTGCGGAGACAAGATGAACTCACGGTGAACAGAGGGAAGCTTCCTGGCGGCGCACAAACAGGAGAGAGAACAGGGAACCAAGAGAATAAAAATGACCCAAATGATTGAAAAGTAAATTCTGGAAGGGTGACCTAACCCTAGGGATTGGGGCTCTATTTATAGGCAGCCCAACACTAGGAATATTCCACCAGCCCCTTAGGGTTTTTATAGACGCTAAAATAAAGGAAATGACTCTATTGCCCTTAGGAAATTTTACAGACACGACTGACTGACTGTGGGCCTAGAGATACAGATGACTTATCCGGAAGCTAAGCTTTCGTAGCGACTACGGCTTCTCTTCTGGACAGTCCGATACAGAATCAACGGTTGTCAGTTTTGCGCCGAAACTGACAAAGCCTCCACCGACTTTGCACCAGGTACCTAGATTGGGCCGGCCCGATTCCGCAGCTCTCTCAGCCCGGCAATCACTCACCGCCCGTGCACCTGAGTCAATCCTGGTCAACAGCCCAGTGGGTCTTCTGCTGCTCCTGGCCCATGTACCCGGATTGGGCCAGCCCGACTTCGCAGCCTCCTCTACCCGACAGTCGCTTGCTGCCCGTGTACCTGAGTCACACGCGGCCCATGAAACAACAGATCTCTTCTTCTTCTGTCCTCTTTGACTATCATTGACAATGACTCATCACTTCTGGAGCCATGAGGCCCATTCTATTCAGCATGGCTCCTCAATCTCCCCCTTGATGAGTGCATTGTCAACACTCCTCTTCTTCAGCTCTTCAGCACCTGCGAACAAATGTGGAAACACGAAAACAAAACACAAGAAAAACAAAGAAGAAGAAAATAAGGTAAAAGTTTAACCCTAATGACCAAAAGCCAAACAAAAGCAAGAAGCGGTCATTATGGTTAACCAAAAGTAAAAACTCAAAAACGAGTGCAATCTCAGAAATAGTAACAAGGATATCAAAAAGAGTAAGCGAGACAAAAACTCCCCCTTAAACTCTTATCCCCAAATTTCTCCCCCTTGTTGACAAGTGAACTCATCAAGCACTCGAAAAAGACACAGACTCCCCCTGAAATTTAACTCCCCTCAAAATATGCGATGAATGAAACTGGGGTGCAGGTGGAGTGTGAACAGGCATGCTTCTCAGATATGATTGACTGCAATTACAACATCTAACAAGTAGAGCAAAAGACATACTGTCTAAGACACATGGCATGATCAGTGCAACAGATGATATCTAAAGAAAGTCATTAGCACGCATTTTTCAGTTTTTGCAAACAAAAGCATCACCACATTTTCCAGTAAACAAGCAAGGTAAAGCATGAGATGCAAAAACTAACTGATATCTACCAAGATAAGCATTGTCCAAATCAAAGTGCTTCAGCAAACTTGTTATCATTTCATTTTTTCAAGCTTTTTCTTTTCTCTTTTTCATCTATGCCAGGGGTTATTTGCATGTCAAACCTTATGCTAACCGTCCAAGTCAAGCCTATGCCAGAACTGGACCATTAGAAGCTTAAGACATTGGTCTTGGCATACATTATATTGTCCTAGTTCATACCAAAGTGCTATGGTACGCAGTCCAGAACAATGCAATGCAACAAAGCAAACCCACCTGGATCTTGGCAAGTTATGCATAAAGAGGCATTGAATTTTCATTTTTCTTGATTTTTCATCATTTTTATAGCACATTTCCATGTTTTAAAGCAGAAAGATGTCCAAGTTGCATGTTTGCATCTAAGTCAGGAACTAGCTACAAGGCATGTAACAGATAGCAAAAACATTCAGCTTACACATGCTAGTTACTAGAAGCAATGGTGATCATTTTTTAAAGCATAAAAGCCATGCATATGACAGATATCAGACATATCAGGTGAACTGAACTAAAGCATGATCATTGAGAAGTATTCAAAAGCATGTACCAGCTAGAATAAGTAAAGCAGTTCAATCATATAGCAGAAGCAACTCTAATGTGTGATATGTGAATATGCATGATATGAACACACACAAAAAGACTCAAGAAAAGAGTAAAGAAGAAAGAAAACTGACGCAAAATATCCTAGAAAGGATACACAACACCCAAATCCCCTCGTAAACGCTCAAAGGTAGACTGATCTAGGGGTTTGGTGAAAATGTCAGCCAACTGATGATGGGTATCAACATGAACAAGGTCAATGACACCTTTCTCATATTGATCCCTCAGAAAGTGAAAGCGCACATCAATGTATTTGGTTTTTGAATGGAGAAAAGGGTTTTTCCCTACACTAATAGCACTAGTGATGTCGCAAAACAATGGAACCCTGGTAGGAAAGAACAACCCAAAATCTCGCAGAGTGGAAATCATCAAAACTAACTGTGAGCAGTAGCTAGCAGCAGCTACATACTCAGCCTCAGTGGTCGAAAGAGCAACTCTAGATTGCTTTCGAGAAGACCAAGAAACAAGGGAAGAACCGAGAAACTAGCAGGTACCAGAAGTCGACTTGCAATCCAACCAGCACCCACCAAAGTCAGCGTCCGAAAAACCAGATAAATCAAGATATGATGATGCTGAATAATAAAGACCAAGATCAGGCGCATAAGTGAGATACCTGAATATGCGCTTGACAGCCTGCCGATGAGACGCGCGTGGTGAAGACTGGAAACGTGCACAAAGTCCCACGGCGAACTGTATGTCTGGTCTTGTTGCCGTCAAGTACAACAGCGAACCAATCATCCCTCGAAACTCCCTCTCGTTGACCTTGACGCCGCTCTCGTCCTTGTCCAATCCTCCAGATGTCCCCATTGGGGTCATCTGTGGCTTCAACTCCCCACCAAAGTCAAACTTCTTAAGCATATCACGAGTGTACTTACCTTGGTGGATGAAGGTGCTGTCCTTGGTCTGCTTGATCTGGAGCCCTAAGAAGTACTTGAGCCCACCCATGAGGCTTATCTCAAACTCGCTGTGCATCTGCTCAGAAAACTTGGACACAAGAGAATCAGTAGTACCGTCAAAGATAATATCGTCCACGTAAATCTGAGCGACTAAGAAATCTGAAGCATCTCTGAGCAAGAAAAGAGTTTTATCCACACAACCCATAACAAAGCCCTTCCCCAACAAAAATTGCTTTAACCGGTCATACCAAGCCTTGGGGCTTGCTTCAACCCGTATAAAGCCTTTTGCAACTTAAAAACATGTCGAGGAAACTTAGGGTTCTCAAAACCGGGGGGCTACCTAACATACACTTCCTCCTCTATAAACCCGTTCAGAAAAGCACTCTTGACGTCCATTTGAAAAAGCTTAAAACCCTTCGAAGCGGCAAAAGCTAAGAGAATGTGAATGGACTCAAGATGGGCAACAGGGGCGAAAGTTTCTTCAAAATCAATACCCTCCTTCTGGCAAAAACCCTGGGCAACTAATCGAGCTTTGTTGCGCACCACAACCCCATCTTCACCTTGTTTGTTCTTGAACACCCACTCGGTGCCTATGGGGTTGCATCCTGGTGGCGGCTCAACTAGTGTCCAAACCCAATTACGGACAAAGTTCTCAAGCTCTTCTTGCATAGCATTAATCCAATTTGAATCAGAAAGAGCATGAGAAACATCTCTGGGCTCAAAAGATGCAACAAAAGCAGACTCAGCAAATACAGCAAGGGAGGTAGATGAACGCAAAGTTCTCTCAGTCAAATCACCGATGATGAGCTCTGAGGGGTGATCACGCTGAACTGCTCAGGTTCCCTGGTGATCTAAAGTAACCTCACCAAAGTCAGCAGCTGGCACCTCTGGACTCGACTGAGAGGGCTCGATCGAAGTGGAAGAAGTGATCAGAGGTCCGCCCTCGTCCTCAGTCGAAGTCTCAGAAGGTGTGGGCTCTGCAGGGGGTACAGAAGGCCCACCCTCATCAGCAGCCGGAGTATCCTCATCTTCCTCGAAGATGGATTCTCCGAGCTCATCATCACCAGAAAGCTCAAAAGAAGGAGTCAAAGAAGGCAAGGACTCATCAAATGAAACTTCACAAGTCTCGACAAGCAGCTGGGATTGGAGGTTCCAAACACGGAAGCCTCGAGAATGCAAAGCGTAGCCAAGAAATACACCGTCCCAGCAACGAGACTCAAACTTGTCCAAATGCCCTCCCTTCTTGAGCACAAAGCACTTGCAGCCAAACGCTCGCAAGTGGCTCACCTTGGGCTATCTGCCAAACCGCAACTCATATGAGGTCTTACCAAGATAAGCTCTAAGAAAAATTCGGTTGGCCAGATAGCAAGCCATGTTCATGGCTTCAGCCCAAAAACGCCTAGGAGTCCTGTGCTCATCGAGCATCGTCCTAGCCATCTCGACTAGCGTGCGGTTCTTTCGTTCCACAACGCCGTTCTGTGGGGGAGTGTAAGGAGAAGAAAACTGATGGTCCAGACCTTGATCACTACAAAAGCTGATGAACTGAGAGTTCTTGAACTCAGAGCCGTTGTCGGAGCGAATTGCTCGCATCCGACCATTGTTCTCATTCTTCAGCTTCAAAATCAGGCCATGAACAAACTGAAAAGTTTCATCCTTAGACTCCAAAAAGAAAACCCACGAGAATCGAGAAAAGTCATCAACAATGACAAGTGCGTACCACTTCCCACCGACTGATCGTACCCGAGCTGGACCAACAGTGTCCAAGTGTAAGAGCTCGCCTGGATACGAAGTCATCACCTGAGTCACAGGTGAGTGAGAAGCAGCAACCATTTTCCCATGACGACGGGGATGACAAACTAGACCTTTCTCCATTTCAAGCTTGGGCAATCCTCGGATGAGGTCCATAGAGCTTAACCTGACTAGCAGATCAAAACTCAAATGACCTAACCTCCTATGCCACTTCCAGATCACAGAAGAAGATCCAACAATCAAGCAGCGAGAAGGGCCAAAAGAACTAGAGAAGTCAATTCGAAAAACTTTGCCGAAAGGTAAAATCTGGCAAACTAAATACCCTCTAGAATCAAACACAGAAGAATTGCCCTTCTTAAAACGCACTTCCAAACCATCCTCAAGAAGTTGCGAAACAGAAATCAAATTGAAGTTCAAATTTTTAACCAAGGCAACATTCTTCAAAGAGAAATGATCTGAAATGCGAATTGAGCCAATGCCACTTACTTTCCCTTGACCACTATTCCCGAAAGTGATATACTCTTTGGAGCTCGGGGGAGTGAGACTGGAGAACCATCTGCGATGTCCCGTTATGTGGCGAGAACATCCTGAGTCCATGATCCATACGTCCTCCAGTCCCTGATCCTGCACAATCAGTGGCTATAAGTGGGAGCAAATGGTTCGGCACCAGGTTTAGCAAAAGAGCTAAACCAGTGTCGAGCCATCTGCTCAAAAGACGGAAAGCAGAAATCATTATGAGAATTCGGACAAAAACGCGGCTCAAAGCGCGGTCCTCGGTTCTGCCTAAAACCTCGGCCAGGAGGTCCAGGACCGTAGCCAAAACGGCCTGGAGCCCTGCCGGAACGAACACCACCAACTGGAGCACGGGCGAGAAAGTCGTCTCCTCTACCACCACCTACACGACGCGGCCTGGCCTCCAGCCTCTCCCCGCGTCGAGGAACACGCAGTCTACCGCCCTGCTGGTAGAACTGCTCCTGACCACCATGAGCTTTCTCAGCTCTCTCAATCCGCTTCCTCCTGAAGCAAAACTCCGCAAGATGCCCATCTCTCTGACAGTACTCACAATGGTAGGTGGGCTTCTTGGGATGTGGTTGAGGCTTGGGGTTCTTGGGCTTAGTGGTGTTAGGTGTTGTCTTCTTGGGCTGAGAGGGTCCAGGAAGAGAGTCTAGAGGAGTGTGGAGGTGTTTGGGCTTTGGAACCCAGATAGGTTTCTTGGGTGGAGCTTTTGGTGGTTCATTGATTACACCATCCTTAGGCTGACAAGCCTGGGAGGACTCAGTGGAATGGGTCTTGGGATATCTCTGCTCAGGAGTCATTTTACTCCACTCCACTGCCCGGCTAATGGCACTCTCAAAGTCAGCCTTGGTGTAGGTGTAACCTACCCCAAACCCATCCTGCCTCTTGAACTGTTGGATCATCATGCCGAGCTGTGACTCTCTAGCACTGATCCAACTCAAGATTGAACGGAGGTAAAAGTTCTCACTCTGAGAATCAGCTAGCTGCTCTCTCAAGGAAGCTAGTACCTCCACCTGAGACAAGCAGGTCTCACACTCGCTATCAACTTGGACAGACTTCTCAGCTTTTAGCTTGATTAACTCAAGTCTAAGAGATAGGCAATTCTCACAGACAGTGGGTGGAACTGACAATGTCTCAAGCTCTAGCCTAGTCTGCGCAAGCTCAGCTCTCAACCTCTCCAAATCACCCAAATGTTCATCGCCCTTGGATTTCAGCTCAGCTAAGGCAGCTAGATGAGATGGGCAATCAACACAGGGTGCGACGACAGTGGCTTGAGCATCTTTCAGCTCCAGCTGAGCGCTTTCAAGCTCAGTGGCCAAAGCGTCCCTCTCATCAACCCTTTCTGTGTACTTGGACTTCAAAGTCGACAAGTCACACAGAAGCACCTCACACTTTGAGCACTCACTGCTATCACCCAAGAAAGGGGAAGAAGATAGACTCTCAATTCTGCCATTGGCTATGGCAAGCTCACTCTCTAACTCATCTATACTCTTCTTGGCCCCCCTAAGCAGTTTTTCCCGATATTTCAACTCCTGACGATTGCTCTCAAGTAAATCAACGATTTCGCGCTCATAGGATGATACCTTTTCATTATCGTCGTCATCGGAGTCGTCGGAGGAGCTCTTTTCTTCCTTATCCCCAAGAGCCATTGAACAGAAGCTCTTGCGGGATCTTCGGCGCTGGTGTGAGCGGCTCTTCGGCTTGTCTCCGAAGGCCATGAAGCAGAGGCCCACCGGATCGTCCTTGTCCTTCCCCTTCCTGATGGCGATCTCCTCATCACTTGAGCTCGATGAAGAGGAAGAAGACGTGGACCGCTTGGAGTAGTTCTTTTCCATTTTGGCGAAGAAGGCCTTGTCGTGCTTCTTGTTCTCTCGCCGGTAGTCCTTCAGGGCCTTCTTGAAGAATCTGGTCTTCGGCTTGCCCTTGTTGAAGGAAGAGCTGTCGTGCTTGCCGGAGTCGTGGAAGCCACCACCGGTGCCCTTCTTGTGTCCATTGCGCTTGGGGCAGTTGGCGATGAAGTGTCCTGGATCACCACACTCAAAGCACCCAGATTTTGTGCCGTGTCTCTTAAACATTCTTTTGTCATAGACACGACGCACCCGGTTGTTAAAAAGACACAAATCATCATCTCCCAACAACTCAAGCTGGTCCTCAGTGATAGACATCAAAGAGAACCCAGCACAGCTCACAGACGAAGGATCAACAGAAGGTGTAGCAAGGGCTAGAGATTTTGATCCAGAACCAGTGAGATTTGATCTCAGCTGGAGATCAACCTCAGTAGCCTTCAGCTTGCTAAACAACTCAGAAATGGTCAAGGTATCATAAGAAGTGCTATCAATGATAGAAGATACCTTGATCTCCCAGATCTTTGGGTCCAAGGTATGGAGAACCTTGAGCGCCTGCTCATGATCTGTGACTAACTGAGCACCCTCAGCCTTGTTGTCCCGAAGCTTATTTATGATCGACTGAAAACGACCAAACAAAGCCTCAACAGATTCACCCGGCTTCTGTGTGAAATTCTCATATTCACGCCGGTAGGTCTGATAGAGCCGAGCCTTGACCTGGGCTGTTCCCTCATGGTGTGCCTTGAGGGTAGCCCAGATCTCTCTTGCAGTGGAGAGATGGCTCACACGCTCAAACTCAGTGTTGGGACGACGGATCGAACCAGCAGGTTTTAGTGGAAAACAAGAGTAGTGTATTCAATGCCTTGGTCCGCTTGCCTGTTACAACTGTAGTGGGGGGTATTTATAGGGCGCCCCGCCTAGAGGACTAAGCGCCTCCGGGCTGCCAACGGCCACCCGACCAACCCCGACCGGTAGTACAAACAAAGAGATACACAGTACAGACAAGAAGATTCGACTCTGACAGCGTATCGGCCATGTCGGGTGCTTCCCGCGCCGCCCGACACGGCTCAGAAGATCGCGATCCTGTCCTTTCGTACGACCGCCTAGTCCTTTTCCCGCCACGACTCTCTTCGGGCCCGTCTCGCCGGGTCGGCCGAGAGCCCTGAGCCTTCAGCCTCCGGAAGACGAGCTCCCGTGTCCTACGCCGAGGGGCGACCTCTGGCTTCCTCCCGCCGGAAGGTGGCCTCCGGCCTCGCTCCTCCGGAAGGCGGCCTCCGGCTTTGCTCCTCCGGAAGAAGACCTCCGGCCACGCTCCTCCGGAAGGTGACCTCCGGCCACGCTCCTCCGGAAGGTGGCCTCCGGCCTCGCTCCTCCAGAGGGCGGCCTTCGTCATTAAGCCTGGGCCCTCCGGCTGGGGGCCTACCCCGCCGACTCCAGGGATTATCTCCCCCAACAGTAGCCCCTCGCTTCTTCCCGCTCGTAGTCCTGCAATAGGAGGGGGTGGAAGCGCACAAGATAATCCCGCCAATTCACACGAGTGCGTACCTCACTTTAGGGCGCCGCATCCACCGGGGCGCCGGAGTGCACTGAGACAGGGAGTCGAGAGGCCGGGGAATTGAGCCCTGCCTCGGGCTTCCGGCCGCTTGCAAGACACCGAGGGGAGTTGACCGAGCTGACGGGAGGCCGGCGCATCTTGACTCCGAGGGCACCAACCCCGAGGGGCCGGGCGAGCGCCGCCAAGAGCAATTAATACGCGCGCCGGCGGCACCGAAGAGGCGGATCGCCGGGAGATCGCCCCCGCGCCCCGATGCGCCAACCGGTTTTAAATGCGGCGCCGCGCAAACCGCCACGTTCACACGTTAACCGAAACGGGAGTCGAACCGCCGGCCTTGCCGAAAGATATACATACTCGCCCTTCACGGCCTCTTCCTCCTTCACCCTCACGCGTCAACTACAGCCGCTTAGTCCATCGTTCACTCGCCCTCTGAGCCCTGCACTCCTTCCACCTGTTCTCCAAGAATGTCGAGGAAGCCAGTCCCTGCAATGGCGATGGACCCCGCGTTTCCTGCAACGCCAGATGGCGGCGGCGGCAGCGGCGGCGGCGACCGACACGCCAGAGGTGCGCGGCGCGTGCGAGCTCCGCCCCGCTTCCGAGCGATTCCGAGAGCAGACCCTGGAGCTCGGGGCGTCTGCGTGCACTGAAGCCTCGATCGAGCAGGCGACCAGGAACCGCCTTGGCCCAGAGACGCCGGCGAGGAGGCCGGGGCGGGAGACGGCCCCGCGGCCGCGGGAAGGCGAGGTCGTCGTCTTCGAAGCCTTCTTCGACGCGGGCCTGGGGTTCCATGCCTCAGAGCTTCTTGCTGGGGTTCTGGAGGCGTTCCATCTGGAACTCCCGCAGCTGTCTCCCAACGCCGTGGCCCGCCTCGCCATCTTCGAGTGGGCCATGCGCGCCGAAGGCTGCGAAGGGAGAGCGGAGGTCTTCGCTGAGATGCACGAAGCCCTCTGCCAACCGAAGAAAAAGGACGGCCGGGTGCTAGCTTTCGGGAGCATCAACTTCCAGCTCTGGAGGAGGTACGCGGACTCCTTCCTGGCGAAGGCCACCAACGAAAGGTGGTACTCGAAGTGGGTCAGCCGGTGGTTCTACGTTCGCGTAGGGCTCACCTCCGGCCTGGCCGGAATACCGCGCCACATCTGGTTCCGGAGAGAGGCGCGGGTCGAAGTCAACTCCGGGGCCATCTCGGCGAGGGTACAGCTTCTCCAGATCGTCGCCCGCCGGATGAGCATGCGGGACTTGGCGGAGGAGTTCGTGGCCCTCGAGATCCCCCCGCTGAAGGAGGAGTGGCCTGCCTCGCTCCGGAGCAGTCGAGACGCGTCGGTGCCGACGGAGCTCTCTCGCCAGCTTGGTAAGTCTCAGCTCTCTTTTGCCTTCAGCTTTGCTTTTGCGTGCTCGAGGGGTACCCCGGCCCTGACGAAAAGATGCAGGATCGCTCGTCGCTCGGACACCCGAAGAGATCGCCCGCTTGGAGGAGAGGATCCTGGGGGTTCCCACCGCGGCCGAGCGGGCCCGCCGGTTGGAGCTGGTGGGCTCCTGGGAACGCTCCAACAGGGTGTGGGGAGCGCTCGAGCTCACGCCCCCGCCTCTCCCGGAGGGCGAGATCCTCCGGGACGTCTCGAAGAGTCAGGCGGGCGATGCGGACGGCTGCCTTTCTCCGGGCCGCTCGAAGAAGAAGAGGATCGTGAGGGGGCCGAAGCGCACGTCACCGGGACCTTCCTCGGCTTCTCGTTCGGAGGGAGGGGGCTCGAGCGAAGGAGTCCAGTCGGAGTCAGGAGACCCTCCGGAGATTCTGGCTCCGGCTCCGCCGATCCGGCCGAGCACCGGGGAGCGCGAGGATGTTCCCCTTCGCCCGAACCCAACGGAGCCCGCGCCGGGCGCCGATCAAGAGTCACGCACCGCCAGAGTGACGCCCCGCCCGGGGACCGCCTCTTCGCCGATACCCGTTTCGGCGGGCGGCTCCGCGGGCTCCCTCGAGAGTAGGGCCACTGACAGCTTGGGCCGCGGGGGCCTAGCTGACCCACTCGGCGCCGTTGAAAAGAGCGCCGACAAGGAGGCGGAACTGGCCGCGGCGGTGGCGAGCTCTCCGCCGAACTCCATCGATAACCTCTTCTTCCGCCCAAGCCCGTCGGGCCATCTTCAGCCTCCGGACCGCGTCGACAATACTGCGGGCGCAGGTATGGTAACTTCGTCATGCCCCTTCGTGCGCAAGGAGCTTTTCTGTATTTAACTCCCGTTCGTTCGTGCAGGTACCTCGGCCGGAGGCGTGGAGCCAGTCGGCCGCTACCCGGCAGATGCTCCGGACGCGAGGTCCGGAGCCCCTGTCATCTCGAGGGGAGGCTCGAATCCGCAGGACGAGGCGGAGTCCCGGAGCGCCGAGGGGGCCCCTCAGGAGCCCGCCGGGGACGTCGGGGTCCGGCATCAGCCCCCCACCGACCTACGAACCGCGCGCGGCTCCGTGCCGCTTCTGCGCCCTTTCCTGATGGATGGAGAGGACTTCGCCTCGAGAGTGGCCCCAATTCACGACTACTACCTGCGGCTGCACGATGCCCCGGTGATAGGCGAGCTGGGACGATCGGATGGCTTGGACCTCGGAAGGGCCATCGAGACGGCCGCGGGCCAGGTACTTTCCTTGGACACCCTTGACGCCCTCGTCGCGGCTCTTCTGACCACTTTTCCGCATGCAGGTGGTGGCGCTAGCGCAGGGGCAGATGTCCGCTCTGCTTCTCGAACGCGAACATCATGAGGCGTATGCCGCAGGGCTCGCGTCCCGGGTGGCGGCCGCGGAGAGGTTGGCCCGCGAGCGCTCGTTGGAGGCCGAGGTCCTCCGATCCCAGGCGTCGAGGGTTGCGGCGCTGGAGGCCCGAGCAGCGGAGGCGGACTCGCTCAGGGCCCGCGTCTCGGAGCTGGAGGGGCTCCGGGCCCGGGCCGCCCGCGTCGACGAGCTGGAAGCGGAGGTCGGCGCCCTCCGAACCCGAGCCGCTGAGGCGGAGGTACTCCGGGCCCGGGCCTCGGAGGCGGATCGGCTCGAAGGAGAGGTTTCCCGACTCCAAGCTCGGGCCTCAGAGGCGGAAAGCAAGGTCGAAACCCTTGGAGCCCGGGTGACTCATTTGGAGGAGGTCGAGGCGGGCCTCAACGCGCGGAACGGGAAGGCTGCCGAGGAGCTCGCCGAGGCCGGGAAGACGGCGGCCGAGGCCGCCGAATCCTTGCGGAAGATGTTGGCGCGCTACGGCACTGGCTGCGGCACGTTCGACGTCGCCCGGGAGCCCCTGGTCCGCCGGGTGAAGTTCGTTCGATCTGCCGTCCGGCAAATACACCTTGCCATGGCGCAGTACGGCGAGGTGTCCGCTCGGGTGGCAGCGTACGGAATCCTCTGGCACCTCGAAGCGTCCGGGCTTCCGCTTCCTTCGCCTTCGAGCCCGCACCCGGTCGCCTTCACGGGGGACCATCTTCGGACGCCAAGCCTCGCCCTGACCCAATCTTGGAGGGCGCTCAAGGCGACCTGGCAGACCGAAGGCCCTGCGGCGATCCAGGCTTGGCTGGAGGATGCACTCCGTGCGCGCGACCCTCCAGCCCCTTCGAACCCTTCAGCCTCGGCCCGCTTGCCGGACCCGCAGGTGTAGCTCTAGGGATTGGTCTCAGCCTTACCCTGTAATAGCTTAGGGAACTTAGTTGTATTAATAAAGACTACTTTTTCGGGACTTACTCAGGGTGTTTGCGGTCGCGATCTTGATGTCGAGGTACTTGAACCGGACGACGCCCTTCGGCATCGCTGGGCCATCCTCGAAGCTGTGCGGGCAAACCGGCCCGCGCGCTTCATTCTTCCCCGCGGCAGTGACGGACGTGCGGACTCCGACGTCCTTCAGGGGGTTCTGAAGCATGTGAAGGAAGAAGAGAGGGGGTCCCGCTCGCCGTCCTCGTCCTCCGAACCGGTTGACTGGTCCGATACGGAGGCTGACTTGAGCGGAGCGCCCCCGGAGGAGGGCGGTCTGCGCAGCTGGGCTCAGCTCCAAGCGGACCAGAGAACTTTCCGCGCCCAAAAGAAGGAAGAGGAGCGCAGGAAGAGGAAGGAAAGGTCCGGTCGGGGGGCGAGCATGACTTCCGGTCCGTCTAACCGAAGGGGCCCGCGGTTCCTTCTTGGCCTGGACGAGAACTTTTCTTGACCTCCTCCTTTTGCTTGTAACGAACATTGTATGCTTATGTGCTTGTTGTTGTACGCTTCATATGCTTGCTGCAGCTTGCGCCTCGCTCTCTCTCTTCCCCCCCTCTTGGCGGGTAGCTGGTTGACTAGCTGGGCGCTAAGTAGCTTAGGAGAGGGAGAGCGGACGGTGCGCATCACACCGGCATAGCTCTGAACCCGAACATGAGGGCGCGTCGGGCCGGAGCTCGGAACCCGAATACGAGGGCGCGTCGAGCCGGAGCTCGGAACCCGAATGTGAGGGTGCGTCGAGCCGGAGCTCGGAACCCGAATATGAGGGTGCGCCGAGCCGGAGCTCGGAACCCGAAAACGAGGGTGCGTCGAGGCATAGCTCGGAACCCGAATGTGAGGGTGCGTCGAGGCATAGCTCGGAACCCGAGTGTGAGGGTGCGTCGAGGCATAACTCGGAACCCGAATGTGAGGGTGCGTCGAGGCATAGCTCGGAACCCGAGTGTGAGGGTGCGTCGAGGCATAACTCGGAACCCGAATATGAGGGCGCGTCGAGCCGGAGCTCGGAACCCGAATGTGAGGGTGCGTCGAGGCATAGCTCGGAACCCGAGTGTGAGGGTGCGTCGAGGCATAGCTCGGAACCCGACTGTGAGGGTGCGTCGAGGCATAGCTCGGAACCCGAATGTGAGGGTGCGTCGAGGCATAGCTCGGAACCCGAATATGAGGGCGCGCCGAGCCGGAGCTCGGAACCCAAAAACGAGGGTGCGTCGAGGCATAGCTCGGAACCCGAATGTGAGGGTGCGACGCGAGTTGTGTCGGTCGGAATAGTTGGCTGAAAATTTTATTACGCAGATGGGGGATACAAACAGGCGGCGGTGGCCGCGAATAAAGTACATCGGTAGTGTTACGGGAAGTAGCGCTTCAGGTCCCCGGCGTGCCACGAATGCTTCAGCTCTTCGCCTTCTAG
>JAAALK010000079.1:99805640-99823474 GCA_019279435.1 Zizania palustris | reverse complement strand
CAACGCCAGAAGCATGTTCGGAGCCAAGCTTCAAGCAGCCAACCTCCTTCAAACCCACAGGTTTAGGAATGTTTTAGGATTTTTAACCGTGTAAAGCTTTGTGCTTGTAAACATTTATCAATGAAAATCTTGTTTGTCATATTTTAGGCTTTGCCTCTTATCGAAGATATCGAAGTGTTAGAGCTTAACAGCGAACTTCGCTCACTGTGGAACACCTTCGAACTTCTAAAGAGTTATAAGCGTCCTCGATTTCTTATCCCTCGAGATGACTCCGGCATTATTGCGCCCGAAGTAATCAAAGACGTATTGTCTTATATTAAAGAGGAAGATAAAGAAATCGACGCAAACACCTCGTCTTCTGAAGACACTAACTGGTCCGAAGACGAAGGTGAAGCCCAAAATAAAAGATCTGAAGGTCTTAGAAGCTGGGAGAGAAGTCCTGAGCGGCTTCGAACTTGGGCCGAGCTTCAACAAGAACAGAAGGATTTTAGAGCTTCGAAGGGGAGAAAGAGAGTTAAACGCAAAGTTCTTAGAACTTCCGATGTTGGAACTAGTCGTTCCACCCCTAGCTCTCGGGACCGAAGAGGTCTCCGATTCCTTCTTGGTATAGATACCAATTTTTCATAATGTAATCTGTAAACACATTTGTTTCAATAATGAATGCCGATTTAAAATTGTCTCCATATTTACTAGCCCCTCTTTGGGTATTAGCAACTTCGAACTGCATTCAAAGATGGTTATGCGTAAAGAAAAAACTTCGGAGTACAATTTTTTGGGGGTTCGGAGCCCCTCTGTCATTTTTAAAGATCTTTTGAAATCTTATGAAATGTCTTTGACCTTTGTAGTCAGAAGAATGGTAACTTGGTACCTTTGTTTGCTTTACGAAAGAAATCAATTAAGATAACTTCGAGGACACTTTAGTGTCTTAAGAAATTTGTCACTTTGGACTTATATGAACAAACATTCGAAGCTCATGGCTTAAATGCTGTTTTGCTTTAGCCACCTTCGGCTGTTTTTTGCAGAAATCTACCAGCCGGAGCTTGGATTTCGTAGAAATTGTAGCCACCTTCGGCTATTTTTGCAGAAGTCTACCAGCCGGAGCTTGGACTTCGCAGAATTTGGCCAACTTGGGCTCTTTTTTGCAGAAGTCTACCAGCCGGAGCTTGGACTTCGCAGAATTGGCCAACTTGGGCTCTTTTTTGCAGAAGTCTACCAGCCAGAGCTTGGACTTCGCAGAATTTGGCCACCTTCGGCTCTTTTTACGGATGTCTGCAAGCTGCAGCTTGGACTCCGCAGATTTTGGCCACCTTCGGCTCTTTTTACGGAAGTCTACCAGCCGAAGCTTGGACTCCGTAGAATGTGGTATTGGCTCTTTACGGATGCCTACAAGGTATCAGCTTGGGCTCCGGATGGATTTCAGCCACCACACCGGAGGCTTCGACTTTATGGGTACGAAGTCCGGAAATACAACCCAGCTTAATGACACTTCCCTCTCGATCGACTTCTGTCCCAGCGCGTCCGCTCGGGAAACTAGGAGTGTCAAGGGGAAGGCTACCATCAGGGTGTATGCTTTATTAATTTAGAGGTGATTACAAGCGAATTACAAGGAGCCCTTATGCGAAGTATCGCTTTAGGTGCTCCGCATGCCAAGTATGTGCTAACTCTTCACCTTCTAAATTAGCTAATTTAAACGAACCAGGGCGTCCCGAGCGGACGATTAGATATGGACCTTCCCATTTATTGCCTAACTTCCCTGGTGCTATAATGCTTCGTAGAACAAGATGACCCGGCCTTAACTCGCTGAGATTAACCTTCGGGTCATACCAAGTCTTCGTCTGCTGATGATACTTTGATAAATTAGCTATAGCTCGAAGTCTTGTTTCTTCTGACAAATCTAACGAAGCTTGTCTTTCTTCTTCGACGTCTGGTTCGGTGCTGCGAAATGAGCCCCCTTTGAGCTCCGTTGGAGTCATTGCTTCATCTCCGAATAGTAGTCTGAACGGAGTAAAACCTGTGGACCTTGTTTGCGTAGTCCGAATGGACCATAGAATCTTTGGAAGTTCTTCGGTCCACAGTCCCTTTGACAACCCTACTATTCTTCGATTTAGCCCTGATAAGATATTTCCATTGGCTCGCTCAACGGCTCCATTCGACTGAGGATGTCTCACTGCAGCAAAACATAGTTGAATGCCTAGGTCTTCGCAAAACTTCTTGAAGGGTTCTGCGTCGAACTGTGTTCCATTATCAACCGTGAGATATCTAGGCACTCCGAACCGGCAAATAATGTTCTTCCAGAAGAATTTCTGTACATTATTCGAAGTGATAGCTGTTAAGGGCTCTGCTTCCACCCACTTAGAAAAATATTCGATAGCTACCACTGCGAACTTCAGATTTCCCTTTGCTAACGGAAAGGGACCAATTAGATCCATACCCCATCTGGCCATAGGCCCATACCGGAGCAATGACTTGAAGAGCTGTTGGTGGGCGATGACTCCGTCGACCCATCCACTGGCATCCTTGACAAGTGCGGACCAAGCTCTCCGCATCAGCTGTTATTGTGGGCCAATAAAGCCCCTGGCGAAGTGTTTTTCCTGCCAGAGCTCTAGGGGCTAAATGACTTCCACAAAGGCCTTCGTGAATTTCTCGAAGAATTTCTTGGCCTTCGGCTTGAGATATACATCGGAGTAGAGGGGAACATACTCCGGCCTTGTATAATATACCGCTGATTAACTGATAGTTTCTTGCTCTGAGCTTTAATCTTGACAATTGGGGCTCTTCGGGCAAATTTGTTCCTCCTTGCAAGAGTTCTATAATCGAATCTTTCCAATCTGCACCAGGAATGCAGAGAATCTCTGCAGAAGCAACTTGTGGCACCGAAGGTACATTGAGCTCCT
Organism: Zizania palustris; assembly: GCA_019279435.1. NCBI lineage: Eukaryota > Viridiplantae > Streptophyta > Magnoliopsida > Poales > Poaceae > Zizania > Zizania palustris. Next base: position 99,820,580 of record JAAALK010000079.1, on the reverse strand, counting down.
CATAGAAAGCTTCGTCAGGCACATCCACAGCTCCGGCAGCAGCCTTCGCTAAAATGTCCGCTTGCACGTTTTCAGCTCTTGGTATACTCCGAATGGAAATACCCTTGAAATGTGCTTCGATCTTGCGAATTTCTTCCAAGTACTTTGCAAGCTGTGGATGTCGGACTTGAAAACTTTTGTCTACGTGCCCTGCTACTATCTGAGAATCTGTTTTTATAATTATTCTTGTAGCCCCTAGAGCACGTGCTTTCCGGAGTCCCAATAATATTCCTTCGTACTCCGCTATATTATTGGTAGACTTAAAGTTGAGTCTTGCGGAGTACATGCTCTTTGTCCTGATGGTGAAATTAATACTGCCCCAATGCCTGCTCCGGATGCTTGAAAAGCCCCGTCGGAGTAAATAATCCAAACTCCGTCATCTGATTTTTCCGGAGTCAACTTCGCAGGTGGAGTCCACTCTGCTACGAAGTCTGCTAGGACTTGAGATTTGATAGCTGTCCTTGCTAGGAAAGATATGCCGAAGGGTGCTAGTTCTACTGCCCACTTTCCAATCCTTCCAGTGGAATCTTTGCTTCGGAGCATATCTCCTAAAGGATATGAAGTTGGTACAATTACATTATGAGCCAAAAAATAATGCCTTAACTTCCTCGAAGCCATTATCAGAGCATAAACGAACTTTTCAAGTTCGGAGTATCTTGTCTTTGCTCCTGACAATGCTTCGGATACAAAATAGACAGGATTTTGGACCAACTTCCCATTGATATCGGCTTCTCTGACAAGGACTGCGCTGACAGCTGAGCCTGTAGCTGCAAGATACAGAAGTAGGGTTTCGTCCGCAATAGGCACCGTAAGTGTAGCAAGATTGCTGAGATAATTTTTAATGTCTTCGAAGCTTCTCTGACACTCCGGTGTCCATGCAAAATCTTCGGACCCTTTCAAAGCTTTAAAGATTGGCAAACTCCTCTCTGCAGACCTTGATAAAAACCTGCTAAGTGCGGCAAGACGTCCAGTCAGCTTTTGCACTTGCTTTAAATTCTCGGGAGGAGCCATCTTCTGCAGCGCAGTTATTTGAGTAGGGCTAGCTTCAATTCCCCTGCTTGAAACTAAGTACCCTAACAACTTTCCAGCCTTAGCTCCGAATATACATTTTTCGGGGTTAAGGCGGATCCCACATGCCCGAAGGCTATTGAATGTTTCTGCTAAGTCTAGGCTATGTTGGTGCTTTAAAGCACTCTTTATTACAATATCATCCATATAGGCCTCCACATTGCGACCTAGTTGATGACCTAGAGCCTTAGCAACTAATCTTGAAAAAGTAGCCCCGGCATTTCTTAAGCCGAAGGGCATTCTTACATAGCAGAAGACTCCCGAAGGAGTTACAAAGCTCGTCTTGATTTCATCTTCGCGCTTCAACCATATTTGATGATAACCTGAATACGCGTCGAGGAAGCTTAGTAACTCCGAACCTGCAGTGGAGTCAACTAGCTGGTCAATTCGGGGCATGGGGTAGGGGTCACGTGGGCACGCTTTATTCAGAGATGTGAAATCAATGCACATGCGCCACTTTCCGGAGGACTTCTTCCTGACGAAGACTGGGTTGGCTAACCATTCTGTATGGGCCACTTCTCTGATAATCCCAGCCTTCAGCAGTTTTTCAACTTCGTCCTTAGCTAAAGCAGCTCTCTCTGCGGACATCTTCCGGAGCCCTTGTCGAACAGGCCGGGCCTTCGGGTTTACAAGCAAACTATGTTCAATAATATCCCGATCGACTCCGGTAATATCTTCGTCAGACCAAGCGAAGACATCCAAATTTTCTTCTACGACCTTTTCCAAGGAAGTTGCAACTTCGGGAGGTAAATCTTTACCAAATTGAAAAGTGTATTCTTTACCATCTTTGACAATGACCTTCGTTGCAATTTCTCCTTCGGGACTTGGTCTTGGAAATGACTTCTTCGAAGCTTCGGAGGAGGCTGAAAAAATTTCTCCATTATCTTGGACATTGTTTACTTGCCTCGGATCAAGAGGAGGACCATGACCATATTCTGCCCTCCGAGCTATGGCTTGATCTCCGAAGATTGTCAGAACTCCTGATTGTGTGGGCATCTTCATGCACAAGTAGTTGTGATGCGCCACAGCTCCGAACTGATTCAACATGCCTCGCCCAAAGATGACATTATAAGCATACGGGGCGTCCACCACATCAAAGATAACTTCTTCAGTTCGGGCTAGTAAACCTTCTCCGAAGGTTACTTCCAGGCCTATTTGGCCAAGTGCATCTAGCGGAGGTCCTGCAAAGCCTTGCAGAGGACGAGCCGCTGGGAGGAGATGCTTCCGGGAAATGCATAACTGATCGAAGGCTTGTACAAATATAATATCTGCCGAGCTACCTCCGTCAATTAGCACCCTTCGCACTTCTGTTCCTGCAATATCAGCAGTAATAACCAATGGATCTGCATGCGGGAACTTGATACCAGCTGCATCCTCCGCAGAGAAAGATATTGGAACATGAGACCACTCCGGCATTGTAGCTGCAGATGACGAAGTCCCAATGTGGCCTACTTCTCGAACGTACTCTCTTCGCTGTCTCTTGGACATGCTTCCGAGGGTACCTCCTCCGGAGATAGGGAGAACTACTCTCTTCCCTCTATCTTGCCCTTCTTCTTGCTTCGGAGGTGGCATAACATTGGCCACCGGAGGATGCCTTGCAGCATCAAGATTTTCTATCCGCGCCACAGCCTGGACCGGCTCCGAGCGCACTACTGCTGCCGGACTTCGGTCGGTACTACCTCGACCCGAAGTTCTCTCCAAGTATTCTCCCCGAAGGGTAAGAATAGCCTTGCAGGTGTCAGTTGCATGGCTTCGATTCTCTCCATGAATACAGCAAAAAAGGGTCTGGCCCTTGCCAGCCGTTTTCCCTGGCGGCCTCCAGCCGTTGGACTTGTTCCCCGCAGATTGTGGAGCTCTTGGCGCAAACTTCTGCGGGGGTGCAATGTTTAAGACCTCAGAGCGAGGGTGCTTTTGCCCTCTTCTTCTATCATGTTGCACTTCGGGGACTGGTTCTTGCGGCTGAGCCGAAGTCTTCACCTCTGCTTTAACTTCTGTCAACACTGTCGAAGTAGCAGTAGTCCTCCGAAGCCAACCTTCTTCTGACTTCGAGTACTCCTCGAAGTACGACATCAGCTGTGATACCGTAGTGATGCTCTTTCGATGCAATTTATCCAGAAGGCCTTTATGACTGACGCCTTCCCGAGCCGCATCAACCACTGAAGATGTAGACAACCCCCGGATTTGCGACTTCGTGTGAGCGAAGCGCTTGAAGTACTGTCTCAATGTTTCTCCGGGGAGCTGCTTCACTTGGAAAAGGCTCCCTGTCGACATGGGGGGCACGAAGGTGCCCTGAAAGTTACTTATGAACTTCTTCTTCAACTGTGACCATGAAGCGATTGATCCTGGTTTTAAAGACCAGAACCATCTTAACGCCACTCCTTGAAGGGCTAACGGGAAGCACTTCGCCATAGTTTCTCTATCTCCGCCACTAGCCTCGATTGCTAGGGCATAAGAACGCGCAAACTCACTAGGATCTTCATCTCCGGCATACTTGCAAAGCTTTGAAGCTTTGAACCTCGGATCGAAGCGAACCTTCTGAAGCTCGGGATGCAACGGAGATTCATTGTCGTAAGAGGCGTTCTCCGGGGCTTCGGGATAATCGAGATCGTCGTCTTCGTGCACTTCGGGGATAGCTGGGGTGGCTTGAGGACGAAGCCTGTTCGCAGCCTCTTGCCGCCACCTCGCTACTTCGGCTTGAAGATTGGCCATTTGAGTGGCCATGTCTCCAAGGCTATCTTCATCTCCTCCGGAAGGACCTTCCGGGTCTTGAGAGCTGGTATGATCAGTTTGAATCGGAATGGAGGGTGGCAGAGTGGCTCCGGGTGGTCGGAGTGTGGAAGGGGTTGGTGGAGAGGCTTCGTATCCTCGAGGGATAAAAGCCCCTTGCGGAGTTTGAGGTGGAGGGATAGTCGAAGACCCTCCGACTTCGACTGTGTCGAAGGGTATCTCTCCGGAGATCCGAGAGGACCTCCGAGTGGGATTGCGAGGTGCGCTCCGCTTAGGAGGCATGATGCAAGAGGTTGGTAGAGAACGAAGTTTTTGGACTAGGTTCCCCACGGACGGCGCCAACTATTGGCGTAAAAGATTACGCTAACAGGTTTCTGTAGAAAAGAAACTAACAAACGAAGTGTTTGCGAAGCAAACTGTTCTAAGCCTCCGAAAGGATAATAACTTAGAATAGTTCGAAAGTGTGTATTGATTCCCTTGTAATCGGTCCTCATTACAGGGTAAAATGGGGGGTATTTATAGGCCTAAACATTAAGGAAAAGACCTATTTACCCCTCTATTACAACCGACATTAAGGAAACTATTCGGTTTCCTTAATAGGGCTAAAATGGTAAAAGACTAATCTAATAGGATAGAAGATAAGTCTTCCATCTTAGCTGGCAGAAAAGATCCTGAAGGACTTTGGTTCGAAGACATACTTCGAACCAATGACTGCCTTGGGGCTTCGAACCAGGTTCCATACACCTTCGAAGATGGACTTCGGACAACATTCGAACTGGTCGGCTGTCTTCATGCTGCTTTGGCAATAACCCTGAAGATGAGATATTTTCCCCCAACACTTTCCAACTGGGATCTTCTACCTGCAAGAGGGAATCGCTAGCAATCGCAGTAGAAGGAAAGATCAGTACCGGAGTTATGATTCGCAAGCCCGGAAAAGAACTCATCCCAACACCAAGGCCTGGAGAAGTGGTTGTCTTCGAAGCCTTCTTCGAAGCCGGCTTGGGCCTCCCAGCAGTTGACTTCTTGGCGGAGGTACTCGATTTATTTCATGTCACCCTCCCTCAATTATCTCCGAACGCAGTAGCTCGACTGGCTATCTTCGAATGGGCATTGAGAGCTGAAGGCTGTGAAGGGAGGGCAGAGATCTTCGCTTCACTACATAGGGCTTCATGCCAGCCTAAAACCTTCGTTTGTTTAAACATGTAAATAGAGTTTGTTGAAACATGTAAATAGTTTGCTTACATTGGTCTTTTCTTCCTTCGCAGCAAATAGTCTTGGCCCGAGCTACGGTCGTATCAAACGAGTGAGAGTGTAACCGACTCAAGGAAAATATATCGGCCCTTCAGGGGAGTCTTGTCAGCTCCGAGGTTCGGACCTCTAGCTTGGACGAAATGGTGGTCGCAGAAAGGAAAGCGAGACTTGGCTTGGAGGCTCCTAATCAGAAGCTCGAAGCTGAACAGATCGTGCTTCAGGCCGAAGTGGAAAAACTACAGAGGGAGCAGGTGACCGTAGGGACCAAGCTGGTTAAGCTTCGAGAGGAGCCGTTGAAGTTGATGGAGGAGGCCAACAATCTACTTGGACAGAAGAACTCCTTGGTTATGGAGGCAGCTAGGCTATATTTTTTGATAGACGAACTGTCTTCGTCGAAGGATACTTTGTCCGAAGACAAGGTGAAGTGTGAGAAGGTAGCCTTAGAAACCATGGACAACCTTCGGGGCATCTTGAGTACTTCGTCACTTCTTGGACTTTACCTTCTACTAGCGACATCCCTCTGCTGCGAAGATTGAAAATGATCCAAGCAGCAACGAAGACTATGAAGACAGTGGGTATTGGGTATGGAGAAATCTCCGGCCAAGTAGCTGCTCTCGGAGTACTTCGCTACTACGAGGATTTAGGGCTATCAGTAGCACCAGACTCAGAGGCGACTCCTATCATCTTCAACAATTACCGGCTCTTAACTCCTTCCGCCAACATGGCTGCAGCTTGGAAAGCCTTCCAATCATCTTGGAGAGCTAAAGGCCGATCAACGATCAAGACCTGGATTGACGAAGGACTTCGCCAGAAGCAAGCGCGGTCACAACTCTCGAGCAGTCAGCCCCCTTTGGACCCGAAGGTCTAGTTCTCCTTAGGGCCCCGATTATGTAAAAATTAATGCTTTTATCCTTTATGAATGAAAAGACTTATTTGGAAATATTTTTAAGCTTTCCAACCTTTTTGGGATGATCTTGAAGTGCTAGAGGTTAACGAAGAGCTTCGCCTGCTATGGGCTACCTTCAAATCTCTAAGACCACACAAACGCCCTCGATTTTCAATTCCTCGAGGAAACTCCGATGAAGTTACGCCCGAAATATGCAAAGATATATTATCTTATATTAAAGAAGAGTAAAAAGAAGTTAATTTAGAACCTTCATCTTCTGAAGACATTGAATGGTCTTAAGAAGACAATACCGCTGAAGAGCAAGTAGAGAAGAGATCTGAACAACTTCGAAGCTAGGAAAGAAGACCCGAGCGACTTCGAACTTGGGTCGAACTTCAGCAAGAGCAGAAGGACTTTCGAGCTTCTAAAGGAGGGAAAAGGGTTAAATGTAAAGTTATTAAAACTCCTGGCGATGAAACGAGTCGTTCTAGTTTCAACAATAGCTCTAGGAATCGAAGAGGTCTTCGTTTCCTTCTCGGTATAGATACAGATTTTTCATGATGTAATGTACCTATTTGAATGATAAAGATTAAAGTTTCAAAATTGTCTCCCTACTTCCCAGCCCCTCTTTGGGTGTAATCAACTTCGAAAATTGGTCGAAGGTGGTTACGCGCAATGAAAATAATGTTAGTTAGGAGTACAATTTTGGAGGCTTAGAGCCCGTTATCAACTTAGAGATTGACTAAGATTTGAAAAATGTTTTTGACACTACTAACTTGGAGTCTGAAAACTGGTAACTTAGTACCTTTTTGTTTGAATGTAGTCACTTCGGACTCTTTTTCGGATACCTTAGCATCCGATAAAATTGGTCGCTTTGGACTCTTTTTACAGACATTTTAAGCTATTAGCTCGAAGTATGTTTTGTTTGGCCTCCTTTGGCTCTTTTTGCGAATGCTATCAAACCAGTGTTTGGAATTCGCATAGTGGTCTCCTTGGACTCTTTTTACGAATGCTTTCAAGCCGGAGATTGGAATCCGCATCATTTGGTCTCCTTGGACTCTTTTTACGGATGCTTTCAAGCCGGTGGCTTGGAATCCGTTTTTTATGACTTTCCTACCTCGTCGGAAGCTTTGAACCAGTGGTTCGAAGTCTGTAAAATTGGTTCAAATGAATGACACTTCCCTCACAGCCAACTTCGTTCCTCTAGTGCGTCCACTAGAAGTATGAAGTGTTTGAGAGGTAGGCATTATCTGAACCATGAGCTTTATTTATTCAGAAGGTGTTTACAGATGATTACAAGGAGCCCCTAAGCAAAATATCGCTTTAGGTGCTCCGCATGCCAGGCATGCTTTAACTCTTTACCTTCTAAATTAGCTAGTTTAAAAGAACTAGGGCGTCCTGAACGTAGAATGATGTAGGGACCTTCCCACTTATTTCCTAATTTTCCTGGTGCTATGATGCTTCGCAAAACTAGATGACCTGGTTTAAGTTCATTCAGCTTAACCTTTGGGTCATACCAAGTCTTAGTTTGATGTTGATACTTCGACAAATTTGCAACAGCTCGGAGCCTTGTTTCTTCCGTTAAATCAAGCGAAGCTTGCCTTTCACCTTCTATTTCAGGTTCGGTGGTGCGAAGAGATCCTCTTTTGAGCTCCGTCGGTGTCATAGCTTCATCTCTGAATAATAATCTGAAAGGAGTAAAACCTGTAGACCTCGTTTGAGTGGTCCGAATGGACCATAAAATCTTCGAGAGTTCCTTAGTCCACAGCCCCTTTGATAATCCTACTATTCTTCGATTCAGCCCTGATAAAATATTACCATTAGCTCGTTCGATAGCTCCGTTAGATTGAGGATGACGCATAACTGCAAAACATATTTGTATGCCAAGGTCTTCGCAAAACTTCCTAAAGGGCTCCACATCAAATTGTGTCCCGTTGTTGACTATGAGCTGTCGAGGCACTCCGAACCTGCATATAACATTGTTCCAAAATAATTTTTGTACATTATTTGAAGTGATAGCTATGAGGGGTTCTGCTTCGACCCACTTGGAAAAATATTCAATTGCTACCACTGCAAATTTCAGATTTCCTTTTGCTACTGGGAAGGGGCCAATGAGATCCATGCCCCATCTGGCCATAGGCCAAACCAGAGCAATGACTTGAAGAGTCATTGGCGAACGATGACTTCGTCTTCCTATCCATTGACAACCTTGGAAAGTGCGGACTAAACTCTCCGCATTAGCTACTAGGCCAATAAATTCCCTGGTGAAGTGTTTTTCCTGCTAAAGCTCGGGGGGCCAGATGGCTACCACAAAGGGCTTCATGGATTTCTCAAAGTATTTCTTGACCTTCGACTTGAGAAATACATCGGAGTAGGGGGGAACATACTCCGGCCTTGTAAAGAATACCGTTGATTACATGATAATTCCGAACTCTTAGATTCAATCTTGAAAGTTGTGGCCCTTCAGGTAAAGTTGCTTCACCTTGCAATAACTCAATAATTGAACTCTGCCAGTCGGTGTTCGGAATGTAAAGAACCTCCGCAGGAGGGATTTGTGGCACTGAAGGCGAAGTAAGTTCTTCATAAAAGGCTCCTTCCAGAATATCCATAGCTCCGGCTGCAGCTTTTGCTAGGGTGTCAGCTTGCACATTTTCAGCTCTTGGTATACTTCGGATGGAAATCCCTTTGAATGCTGCTTCGATCTTACAGATCTCTTCCAGATATTTTGCAAGCTGCGGATGTCGGACTTGAAAACTCTTGTCAACGTGCCCTGCTACAATTTGAGAATCTATTTTAATAACAACTCTTGTAGCACCCAGAGTACGCGCTTTTTGGAGTCCTAACAAAATTCCTTCGTACTCCGCTATATTATTGGTGGACTTAAAGTTGAGCCTTGCGGAGTACATCGCTCTTTGCCCTGAAGGCGAAATAATTACTGCTCCAATACCTGCTCCGGACGCTTGAAAAGCTCCATCAGATTATATGGTCCAAATTCCTTCGTTTGATTTCTCCAGAGCCCATATTGCAGACTGAGTCCATTCCGCTACAAAATCTGCCACCACTTGCGACTTGATTGATGTCCTTGCTACGAAGGACATGCAAAGGGTGCTAGCTCGACGGCCCATTTTCCAATTCTCCCCGTAGAATCTTTTCTTCGGAGCATATCTCCCAAAGGATACGAAGTTGGTACAATTACATTATGTGCTAAAAAATAATGTTGTAATTTCCTCGAAGCCATTATCAGAGCAGAAGTGAACTTTTCAAGCTCAGAATATCTTGTTTTTGCTCCACATAAAGCTTCGGATACAAAATAAACTGGATTCTGAACCAACTTCCCATTGAAATCAACTTCTCTGACAAGGACTGCACTCATAGCGGAGCCAATAACTGCTAGGTAAAGAAGTAGGGTTTCATCTACAACGGTCACAGTGAGTGTTGTGAGATTGTTGAGATAATTTTTAATATCATCAAAACTCTGTTGGCACTCCAGTGTCCATGCAAAATCTTCAGACCCTTTTAATGCTTTGAATATGGGGAGGTTTCGTTCTACAGACCTTGCTAAAAACCTACTGAGTGCTGCAAGGCGGCCAGTTAGCTTCTATACCTGTTTTAAATTCTCCGGCGGAGCCATTTTTTGCAATGCAGTTATTTGAGTAGGGCTAGCTTCAATTCCTCTACTTGAAACTAGATACCATAGCAACTTCCCAGCTTTAGCCCCGAAGATACATTTTTTGGGGTTGAGGCGGACTCCACATGTTCGGAGGCTCTCAAATGTTTCTTCTAAGTCTAGGCTATGTTGGTGCTTTAAAGCACTCTTTATTACAATATCATCCATATAGGCTTCTACAATATCATCCTCGGCATTTCTCAAGCCAAAAGGCATTCTTACATAGCAGAAGACTCTCGAAGGAGTTACAAAGCTTGTTTTGATTTCATCTTCGCGCTTTAACCAAATTTGATGATAGCCAAAATACACGTCGAGGGATCTTAATAACTCCGAACTAGCAGTGGAATCAACTAATTGATCTATTCGGGGCATGGGTAGGGGTCACGTGGGCATGCTTTATTCAAAGATGTAAAATCAATACACATGTGCCACTTCCCCGATGATTTCTTTTTGACGAAGACTGGGTTAGCTAGCCTCCCCGTATGAGCTACTTCTCTGATAATCCTAGCCTTCAATAACTTCTCCACTTCTGCCTCAGCAAGGCTTGCCCTTTCTACTGATAGCTTTCGAAGCCCCTGTCTAACAGGCCAAACTCTTGGGTTTACAAGTAAGCTGTGCTCAATGATATCTTGGCTGACTCCTGGAATGTCTTCATTAGATCAAGCAAAGACATCCAAATTTTCTTCGACTACTTTTTCTAATGAAGTAGCGATCTCCGAAGGCAAATCTTTGCCGAACTGAAAAGAATAGTCTTTGTCGTCTTTTATAATAATATTCGTTACTATTTATCCTTCGGAGCTTCGCCTTGGGAAGGATTTCTTCGAAGACTCACTTGAAGTAGAGATATCCTCTGAATTGCCTTGTACGTTATTCATTTGTCTTGGGTCGAGAGGGGGGCCATGACCATATTCTGCTCTTTGCATGGTGGCTTGATCACCGAAGACAGTGATTACTCCCGCTTGCATGGGCATCTTCATACATAAATAGTTATGGTGCACCACGGCTCTAAACTGATTTAACATACCCCTTCCGAAGATAACGTTATAAGCATAAGGGGCATCAACAACATCGAAGATTACTTCCTCCGTTCTTGCCAGGAGTCCCTCTCCGAAAGCAACCTCAAGACCTATTTGGTCGAGGGCATCAAGAGGAGGTCCTGCGAAGCCTTGCAAGGGACGAACTGCAAGGAGAAGATGTTTCCTGGAGATACAGAGTTGATCGAAAGCTTGAACGAAGATGATATCTGTTGAACTCCCGACATCGACCAGTACTCTTCGAACTTCAGTTCCTGCTATATCGGCAGTAATGACAAGGGGATCTGCATGTGGGAATTTTATGCCTGCTACATCATCTGTAGAAAAAGATATAGGCACATGGGGAGAAGTACTCTTTTGTCCCGGTCTTGGCCAATATATCTGAAATCAAACTCTTTACCTAGTTGCTGAATTGCTTCTACTATTTTTCACTTTTTTCATTTTGTCTTTGCATATCCCATAAATATTTTGGTCGGCATGGTTTCATTGTGTGTTCCTCATATTGCTGACATATAATGTATTTCCTCAATTCTTTATTAGCAATGTCAAATTACTATTTTTATGTGGCAGTTTTTCTGAAGTCCACTGGAAGTGGAGATGATGACCATGATGATTACCTTCCTATCATGGTTGCTTTTGAAAAGAGAACTGCTGCAATGACTCGTGGAGGAAAAATACACACAAAGTACCTCTCTTTTCAACGCAGTCTTTAGTTAGTCATCAATCATCCTATTTAATTTGAGGGAACATTATTTTTCTTCTTTGAAATTTAGTAGGTCCTTTGCAATGTATTGAGGTATTGTTTTCCCCTTGACAGTAGCAAGTTTAAGAGAACAAGCATAGAGAAGATACTAAGTGTTCAAACAATGCCACAACAATGTCTTCACAACAACATTCAGGATAATGGTGACCATATATGCATTAGTGAACTGCAGCTTCCTTTGCTGATAAACGTTTTCATTAGGGTTATTATGTGCAATTGTGATCTGTTGCATGCTTCTAGCTGGATTCTCTTGGACCGAAGCTCTCTGGGCTTAACATAGTTTCTTTCTCTCAAACTCAGTCTAGTTGATTTCCTGCCATGAGTTTGAGAGGGTGTTAGGTGTGTGTGTGTGTCTATATATATATGTTAGATATACTTATGATAACTTGATGCTTTCTTGTTGTAGAATCGGCTGCTGGGATCTGCTGCTGGGACAAAAACACGTTAATGTACATGACATGATATGTGCAGGCCTATGTAAAATATGTTGGTTGGTTGACTACCGGCAAAGTTATCGACCCTATCCGATTTCGAGATCAGTAAGTTTGGTACAAATTCACTCTTGTTCCAATTAGGGATTCCTTTGATACCAAAAAAGACATTACATTTTCTCTGCCCCTTCTTAGCTAAAAAAGATTCTCTTGCTATTACAGGTGATGGTAAAGTCGTTCCTGGATTGGAGATCGGTATTTCTGGTTCTCTTTTCAGTAAAGCTCGGCTTTGATCATTTTGGAATGGATTTTCGTTTGAGCTAAGTGCTATCCTGTTTTTTCTAGGCATACTTGTTGGTGTAGGGGTGAAAACGGATCGGATACAGACGGATATCACTAATATCATATCCTTTTTCATATATTTTTTTAAATTCCAATTCGGATTCGGATAATCCGGATACGGATACGGAGTCGGATATCATCGAATACGAATACGAAGCGGATACGAATCGAATACGAATATGGTTACGAATACTTACCGAATATTAATAATGTATTTATTTATTCACGATCACAATACACAAATGACAAATAATAGTTAACATCACATAAATCATCACGAATGGGGAGAGAGAGGTGGCAGGAGTAGGAGAGACCGGGAGAGAGAAAGAAAAATTAGGGTTGATAGGGTTTTAGTCAAAGTTGACTATTTACTTATTTTTGGAGTGAGAGAGATAAAGTTTAAAATTATAAATTTGAAATATAAATGTTTCTTTAAAGTTGAATTTTTTTCCAATATCAAAATACAACATATATAATCTCAGAAAAAAAATTTCACATTTTTATGCATAAGTTTGCTATTTTGAATTCATTATGTATGTTTCTTTGATTTATATTGAAATTTGTCAAATTTGAACTATAAGTGCATGAAATAATGAACCAAAAATTCTAAAAAAAATCATATTCATGAATTTGAGTCTATTTTAAGTCAGTATCCACTAAATTGAAAGATACTGTTTTAAAAAATGTTAAATAACTCAACGGACAACATAGAGCTTAATGAAATTTTAATTCTAAAAAATTAAAATAAAGTCTGAAAAATACGAGACATCTCATGGTATTATCATATGATACATAGATTCTGTGATAAAAAATTAAAATTATTTTGATAAAGTTTTCATGTACGATGTTAAGAAAGAGGCAGATTTGAGAGTAACGAATTAGAATGTTAAGAAGGAATGTGTTAGGTTTAAAAGCAAATCAATACTTAAATCTTCGTTTAAACTTAATTTATTCTATGATCAAAATACATCATATCTAATCTTATAAAAAAATTTCACATTTGTATACATAAGTTTGCTATTTTTAATTCATTATGTATGTTTCTTTGATTTATATTGAAATTTGTCAAATTTTAACTACAAATGCATGAAATAATGAACTAAAATTTCTAGAAAAATCATATTCATGCATTTGAGTCTATTTAAGTCAGTATCCACTAAATTGAAAGATTTATTTTTTGAAAATGTTACGACACTCGATGGACAATATAGAGCTTAATAAAATTTTAATTCTAAAAAATTCAAATGAAGTCTAAAAAATATGAGACATCTCATGGTATCATCATATGATACATAAATGTTGTGATAAAAATTTAAAATTATTTTGACAAAGTTTTTGTTGGGGGAAAAAACTTCATCCTCAGAGCCATTGCTACGCCAAGACAAAGGCAGGTGATTTAATCAAAGGTTTCCAATATCTAACATCGGGAGCGATTTGGATCAAGCTCGAAGGATGAAGGCGAGCTCTAGCTCGAAGTATATCTTCGAAGCTAGACTCTTCAGAGAACCTCTTTGCCAGCTAAGATGGGAGATTTATCTTCTTTCTCAGCAGATTAGTCTTTTACCACTTTAGCCCTATTCAAGGTACCGAATAGTTTCCACTATGTCAGCTGTAATATAGGGGTAAAAAGGTCTTTTCCTTAATGCTTGGGCCTATAAATACCCCCCGTTTTGCCCTGTAATCGCGATCGAATACCAAGTTATTCAATACACATCTTTGAACTATTTTGAGTTATTATCCACTTCGGAGGCTCGAAATAGTTTACTTCACAAACACATCGTTAGTTAGTTCTAACTTCTAAAAACCTGTTAGCGTAATCTTTTACGCCAACAGTTGGCGCCGTCCGTGGGGAACCTAGTCCAAAAAACTTCGTTCTCTACTAAGTTTTCAAACCATGCCTCCCAAGCGGAGTTCGGGTGGTAGTCCTACTCGGAGGTCCCCTCGGACCTCCGGAGCAAGATCTTCAAACACGGTTGAGGTCGGAGGACCTTCGACATTTCCTCCACCTCAGACTCCGGAAGGGATTCCCCTTCCTCGAGCATACGGAGTTCCTCCCCCAACTCCATCCATACTTCGGCCAACTGGAATTCCTCTTCCACCTCAAGTCCCACTTCGAACCGATGCCTACAGTTCTCAAGACCCGGAAGGTCCTTTTGGAGGAGACGAAGATGGTCTTGGCGATATGGCCGCTCGAATGGTCAGTCTCCAAGCTGAAGTAGCAAGGTGGCGGCAAGAAGCCGCAGATAGGCTTCGTTCTCAGGCCACCCCAGTCATCCGTGAAGTGCCCGAAGACGACGAACTTCCTTATCCTGAAGCCCCGGAGAATGCTTCCTTCGACACCGAATCTCCGAAGCTTTGCAAATATTCCGGAGATGAAGACCCTGGGGAGTTCTCCCGCTCTTATGCATTGGCAATTGAGGCCAGCGGGGGAGTACGGGACACCATGGCCAAATGTTTTCCTCTAGCTCTTGAAGGAGTGGCACTGCGGTGGTTCTGGTCATTGAAGCCAGGGTCAATCAAAACCTGGGAGCAATTAAGGAAGAAGTTCATAAGTAATTTTCAGGGTACCTTCATACCTCCAATGTCCACAGGAAGTCTTTTCCAGGTGAAGCAGCTCCCCGGAGAGACCTTAAGGCAGTATTTCAAGTGCTTCGCTCATACGAAGTCGTAAATTCGAGGGTTAACTACATCCTCTGTAGTTGATGCAGCTCGAGAGGGAGTTACCCATGCGG
>JAAALK010000079.1:99782722-99805540 GCA_019279435.1 Zizania palustris | reverse complement strand
ACCCTAATAAGTTGTTCAGATTGTTGACTAAAATAAAATACTAATTAACGGAATAAAATATGGATCACCCAAAAAATAATTCAGAAATAACCTAAAAATATCTCACGCGAAAGAAAGAAAAATTATCATGACTAATAAATTTTTATTTTCTTTTATATGAGCAGATTAAACGGATCTATTTAAATAAATAATATGAGATAACTAATAAGCAGATTAAAATTTAATGACGAGATTAATTTTTAATCAAGAACAGATAACTACGAGATTATTATTTTTCAGCTAATTAAAATATGGATAAATATAGGTTTAACAAACAACTAAAATATAGGAGATTAAAAACTTACCAGCGTCCTGTTCATCCGTTCACTGTTCTTCCGCACAATCCTGACGTCGCTCGCCGAAGATTTCCGCAGTCCGGCCGCTGTGAATCCGCCTCTTTTTTTTTTCGTTCCTCGAGAATGCTGCCGTGGACCACGCGCTATACTTTCATGTAAAAAGAACAAGAGTAAACTGTTCACGGTAATAGAAAACAGCAGGAAAAAAACTTCTCGGTAGATCAAACAAGGAAGAAAATTTCAATTTGATTTGTTGCTCCTTGAATATTCTGGATTATCCGCACGTCCGTGGGCCCCGCCTGCTGCTCGGTCAGCCACGAGGAGCGGCGCTGCTAGCTAGCTGCCGGGCGTGGAGAAGACAGGACACTGATGCGTCTCCGCACGGATGCGATGGCAGATGCTCTGCCGTGGCAGCGGAAGACCGAAATGACGCCGACGAAGATAAAAACAATATTTCTGTAGATTAAAATCGTAGGTGGACTGTAAATGGTAGATTGTAGATTGATCTCAAAAACAGTCATCTATCCCCAAGGGGATAGGGGCCTTTTTATAGGCAAATCCTAATACATGAAAAGACTACTTTACCCTCGGGTAAAATAACCTAACTCTAAAATAAATTCCGAAAATTACTAAAATATTCTTAAAAAATTAACTGACTCGAATAAAATATTCTAAACTTAAAAACTAATTATTAATATCCTAAAAACGAATTAATGATAGATTGTCAGTTTTACGCCGAAACTGACAAAGCGTCCACCGTCTTCGTACCGGGTACCCGGATTGGGCCGACCCGACCCCGCAGCTCTCTCAGCCCGGCAATCGCTCGCCGCCCGTGTACCTGAGTCAAACCCAGTCAACAGACCAGTGGATCATCTGCCGCTCCTAGCCATGTACCCGGATTGGGCCAGCCCGACTCCGCAGCTCCTCTGCCCAGCCGTCGCTCACTGCCCGTGTACCTGAGTCACATGCGCCTCAGACTCAGCAGGTCTTCATCTCTCCCTTCCTTTGACTTCCGTTGACAATCACTCATCACATCTGGAATATCAAAACCATATTCTTCAACATGGTTTCTCAGATGAGTTCACTTGTCAACAAGGGGGAGAAATTTTGGGATAAGAGTTCAAGGGGGAGTCTTGGCTTTCTCTGGGATTTGTTTCAGGGGGGTTTTTGTCCCGTTTGTCCTTACTCTTTTGATATCCTTGTTGATGTTTCTAAGATCGCACTCATTTTGAGCTTTTAGATTTTGGTTAACCATAATGACCACTTCTTGCTTTTTGTTTTGCTTTTGGTCATTAGGGTTAAAACTTTTACTTTATTTTCTTCTTCTTTGTTTTCTTGTGCCTTGTTTTCATGTTTCCACATGTGTTCGCAGGTACTGAAGAGCTAAAGAAGTGAAGTGTTGACAATGCACTCATCAAGGGGGAGATTGAGGAGCCATGCTGAATAGCGTGGGCCTCATGGCTCCAGATGTGATGAGTCATTGTCAACGATAGTCAAAGAGGACAGAAGAAGAGAGGAGATTTGTTGTGTCTTGGGCCGTGTGTGACTCAGGTACACGAGCAGCGTGCGATTGTCGGGTAGAGGGGCCGCGAAGTCGGGCTGGCCCAATCCGGGTACATGGGCCAGGAGTAGCAGAAGACCCACTGGGCTGTTGACCAGGATTGACTCAGGTACACGGGCTGTGAGTGATTGTCGGGCTGAGAGAGCTGCGGAATCGGGCCGGCCCAATCCGGGTACCTGGTGCAAAGTCATTGGAGGCTTTGTCAGTTTCGACGAAAAACTGACGACCGCTGATCTTGTATCGGACTGTCCAGAAGAGAAGTCGTAGTCGCTACGAAATCTTAGCTTCCGGATAAGTCATCTGTAAATAGGAGTTTATTATTTTGTCCCTAGGCCCACAGTCAGTCAGTCGAGTCTGTAAAAATATCCTAAGGGAAGTCTAGTCTTTTCCTTTATTTCAGCGTCTGTAAAAAACCCTAAGGGGCTGGTGGAATATTCCTAAGTGTTGGGCAGCCTATAAATAGGGCCCCAATCCCTAGCGTTAGGTTACCCTTTTTCTGAAATCACTTTTTATTCCATTGGGTCATTTTGCTTCCTGTGTTTCCTCTCCTGTTCCCTGCTTGCGCCGCCAGGAAGGTTCTCTTGTTCTTCTTGATTTGATCTTGTTCTTCTCAGATCTGGAAGATTTTATTCCTGTGGTTTTGGTGTGCAGCATTTAGTGCGAAGCTCTAAAGATTCGTGTTGCGTGCGTTGTTCCTGAGCATTAAATCTTTTCTGTTGCTTCTGTTTTTCATGTGTGGAGTACTAGTTCTTGCTTGTAGCAAGTAGTACCTACTCCCTGTAGCAACAGTACGCTAGTACTCTAGCCTTGCTTTTTCCCGTATAACTTTTTGATCGAGTAGACAGGGCCAAGTCCTTTCTCTGGCTGTTTCTGGCGAAGCCCCCTTCTCTGTTCGAAGTCCCTCAGCTCCGTGAGGCAGGCTTCGACCTGACATCTTTGAAGGCTTCGCTAGAACTTTTGACTCCGAACTCGAGCGATAAATCTTGCTTCGAAGTGTACGTTGTTCTAAGGTTTTGTTCTAGCATACTTCGGCACTTTTGCGAAGCATACTTCGACAAGCTTCGAAGTTAGCTTCGAAGCATGTCTCTCTGGTAGACTTTGCTCGAAGTGTGTTTTCTGATATCTTTCTACTGATGTCCTTATCGAGGGTCATAGTTTGTGAGTTCGAAGTTTGCTTTTCGAAGTGTGGTTGTGGGCTTCGACTTCTTGTGTGAACATCAGCAGACTTCGATTCGAAGCTGGTCTATGGTTCGGAGGTTATCACTTTGGTAGTCATACCTCGATCAAGCTAGTTTTGAAGGTAGAGTGTAGGTTTCGATTTGGTCTTGCTGCCGTGTGTTGAGCTTCGCTTATCGTTCGGAGATTGTTTTACTATGAGCTTTGTTCAAAGCTTTCTGATCGAATCCTAGGCTTCGAAGTACACTGTTCAAAGCAAGCTTCGATACTTTCATACTTCGCTTTGAAGCATACTTCTCTCTCTGTCACACTCGAACTAGGCTAGACTCAACAAACCTTCGGCACTTCATCGACAACCTTCGCTAGACTTCGACAAGGGACTCCGAAGCAGGCTTCAACACTACGAAGCAGGCTTCGACACAACGAAGCAGGCTTCACCAAGTTACGAACAGGAGACAAATTTGAATAGTAACTTCTCATCCCATTCCATGTGTACTTAGATTATTTTACTGAGAAGTTTGAGCTGCCATGTCTTGAATATTTTGTTTATCTGCCTACTAGTACTGTTTTGGTGTTTCTCTGTTTTTTGACACCGGTTGTTTCTAGGCTAGATACTTTTAGACTTAGGCATACTGTTCACACTCTGCTGCTTAGTCTTTTGAGGTGCGTTGGGTATTGGGAGCAGGCCATAGATTCTAAAGAATTCTTAGGCGCCCATTCACCCCCATCTGGTCGCTACTTTCGGTCCTACAGAAGGGAGAGGTTATCACCAAGGTCCTCGTCAAGGACGACAAGGAGTACCCCGTCCAGTTCGGTGGGGGCCTAGAGCCGGAGGTGCTAACCAGGCAAGAAGAAGTTGTTAGAGACAACCTGGATATCTTCGCATGGTCAGACGAAAACATACCAGGGGTCGATCGCACCATCATTGAGCACTCCCAGTCGATCAACCCAAAATCCCAACCAGTCCGCTAGGGGCTCCACAAGCTATCCTCCGAATGGGCCGACCTCACCAAAGCTGAAGTCGAGAAGCTTCTCAGAGCCGGAGTCATCCGGGAGATCAGTCACACGGAGTGGCTATCAAACCCCGTGTTTGTCCAAAAGAAAACCTCCTGCATGTGGCGCATGTGTATTGATTTCACATCTTTAAATAAAGCTTGCCCCCGTGACCCCTACTCTATGCCCCACATCGACTAGTTGGTTGACTCCACAGCTGGCTCAGAACTCCTCAGCTTCCTAGACGCGTACTTCGGGTACCACCAGATCTGGTTGAAGCAGGAAGATCAGGCCAAGACGAGCTTCGTCACTCCCTCCGGAGTATTCTTCTATGTAAGAATGCCATTTGGCCTCCGGAATGTCGGGGCTACTTTCTCTAGGCTAATTTCTAAGGCTCTGGGCCACCAAATTGGCCGTAATATCGAGGCATACATAGATGACATTATAATAAAAGTGCAAATAAGCACCAGCATAGCTTGGATATAGCGGAGACGTTCGGCAGTCTTCGAGCCTGCGGGATCTGCCTAAACCCGGACAAATGTGTCTTCGGGGCCCGAGCCGAAAAGCTACTAGGATATTTGGTTTCAAGTCGAGGCATTCAGGCCAACCCTACCCAAGTTAGCACCCTTCAGAACATGGCCCGTCCGCAGAACCTGAAGCAAGCTCAGAAGCTCAGAAGACTGCGAGGATCCAAAGAATTCACATGGACCCCCGAATGCCAACACTGTTTCAACGAAATCAAGGAGTACCTCGCCAATCTGATTACGCTCACTACACCCCGCAGTGACGAGACCCTCTTCATCTACCTCGCTGCCACCGACTACGCGGCAAGTGCTGCTTTAATCTAGGAAGAAGAGGCCAATGGGAGGTTAGTCCAGTGGCCAGTGTACTTAGTATCCGAAGCCCTCTCTGGAGTGAGGACTCGATACACCTGAACTCGCGAAAGTGGCCTACACCCTTGTCATGGCCTCCCGAAAGTTGCGATACTACTTCTTAGCCCATGGTATCATCATCCCCACATCTTACCCTCTCAGGGACATGTTTCGGAACAAAGACGCTACCAGAAGGATAGGGAAGTAGGCAGTGGAACTAGCTCCCTTCGACATCACCTTCATTGCTAGAACCTCCGTCAAGTCTCAAAGCCTCGCAGATTTTGTTGCAGAATGGACTCCGGTAGCAAACCACATTCCTGACACATCAAGCGAGGGAGTTTGGACCATTTTTTCCGATGGTGCATATCAAGCCTCTGGGGCAGGAGCAGGAGCTGTCCTTATCTCCCCTTCAGGACAACAAGCATTGTTCTCCGCAAGGTTAAATTTCAAAGCCACAAACAACATCACAGAATACGAAGGTGTGCTGCTAGGCCTTCGAAAAGCTCGCGCGCTGGGCGCCGGTAGAGTAATTATAAAAACATATTCCCAGGTCATGGACGGGCACGTGGACAAGAGCTTCCAAGTTCGGAACCCTGACCTTGTCTCATACCTAGAAGTAGTACGAAAAACTGAGGAAGCCTTCAAGGGGATTTCCGTCCAGAGCATTCCGCGGAGTGACAATCAACAGGCAAACGCCATCGCCAAAGCAGCTGCCGGAGGTCAAGCACTACCCCACAGGATTTCTTCGAAGAATTAGCCAAGCCATCGGTGTCCCCGCCAGAAGACATCTCGACCCAAGCTTTAGGAGATACCCTAGCATCACCAGAACCAACCAAAGTCCTCTGTACAACCACTAAAAATTGGCGGGATCTGATCCTGAAGCTGCTCAAGGGCGATGGAGAACTTCAGCCAGGCCCCGAACTCTTGAGGCTTCAGCATCGAGCACGGCGCTACAAGATCATCAACGGATCTCTGTACAAGTCCAGCATTTGCTCCCCGCTGCTTCAATGCATCTCCCTCCCCGAAGGGCAGCAGATGCTCTGGGATATCCACGAAGGTCTGTGTGCTAGCCACCTGGCACCTCGGGCACTTGCAGGGAAGACATTGTGCCAGACCATCTACTGGCCCACCATTATAGCCAATCCCGAAGATGTCGTGCACACCAACCAAGGGTGCCAGTGGATGGGAAGGCGAAGCCATCAGCCCCCCACCCCCTTGCAGGTCATTACCCCTGTCTAGCCCCTCGCTCGATGGGGGATGGATCTCATCGGCCCATTTCCAAGAGCCAAAGGCAACTTGCGCTTCGCCGTCGTCGCAATTGAATATTTTTCCAAGTGGGTTGAAGCTGAGGCGCTGACTGCCATCACCTCAAAGAGCGTCCAGAAGTTCTTCTAGCAAAACATTGTTTTCCGGTTCAGAGTACCCAAGCAGCTCACGTTGGACAATGGCACTCAATTCGACGCGGGCACCTTCAAGGCATTTTGCGAAGAACTCGGAGTACAACTGTGCTTCGCCGCAGTCCGGCATCCACAATCTAACGGAGCCATCGAGATAGCGAATGGAAGCATCCTCTCCGGTCTCAACAAGAGGATTGTCAGCCTTGCCAAGGGCCTATGGACCGAGGAATTGCCCAAAATCTTATGGTCCATCCGAACCACACCTTCCAGGGCAACCGGGTTCACCCCTTTCCGACTGCTGTTTGGGGATGAAGCAATGACACCAACGGAGATCAAAGCTAGTTCCCTGCGGGCCACAGAACCCGAAGACGAGCAAGGATGCGACGTCTCCCTCGACCTCTCTGAAGACACAAGGCCCTAGGCCGTAGCCAATCTATCCAAGTATCATAGCCAGACGAAAGCTTGGTACGACCCCAAGGTGAAGTGAAACGAGCTGAAGCCAGGGAACCTCGTCCTCTGGACAGTCGTCACCCCCAAGAAGCTCGGCAACAAGTGGGAGGGGCCTTACATCATCATCGGCTCTAGTAGACCTGGATCATTTAGACTGGCTACCCTAGAAGGCGAAGATTTGAAGCACACCTAGCACGCAAAGCATTTGAAGCGCTACTATGCGTAACTCCAATGTAACCACTCTGCCTTTCTACCTGATGTACCCTGATTCTATTTTATAAATAAAAAGAAAAGAAAAAAGAACATTCTTCCGATGAAACGTTTTACCAAAGTGGACACACTATGGTACCAATGTACTCCGGGCGAGCAGCAAGGATTCTGAGCCCCGGCTCAAAGCATCCTACATTCGCATTCCGACCCCAGCTCAAAGCATCCCACATTCAGATTCCGAACCCCGGCTCAAAGCATCCCACATTCGGATTCCGAGCCACGGATCGAAGCATCCCGCATTCAGATTCCGAGCCCTGGCTCGAAGCATCCCACATTCAAATTCCTAGCCCCAGCTCGAAGCATCCCATATTCGGATTCCGAGCCCCGGCTCAAAGCATCCTACATTTGGATTCCGAGCCCCGGCTCGAAGCGTCCTACATTAGGGTTCCGAGCCCTAGCCCGAAGAATCCTACCCTACGACTCCGAAACTTAGGCTCACAGCACATTGCGTCCAGCCGACAAGTCGCCTACCCACAAGGAGGGGAAGGGGGAATAGATGGAGAGCGACCAGGATTTATTAAGAGTAATATGAGCACCCAAGAAAATAAGGCCATAGTTATATTAAAAAGCAAATAGGTGCCAATTACAAACCCAAAACAAGGACTTGAAACCAAAGAGAAGTCATCGTCTAGGCCAAGTAAGAACCAGAAGCCTTTTCGGTCTTGTAGGCTGGCCTGACCATGGGAACTCTGTCCGATCCGCGACTTCGGAGCCGCTCAGGGGGTCCACCTCTTCTTCAGATCTCTCAAGGCCCTCTGATCCTCTTGGAGCTTCGGCCAAGTACGCGAAGCTTGGTTTTTAGATTTCGGTTCGTTGAAATCGGTCTCTACGTCAGACCAGTCCACTAGCTCTGGTAACGAAGACAGGGCTCGCTTCCCTTTCTCTTCTTCCTTGATAAAGGCTAGGACCTCGTGCAGAACTTAGGGGATAACGCACCCATGATCGTCCCAAGGCACATTAAAGCAAGCGTGCCGATCGACCTTGAGGGCCTCGAAGGTGGCCCATTGGTGTCGAAGGGTCTTGTCCTCGTCGAGTGTTTCGACCTCAGGGTCAGAGACATCAGAAAGACCCTGGGCGATTTTCAAAGAGTGTCTTTTTTTATTGATAAGTAATGAAGTTTCTATTACAGGACCTTTACAAAAGACCTAGGGAGAAACTACACCTTCGGGTCTAGATGAGGGGCGGCGGAAGAAGGCTTCGGAGAAGACCGGTGAAGGCTTGACTGGTGGGCTTCGTCCATCCAAGCCTTCACCGCGACCGGGCCCACCACTTTCCAGGCCGCCTGAAGATCCTTCCAAGCCTTCGCAACCGCGGGGGTCAGGGAAAGAAGATGACTTCCCCCAAAGGCAATCGGAGGTGTCCCCGGTGCTGCCGGGAAAATGCCTCCGGAGGCCTCTTGGTGATGAAGAACACCGAGGGAGGCCACTCGCCCTGATACCTCCCCATATCTGGATGCCATGGAATCCACCTGCCGGACGATGTCCTGAATAAACTTCAGACGGCGGCTAAAGGGCTCCCGAGCAGCGTCGAAGGGCACACACGATGTCCCGAAGCACTCTAGGACCCCTCGAAGGGCCCCTACGGCGTTGACTGCAGTCTTTTCGCCCTAGGCTAAGGCTTTGGTCGCCGCCTCATTCCTGGCCAGGAGGTCCGCAATGTTCCTCTCCAGCTTGATTCCCTGGACCCTCAGGACATCGGCGATGGCTACCTTCTAGCGAAGCTCCTCGACCTCGGTGGCTTGGGCCCTCAGTGCATCAACTTCAGCTGCCCGAATCCAGAGTTCTTTGACCTCGGCAACTTGGGCGTGGAGCGCGTCGGCCTCGGCGGCGCGAACTCAGAGTGCATCGACCTCCGCGACTTGGACATAGAGTGAGTCAGCTTCGGCAGCTCAAGCCCGGAGCCCTTCGATCTCGGTGGCCTGGGCATGAAGGCTGATGGCCTCCTCTTCCAGCACACGGAGCCTGTCCACTTCGGCAGCTTGGCCCCGTACGGCCTTTTTGGCCGCTTTGACGTGCTCGCGGAGCCCCGTGGCCTCATGCTCATGATGGCTCTACTCGGCGGAGAGGGACACCAGTGACCCCTACACCAATGTGACCAGATGCACACGAAGACAAGTGTGAAGGTAAGATGGAGGAAAAAGGAAGAGCAAGGGGCTCAATCAGTAGCACCGAGAAGGCTTACCTGGCTCACCGCGCTCTCAATAGCGAGGCTGAGATTGACCCGTCCGACCGACCGATCTCCGACACTAGTTCAGTGTCCCTCATATTCAGGTAAGCGCGATGAAGGGGCGTGGTCCTCGTCACGAACTCCGGGTCAGTTTCGACGAATGGGACCAGGATAGGCGTGCACGCCTCGGGTCCACGGCTGGGGGACCTCGACTCATGGAGCGGCGCCCCTACGAAATCTTCCCGAGTTCACCTCCTCGTCCGACCCCAAGACTTCTACCACCTCGACGGGGACCCCGGCCCTCGCCTCAGCGACGTCTTGAGGAGGCGGGGGCGGCGGGGTGGGGGCTCGATCCGAAGCACCTGCCCAGAAGCAAAGGTAAGTCATTAAGTAGTAGGCATATGAAACTTGCAGGATTAAAGGGTGGCCCGTACAAAGCCTCCTACCTCCACTCCCACCTTCCGGCAAGGGGTCTGAGGAGCGCATGGTTGACGGGGACTGAGGCCGGTAGAAGAACTCATCCATCGAGTTCATCGGAGAGGCACCTAGTGCGGCGGCCAATTTGGCCACAACATTGGCGCTCCCCACCACTTCTGCTAGAGGGTCAGCCAACCCCCCGAGATCCAGGCTGTCGCACTCACGGCTCCCGTGGGAGTTGACAGGGACTTCTTCTGACGCTATACCGGGAGGCCAGGCGATCCACGGAGCAACCCTCGCCCCTGTGTCACCTTCCTCTGGCCCCAACCTTGAGGGAGG
Organism: Zizania palustris; assembly: GCA_019279435.1. Lineage (NCBI taxonomy): Eukaryota > Viridiplantae > Streptophyta > Magnoliopsida > Poales > Poaceae > Zizania > Zizania palustris. The sequence continues at coordinate 99,795,564 of JAAALK010000079.1, read as the reverse complement.
ATGAGGCGGACCCCCCAAATCCGAAGCCCCGACGCCGTTGTCGCCGTCTGCCGGACAACCCTGAAGGGAGATACCAAGATCCGGAGCAAGGGCATCCGGCTCGGCTCCCATTTCCCCACTAACGGACTCCTCCTCTGAAGTGGAGCTGGAGGACAGAATGGGGGAAAGGCACTTCAGACCTTTCGAGGTCTTCTTCGAAGGGCGCTTTGAGGACCCCACAACGTCTAGAAGGCGCGGAGGAGAAAGCTTGAGAGCGCTCCACACACAGTTAAACCGCTCCCAAGATCACACAAGCTCTATCCTCTGCTTGCGTTCAGCCGGAGTAGGAGCCCCGAGGATCTTGTCGGCAATACGGGCAACCAGCTCCGGGGTCTTGATCACACACGATCCTGCAAGGTTAGGAAGAATTTTTAGTATCTCCATTAACCCCTTAAATTGCTACTGTTCGGGGAGATAATCCCGATGGTACCTGACGAGCGTAAAGGCTGCGGTGCAGAGCTCGTGGAGCGACTCTAAAAGGCTATGAGTCGTGCGACTACAAGCTTCGGAGGCCCCCGTGAGGGTTGGGCCGAACTCGGCTCCTGGTGGCGTGGAACACTGGAGCCAGAACGAGGCCGGAGGCGACATCCACTCAGGGCTAGGAACTCGGAGTCTTAGGTTCCTGGCCTAGGGCCTAGAGATCGGAGGAAAGGCCTCCAGGCTCTAGGGGGCCGTCTAAGGCGACCGAGGACGGCTGCGTCAAGAGCCCTGAGTGGGGGCAGACAGGGCCTATCGAAGGAAGGCGACGCCCGTTCGAGACCGAAGTGCATCATCTGTAAAGCGCTACAGTTTTTGTAACCGAGGCAGACAACCGGTACCTATCCCATCAAGTTAGGTCAGCGGCGAGTCCGTGGCGATGTACTGTGGCAATTGGCACTATAGCCACGTCGCTGAGTGACTGGCAGAGTAGTTAAGATTGTACCCCTGTCCGTAGGGGAATGGAAGTTGTACGATGTACGTCAGTCAGAGGGGTCTGGAGGTATTGGGCCATTGTAGGGCTCCACTATAAATACCCTCCCGCTCTTTGTATTGTACAGACAGACAACTAGTGATCCGAGAATACAGCTTTGAGCCAAATCTTCCACTCCAAACTCTCTCAAAACCTGTCGGCGTAATCTTTTGCGCCAACACACTATTTTCTCAGCTACTGGAGTTTTATTATTATTTCTAATTTAGGAAAAACAGCCCTATTTGGCTTCGTTGTATATTTCCTTCTAGAAATGGTGGTTCTATAGTATTAATAATTAAATGTGTAGGTTATTTCTAGGTTATTAGAATACATAACCCTTAACAACATTATTGCAAAAATGACATCACACACTAGGATACTATTTTTAGGGAATAATCATATATATAATGTGATACATGTTAAAAGCCGTCAAGCTTTATTGAACAAGGAAGAAAATAATCAATTCAGGTTTCAGAGTCACATTGAAATTCATACCTGTAGTGGCTTGCACTGGCTACTGGCAGGCAAAAGTAATGCTTCAATACCAGAAATGTGCTAATACATTTCAAGAAAAGGATCTAATGTTGCTTTGAATTTGGTAGGGTTAACTGATTGACAAAATCTGCATTCTGCATCTTTACCAGTGGGATTCTCCCTATTCTTCCTGTTACCGTTGAAGAAAGAAAGAACAGAGAGAGAGATTTCGGGAGAGTGAATCAGCACAACGCACTGCATGTATTGTTGTGCATATATATATATATATATATTGTAGGTGCATTACAAGGCAAGCAAATAGATGGCAGCCTATTCATAGGGATGCTAACTATGGCAAGTCCAAATAACGATCAAGTAGCCTGTGCGTGAATATGCAGACCGGAGCGGAAGTCATCAAAAAACGATATTGGAGCCCTTTAGTCATTATATCTGCAAATTGCTGGAAGGAACGTGCAATACTTGGATCTGTCCAAGAGACACCTTTTCTCGAACAAAATGAACCGGGCTAGAAGACATATGGACAACACTAACATTGTCACAAAAAAACTGTGGCTGTGGTCGGATTCCTAAAGGAGTTGTTGGAGCCAACAACATTCAGCCACTGCATGAGCAAATGCACGTTATTCTGCTTCGGCGCTAGAGCGAGAGACAATGGCTTGGCGTTTAGAGGACCATGAGACTAGATTATCCCCAAGGAAATACAGTAGCCTGAAGTGGATCGCCGGCTATCCGGACAACCGGCCCAATCAGCATCGGAGTATGCTATAAGTGTTGTCGAGGATGAAGCATGCAGAGAGAGACCATATGATAAAGTGCCTTGAATATAACATAGAACATGCTTGAGATACTGTAAGTGAGGCTCTCGAGGGGCATGCATGAATAAGCAGATCTGTTTAACCGCATAAGCAATATCTGGTCGAGTAAGAGTAAGGTATTGCAGAGATCCTGCGAGGCTCCTGAACTCAGATGGATCCTGCACTGGAGCACCTTCATCAGCAGACAATTTGGCACGAGTATCAACAGGAGTAGCACATGGTTTGCAATTAGACATCCCTGCACATTGTAGGAGCTCTCGGGCATACTTGTGCTGGGAAAGAAACATACTCTGACCAGTCCGAGAAACTAAAATGCCCAAAAAATAATGAAGGGCACCTAGATCACTCATAGAAATTTCTTGACCGAGTAATGAAATAATGTCCTGAAGAAGGCTGGTACTGGAGTCTGTAAGTATAATATCGTCCACGTAGAGAAAGAGATAAGCCATAGCAGAACCACGATGGAGAATAAATAGAGAAGTGTCCGAGCGTGATGCGGTAAAGCCGATGGTGCCAACAAAAGTAGCAAAATGCTGATGCCAGGCGCGAGGGGCTTGCTTAAGACCGTAAAGAGAGCGATGTAGACTACATACATGAGAGGGCCGAGATGGATCCACAAAACCTGAGGGCTGCTCACAATATACGGTTTCATTGAGATTGTCGTGAAGAAATGCGTTCTTGACGTCCAACTAATGTACGGGCCAAGAGCGTGAGACGACCAAACTAAGAACAACCAGAATAGTAGTCGACTTCACCACATGACTGAACGTCTCATCAAAATCAATTCTAGGACGTTGAGAGTAACCACGAACAACCCACCATGGCTTGTATTGGGCTAGGCGACCAATCTCATCAAATTTGTGTTTAAACACCTATTTACCAGAAACAATATTAGCACCTTCCGGCCGGGGAACCAATGACCAAGTTTGATTCTTCACTAGTGCCTCATATTCATCAGTCATAGCCTTCCACCAAGAGGGATCACGTAACGCAGCAAATAAATCCTTGGGAAGAGGCAAGATGTCAATAGTTGCAGATAAGTTCATCTGATTCACTGGTTTATGAATTCCAGACTTAGCACGAGTAACCATCTGATGGGAACCCAAAGCAGGTCGAGCTGTGGAGACCGCCAATGGTGGCGCTAGCTGTTGGCGCAAAAGATTACGCCAACAGGTTCTCTGTAATCAAGAACAAACAAACAGTGTTCTCGTGTTTTAAGAACTTACTCGAGCCTCCGCATTGGATAATAACTCAAGTAGTCTGAATGTGTATTAAATGGTCGGAGATCCTTTTTACAGGGTAGAGAGGGGGGTATTTTTAGGCAAACATGTCTAAGGAAAATACCTAACTACCCCTAGATTACAACCGGCATAGCGGAACTGTTCAGTACCCGGAGCAAGGTTAAAGAGGGTAAAACTCCCCAACGCAGGTGGATAAGCCAAACATCTTATCAGTCTTGTCGCTCTGCTTCAGAGCTTCCATATCCTGCGGAGGGCTTCTCAGGACTTCATATCCAGGCATCCTTCGGCTCAACGCCTCCACCTTCGAATAAGAGCCCCTAGCTCCGAAACTCAAGGAACCTTTGAGTTATTAATCTCTAAGTCTTGGAAGTGAAGCAATTTCCCCCAACAGTAGCCACTCGAATACGCCTCTCCGTATTTAACCTGTACAGAAGGGAGGCAGTATATGGAAGGAATATTTTCATATTCGGAGACTTAGAGAGAATCTGAACACATTACAGTTTTTCAGAGGATTTCAGATCCATGGTGTTCGGACTCCCTCTCCAGGCTCTCTACGTAGTGGGAACACATCGTGGGAAGGAAAACTGCTTCGGAGCGCAAATGTCGTGAGGAAATCGCTTGATTATAGCCGTTACGGCGCAAGTAGCCATTACGCCTAGTAAAGGTGACAGTCGATTTTTATGGCAGTTACCCACCGTTCCACTTTCTGGACCCACCTGCCAGTGGTAGAAACCGAACCTGCAATGTGAATGCAATCGAAGCGTAGCAATCGACGAATGGTTATAAAGGGAAAAACAGAAGTTACTCGAAACTTTTTACCGCACTTAGCACTCGCGATTCCCTTTCTTCAACCTCTAGTTTCTCAATCTTCCGAGCAAATGGCGAGAACCAGCCACACTGTCCCAGCGGCGGCAAGTACTCTAGTGCAGAGGCAAGTGTGGGCCGCCTCGGCGGCGGCAGCAATGGCGGGGACTTCGGGCGGTGCCTGGCCTAAGAACCCCAGGAGCTCCGCCCGCCTTCCAAGAAGAAGATTTCCCAGAGCTTCCTCATCGGTCAATCTACGAGCACCGCCGAGTCTATTGAGGAGGCCATAGAAGGGAAGCTGGGAGCCAGACTGAGGACTCGGGTCCTAGGATCGGAATCAACCCCGAGGCCGTGAAGCGGAGAAGTGGTAGTCTTCGAGGCGTTCTTCGAAGCTGGCTTGGGGCTTCCAGCCATCGATTTTTTGGCGGAGGAACTGGACCTGTTTCACATTACATTACCTCAGTTGTCCCCCAATGCCGTCGCCCGCCTGGTTGTCTTCTAGTGGGCGCTCTAGGTCGAAGGGTGCGAAGGACGCTTGGAGATCTTCGCCGCAACTCACGAGGCTATCTGCCAGCCGAAGCCACAGGACGGGCCCAGGGATTCCAAGGTGATAACAGCCTTCGGCAGTGTTAACTTCCAGTTGCGGAGGGAGCATGCCCTATACTTCCCTGCGAAGGCCATCAACGATCGATGGTACACCAACTGGATTCTTCGGTGGTTCTACGCCGAAGTCGGAGAGGACTCCCCCCTCGCAGGGCCTCTCCAGGAGATTTGGTTCCGGAAGGAGGCGGAGGTTGCTCCGAACCCCATCTTACTTTCCACGAGGTTAGGGTTGTTGACTTCGGTGGCTCGCCGCATGAGCATGCGCGACTTGGCCGAAGAGTTCATCGCCCTTCGGATTCCACCTCTCGGGGCCAACTGGCCAATAGTGTTCCAACAGGCCTCTGAGGGTGATCTCCGAACCCTAGGTAAGACTTCAATTCCTACGGTACTGCATTTAGATGATAAAAACAACATACTTATGACGTGTTACCCCTTTTCTTCAGCGGCTCCTTTGGCATTGGCTCTGGAGGACATAGCTCGGGCCACCGAATTGGTCCTCGGAGCTCATTCAGTGGCTGAAAAGCAGAGAAGGCTGGAGCTAGTGGGGAGATAGGAACGCTCCAACAGAGTGTGGGGAGCTCTCGGGATGGAGCCCCCTCCTCTTCCAGATTTTGCCACGACTGGAGCAGCCGCCCGAAAACGGAAGGCCGTTGCTGAACCGCCCAAGAGAGCCAGCAAGCCGCTGTCTAAGAAGAAAAAGGTGGCGAAGATCCCTTCGCAGCTGACCCCTACTTCATCGACTTCATCCCTGGACGCCCGGAGCTCAGCCTCCAAAGAGCCCGAGGGCTCCGACGTCCAGTTAGCGTCGAGCCTCAAGAATTACCTCCTGGAGGACGACGAAGATATAGGGGAAGTCCCAGCCGGAACCTCTGCTCGGGAGGTTGCGTAGGTAGACCCAACGCGCGCCTCCATGCCCGCCGTCGTAAATCTGGACTCGGACTCCACCACCCCCAACTCACCCGTAACTGGGGTGGTCATGGTGGGAGTCACGGCTCCGGCATAAAACGTGGTGGAGAGGGCTTCGGGAGACGACTTCGAGGACATCCTCCAGTTGTACGAAGTTCTGGAGGATCCGACGATCTTGCCTCACGGGGCCTCCGAAGGTACGTCTTGAATCTCGTACTTTAGTTGATACCTACAACAATCTTTTCTTGTAAATACTTATCAAATTTCTTGACAAGATAGGTACCTCGAAAGGTGACGAAGCCCCGGCTACACCCGAAGTCCCAACATCTTCGAGGGTCGTGGCCCAGGTGGACCCTCCTACTCCTTCGGACGCTCCATGCCTGGTAGCGGAAATCGTGCCCGCCGAAGCGGATTCGGTAACTGAGGTCGCCCCCTCTGTAGCGGCTCCAGCACCCGAGGTCGCCCCTGTTGACGTGGCTCTGGCCGAAGGGGTAGCCGCTGAAGAAAGGGCCACTTCTGCTTCAGCCGCTATGCCTGCCTTCGTGCTGGGGAGGGGCAAAAGCATGGCTAGCCTCGGCCTTTCCCCCGGCCTCGCGACGACCTCAGTCAGCAATTCGGAGGAGGAGGCCACGGCAGACGACCGCCAAGCTTCGTCTTGGCTTCCTTTGCTGGCTCCGTTCCTAGAGCACCGGGTAGGCCTCCGAGCGCTCCTAGAGCCCCTGGCAGAAAAGAGCCAGGACATCGCCAACTCGGACCTGGTCTCTGTTCTGAGCGAAGCTAGGGCTCCGACGCTCAACATGGCCCTCGAAAGGGCTGCCCTACAAGTATGAAAAACACCATAGCTAATTCGAATCAATGGTTATAAATACTTTGGTACTTACTTGTTCTTTTTTCTTTGCAGCAATTCGTCCTTGCTAGAGCGGCAGCGACTTCCAACAAGGTCGAAACTAATCGGCTCAAAAGGAAGGTTACCACCCTCCAAACAGCTCTCAATGACTCCAATGAAAAATCCCTTAGGTTGGAGGAGGAAGCCTTAGCGGAACGGAGGTCTAGGGCTGCGGCCGACGAAGCTCTCCGAATGACGAGGGAAGGCAACGACGCGCTCCGCATTTCGGCCCAAGAGGTTGAAGCCGAACGTGTAGTTCTTCGGGCGGAGGTTGAAAGGCTTCGTCAATCGGCGGCCACTTCGAGCGCCCAGTTGGTGGAGCTCCAAGGAGCTCTTAACCAAGTGATGGCCCAGAAGAGTTCTTTAATGCTCCAGGTGGCCGAGGTGTCTGCTACTACTGCGGGGCTGGAGGCAACGGAGAAGAAGAATGCTAGTGCAGCAGAATGTACCTTGGACGCCCTTCAGGGTACCTTGGAATACTTCGGCACTATGTGCCCTTCGTCTTCTGCGGAAACCAGCGAACCCCTCGATCAGAAGCTGAAGAGGATCCATGTGGCAGCATCTCTGATGATGAACTCCGGCGTCCGGTACGGAGAGATCTCTGGGCAGTGCGCCGGCATCGGAGTTCTCAACCACCTCGAGTCCCTTCAGATCCCCCTCGGCTCAGTCGGGGGTTCCATCCCTGGAAGCTTCGCCTCCAAAGACCTGCTGCGCCCTTCTTCGGACGTAGCTTTGGCCTGGGAAGCCTTCCGGTCAACTTGGAAGTCGGACCATAAGGCTATGGCCAAAGCTTGGATTGACGAGGCCCGATGACAGAAGCAGGCGCAAACAAAGCCACCACTTCCTGCGTCGCTAGCTCCGGCAATCCCTGCTCCGCCAACTGACCCGCAGGTCTAGCTCTTAGGGCCATCATGTATGCAAACTATTGTAAAGCCCCTTTAATCAATGAAAAAGTTGTAATCGAGAAGCTCGTTTGGGTGTTCTGCTTTCTTTTTTAGGTTTTGTCGTGCCCTCCGAACCTTGACCTCGAAATACTGGAGTTTACCGAATGGCTCTGGAAGGAGTGGACAAGCCTCGAGAGCTTAAGGCCCTACCGCCGACCTTGCTTCTCTGTTCCTCGTGGAGACAAAGGGGAGATACCTCCCAAAGTTTTTCACGAGGTCTTAGCGTATATCAAGGAAGAGGAGAAAGAGAAGGCATCCTCGTCTTCCGAACACATGAATTGGTCTGACTCGGAGTATCAGGCCGAAGATCCTACGGAGGTTAATTCTGAAAGGCTTCTGACCTGGGTCGAGCTCCAAGAGGAGCAAAAGAAACTACGAGCCTCGAAAAAGAAGAGAGGTGCATGGACGAAAAGGACTAAACTGGCAGCTTCGAGCCCCGAAGGACAGAGTAGTCGGAGGGATAGCTCCAGAGGCCGACAGGGTCTTCGATTTTTCCTAGGCTTGGACCAAAACTTCTCTTGATGTATAAGTACGATGGATTAATGTGAATTGTTCCGAAAGTATTTTGTTTGCTTTTTACCCTCCTACCCCTCCTTGTGGGTGGGGGATCCTTTGCTGTGCAAATGGGTTCGCCGAACACAATGATACGTCGGTTTACTTGATGCTTCGTATCACACTTAATATTCGTACTGTTGGCGTAAAAGATTACGCTAACAGGTTTCTGAAGATTAGAAACTAATAAACGAAGTGTTTGCGAAGGAAATTATTCCAAGCCTCCGAAAGGATAATAACTTAGAATAGTTTGAAAGTGTGTATTGAATAACTTGTATTCGGTCCCTATTACAGGGTAAAACGGGGGGTATTTATAGGCCCAAACATTAAGGAAAAGACCTTTTTACCCATGTATTACAACCGACATAGTAGAAACTATTCGGTACCCTTAATAGGGCTAAAATGGTAAAAGACTAATCTAATGAGAAAGAAGATAAGTCTTCCATCTTAGCTGGCAAAGAAGCTCTCGGAAGAGTCCACGTTCGAAGATATACTCTGAACCAGAGTCCATCTTCATACTTCGAACTACCTTCAACATACATCTGAGAATATACGTCGGAATCCTTTGACTTGATTTCTTGTCTTTGTCTTGTTACTGCGACTATCCTGAAGATGGAATATTTTCCCCCAACAGTAGCCCCTCGAATACGCTTCTCCGTTAAATCTGTGATGTTAGGGAAGAAGTATACGCAAGAAAATATATCCATGTGCAGGGATTAGCAGACTTAATACACCTCCGAAATGTATGGAGATGCGAACTTCAAATTATTTTCTAAGTGAATTGCATTCGAAGTATTTTAGAATTAACTCGGGAAATCCAAAAGTATTTTTAGACTTGGAAAAAATAGTCGTTGGCTTTTTCCTTCTGACGGAAGTTACGCAATGCGTTAATTCCGGAACAAAGTAACGGTCAAGAATGCAAAACGGCATAAGCAAACGGTAAAAAATTGGGGTCTAGGCTATAAATAGAGGGCCCGACCCTTTCTTGTACCTTTCCACCGCTTTCGTGCAAACAGACCAACTATTGAGCCCTAACCTTCACTTTTCCTTCGAAGCAATCCACGAGATCTAATGGCGAAAACCAGCTTCAAAGGTCCTGGAGCGGCTTCAAGCTTGGCTCGGTAGCAAGTTGCGGCAGCAGCGGCGGTGGCTACATTGGCGGCGACGGCTCTGACACCTGCAGCGGCAGCAATGGCGGCGATGGGGGAAAATTCCCAAAATGTTGGCCATCAAGACCTCTTCCCGGCGTCAACAAAGTACATGGACCAATCTTATCAGCTAGGGCCTTCAACCTGCAAAAGAGAATCACTTGTGGCCGCAGGTAGAAGGCAAGAAGTGGTTGTTTTTGAAGCCTTCTTTGAAGCTGGTTTGGGGCTTCCGGCGATCGACTTCTTAGTGGAGGTATTGGACTTGTTCCATGTCACTCTCCCCCAACTCTCTCCGAATGCGATAGCGCATCTCGCCATCTTCGAATGGGCATTGCGAGCCGAAGGTTGTGAAGGAAGGGAGGAAATCTTCGCAGCACTACACAGAGCATCATGCCAATCGAAGACCTTCGTAGGCCCCGGAGGTGAGAAGATAGTAGTGGCCTTCGGAAGTATCAACTTCAGACTCCGGGACGAATATGCTCTCCGGTTTCCTGCCAAGGCTATCAATGCCAAATGGTATACTGATTGGATCTTGAGATGGTTTTACGCCGAAGTTGGGGCGAGCATCCGCTTAGCCGGACCTCTGCAAGAAATCCATTTCCGAAAGGAAGCCTTAGTGCACCAAGATCTAGGCCAACTCGAAGCTCGCTTGAGCTTGCTTCAAAAAATCAGTCATCGCTTGAGTATGCGAGACTTAGCCGAAGAATTCCTAGGGCTTCAAATTCCTCCCCTGATGGCCAACTGGCCGATCACCTTCGAGGAAGATTCGGAATGCGGTCTTCGGAAAATTTCTTCAACTTCGAGTCCTGCAGGTAACTTCGAAAACAACATACTCTATGTATATTTATTCGAAGAATTAACAAACTTAACTCTTTTTTCAGCTTCTTCAGCCCCTATAACTTCGGAGCAAATCGTACGAGCTTCGGAGAAGATTTTGGGCGTTCCAACTCCGACCGAGAAATAATGGAGAATCAAATTGGTTGGTAGTTGGGAACGATTCAACCGAGTATGGGGGCTGCTCGAAGTTGTTCCGCCCCCTCTGATGGATTGGGTGCCTTCGGAGAAAGGGCACAAGAAGAGCAAAGCCGAAGCTGGAACTTCGAGTTCTGCCAAGACTCCGGTCAAGAAGGTGGCTCGAAAGCCAAAAAATCCTACGCCTTCGAGCCCAAGAGCTTCAATTTCCGATTCTCAGGAGGATGAAGGCAGGTTACTCGTGAGGCTGATTGACGAGGATGCAGCCCAAAGAACTGCACAAATTGATGAAAACGCGAGCGTGCCGGAGTCTCAAGGGAATCTTGAGCAAGTGAGGACTCTGGCTGCTCAAGAAGATTTACCTCAGGACAGAGTCATTCGAGACGGAGCCCCTGTGGATGAAAGTGGAGTCGAAGTTACTGCAGCTTCGATTCCGGGTGAAGTAACAACGGTTGTTCAAGAAGATGCTCCGACAGTCGAAGATCTGACTATTGACTCTGACGAAGACCTTGCCGTCGACCCGCCAAGCAGCCCAATGCTCACTCGCCGCCAAAATGTCGAAGGTAAACTTCGCATAATTCTTTTGTTCTTTTTCTTGCGAAATTATACAATGTATAATACCTTTGTTTTTACAGGATCCACTTCCATGGAAGAGGTCCGTCCGAAGATACAATTCCTGGACCTTTGACAACTTCGGAGCAAATTCCAGAAGCCACTCAGATGGGGCTTGGAAAAGGCAAAGGAAAAATGGACCCCCTCCCTGCTCCGAGCTCAGGATCAACTTCGTCTGAGTCAACAGACGAGAGCCAATCTACTGAGGAGGGCCAGTATACTGGGGCTCCGAAGACCACAACTCAGCACTCTGGGCCTTCGCCAAGCGAAGATGACCAGCAAGCCTTGAGCATGCTCCCCCTTCTAGCTCCTTTCTTGGAGCGAAGAACTGGGCTTCGGACTTTGCTCGAGCCTTTGGATCGAGCTAGTCGCGAAGTCGGGGAGACGGACTTGGTGTCTATCTTGAGCGAGGCGGAGAGTTCGGAGCTTAACGCTGCCATGGAACGCGCAGCATACCAGGTACAAAGTATCTGCAAAACAACATCAAATTTATATACAAATAATTTCTCACCTTGGTTTTTTATTTTCGCAGCAAACAGTTTTGGCCCAAGCTGCGAATATCTCAAATAAACGTGGAAGCGTTCGCCTTCGAGAATAAAATGCAACTCTTCAATGAAATCTTACTATCTCCGAAGGTCGAGTGGCCCACATGGACAACATGGTTTCAACAGAACGCAGAAAAAATTGTGCTTCGCGCAGAAATTGAAAAGATGCAGGCGGAGCATGCTACTGCGGGGGCCGAGCTTGTTAAACTCTGAGAAGAAGCTAGCCAACTATTGAATCATAAGAATTCTTTAACTACAGAGGCAGCTAGGCTCTCTGGAGTAATAGAAGAGCTAACTTCGACGAAGGATGCATTGATTGAAGATAAGCTGAAGTCAGAGAAGGTAGCTACGGAGGTCATGGACCAATTGCTAGGTGTTCTGGAGTACTTCGGTACTACTAGGACACTTCCTTCGGATGACAACATCTCCCTACTGCGCCGGCTGAAGAGGATTCAAGGAGCAGCGAAGCAAATGAAGAAAGCAGGCATTTGTTACGGAGAAATCTCCGGACAAGTGGCTGCTGTCGGCATACTTCGTTACTATGAAGATCTAGGTCGATCGATAACTCCGAGCGAAGGAGAGGGTCCCATTACCTTCGATGATGACCAGCTTCTTACTCCCTCCGAAGGTGTGGCCACTGCTTGGCAAGCCTTTCAAACTTCATGGAGAGCCGAAGGTCGCTCTGCGATCAAGGCCTGAATTAACGAAGGACAACGCTAGAAGCAGGCTCGGTCTCAAGCTTCGAGCAGTCAGCCTCCTCCAAACCCGCAGGTTTAGAATTACCTTAGGATTTTCAACTATGTAAAGCACTACGCTTTTGTACATTTATGAATGAAGATTTGTTTATCGTGTTTTTAGGCATTTCCTCATATGGAAGATGTCGAAGTGTTAAATGTTAATGACGAACTTCGATTATTATGGGCTACCTTCGATATCTTAAAACTTCACAAGCGCCCTCGATTTCTAGTTCCTCGAGATAGTTCCGGAGCGATTACGTCCGAAATAGGCAAAGATATATTATCTTGTATTAAAGAGGAAGAAAAAGAAGTTAACTTGGAAACTTCATCTTCTGAAGACATTATATGGTCCGAAGACGAAGATGAAACTCAAAGTAAAAGACTAAAGAACTTAGAAGCTGGGAAAGGAGCCCCGAACGGCTTCGAACTTGGGCCGAGCTTCAACAAGAACAAAAAGACTTTAGAGCTTCGAAGGGAGGCAGAAGAGTTAAACGCAAAGTTGTTAGAACTCCCGGCACTGGAACTAGTCGTTCCAACCCTAGCTCAAGAGATCGAAGAGGTCTTCGATTCCTTCTTGGTATAGATACCAATTTT
>JAAALK010000079.1:99667263-99781722 GCA_019279435.1 Zizania palustris | reverse complement strand
AATTTAATTGTTTTGCCCATATGATTTTGTACCTCATTTTGGAACTCTTTGAACTTTTCGAAGGATTCCCACTTATGCGTCATCAAGTAGACATAGCCATATCTACTAAAGTCGTCGGTAAAAGTAATAAAGTACTAAAATCCTTTCCTAGCCATGTGACTCACTGGACCACACCCATCAGTATGTACTATGGCCAATAGCTCACTCGCCCTCTCACTCTGTCGAGTGAAAGGCATCTTTGTCATTTTGCCAAGTAAACAAGACTCTCATGTGTCATATGATTAAAAATCAAAAGACTCCAAAAGTCCATCACTATGGAGCTTTTGTACACGCTTCTCATTTATATGACCCAAACGACAATGCCAGACGTAGGTGGGATTCAAATCATTGAGTCGTTGTTTCTTAGTACAAATATTATAAACGTGTGCATCGTTAGGGCGTAGAATATACAATCCATTCACTAATGGACAAACACCATAAAGCATGCCATTCGAAAATATTGAACAACTCTTGTTCTTTATTATGAATTCAAAACCATCTTCCTCTAAACATGAATAAGAGATAATGTTTCTGCCTAAGGCAAGAATTAAATAACAATTATTTAACTCAAAAACTAATCCTGATGGTAGCGATCGTGAATAAACGCCAACGGCCAACACTAAAACCTTTGCACCATTCCCGACGCGGATATCCAGCTCGCTACTTGCACACTTTCTTACTCTACTCAGCCCTTGCAACGATTTGCAAGTATGAATCATCGATCCGGTATCACATACCCATGAATCATTAGGACGAGTAGCAAAATTAATTTCAATAACATTATTACCTGAAGCCGAAGTCCCACTTCCCTTCTTGTTTTTCGACTCTTCTAGGTACACCTTGCAGTTGCGCTTCCAATGCCCAGGCTTGTGGCAATGGTGGCACACATCAGAGTTAGCAGGACCAAACCTAGACTTTCCAGTTGGTTTAGACTTCGCACTAGAGATGCATCTGTATTATTAGACTTCTTCCTCCTCCTCTTTTTACCCTCATTCTGAACAACCATCATATGTTTGGAGACTTCCTGATACTCTCCTTAGCAGATTTCAGCATCCCATGCAACTCAACTAGTGTCTTCTCCAGTCTAACCATGTTGTAGTTCATGATGAACGGCTCAAAGCTCAGTGGGAGCGACTGGGTAATAACATCAATACCGATGTATGGATCTAGTGGAGTGCCCAGTCTCTCTAGAGTATCTACGCAACCAATCATCTTGATTACGTGAGGGTGCACTAGGCTCCTTTCAGCCAGCCTACTACCAAACAAGCATTTAGACACATTGTATCTTTCTGCCCTTGCTTGGTCCTAAAATATGCCCTTAAACCCTACGATCATATCGTAAGCATCATGTTCCTCATAATGTTTCTGAAACTGAGAGGACATGCAGGAAAGCATCGGACAGCTGACATCCACAGAATCACTAGCATGCTTCTCGTAAGCATGCTTATCTACTGCAGAAGCATCTTCTCCTGGTTCATCAGGGTGAGGTTCCTCTATAACATAATCCTTTTTCTCTTGCTTGAGAACAATTCTCAAGTTTCGATACCAATCCATAAAGTTCGTTCTAGATAATTTATCTCGTTCAAGAATATATCACAAATTAAAAATTGGAGTGCTCTTAACAGTAGACGTAGTAGGTGCCATGATCTACAAAAGATTAAATGCGAGGTTTAGCACTATACAATGTTTATCTTCTATCCAATAAAAAATGTTCCACTATATAAACCAGTCACTTTCCCTCTCATGACTAATAGTGGTGCAAGATCCATTGTCACGCTATCTCCTACTGATCTTTGGCATCACTGCTAGAAGCTAGTTGACATAGGTAAGAAACTCCTTGCTAATCACATCGTATGTGACTCTCATCATTGGAGAAGCATCCAATGCTTGACCCCAACTCCTATGCTCCAAGGCCCAAAACCATTTTGATAGCCTTGTCAAGTGAACCAACACTATGCGTGCAAAAGTCCGACTTCCGCCCAATTGGTCGAGATAAAAGATAGCACCCTGCTTTGGCAGACTCACTATCGATGAGCACGAACCCTGGTGGGTGCAGCTATTGGGAAGAGCATCAACACTTAATTTTCTAAGGGAAAACTACTCTAGCATCGTAACTCCCTAGTACACACGAAACATACAAGAATAGAATAACAGGAACATAAGAAAGCATCACAGGAAATCATATTAACTGTGACATAGCATGGCCTTCTTCATATGGCGATCTCCATCTCCATGGCTCCCGTCATCGAGTGCATACCCCCGTCCTCCATGAAGAGTACTAGTCCATCTCACATAAGCTATACTAATTACATGGGTCGAAGCACCGCGGAAACGACGTGCAAGTCGTAATGAATTTTACATCAGCCTTGGCCTGTAAATAACCATGACACGCATGCCATATTTAATTTACTTTCATTGCATGCATCTCATACATCACATTTATCCAAGGCCATGCAAATCACGACATTCTCTGCAAAACAAAGTTAGGCGAGCAATCTACAAATGACTGGATTTTGGATCTAAAAAACTCGGGTTAGCAAGCTCGGTTTTTCAAAATAGCGTGGGTCGGAACTTCCGATCTAGCATTGGAACTTCCGATCAATATCAGAATCCCACATTGCAACAATTGCCTTCTATATTGAATCATTATTCGACATCGGGACATATGATTAGTATTGGAACTTCCGATCCGCCATTAGAACTTACTATCACATCAGAACTTCTGATCTGCCGCAGACAGAAATAGATCTAATCTGTTTTTCCACCATGTATTTCCATACATGAGGGATCTAGATCGAACACTACACACGTAGGCTCTGATACCACTATTGGGGAATAGGGGAGCTACGCTAGCCAGTAAATTCAAAATTTCCGCCCTATGGCCCTAGGCTCATGCGCGTGTGACATCATAGATCGGTACCTTCTAGCACATGACGCGCTAGGTGCAACGGAAGAATATGTTGGAGCAGCGCGTCTAGCCTCTCCTTGCTTCGTCGCATGAAGACGTTCACTAGCGTCGCTATTGGAGCAACGCCTCCACAGAGTCCACATGTACAGGGATGGAGTACCTCCCACGGCAGCGTGCTAGCACCGCACGTGAGAGACGAGGATCCTTGACCTCAACATTTGAGATCAAGAAGGGGAGGAGAGAACTCTTCGGTGGATAGGTCTAATCTAGGCATATTGCTGTACCCAAGACGTCCTCCTCTCCTTATATAGGGCTGAGGGCCCCTAGGTCATGCTTATCCCGAAACCCTAAAAACGTAACAAATCCAATCTGTTTGCGCACGTCGAAACTTCCGGTTCTGTATCGGAACTTCCGACAGGGTATTTTAGGTCTCCTGATACAGTACGACACACAACAGATCCAATCTGTTTTCGCCCACCTCAGAAATTCCGATACCATATCGGAACTTCCGATCAGTACAAAATTCTCCGATTTCGAATCGGAACTTCTGGCTCCTCAGAATTTCTGATACCATATCTGAACTTCCAAAGCAACAATTTCTCTCTATATCGAGACCAGAAATTAACCGGAATTTTTGATACTTCCTATCGGAATTTCCAATCCATTGAATTTTCTTGGACATAAACTTTAGTAGGATGGTGATCGCCGATGAAGGAGCTGGTATGAGATTTTGTTTTTAAGGGCTGAGGTGGGGCGTAGGTTAAGGAGATATGTGGCGGTGGCAAGGGCTTCAGCCCAAAAAATGGGTGGCAAACTTGCTTGGATTAAGAGGGTGCGTATCACATTGTTGATGATACGAATAACGCGTTCTGCTTTGCCGTTTTGAGGAGAGGTATATGGGCAAGAGAGACGGAGATGTGTACCATGGGAAGAGAAAAACTTGTTGGTACGAGAATTAACAAACTCGCCGCCGTTATCAGCATGGATAGTTAGGATTTTTGTTTGAAATTGTGTGTGGACATAAGGATAGAAGGAAACAAATATATCAAAAACGTCACTTTTACAACGGAGGGGGAATGTCCAGACGTAATGAGTAAAATCGTAGAGGATAACTAAATAATATTGATATCCCGAAGAGCTCAAAATAGGAAAAGTCCACAACTCGCAGTTGAGAAGTTCAAAAGGGGCATGAGTAAAAGATGTAGAATGACCAAAAGGTAAATGAACATGTTTTCCAAGTTGACAAGCATGACATAAAGATTGTTTGGTCTTATTACATTTTAAGAACTGTGGAATCAAAGATAAATTTTTTGGAGATGGATGACCAAGCCTACGATGCCATATATTATAGGAGCAGATAGCAGTGAAGGTGGCTGGTGACAAGCACTTGCCAGGTCGGAAGGTGTATAAGTGTCCACCACTATTGTAGCGAAGCGTCTCGGTCTTGGTTTGGAGGTCTTTGACAGAAAAACCAAAAGGATCAAATTCAATAGAACATGAATTATCACGAGTAAATTTTCTAACGGAAAGAATGGTTTTAACAATGTGAGGAACAACAAGAACATCTTGTAGGTAAAGAGTGTGATTATTAGTGAAAAGAGTAGTGTGACCGATAGAGGAAATAGGCAAAGCAAAACCATTTCCTACGGTTACAAAGGGGGGTGAGGTAAAAGGCTGTGAAAAACGGAGAATACCACTGTTCGGTGTCATGTGAGAGGTTGCACTAGTGTCAAAGTACCCAGTCACTAGTTTGGCTACCTGTCATTGTCATGGCATTCAGTGCTGCGATCAGCCCGACAGAGTCCCAGCTTGATGAAGATGGCGCAGCTACAGGGGCATGCAGCGCCCAGAAGTTGCATGGTGCGCCTGTAACAGCTGAGAAGGAATTTTGCTACCCACCGCTAGGCCTTGGTCCAAGAATCCCTGGAGCAGCCATTCTCCAAGAACCTCCCCAGTTGGAAGCCCATGCTGATGGTGGGCCATTAGGAGCGCTGAAACAGAACCATGGCCCACCACCAGGAGCTGGCGCACCACGTGAGCCGAAGTTGTCGAAGGCTCCTGCGTTGCCATTGTTGTTCCAGCGATTCTTGTTATTCTGCTTCCATTTCTTGCCTCCTCCTTGCTTTCGCTGTTCTCCGTTGTTGCTGCCACCAACAGAATTCCCAGCGGAAGGTGCTACCAAGGCAATGGAGTTGTTGGTCGTGGTAGTTAGAAGAACAGTACTGCCTTCCACAGCTAGCTCATTTGCAATCTTCTTTTCTGCCATATCCAGCACTGACCTGGTGCGCATAAAACATGGGAAGGGATCAAGTAAAGGAAGCAGCTGAGCAGTAGAAGAGAACCGCTTGTTTAAACCTCGGATGGTGTTGAGGACGAGGGCCTTGTCTGTTACAGGCTAACCGACATCTCGTAGGGCATCGGCAATCTTCTTCTGCTTTCGGCAGTAATCGGCTATGGATATGTTGCCTTGGACAATGCTTCAGAACTCTGCTTCAAGGAAGACAGCTCGGCTTTCTTTGTTGTCGTGGAACACTTCCTCAATCGCGCTCCATGCTTGATGTGTCGTCTGATGAGGCTCAACGATAATTTCAAATATCTCCTCGCAGATCGACCCATACATCCACGAGCGCACTGCAAAGCCCTAACGCCAGTGAGTGTCGTCGAGGTCGGTGTTGACGGTACCGTCGATGAAGCCGAGGAGACCATACTTTTCAACGAAAACAGCGAAGAGGGTACTCCACACCGAGAATAGTTGGTGCCGGAAACGTCAAGGGTGACAGGAACGTGGGTCTTGACAGAGGCGACATTGATGATGCAATTCATCGGATCCGCCATGGGTGCGAGGGTGGAGGTAGTAGCGGGATCAGTGGGGACACTCATGATAGAGGGGATCATACGTGCTCTGATACCATGAAGAACAAAAGAATGGAGAGAGAGATTTCTGGAGAGTGAATCAGCGCAGCGCACTGCATGTATTGCTGTATATTATATATATATATATTTATATTTATTGTAGGTGCATTACAAGGCAAGCAAATAGATGACAGCCTATTCATAGGGATGCTAACTATGGCAAGAGCAATACAAGGAATGCAATGTAGGCGCTATGGCAAGTCCAATACAGGGAAGGTTGTGTAAGCGGTAGAGTATTTCTAACAACCATCATTACGAGAATGCATGCAATATCTAGACAAACGAATTGAACTATGACCACGGACTGATAAGACAACATTATCATCCTCCTCAAAATCTAATTTTAGGCAACACATAGGAGCACTGTTTGGATTCAAAGCGCAGAGCATCACGAACTTCTTCTGATCACTAGCACTGGATTCTACAATACTCCAACCAGAACGATCGCAATTTCCTAGTAAATTCACTAGCCTGGAAAAAAATAGAAAGCATCAGAAGTAAATCACATGTTAGAACTCAAAAGATTCATACGCACGCCTCTCTTACTTTGGACGCACGCGCTGGCTTGAAGAAGATGATCACACAGCAGCTATCTTTTGTGCTGCTCAACTTGCTTGCAGCTTTTCTTTTCTCTTATATATTTATGCGGTGATTAGCAGCCAACTTACATGCAAACATCTTAGCGAATCAGGCGCCACGATCAGCACTCACGCGATGCAACTCACGACCTTGACCATAACTGACACTACAACAAAACAACACTGTAACGGCGGGCAAAAACGTACTGTAGTGGCGGGCAACCAGTCCACCACTGCTCTAACACCACTGCTAACCCTGGTTAGCAGTGGCGGGCAGATGACGTCAGCGTGCCCGCCACTACTGTGTTTTCCCCATTACACAGAATATTATAAACCTTAATTCACACATTCCCACAAACAAAAACATAGAAATATACAGCTTCACACAGCCATCCACATCCACATTAACAACACAACCACATAAATTATCATCTCCCACAACCATCCACAACAGCAACACAACATCAACACAACAACAACCCATCTCATCAATTTACAAATTTACAAAGTTTACATTTCATCACACATCAAGTTTATAAAGTTTATATCTATCAAAACTTCAAAGTTAACAATTGTTCACAAATACATGCTCATTTTGTTTAATATTTCTTCTCGGAAGGCTAGCTCTTATCTTGTGCATCTTCTTTTGCTTCCGAGCTTCAAAATTCTTAGAAATTTGTTGTTCAAGCCTTTTAGGTCTTCCGTCCCAACGTCTCAGAGTTGGATGCTTGGCCACTTCACCCTCAGGATCGAAGAGTATTCCATGCTCATGAATAATTTCATGCATCGTGAAGCGGTACATCCTTGATATGATTCCATACATTTTTGCATCAGAGAGTTGGCTCTTCACAGCAACGGTTGATGGACCTGACGTTTGCATACGTAACATATAAGTATATACGTTGTAGGTTATATTAGATTATCACACAATAAATCAACTTACTTCTTTAGTATACTCAGATATTGTCCGCACATACTTTCCTAAGTCATTGCTCGTGAAATTACAAGTATAATACCTGCAATGCACCGAACCATGAAGTTGTTTATGACACTTCAAAATAGACAAAGTTAGAACGATATTTAGTTTGGCTTTATTATTTGAATTAAGAAATTTCAAAATATAATCTTACTAGATGGTTGGTTCTGATATGCATTTCTTTCGGCCTTTGTGGATCATGTGGGACATGTAACTTTTCCACGTAATATTTATATGCACTCTGAAGAAAATTTATTATATCTTGATAATCTTTTCTGGGTTTATTGAGAGAGTCGGGCACCCAAACCCTAGAGATCTTCGGGTATATCAGAAGTGAAATCCAATGATCACTATCAAAAGAAGTAATATGTGATTATGTTAGTTTCTAATCGATAAAATGTGATTAAGTGGATATAGTGGGTATACTTACTTAAAGTTATATGCCCCGTTTATCATTTCTTTGTCCCTCCATTGAAACATGCACCGCGCAATATACAACGCGGCACAATTCCTTTTATTCTTCTTAAGTGTGTCTTGGTCTTTATTGAAAATCTTCCTTTGAAAATTTTTCCGACCCGCACTCCATTACTTTGCATCGTTCTAGTTTAGTACTAGGTTCAGTGTACTTTGACTTATTAATGATGGGTTCAAGTACCCATATTGTTTAGACTTATCAGAACATGAATTCAAACTGCATATATTATGAAACACTAGACAATATAAGACATGATTGATTTTTGCTTTGTATTGACAAAGTAAAAACTACTTACAGGCACCAAAGCATCATGCTTGTGATGTCGGTTCGCTTCAGATGAAACATCCGGTGGAAGTCATCGAAAAATAGTACAAGATTAAACTCTTGGCAGTTGAATACTTTTTTAGAACCTTCACTTCTATTTTCATAACTCCTAACGAAGACGCTTCAAGATACCAGTCATGAAATAATTTCATCTCCTAGTTCATACTCTTAAGTACTCGTTGGGGGTAAGAATGGTTTGCTTGGTTCGTACTCGATAAAATCATCGTCTCTTTAGGTCCATTGATCCGCAGAAAGTGAGCCATTTTTTTGTACTGGAGCTTTTAAGTGAGCCTCTAGAGGCATAGAACGTGTTTTCCCCACAGTACTAAAGAATTTGAGCATTTCGGACTTTGGCTCAGAACACTGCCCAACTTGAACAATTGTCTTGTGGATTGTGGGCTTTGGGCGTGCCTCTTGATTCTCGAGCTCGAGCTGGGCCGCTTGAACTGACTCTTTCAGTTGATCAGGCTCGTCCACTAGCTCTGTCACTTGAGACTCGACCGTTGGAACTGACTCTTTGACTTGATCAGGCTCGACCGCTGGAACTGACTCTTCCACTTGATCAGGCTCAGCCACTTTAGGATCTGTCACTTCCTCCGGCACGTGTTGTTGAGCCATTTGTGGATCTGCCACTTTTTCGGGCACGTGTTCCTCGAGTTCTTGAGCCATTTGATGATCTGCCACTTTATCGGGCACTAGCTCCTTCTCTGCCTCTTCCTCCATCTCACACTTATCAACAGGTGATAAAGATCCTATATTTTGCATATCATGAGATGAAGGATATGTGGGGGATTGCGACGAGAAAATAGGCGATCTACTCTGAGAACTTGTCGGAGACTGCCTCTAGAGTAATTTGATATCTCTGCTGGCCCATAAGACAAAGTTATTCAATGCATCGTCAATATTCTCAATCCCCTCATCAAGCATTGGAATATCCAGGGGGTCATTGATAAATCTGTCGTTGGTGATCTCATTGACCTAAACCTTGGTATACTCCGTGGGAATAGGCCGATTGTGAAATAGATCCCCAGGAATAGCAATGCCTCATGCAACCTCTTAGGAATGTCCTTTGCATCCAATCGGTACATGCAGACTGAACGGTGTGTCCTCTTTGATATAATTTATACGAAATTTCTCTTGTACTGATCCAACACTGTTGGTAGGTCAAGTCGTACCTTTGGCACAACTATTTGTCCCGCTGCAGCCTACATGATGTTTGGATTCTCACTAATAAATTAAAAGAAGGGTCTCTCCCACTCTGCATAGCGCTCTGCGGCATAGTCTGTGCGTGCTTGACGCTTCTTGTATGTGGCACCATCCCGCTTCTTGAAAGCATTCTTCTAGGGTGCTATAGAAGAGACACCTCGGGTAAGCCCTCGATGTTCCTCATTTCCAAGAGCATATGTAAGTTGGTCATTACATCCCTCGGGCTTGAACTTTCCAGTCTTCTCCAACTTAGTGATTTCCTTCGCTTTCTGAAATACTTCACTAGTCTACGAGTCAGAGTGGATATATTGGCCCTCGGGTGTTTTTTTAGCTCGACCTAAGAGCCATCTCTTAGTGCGCTGATCAGCACCTGAAAACTGTTCAAGTAATCCAGCCACACGGTCCTCCTCTTCCTTTCTACTCCACTCATCCTCCTTGGCCTTATATCCACCTGGGCCAAGTTTATGTGGGAACTTATTCTTCTTATTAAGTTCTTTGAACATGATGATCTCTTGTTTGGGTTCTTCCGAGCAATGCTGCATTTTGAATTCGTTCCATTCATTTGGTGTGATAAAGTCATAGTCATTGAGCGGTGACTCTCCTTTCTGAAGATATTGTGTGTTCAATTTAGTCATAAATGTACGGAGAGATTTCCTGATAGTCTTCAATGCGCTAGCTTTAGCGTCTTCTAGGCGATCTTCCGAGAATTTATAATGCGCTTTTATATGCTGCCACAATTCATTCTTTGTAGCTTTAGGGACACTCTTCTAGTTTTTTCCAAACTATCTTACATCGCTCCCTAGCGAGACATCCACAGTCATTGCGCCACTTAGCTGTGATTTCTTTCGGCTTATTTGGAGCCTCATCAGCATACACTTCTTCAACCTCGTAGATAGTTGTATGCAGCTTGTTCTTCTCTCGTTTTCCTCTCCTCTTCGCATTAGCAGAGGATGTAGTGGCAGCGGGCTCAACAACTGTTGGCTCAGATGACTCAACAGCTCGGACAATAACTGTCCTTTCCTCAACTTGGAATAATCGACGCTTGCTTCCTCACTTTGGACGATCCTACAACGATAGACAATTTGAGCTTCAAGAATGTAATCCTCGGTTAGAAGCTGCTCTGACTTGTTACTAACGCAATAATTACCTCCGCTTGAGCTTCAGGAATGTAATCCTCATTGGCGTCTTCTCTCGTTCGCTTCTTCCTAGGCTCCACTGGATGTTCATTCTCCGGAGAGTGGTATGAAGATTCGCTATCGGAGGATTCTTCATATGAACCCTCTTTATTTGTTTTTTGCAGGAGACTCGTAGATGAGCTCCTCAATGGAACGTCCTTCTTCCGCCATAGATGAACTATTCATAGTTAAGAGGCTAATGTATCAGAATTTTGGTTATGCAAAAAAGGTCTGCTCTCATATTTTCATGTATGAAACAATGCACATGTCGGATGCACTTGAGGATTAGTATAGTAGCTTCAGAAGTAATAGCAGTAGTAAACTGATCAACAGTGTCAAAGGTGGGAAATGGATGAAAACTTTTTTTAGCTACAACTCTCCTGTTAGTTGTGTCATGTATGATTCAGACTGGGCAGTGGCCTCATGCATCGGTAGTCAGCTATTACTTCTAAAGCTACTATACTAATCCTCAAGTATAGTTTTTGTGTTATGTATGCATCATATAACAACTAGCTAGTTTACTATTAGTTGTTCTCTCTCTCTGTAGTACTGTTGTGTTACATTGGATTGTGCGCAAAGTTGTTGAGGCCCCATCATATTTTGTGTTGTTTTTCAAATATGTTCATAGCTGCCATGGAACACAAGGTCACATCCATTCCCTGCCAGTAGCACAAGAAAGAAGAAGTTGTTGAAGGGAATGGATGTGTCCCACGGATTTGATGACATACATGAGATAACTCAATAACAATTTGCATCATAGGCCTCTAAAAAGAATTGCAAAACAGGAAAAAAGGCATAGAATTGCAATAGAGAAAACGACCTGTCTGGGAGTTTTGAATTTATGTTTCATAGAACGGGAGCGCAAACGTCATCAGTTTCGAAGAAAGGGAGTTTTGAATTTAGGTTTCGTCTAAAAGAAATGGTAATAATTCACAGTAGCAGGCATCAATCTTGGAATCATGTTAGTTTTCATCAGTTCAGTGTCATCACATGATTTCAGGGCATACCACTTTGTCCATTTCAATCTCATGTGACAACTGTTTACTTTATTTTATACCTCTCATTTAAATTTGAATCTTCATACAAAAGTTTCAGTTTAGTTGTATTGACTCAGTTTTAACATTGCAATAGAAAAAATGACAGGGGAACTGATCTACTTAAGATGCTTATGTTGTAGTATTGCTCATGTCATAAATAGTTGTTGCTTTGCAATTCACTATTCATGTTATAATTTGGAGTTGACAGCAATAATAAGCAATTAAAAACAAAAAGACACACAAATAGATGCATACATAGTAGCAGGCAGCAACTATTCATATATTCACAAGTTCATATATCTTCCAACTTAATTAACCAGACATGCATCACAGTAATTGTGTTTTCATACAGTTCTAAATTTCTAATGCATGTTTTTACATGGCCGGCAAATAAACTGAAGCGATCATGCGAAGTTACCATCACAGTAAGAATGTAATTTCTGTGATGTGTTGCATCGCTTATAGAATCCATGCTTAGTAAATTTAACAAGCATCCACCACCACATCATAAAACAGGAACATACCAAACCCTATGTGGTGAACACGACGGGCTCTGGAACGACGACGGGCTCGGGGGCGGCGACGGGCTCTGGGATGGCGACGGGATCCAAGACGACGACAATGGGCTCTGGGGCGGCGATGGGCTTCGGGGGCGGGGACGGGCTCCAAGACGGTGGCCGCATGCTCCGGGGGAAGCGACGATGGGCTCCAGGATGGCGACGGTCTCAGGGGTGGCAATGAGCTCTAAGACGGTGGCCGCGTGCTCTGAGGGTGGCGACGGGCTTCGCGGGTGGCGGCGACGGGCTCTAGGGGCAGCGGCTACGTGCTCCGAGACGGCGGCGATGAACGGAGTTCGGTGGCACGGGAGTTTAGTTTCCAAATGAAATTAGGTTTTTGGAGCAGGAGTGAAAAAACTATATATAGGTGTATTAGTAGTGGCGGGCAAGATGACGTCATCTTACCCGCCACTGCTATTTCTCTTAGTAGTGATGGCGGGTGGTGTCATCACCAGCCCAGCACTACAAATCCGCCCACCGCTGGTACTCGACTTAGTAGTGGCAGGCCACTAACGTCAGCCGACTGCCACTACTAAGAGGAATAGCAGTGGCAGGCTGGTGACGTCAGCATGCCCGCCAGTGATTATGTTGGACCGAGAACAAAGATTTGGTCTGCTATATGTATCATACAGTGCTCCATAATATCAAATTCTGAAGGAGGAAAGCACATCTCAAGCTGACACATAGTCTCCCTCATTTGTTTATGTTATTCATTTAACTCTTCAATGTTGATCACCATCTTTGATATGATGGTGAAGAAGTGATGCATGCATGTGATCACCATCTTCAGAAATGAATTTTTGATTCCTCTTACTACGATGGCGAGGAATAGCCCAAGCATAACATGACAATCATGAGTGTTGTAGTCGCTCATCCTCAGATCTTCTACAGAGAAAATATTCTTTATGTTTGTTGAGAATCCTGTTGGAACTCTAATTCCATGTAGACACCTGCAGATTGATCTTTTCTCATCAATTGTGAGGTTATAGCTAGCAGTTGGAAGGAAAAATTTTCCATTGTCCCTTTCTTGTGGGTGAAGCTCGGGTCTAATTCTGAGAGTTTGAAAGTCCCTTCGTACTTTGAGTCCATCTTTTGACTTGCCTGGTATGTCTAACAAAATACCAATGGTACTTTCGAAGACATTCTTCTCAATGTGCATTGTATCGATAGCATGACCAATCTCCAACTCCTTCTAATAGGGCAAGTACCTAAAGAAGATTGACTACTTTTTAAATGGAGCGTCCTTTGAATTTTTTTCAGATTTCTTCCTCTTCTTTCTAAAAACATCATTGATATTCTTCACCATTTCGAATAGAAGTTTGCCGTCTCGATGCCGTGGCAGTTGTCCAAGCTCGATTGTACCATCGAAATGTTCCTATTTCTTCGATATTTGTGATTTCTTGGTAAAAAATTTGCGGTGTCGCATATATATCATATTAATGAATGATGGAAGATGCACAGATTCTGTTTGGTCCACACACACTACACATGCTGTCTTTCCTTTAACCTGTCCTGTTAGGGGCATACGCCCCGAGTTGTCAGCTATGGTGCAAAAGATCATGGCTCTTAGATTGAAGTGCTCTTTTTTGTGCTCATCCCACACATGTATACCATGTTCCTATAGACGTTTCATATCGTCCATCAAAGGTTATAGAAAGATATCAATGTCATTGCCAGGTTGTTTTGGACCGGAAATTAGAGTAGCGAGCATAAGGTACTTTCTTTTATGGCACAATCATGATGGAATGGTGAACAAGCACATAAAGACCAGCCACGTACTGTGTGGGTTCCTCATCTCACCGAAGGGATTCATTCCATCCGTGCTAAGTCCTATCCTAATATTTCTGAGATTCTTCGAGAAGTCTGGATGGGCCAGGTCAAATGATTTCCACTGCCTAGCATCCGTAGGGTGCCGAAGTTTTCCATCCTTCATTCGCCCAGCGAAATGCCAGATTAATAGTTCAGCATCTCTTGGATTAGAGAACATACGTTTCAAGCGATCAATCACCGGTAGGTACCACATTACTAAGGCTTGAACTTTCCTCTCCGGCTTATATCTGTAATCTACAATAACATTCCTCTTCCTCTTCTGTAACTCTTTTTCTTCTTCCGGTGGTCATTGTAGTCCTCCACACAGTCATTTGCACATTTGTATCGACTTGCGTTGCACTGCGGACAACTCTCTAACAATTCATACTCTTTTCGATATAGGATACAGTGGTTCGGCCATGCATGAATCTTCTGAACGCCCAAAGTCAACAGACAAATCATCTTTTTTGCTTGGTACGTATCATATGGCAGACCATTAGGTTTTGACAAAACCTTTTTTAGGAGCTGCAAAAGATCTGAAAAACTTGTGTCGGACCATCCATTGCTGGCCTTCCGTTTCGTAAGCTCAAGAGTTGTGTACAATACAATATACTGCTTATCGCAACCGTGACGTTCCTCGTAAAGAAGGTTTTTCGATGCTTTGTCAAGTGCTTCAAAGTTATCGTAGCCTTTCGTTGTAGTTCTCTGCAACAGCACCTCAGGCGCAACATTTCGCATCAGTTCCTCCACATCAAAGGCGTCATCATCATCATGTTGATCAACATAATCTGTTTTGTCAGATGTATGAACACAACCTCTTCTATGTTGATGAGCATGTTGCGGCACATCAGAATCATCAAGAGGGTTTTCACCCATCTGACCGTGTTTTGTCCATATATAGTAGTTCTTCACGAATACATTTTTAAACAAGTGAAATCGTATGGTTTCACGATCTGAACACATATACATCGCTTCGTTTTTACAAACTTTACAAGGACAATATATTGCCGCTTCACTCTGACGGGAAGCATATTGTGCGGCACCTTCAGTAAATTCAGTTACTCTGTTAAAATATGCCACCACATCTCCGTCGTTGGACAAGTACATCCAAGACCTGTGCTCCAACTAAAATATATTATTTTAAAAATATTAATAAAAGGCTACATATTCATTATTATTAATCTTAGTAATTTACAAATTAAAAAGATATTGATTTCTCTCTCGTAGCAACATTAATTAAAAATATTTTAATTGAAACTATGTAAACCTTGTTAATTATAAAGGAGTAATAGTATTAACTAGAATGAAAAATTTATTAAATAAATTAACTACATTGGTTTCTCTCTCCAAACAACATAGATCTAGATCTATAATCATAAATCAAATTAAAAAAGGGATTAAAACGAGGTAAAAATGTATACAAGTGATGAATATAATTTTGAGGAGGGTATTATTTGTTCATTTGGGAGAAATAAATACTACAAATGGAAGAATATTTTAAAATTTCTATGTACAAACCCTAGATTAGTAAAACATTGTTGGGAGAAAATACTTCATCCTCAAGGTCTCTACAGTTAAAAGACTAAGCCAATTTACTAAACCGAAGCTCCAGAGTTAACTTTGGTCTAGTATGTGATCAAGCTCGAAGAATCCATGCAGGCTTTTGTTCGGAGTATGACTTCGAAGGTTAAATATTCAGAGAGCTTATCTGCCAGCGAGGATAGAAGACTTATCTTCTTTCTAAATAGATTAGTCTTTTACCATTTTAACCCTATTAGGGGTACCGAATAGTTTCCACTATGTCGGTTGTAATTGAGCGGTAAAAAGGTCTTTTTCTTAAGATTTTTACCTATAAATACCCCCTTTTACCCTGTAATAGGCATCAAATACTCAGTTATTCAATACACAACTTCGACCTACTTCGAGCTATTATCCAATTCGGAGGCTTGAAATAGTCCGCTTCACAAACTCTTCGTTTGTTAGTTCTTAATCTTCGAGAACCTGTTAGCGTAATGTTTTACGCCAACAGTTGGCGCCATCCATGGGGAACCTAGTCCAAAAAATTTCGTTCTCTACCAATTTCTTAGAACAATGCTTCCTAAGCGGAGCTTAGGTGGTAGTCCTACTCGGAGGTCCCCTCGGACCTCCGGAGCAAGATCTTCGAATACAGTCGAGGTCGGAGGACCTTCAGTAGTTCCTCCACCTCAAACCCCCAAAGGGAATTCTCTTCCTCGGGCATACGGAGTTCCTCCTCCAACTCCATCTATGCTTCAGCCAGACAGAGTCCCTCCTCCAACTCCGACTGTGCTCCGAACTGACATGTACAGTTCTCAAGACCCGGAAGATCCTTCCGGAAGAAATGAAGACAGTCTTGGTGACATGGTGACCCAGATGGCTAGTCTCCAAGCTGAAGTGGCAAGGTGGAGGCAAGAAGCCACATATAGGCTTCGTTCTCAAGCCACCCCGATCATTCCCGAAGTTCCTCAAGACGACAACTCTCTTCTTTCTCCCGAAGCCCCAGAGAACGCTTCCTTCGATAGCGAGTCTGTGCTGCATCCCGATTTACATAAAGTTCTCCCGTTTGTATGCTTTGGCAATTGAGGCCAGTGGAGGAGTCCGAGACACCATGGCCAAGTGTTTCCCCCATGCTCTCGAAGGGGTTGCCTTGCATTGGTTCTGGTCTTTGAAGCTAGGATCAATTAGAACTTTGGAGCAGCTAAGGAAAAAGTTTATAAGTAACTTTCAGGGTACTTTCGTGCCCCCTATGTCTACGGGAAGTCTTTTCCAGGCGATGCAGCTACCTGGAGAAACTTTAAGACAATATTTCAAGCGCTTCGCTCATACGAAGTCATAGATACGGGGGCTGTCTGCATCGTCTGTTGTTGATGCAACCTGAGAGGGTGTACTCATGTGGGCCTCCTTGATAAACTTCATCAGAAACAGATATCCTCTGTAGCGTAGCTGATGGCCTATTTCGAAGAGTATGCTAGGTCGAAAGAATGATGGCTCTGAAGAATAGCTTCAACTCCGCCAATCTTGCAAGAAGTCAAGCTCGAGGTGAAGACTTCAACACCTTCGCACGGGCCCAACTTCGATATCCAGCATGATAGGCGTCGGGGGAAAAAGCATCCTCGCTCCAAAGTCTTGAACATTGCTCCTTCCGCGCAAAAATTTGCCCCTAGAAATCCACAAGCTTCGGGAAGCAAGACCAGCGCCTTGAGGCCGCCAGGGAAGCCGGTTGGCAAATGCCAGGCCTTCTTCTGCTGCGTTCTTGGTGAAAATCAGAGTCATGCTACTAATGCGTGCAAGTCTATACTCGCTTTAAGAGGCGAGTACCTTGAAAGGACCTCTGGTCGAGGCACTACTGACAGAGTCCCTTCCGAGGCATGTCCGGAGCCTGTGCAGGCTGTCGCACGTGTAGACAACTTCGACCGCGCAAGACAACCTCCAGTGGTCAATATTATGCCACCCCCAAAGCAAGACGATGGCCAAGATCAGGGCAAAAGAGTAGTCCTCCCTATTTCCGGAGGAGGGACCCTCGATAGTATGTCGAAGAGACAGCAAAGACAATAGGTCCGGGAAGTAGGCCATATTGGAACTTCTTCGTCTGCAGCTACAATGCTTGAGTGGTCCCATGTGCCAATATCTTTCTCCGCACATGATGCAGCATGCATAAAGTTCCCACATGCAGATCCCCTTGTCATTACTGCCGATATAACAGGGATTAAAGTCCAAAGAGTGTTGGTTGATGGAGGGAGTTCAGCAGATATCATCTTTGTTCAGGCCTTTGATCAACTCTGTATCTCCAGGAAACATCTCCTTCCCACAGCTCGTCCCCTGCAAGGCTTCGCAGGACCCCCTCTTGATACCCTCGGCCAGATAGGTCTTGATGCTGTAGGACCGAAAGTAGCGACCAGAGGGGGGGAGGTTGAATGGGCGCCTAAAAAAATCTTGCTAAACTAAGTCCTAATCCCAACACCCAAACTAACTTAACTAGACAAATAATATTAGCAAAGCAAATTACACGAAGTAAAGTTGTCTAGCCTAAAAATGACCGGTGTCCTAATTTAAAATGATATTAAAGATAAACTAAATAGCAATACTGCAATAAATAAAAACACCTAGATAAATCATGAAATATTTATATTGCAGTCTAGAAATAAAATACTAATCAAATGAATAAAACATGGATCATTCAAAAATTAATTCAGAGTTAAACCAAAAATATTTCACGTAAAAACTAGAATAAAAATTATAATTGCAACAAATAAATTTTTCTTTTCTTTTTATATGAGTAGATTAAATAGATAAAAATTAATGCGAGATAACTAATAAAAAATTAACAGATTAAAAATTAGCCAAATAATCTGCTAATACTAATAAACTCAAACAGATAAAATTAACTACTAATAAACTACCGGATTTAATCTAACTCGAAATTCGGAGATAAAAACAACTAACCTGCATGATCTGTAAAACTGTGCGCCGTAAGAATCCTCGTCGCCGGCCAAGAACCGCGGAAGCAAAAAACATCTTGCGTGTACTGTGTAGATAATTTTTTTCTCATTTCTTTGTCTTGTGCGTCAGCCTACGCTGCTGTCTGCCGCTTTGAGAGTCACGCGTGAGGATTCCACCCCGTGAGCGTGCCTGCTGCACGCCTAAAAAAATTTCCTGCAATTGCCGTGCGCCGTGTGGAAAAAGGACTGCACAGCTACTGCATGCTATAGTGGAAACAATGCATAGGATGTACACTAGGCTACGGAAGCTAGCAATTGCCTTGGCCCTGGTGCTATCAAAGTCACTGTAAAAAAAATATTTTGCCCTAAATTTCTAGCAAACGCCGCTCACCGCAATTTCACCGTGCTGTCGGTGGATTGCTTCCGCACGCCGAGTTGACCGACGGCGGATATCCTGATACTGCGAGAAAACTTGCCGTGGGGACAAATTTCACCGGAGACGATTAGGAAAGAAGCTGTGGCGACGAAAAAAAAACTTGATGGACTGTAGATTGATCTCCGGAATAAAAAATAACAGTCGTCTATCCCCAAAGGGATAGGTGCCTGTTTATAGGCAAATCCTAATACATGAAAAGACTACTTTACCCTCGGGTAAAATAAACTGACTCTAAAATAAATTCTGAAAATTACTAAAATATTATTACAAAAATTAACTGACTCGAGTAAAATATTCTAAAACTTAAAAACTAAATATTAAATTCCTAAAAACGAATTAAACATAGATCGTCAGTTTTACGCCGAAACTGACAAAGCGTCCACCGTCATCGCACCAGGTACCCGGATTGGGCCGACCTGACCCCACAGCTTCCTCAGCCCGGCAATCGCTCGCCGCCCGTGTACCTGAGTCAAACCCAGTCAACAAACCGGTGGATCCTCTACCGCTCCTAGCCATGTACCCGGATTGGGCCAACCCAACTCCGCGGCTCCTCTGCCCGGCCATCGCTCACTGCCCGTGTACCTGAGTCACATGCGCCTCAGACTCGGCAAGTCTTCATCTCTCCCTTCCATTGACTTCCGTTGACAATCACTCATCACATCTGGAATATCAAAACCATATTCTTCAACATGGTTTCTAATTCTCCCCCTTGATGAGTGCATTGTCAACACCCTTTTTCAGCTCATCTCCAGAACCTGCAAAACATGTGGAAATAGGAAAACAGAAAACAAAAACAAAAGAAAATAGAAGAAAGAAAATAAAAGTTTAACCCTAATGACCAAAGGCCAAACAAAAACACGAAAACGGTCATTATGGTTAACCAAAAATAAAACCTCAAAAACAAGTGCAAATCTCAGAAGTACCAACAAGAATAAACTCCCCCTGAAATAAATCCCAGAGAAGGCCAAAAATATATCCAAAATTTCTCCCCCTTGTTGACAATTGGACTCATCAAGTGAGACTAAATGCACTTTAAAGAGACATAAACACAAACTCCCCCTAAAATGCAGCTCCCCCTCAAAATATGCCATGGATGCAGATGGGGTGCAGGTGGAGTGTGAAAAGCATGCTTCTTAAATATGATTGACTGCTATTACAACGTCTAACAAGTATAGCAAAAGATATACTGTCTAAGATACATGACATGATCAGTGCAACAGATGATATCTAAAGAGGGTCATTAGCACGCATTTTTCGATTTTTGCAAACAAAAGCATCACCACATTTTCTAGTTGACAAGCAAAGTAAAGCATGATATGCAAAAGCTAACTGATATCTACCAAGATAAGCATTGTCCAAAACAAAGTGCTTCAGCAAACTTGTCATCTTTTTAAATTTTTCAGACTGATTCTTTTTCCTTTTTATTTTTTTTTCATTTTTGCCAGGGGTTATTTGCGTGTCAAACCTTATGCTAACCGACCAAGTCAAGCCTAGGCCAGAACTAGACCATCAGAAGCTTAAGACATTGGTCTTGGCATACATTACACCATCCTAGTTCATACCAAAGTGCTATGGTAAGCAGTCCAGAACAATGCAATGCGACAAAGCAAACCCACCTGGATCTTTTCTAATAATCATAAAATGCATAAATTTTTCATTTTTCTGAATTTTTTATCATTTTTATAGCACAATTTTCATATTTAAAGCATATAGATGTCCAAGTTGCATATCTGCATCTAAGTAAGGATCTAGCTACCAGGCATGTAAGAGATAGCGAAAGCATTCAGCCTACACATGCTAGTTACCAGAAGCAATGGTGATCATTTTTCAATTTTAAAAAATAAAAGCCATGCATATGACAAATATCAGATATATCATGTGAACTGAAACAGAACATGATCATCGACATGTAATCAAAAACATATACTAGCTAGAGAAAGTAAAGCAGATTAATCATATAATAGAAGCAAGCTCAAAATGTGATTGATGATTATGCATGATATGAACGCACACAAAAAGTCTCAATAAAAATAAAGAAAGAAAAACTGATACCAATGAAAAGCTGACTCAAAATATCCCAAAAGGATACACAACTCTCAACTCAAGATCAATAATCATGAGTGGGAACAAACGGTCCAACACCAGGTTTGGCAAAGGTGTTAAACCAGTGTCGAGCCATCTGCTCGTATGTGGGAAAGCAGAAGGAATCATATGAGTCTAGACCAAAACGCGGCTCAAAGCTTGGTCCTCTGTTCTTCCTAAAATCACGGCCACGAGGTCCAAAGTCGTATCCATAATGATCTGGAACTCTACCGGAATGAAAACCACCCTCCGGAGCACGATCATAAAAACCGTCTTCTCTACCACAACCTACATGACGTGGCCTAGCCTCTAGCCTCTCTCTACATCGAGAGACTCTCTGTCTACCACCCTGCTGGTAGAACTGCTCCTGCCCACCTCGAGCTCTCTCTGCTTGCTCAACCCGCTTCCTCCTGAAGCAAAACTCCTCAAGATGTTCGTCTCTCTAACAAAACTCACAGTGATAGGTAGGCTTCTTAGGATGTGGTTGAGGCTTGGGATTCTTAGGCTTGGTGGTGTTGGGTGTAGCATCTTTGGTGTGAGAGGGTCCAGGTAAAGAATCAAGATAAGTGTGGAGAGTGTTAGGTTTTGGAACCCAGATCTGCTTCTTAGGTGAAGCTTTGGGCTGTTCTTGGAACACTCCATCCTTGGGCTGACTATCCTTTAAGGACTCAGTGGAGTGATTCTTGCGATATCTCTGTTCTAGAGTCATCTTACTCCACTCCACTGCACGGCTAATGGCGTTCTCAAAATCAGCCTTGGTATATGTGTACCCTACTCCAAAACCATCCCGTCTCTTGAACTGCTGGATCATCATGCCGAGTTGTGGCTCTCTATCACTAATCCAACTCAGAATCTGACGGAGGTAAAAGTTCTCGTTCTGAACATCAGCTAGCTCCTCTCTCAAAGTAGCTAACACCTCCACCTGAGACAAACAGATCTCACACTCTTTATCAACTTCGACAGACATCTCAACTTTTAGCTTGATCAATTCCATTCTAATGGATAAGCAGTTCTCACAAATAGTGGATGGAACTGACAAGGTCTCAAGCTCTAGCTTAGTCTGCTCCAACTCACCTCTCACTCCAGCTAACTCGCTCAACTGCTCATCACTCTTGGCTCTCAGCTCAGCTATACTAGCTAAATGAGATGGGCAGTCTACACAAGGTGCGACAACAGTGGCATGAGCATCTTTTAGCTCCTGCTGAGCGCTTTCAAGCTCAGTGGCCAATGCGTCTCTCTCATCTACTCTCTCTGTGTACCTGGACTTAAGAGTCGTCAGGTCACACAACAACACCTCACAGTTAGGGCACTCACCACTATCACCCAAGCAAGGGGAAGAAGACAGACTCTCAATCTTACCATTTGCCGTGGCAAGCTCACTCTCAAGATCATCTATCCTCTTCTTAGCCCCTCTAAGTAGTTTCTCCCTATACTTCAATTCCTGACTGTTCTGTTCTAGTAAATTAACAACTTCTTGTTCATAGGAAGATCCCTTCTCATCGTCGGAGTCGTCGAAGTCATCGGAGGAGTCCTTCTCTTTCTTCTCCCCAAGAGCCATTGAGCAGAAGCTCTTGTGGGGTCTTTGGCTGTGACGTGAGCGACTCTTCGGCTTGTCCCTGAAGCCCATGAAACAGAGGACCGCCGGATTGCCCCTGTCCTTCCCTTTCCTGATCATGATCTCTTCATCACTTGAACTTGAAGACGAGGAGGAAGACGAGGATCTCTTGGAGTATCTTTTCTCCATCTCGGTGAAGAAGGTCTTGTCTCGCTTCTTGTTCTCACGCCTATAATCCTTTAGAGCATTTCGAAAAAATCTTGTCTTGGGCTTGCCCTTTGTGGAGTTGCCATACTTGCCGGAGTTGTAGGAGTTGCCGTCGGTGCCCTTCTTGTAATTCTTCTGCTTGGGGCAGTCGGCGATGAAATGACCTGGGTCACCACACTCAAAGCATCCGGATTTTGTGCCGTGTCTCTTAAACATTCACTTATCATAGACACGTCGCACCCGGTTGTTAAACAAGCACAAATCATCATCTCCTAGAGTATCAAGTTGTTCCTCGGAGATAGACATCAAGGAAAAAGCAGTACAACTCATGGCATTAGGATCAGCTGACGGTGTCGCAAGCGCCAGAGTCTTTGAGCCAGAATAAGTGATATTTGATCTCAACCGAATATCGACCTCTGAGGCCTTGATCTTACTAAAAAGATCTGCGATGGTCAAGGTATCATATGATGTGCTCTCAACAATAGACGAGGCCTTGATCTCCCAGATCATAGGGTCCAAGGTATGGAGTACCTTAAGCGCCTGTTCATGATCCGAGACCAGCTGATCACCCTCGGCCTTGTTAACACGAAGCTTGTTAATGATCGATTGAAAACGACCAAGCAAAGCCTCAACAGTCTCACCCGGCTTCTGTGAGAAATTTTCATACTCACGCTGGTAGGTCAGATATAGTCTAGCCTTGACATGAGCTGTCCCCTCATGGTGTGCCTGGAGGGTAGCCCAGATCTCACGAGCAGTGGTGAGATGGCTAACACGCTCAAATTCACTAGGACCTAGACCAGAAAATAAAATATTCACCGCCTTACTATTATTTTGATGCTGGGTAATTACATCAGCAGCAGTATCCGCAGCAATAGTCGTTATGGTGAAACTAGGATGAACACAAATCTCCCATATGTCCGAGCTCTGGCTCATAAGGTATGCTCGCATGCGAGTCTTCCAATAAGTGTAGCCAAAAGCCTCTAGGGATGGGATTTTGCCAGAAGACGTCATGGTCACTACCTAGGTTTAGAATCGGTTAAGATATTAGAAAAACCTAACCTCGCTCCGATACCACTTGTAGGACCGAAAGTAGCGATCAAAGGGGGGGTGAATGGGCATCTAAAAAAATCTTGCTAAACTAAGTCCTAATCCCAACACCCAAACTAACTTAACCAGACAAATAATATTAGCAAAGCAAATTACACGAAGTAAAGTTGTCTAGCCTAAAAATGACCGGTCTCCTAATTTAAAATGATATTAAAGATAAACTAAATAGCAATACTGCAATAAATAAAAACACCTAGATAAATCATGAAATATTTATATTGCAGTCTAGAAATAAAATACTAATCAAATGCATAAAACATGGATCATTCAAAAATTAATTCAGAGTTAAACGAAAAATATTTCGCGTAAAAACTAGAATAAAAATTATAATTGCGACTAATAAATTTTTCTTTTCTTTTTATATGAGCAGATTTAATAGATAAAAATTAATGCGAGATAACTAATAAAAAATTAACAGATTAAAAATTAGCCAAATAATCTGCTAATACTAATAAACTCAAACAGATAAAATTAACTACTAATAAACTACCAGATTTAATCTAACTCGAAATTCGGAGATAAAAACAACTAACCTGCATGATTTGTAAAACTGTGCGCCATAAGAATCCTCGTCGCCGGCCAAGAACCGCAGAAGCAAAAAACGTCTTGCGTGTACTATGTAGATAATTTTTTTCTCGTTTCTTTGTCTTGTACGTCAACCGGCGCTGCTGTCTGCCACTTTGAGAGTCGCGCGTGAGGATTCCACCCCGTGAGCGCGCCTGCTGCACGCCTAAAAAAAAATTTCCTGCAGTTGCTGTGCACCGTGTGGAAAAAGTACTGCACAGCTACTGCATGCTATAGTGGAAACAATGCATAGGATGTAGACTAGGCTACGGAAGCTAGCAATTGCCTTGGCCCTGGTGCTATCAAAGTCACTGTAAAAAAATATTTTGCCCTGAATTTCTAGCAAACGCCGCTCGCCGCAATTTCGTCGTGCCGCCGGTGGATTGCTTCCGCACGCCGAGTTGACCGCCGGCGGATATCCTGGCACTGCGAGAAAACTTGCCGTGGGGACAAATTTCGCCGGAGACGATGAGGAAAGAAGCTGTGGCGACGAAAAAAAACTTGATGGACTGTAGATTGATCTCCAGAATAAAAAATAACAGTCGTCTATCCCCAAAGGGATAGGTGCCTATTTATAGGCAAATCCTAATACATGAAAAGACTATTTTACCCTCGGGTAAAATAAACTGACTCTAAAATAAATTCCGAAAATTACTAAAATATTCTTACAAAAATTAACTAACTCGAGTAAAAATATTCTAAAACTTCAAAACTAAATATTAAATTCCTAAAAACGAATTAAACATAGATCGTCAGTTTTACGCCGACACTGACAAAGCGTCCACCGTCTTTGCACTGGGTACCCGGATTGGGCCGACCTGACCCCGCAGCTTCCTCAGCCCGGCAATCGCTCGCCGCCCGTGTACCTGAGTCAAACCCAATCAACAAATCGGTGGATCCTCTGCCGCTCCTAGCCATGTACCCGGATTGGCCAGCCCGACTCCGCGGCTCCTCTGCCCGGCCATCGCTCACTGCCCGTGTACCTGAGTCACATGCGCCTTAGACTCGGCAGGTCTTCATCTCTCCCTTCCATTGACTTCCGTTGACAATCACTCATCACATATGGAATATCAAAACCATATTCTTCAACATGGTTTCTCAGAGGTTGCTTTCGGAGAGGGGCTCCTAGCAAGGATGGAGGAAGTAATCTTCAATGTTGTAGATGCCCCTTATGCATATAATGTTATCTTCGGAAGGGGCATGTTAAATCAGTTCGGAATCGTGGCGCATCATAACTATTTATGTATGAAGATGCCTATGCAAGCGGGAGTACTCACTGTCTTTGGTGATCAAGCCACTGCGCGAAGGGCAGAATATGGTCATGGTCCCCCTCTCGACCCGAGGCAAGTGAATAATGTACAAGGCAATTCGGAGGATATCTCTGCTTCAAGTGAATCTTCGAAAAAATCCTTCCCAAGACCTAGCCCCGATGGAGAAATTTTAACGAAGGTTATTGTAAAAGACAGCAAAGACTATTCTTTTTAGTTCGGCAAAGATTTTCCTCCAGAAATCGCTACTTCGTTAGAAAAAGTAGTCGAAGAAATTTTGGATGTCTTTGCTTGGTCTGATGAAGACATTCTGGGAGTCAGCCGAGATATCATTGAGCATATCTTGCTTGTAAACCCGAGGGTTCGACCTATTAGACAGGGGCTTTGAAAGTTATCAGTAAAAAGGGCAATCCTTGCTAAGGCAGAAGTGGAGAAGTTACTGAAGGCTGGGATTATCAGAGAAGTAGCTCATACGGAGTGGTTAGCTAACCCAGTCTTCGTGAGGAGAAAATCCTTCGGGAAGTGGCGCATGTGTATTGATTTTACATCTTTGAATAAAGCATGCCCACGTGACCCCTATCCCATGCCCCAAATTGATCAATTAGTTGATTCCACTGCTGGTTCACAGTTATTAAGCTTCCTCAACGCGTATTCTGGCTATCATCTAATTTGGTTAAAGCGTGAAGATGAAATAAAAACAAGCTTTGTAACTCCTTCGGGAGTCTTCTTCTATGTAAGAATGCCTTTTGGCTTGAGCAACGTCAGGGCAACTTTTTCAAGGTTAATTGCTAAGGCTTTAGGTCATCAAATAGGCCACAATGTAGAAGACTATATATGGATGATATTGTAATAAAGAGTGCTTTAAAGCACCAACATAGCCTAGACTTAGCAGAAACATTTGAGAGCCTTCGGGCGTGTGGAGTCCGTCTCAACCCCAAAAAATGTATCTTCGGGGCTCAGGCTGGGAAGTTGCTAGGGTATCTAGTTTCAAGTAGAGGAATTGAAGCTAGCCCTACTCAAATAACTGCATTACAAAGGATGGTTCCACCAGAAAATTTAAAATAGGTACAAAAGCTGACTGGCCGTCTAGTAGCACTTAGCAGATTTCTAGCAAGGTCCGCAGAACGAAGCCTGCCTATTTTCAAAGCGTTGAAAGGGTCCGAAGATTTTGCATGGACACCGGAGTGTCAAAAGAGTTTTGTTGATATTAAAAATTATCTCAGCAACCTTGCTACACTCACTGTGCCCGTTGCAGATGAAACCCTACTCCTCTACCTTGCAGCTACTAGCTCCGCTGTCAGTGCAGTCCTTATCAAAGAAGTTGATTTCAACGGGAAGTTGGTGCAGAATTTAGTCTATTTTGTATCCGAAGCCTTATCTGGAGCAAAAACAAGATATTCCGAGCTTGAGAAGTTCACTTATGCTCTGATAATGGCTTCGAGGAAATTACGACATTATTTTCTAGCACACAATGTAATTGTACCAACTTCGTATCCCTTGGGAGATATGCTCCGAAGCAAAGATTCTACGGGAAGAATTGGAAAATGGGCTATTGAGCTAGCACCCTTCGGCATCTCCTTCATAGTAAGGACAACAATAAAGTCGCAAGTGGTGGCAGATTTTG
Organism: Zizania palustris; assembly: GCA_019279435.1. Lineage (NCBI taxonomy): Eukaryota > Viridiplantae > Streptophyta > Magnoliopsida > Poales > Poaceae > Zizania > Zizania palustris. Next base: position 99,754,425 of record JAAALK010000079.1, on the reverse strand, counting down.
TGGCAGAATGGATTCCATCTGCAATATGGGCTCTGGAGAAATCAAATGAAGGAATTTGGACCATATACTCTAACAGAGCTTTCCAAGCGTCTGGAGCAGGCATCGGAGCGGTAATAATTTTGCCTTCAGGGGAAAGAGCAATGTACTCCACAAGGCTCAACTTTAAGTCCACCAATAATATAGCGGAGTATAAAGGAATTTTGTTAGGACTTCGAAAAGCGCGTGCTTTGGGTGCTACAAGAGTTGTTATTAAAACAAATTCTCAAATTGTAGCAGGGCACGTTGATAGAAGTTTTCAAGTCCGTCATCCACAGCTTGCTAAATATTTGGAGGAGATCCGTAAGATTGAAGCAGCATTCAAATGGATTTCCATCCGAAGCATACCAAGAGCTGAAAATGTGCAAGATGATACCTTAGCAAAAGCTGCAGTCAGAGCTATGGACATTCCAGAAGGAGCCTTTTACGAAGAACTTACTTCACCTTCGGTGCCACAAATTCCTCCTGTGGAGGTTCTTTGCATAAATGGAGTTATTGCAATCAACGGTATTATCATGTAGTTATTGCATAAATGGAGTTATTCCTCCACAAATTCAATCATGGAGTTATTGCAAGGTGAAGCAAATTTTCTTGAAGGACCACATCTTTCAAGGCTGAAGCTAAGAGTTCGGAATTATCATGTAATCAACGGTATTCTCTACAAGGTCAGAGTATGTTCCCCCCTACTCCGATGTATATCTCAAGCCGAATGTCAAGATATACTCCGAGAAATTCATGAAGGCCTTTGTGGTAGCCATCTGCCGCCCCCCCGAGCTTTAGCAGGAAAAACACTTCGCCAGGGGCTTTATTGGCCTACAACAGTGGCTGATGCGGAGAGCTTAGTCCGCACTTGCCAAGGTTGTCAATGGATGGGAAGACGAAGTCATCGTCCGCCAATGACTCTTCAAGTCATTGCTCCAGTTTGGCCTATGGCCAGATGGGGCATGGATCTCATTGGCCCCTACCTAGTAGCAAAAGGAAATCTGAAATTCGTAGTGGTAGCAATTGAGTATTTTTCCAAGTGGGTCAAAGCAGAACCCCTCATAGCTATCACTTCGAATAATGTACAACAGTTCTTTTGGAAAAATATTATATGCAGATTCGGAGTGCCTGGACAGCTCACAGTCGACAATGGGACACAGTTTGATGCGGAGCCCTTCAGGAAGTTTTGCGAAGATCTTGGCATACAAATATGCTTTGCAGCTGTGCGTCATCCTCAGTCTAACGAAGCTGTTGAAAGGGCTAATGGTAATATTTTATTAGGGCTGAATCGAAGAATAGTAGGGTTAGCAAAGGGGTTATGGACTGAAGAACTCCTGAAGATTTTATGGTCCATTCGGAGCACTCAAACGAGGTCCACAGGTTTTACTCCTTTCAGATTATTATTCAGAGATGAAGCTATGACGCCGACGGAGCTCAAAGGAGGATCTCTTCGCACCACCGAACCTGAAATAGAAGGAAAAAGGCAAGCTTCACTTGATTTAACAAAATAAACAAGATTTCGAGCTGTGGCTAATTTGTCGAAATATCAACATAAAACGAAGACTTGGTATGACCCGAAGGTTAAGCTTAATGAACTTAAACCAGGTCACTTAGTCTTGCGAAGCATCATAGCACCAGGGAAATTAGGGAATAAGTGGGAAGGTCCATATATCATTCTATGTTCAGGACGCCCTGGTTCTTTTAAGTTAGCTAATTTAGAAGCCGAAGAGTTAAAGCATGTCTGGCACGCGGAGCACCTAAAGCGATATTTTGCATAGGGGCTCCTTGTAATCATCTGTAAACACCTTTTGAATAAATAAAGCTCATGGTTCAGATAATGCCTACCTCTCAAACACTTCATACTTCTAGTGGACGCACTGGAGGAATGAAGTTGGCTGTGAGGGAAGTGTCATTCATTTGAACCAATTTTGCGGACTTCGAACCACTGGTTCGAAGCTTCCGACGAGGTGGGAAAGTCACAGAAAAACGAATTCCAAGCCACCGGCTTGAAAGCATCCATAAAAAGAGTCCAAGGAGACTAAATGATGTGGATTCCAGGCTCCGGCTTGAAAGCATCCGTAAAAAGAGTGCAAGGAGACCACTGTGCGAATTCCAAACCACCAGTTTGATAGCATTCGCAAAAAGAGCCGAAGGAGGCCAAACGAAACAGACTTTGAGCTAATAGCTTAGAACGTCTGTAAAAAGAGTCCTAAGCGACCAATTTTATTGGATGCTAAGGTATCCGAAAAAAGAGTCCGAAGTGACTATATTCAAACAAAAAGGTACTAAGTTACCAGTTTTCAGACTCCGAGTAGTCGAAGTCATTTTTTGAGATCCTAGTCAATCTCTAAGTTGTTAAGGGGCTCTGAGCCTCCAAAATTGTACTCCTAACTAAAGTTATTTTCATTGCGCGTAACCACCTTTGACCAAGTTTCGATGTTGCTTACACCCAAAGAGGGGCTGGGAAGTAGGGAGACAATTTTGAAACTTTAATCTTTATCACTCAAACAGATTACATTACATCATGAAAAGTCTGCATCTATACCGTGAAGGAAACGAAGACCTCTTCGATTCCTAGAACTACCACTAAAGCTAGAATGACTAGTTCCGGAGCCGGGAGTTTTAATAACTTTACATTTAACTCTTTTCCCTCCTTTCGAAGCTCGGAAATCCTTTTGTTCTTGCTGATGTTCAGCCCAAGTTCGAAGTCACTCGGGGTTCTTTCCTAGCTTCGAAGATGTTCAGAACTTTTCTTTACTTGTTCTTCAGTAGTATTTTCTTCTTCGGCCCATTCAATGTCTTCAAAAGATGAAGGTTCCAAGTTAACTTCTTTTTCCTCTTCTTTAATGTAAGATAATATATCTTTGCATATTTCGGGCGCAATTACACCGGAGTTTTCTCGAGGAATTGAAAATGGAGGGCGTTTGTGAGGTCTTAAAGTTTCGAAGGTAGCCCATAGCAGGCGAAGCTTTTCGTTAACCTCTAGCACTTCGAGATCATCCATAAATGGTCAGAAAACCTAAAAACATTCTTAAATAAGTCTTTTCATTCATAAAAGATAAAAGCATAAACTTTTACATATTTGGGGCCCTAAACAAAACTAGACCTTCGGGTCCGGTGGGTGCTGGCTGCTCGAAGCCTGCTACCGTGCTTGCTTTTGGCGAAGTCCTTCATCAATCCAAGCCTTGATTGCTGATTGACCTTCGGCTCTCCAAGATGCTTGGAAGGCTTGCCAAGCTGCAGCTACGTCGTCGGAAGGGTTTAAGAGCCGGTTGTCATCGAAGATAATGGGAGTCGCCCCTAAGGCCCTGTTTGTTTGAGCTTTTGCTTTCCAAAAGCTGGCTTTTAGCTTTTGATCCTGGATTGCTGGCTTTCTGTAAGCTAGCTTTCAGAAAGCTAAGATCTGTTTGGCAACCCAGCTTCTATAGACCATAATTGAACCATGTTGAAAAATACTGACATTTAGGAATATGACGTCGGGAGGCTAGGACTGGTGGCACAGAGGAGTATGACGTCGGGAGGCGGGGAGGCGCGGCTGCGCCGCAGGAGAGGATGGCGCGGCGCGGAGGGGATGACGTCGGGAGGCGTGATGCGGTGGGAGGGCGCTTGGCGGCGGCAGTCAGATGGGAAGAAGAGGGAATAGGGGTTCATGGGAGGAAAATAGAAAAAAAACGGTTCAGGGCACTTTAGCGGTGGCAGGTGGGTAATTAACCCCAAAAGCTCACCAGAAGCTCACTTTTTGCTGCTTTCCAGCTTTCCATTGAAACACAGCTTTCCAGAGCTTTTGAAGGACGAAAGAAGCTCACCAGAAGCTAGCTGTTTGTTTGAGCTTTCAGCTTTTGGGGGCCAGAAGCTGCCTGAAAGCTCAAACAAACAGGGCCTAAGTCTGGTGCCACTGATAGCCCTAGATCCTCGTAGTAGCAAAGTACTCCGAGAGAAGCTACTTGGCCGGAGATTTCTCCATACCGAATACCCACCGTCTTCATCATCTTCGCTGCTGCTTGGATCATCTTTAATCTTCACAGCACAGGGATGTTGCCAGTTGAAGGTAAGGTCCAAGAAGTACCAAAGTATTCCAAGACACCCCGAAGGTTGTCCATAGTCTGTAAAGCTACCTTCTCAGACTTCACCTTGTCTTTGGACAAAATATCCCTTGATGAAAATAGCTCGTCTATCAAAGAAGATAGCCTAGCTGCCTCCGTAACCAAGGAGTTCTTCTGACCGAGCAAGTTGTTGGCCTCCTCCATTAACTTCGCCTGCTCCTCCCGGAGCTTGACCAGCTCGGCCCCCGTGGTCGCCTGCTGCATTTGCAGTTTCTCTACTTCAGCTTGAAGCACGATTTGTTTAGCTTCGAGCTTCCGATTAGCAGCTTCCAGACCAAGTATGGCTTTCTTTTCCGCTGCTACCATTTCATCCAAGCTAGAAGTTCAAATTTCGGAGCTGTCAAGACTCTCTTGGAGAGCAATTATCTTCTCCTTAAGACGATTGCATTCCCGCTCATTAGAAACAGCCGTAGCTTGAGCCAAGACTATTTGCTGCGAAGGAAAAAGCAATGTGAGTAAACTATTTACATGTTGAAACTAACTCTATTATTGCAGATACTTCGTACCTGGTATGCTGCCCGCTCCAAGTCTGCATCTAACTCCGACCCCTTGGCTTCCCCAAGTATAGCCACCAAGTCAGTCTCCCCGACTTCGCGATTAGCTCGAGCCAAAGGCTCTAGCAGAGTCCGAAGCCCGGTCCTTCGCTACAGAAAAGGAGCTAGGAGAGGGAGCATTGACAAGGCTCTTTGATCGTCTTCATTGGGAGAAGGGCCGAAGCGCAACGCTACATCCCCGGAGACCTAAGTGGGTTAGCCCCCTTCCGTGGACTGGCCTCCATCTGTAGATTCTGACGGGGTTAATCCAGAGTTCGGAGCAGGAAAAGGATCCACTTTTCCTTTACCTTTTCCGGGCCCCATTTTTATAACCTCCTCCAGAATTGACTTCGGAGATGTCGAGGTTTCAGGCGCAGTCTTCGCGACAGGGGTCATCTCCATGGGGGTTGATCCTGTAAAATCAAAGGTATTATATGTTGCATAATTTTGCAGGACACGAAAAGAAAGGAAAAGTACTCTACTAAGGCTCACCTTCGACATTCTGTCGATGGACGAGTATGGGACTGCTCGGAGGTTTGAATGCCTTTTCGAAGTCCTCCTCGGATTCGGAGTTGGGGACCGAAGGATTAGCTGCTGAAATCTCTCCCAAAACAGCAATTATCACTTTGTCCGGAACCTAAGCTTGATCATTTGCTACCCCGACTCCGCCTTCTTTAGCAGCAGGGGCCTCTTGGCTAGGCAGGACATTCGAAGTTTCTGCCTGCTCGAGGTTGTCTTGCGCAGCCGGCATGGCTCCTGTGTCACCTGTAGCCGGGACTTCAACCTTTGCATGTGCCTCTTCATCCTCGGTAATAAGTTCTATCAAAACCCTTTGCATTTCTCTGTATCCTTCATCTTCAGATGAATCCAAAGACGAAGTAGAGGACTTGGAAGGGGCCACAAACTTCGGTTTACGGGCCAACTTTTTCACGGGAGTCTTGGTTGTCGCCGAAGTCCCAGTTTCAGCTTTCCTCTTCTTAGGGCCAGGCTCCGAAGTGCTCCAGTCCGGAAGGGAGGAGCATCAACTCCGAGTACGCTCCATACTCAGTTGAAATGCTCCCAACTGCCTACCAATTTCACCGTACATTCTTTCCCAGCGAGGGTAGGGGCTCCGAGGATCTTTTTCGAAGCCCGTATGACTTGCTCCGAAGTCAAGGAGGCATGTGGAGCTGAAAGATAAGTTTTTATCTCAGTTATATCATTTTTTATGAAATTATCATACATGAAACATTTTGCAGTTTCTGAAGTTACCTGCAGAGGTCGAAGAGATTTTTCGGAGTCCACCCTACGGATTCTCTTCAAAGTTAATAGGCCAGCTGGCCATTAGAGGCGGAATCTGGAGCCCGATGAACTCCTCTGCTAAGTCCCGCATGCTCATGTGGCGACTTATTGTTTGAAGTAGATTGAGGCGAGCTTTGAGCTGGCCCGGGTCTGGATGAACTTCGGCTTCTCTCCAGAAATGTATGTCTTGTAGAGGCCTGGCCAAACTACTATCCGCTCCCACTTCGGCATAGAACAACCAAAGGATCCAATCTGTGTACCATCTAGCATTGATGGCCTTCACTGGAAATCTATTTTGGTACTCGTCTCGGAGCCTGAAGTTGATGCTGCCGAAGGCAACCACTATCTTCTCTCCTCCGGAGCCCTGGTAAGTCTTCGGTTGGCAACAGGCCTTGTGAAGCACTGCGAAGATTTCCGCTCTCCCTTCGCAACCTTCGGCTTGCAACGCCCACTCGAAGATCGCAAGACGTGCTATGGCATTCAGAGAGAGTTGAGGAAGGGTGACGTGGAAAAGTTCTAATACCTCCGACAAGAAGTTTACTGCTGGAAGCCCTAACCCCGCCTCGAAGAAGGCTTCGAAAACAACCACCTCTCCGGGCCGAGCCGAGGGGATTGCTTCCTGACCGGGCTTATGGATCTTGAATCCCGGGCTAATCTTCCCTACAACTGCTGCTGCAATGGTCTTCTTTTTGCAGGTTGATGGCCCCAATTTGTGGGATTGGTCCGAGTACTTGGAGGATGCTGGGAGGAGGTCGTGGGCGCCGGCTTGTTGGGGGAACTAGAATGAGAAGGTTGGAACTAGAGCTCTAGAGGCTAAAAGAGGGATTGCACGAGAACAGTGGGAAAAGTATCTCGAATGTTTCTTGCTCCTCTATTTATAGCCTGAACTCACGATTTCTTACCGTTCATACTCGACGTTCCATCTTCTGTACCGTTATTAGTTCTGAAATTAAAGCAACGTAATAGCTTCTTCTTAAAGAAAAAGATAACGGCTATTTTTCTGAGTCTAACGGTCTTTTCAGCTTTGTAGAAATTGACTTTGGAGCTGTTCAAATGAGACCTTTACTCGAGAGCCAATTTGAAGTTTCTAAATTTATGAATGCTTCCAAGGTTGATACATTTTATTAAACCCTGCGCATGATTATTTTTCTTGCGTATACTGCTTTCCTAACTTCGGAGAAGCATATTCGAGGGCCTATTGTTGGGGGAAAATACTTCATCCTCAGGGTTTCTACAGTTAAAAGACTAAGCCAATTTACTAAACCAAAGCTCCAGAGTTAACTTCAGTCTAGTATATGATCAAGCTTGAAGAATCCATGCAGGCTTCTGTTCGGAGTATGACTTCGAAGGTTAAATCTTCAGAGTGCTTATGTGCCAGCGAGGATAGAAGACTTATCTTCTTTCTAAATAGATTAGTCTTTTACCATTTTCACTCTATTAGGGGTACCGAATAGTTTCCACTATGTCGGTTGTAATTGAGGGGTAATAAGGTCTTTTCCTTAAGATTTTTACCTATAAATACCCCCTTTTTACCCTGTAATAGGCATCGAATACTCAGTTATTCAATACACAACTTTGAACTACTTCGAGCTATTATCCAATTCGGAGGTTTGAAATAGTCCGCTTCACAAACTCTTCGTTTGTTAGTTCTTAATCTTCGAGAACATGTTCGCATAATATTTTACGCCAACAAACATTAATAACTCATTATATAGTTCATTAAAGACAAAATAAATGTGATATTCTGCATGGATTTATCTCTTTGAATGAAATCCTTGAAAAGAAACGAAAACAAAGCTTCCCCCTCCACTTTCTAGATTTTTGTCACCATTGTATGGATCAAATTGCGAACTCCCATAGCCTCGGGCTCGGGGAGAAAGAAGTTGTGTATTTATAGATGCAAAAGTAGTGGCGGTCGCCTATGATGTTATCAAGACATTAGTGGCAGACAACGTAGCAGTGGTGGCCACCACCAGTGCCCGCCACTACTATTGGTACACTAGTGGCGGTTGGTGCTGGCGCCAGCCCCGCCCACCACTACTATTGGTACACTAGTGGTGGGTAGGGCTGACATCAGCATCGACCATCACTAGTGTACCAATAGTAGTGGAAGGCGCTGGTGCTGGCGTCAACACTAGCCACTATAGTGGCGGGCCTCTAATGGACCGCCACTATAGTGAAAACGCCCAACGCCAATGCATACTATTTTTGTAGTAGTGTGAACTACCACATTTCTAGTTGTATGCATCTACACACAAGAAGCAATTAATTATCAACTAAACTCCTAGCTACATGCAGGTTATTCTTATCACAAACACACACGTGTACACATATTAAACACTACATCATGCAAACATGCAACACAACTACTAATCAAGATTAATGTCTAACATCGCATTCTACCGTGAAGACCATATATAATTTGATGGTGATAGTTGGTTCTTTTGGATTCTACTCTCCCCAGTCACAAATACTTGATGTTTTGGACAAGATCCACTCAAACTTTTGAAAATGACTATCAGTGACTTCAAAAATATTTAGTTTGAGAACATAAAAATGGTATATGTACATATGTCTTAAAAAGTACACCCAACATCTTGTAAACCTATTAGATTTTATAACCTTATTCTAATATAGAATTATGGTGAAAATCACATATTGAAAAACCATTAGAAAGGCCATACCATAAAATATTTTTGACCAGAGGAAGTAAGTATTCAATAGACTAATTGAATCACTCCATCTCTGTAAACAACATGAATGAGCGAATCACAGTGAGGGTAACTAATGCATGGAAATTCGGAATCATCACTGTTGGCATAAAAGATTACGCTAACAGGTTTAAAGAACTAAAGTGTTTAACAAACGAAGTGTCTGTTTAAGGAAACTATTCCAAGCCTTCGAGCTGGATAATAGCTTGAGATAGTTCGAAGTGTGTATTGAATATCTGAGTATTCGATACCCTTTACAGAGTGAAGAGGGGTGTTTATAGAACGAATATAAAGGGAAAATACTTCTTTACCCTCTAATTACAACTTACTAAGAACATACTATTTAATATTCTACATAGGGGTAAAAGAGTAAAAGACTAGTCTAATTAGTGAGGAGATAAATCTTCTATCCTCGCTGGCAACACCCCTTCGGTTGAAGAGGCTTCGGGAGGCTCCGTCACACCGAAGCCTTGATGGAGGTCTCCGCTGTATAGAGCTCTGAATACTGTGAAGTCTTGACGTTGTATGCATCTTCAGAGATAAAGCTTCAGACTTTGTTTCTTTTGCTTGTATTAACATGGAAGTTTCTTTGACCACTGGAGGATGAAATATTTTCCCCCCACAGTAGCCCCTTGAATACTTCTCTCTGAATTGCCTATGCAGTGAAGAGGGCAGTATACGCAAGAAATAATTTCATGCTTAGAATTTAGAAAGGAGCTTGAAAAACTTTACCATCCTTAGAAACATTCGGAAGTAAAGGGTCTTTGGACCAAATTCTGTGCGGAGACGTTCACGAAGATGGCTTTGGAGATAGATCTCTTGCAGAGCCAATATAGCCGATGTTTGTGAGTGTTTTGTCTTTGTCATGACCCCGATGAAATATATATGATTTGGTAGAATGTCTGTTGATCGGTTGTTTGATCTATGAATTAAGTTAATCTATCTTTAAACACTATGGTGGTGTCTTTTCAATTAAGACACTAGTTGTTTTTAGGCTAGATTATTTCTAATGCTTATAATATTTCAGACTGTCTCATCTCGTCATATCTGACAGGAGAGTTATAGCACTAGTCTGATCTATGGCATTTCTGTCAAATTTGGTTCGTTTCTGCCGGTTGTCTTTTGAGGAGCATTGGGTATTGGGACAAGGCCATCGATTCGAAAGAATTTTTTAGGCGCCCATTCACCCTGCTCTGGTCGCTACTCTCGGTCTTACACTGGTGTCTCTACAACGGGTTCTGCAATACCTTGCATATCCTGTTGTGGTTCAGTGGGATCTAGAACACCTTGTAAGTACGAATCATAGAACCGATATCAAATACACATGAATCATTTAGATGGTTGCAAGATTAATTTCTACAACATTAATACCTGAAGCGTAAGTCACACTTTCCTTCTTGTTCTTTTGTTCTTCTAGATATACCTTGTAGTTGCACTTCCAATGCCTATATTTGTGGCAATGGTGGTAAACATGAGAGCTAGCAGGACCCGACTTGGACTTTTCACTCGGTTTAGGCTTCGCACTAGAGATCGTATCTAAAGTCTTAGCCTTTCCCTTCCTCTTTCTCATTTTGCCCTCCTTCTGAACCATCATCACATTATTAGGAGATTTCTTGATACTCTCCTTAGCAATTTTAATCACACTATGCAACTTGGCCATTGTTTTCTCAAGTCCATTCATATTGTAATTCATATTGAATGGCTCGAAACTCAAGGGGATAGATTGGAGAATCACATCTATGGCCAAGTATGGATCCAGTGGAGAACTCAGTCTCTCCAAGGTCTCAATGTAACCAATCAACCTGATCACATGAGCACTCACTGCGCTGCCTTATACCAACCTGCTCCCAAACAAGGACTTAGATACATAGTATCTCTCAACCCATGCCTAGTTCTAAAACATGCCCTTAAGGCCTACGATCATATCGTAAGCATCTCTGTCCTCATATTGTTTCTGAGACTCAAAGGAAATGCAGGTAAGCATCAAACAACTGACATCCACAGAATCACTTGCACGCTTCTCATAAGCACACTTATCTACTGCAGAGGCATCTTCCCCTAGTTCATCAGGGTGTGGTTCCTCTAGAACCTAATCATTTTTCTCCTTCTCAAGAACAATTCTCAAGTTTTTGTGCCAAACCATAAAGTTCATTCCAGATAATTTCTCTCGTTCAAGAATAGACCGCAAATAAAAAACTAAAGTGCTCTTAACAATAGTAGTTGGTGCCATGATCTACAAGATTAAATGCAAGGTTCAATATTATGCCATGTTTATCTTTCATACAATAAAAGATGTATCACTATTAAAACCAGCCACTTTCCCTCTAATGACTATTAAAACCATGAACGAGGCCGATCTGACCGACAGGGTCCGCAGCAAAGTGCCCATCAACTATAAAACACGCGAGGCCAACTTGGGTGGCACCCCTTCGGCTAAAAATCACAAAAACAGGGTGGTGGCACCTGGTACCAAGCCACAACCATATTGGGCACCTCCGGGCATGTCCAAATCATAGAAAAAGCATCTACAACATCTACGGCCATAAGAGATACGCGAGAAAAAGGCCGAGGATGAACGAGACACCATCTTTGAGGAGATCAACCCTCGGCCTGCTATGAGGCAGGTATGGAAGATCAAGCCGGTTGAGATGACCAACCCGACTCCCGTTCCGAGCAACGATGACGACATGCTCGACGATGATTATACGCCTGTCTCTAAATGACCCACACCTCAGGCGACGGATATCAATGTCGCCATGCTGCCCATCGAGTTCGCCCTACCACACGATGAGGCCAAGGTCACTCAGTTGAACCTTGGTCCGCGCAATGCTATTTTTGAGAAACTCGGGGATACGGCTCACCACTTAAAGCCTCTCTACGTCAGGGGTCACATTGACGAGAAGCCGATCTCCAGAGTACTTGTTGATGGTGGTGCCACTATTAACATAATGCCTTACTCTCTGTTGAAGAAGCTTGGCAGGGACTAGGAAGACTTAACGAAAAATAACTTAATGCTCAATGGCTTCAACGGTGAGAGTTCTGAGGTAACAAGACATTACCAACAGCTTTCTTCGTTGTTGACGTGCAAGGTAACTACAGCGTGCTGCTCGGGCGTAACTGGATTCACGCGAATTGTTGTATTCCTTCTAATTTCCACCAATGCCTGATAGAGTGGGACGACGATGACGTAGAAGTCATACCAGCAGACACTTCGGCCTAGGTAGCATTGGCCGATGTGTCCATCGACGCCATCCACAACAAAGTAGAATGTCTATCAGGTAGGGACCTTTCAGATTATAACTTCGTCAGCGTATCTGGGGGAAGTTTCGTACCCGTGTCTATAAAGCCGGCTGGTGTAGCATGGCTATTTCTAAATTATTAGCCATGTCTAGCAAAAGAAATCTTGATTGGCTAAAGTCGCGCGTAGAACAATATCGGTCTTCTAAAGACGGTATTGCCGAGGCCATTGAAGACTTTAGCGAAGTAGAAAAGTTAGGACAAGGTTTTGCGTCAGCCGATTCTTTAGAAGAAGTCAACATAGGCAATGGTTGCATTCCAAGGCTGACATTTGTAAACCAACATTTACAGGTTGATGAGAAGGCCAAAGTAATAAAGCTGCTTTGGTCGTACGTCGATTGTTTCACATGGGAGTATAGCTAGATGCCCAGATTAAGCCGCGAGCTCATGAAACATCGGCTACCTATTAAACCCGGGTTTAGGCCTTATAAACAGCAACCTCGTCGCTTTAATTGAGCTGTCTATGACCGAGTTAAACAGGAAATAGAATGGTTACTCAAGGCTGAGTTTATTAGGCCATGCCGGTATGACGAATGGGTCGCTAACATTGTGCCTGTAGAGAAGAAGGGGAGCGGAAAAATACGTGTTTGTATTTGAGAAACCAAGGATTGGTTTCGGAGTCTATGATGAGTGATTGACATATTTTACCCTCTGATTCGAAGGGGTCCCTCTGAAGGGGTTCAGAGGTTGTTTCACCGAAGGGTTCGGTGGGTCTGGTTGCTATAGCTGTTGCAGCGGAGTGTGCCTGTCGGAGTGGTCTGATACTACACGATGACTGGGTTGTACCGAAAGGTTCGGTATTTTGGGTGGTACACCGGAGTGTGTATCAGAGGTTTCTTACCCGGAGAGGTCTCCGGGGTACTAGATACACTTGTCTGTTTGTCTGTGATGCGCAGGTGACTTCAGAGGCGACAGACGGTTTGTAGCAGGTGAACCTGGGTCAAGCGGGAGGCTTGATGCTAGGGGAGCAGGGAGCTCCATCACGAAGGCCGCGAAGGGGTCGAGGTCGGACCTCGGGTCGAGGTGCGCTAGGAGAAGGCAGTAAGTGCGGAGCCTGGCTCCGGGTGAAGGTACTCCGAGACGAAGTCCTTGGAGGCGAGACACTTCGAAGGGTACTCCGAATGGAGTGACTTCGGAGTATGGTGGACTAAGTCCTCAGAAATGAGGCAAGGCGTTCGAAGTGGGCTCCGGAGGGAGGAACTCGAAGGTATACCCGACGAAGGTCTCAAAAGTCGAGGTGCATTGAAGGCATGATCCGGGTGAGGATCGTTGAGGAGTGTGCTCGGGGAGAGACACTGCGACGAAGTGCTCATGGAATGCTTCATGCGGAGGCCTTGGACGAAGGAGGGACTTCGAAGGGTGGTACTCCGAAGGTGGGGCTTCGGAGTGAAGCTGGCTTCGGAGCGAAGCTGGCTCCGGAGCGAGGGTGCTTCGGAGTGAGGCTGGCTCCGGAGTGAGGCTGACTTGAGGTACTTCGGTCTTGCATGGCTTCGGTACACGGACTGACGGAGTTCAAGTTGGGAGAAGCTGCGAAGCCGTGGTGATCCACTCCGAAGGTGTTTGTGCGAAGGCCCAAGGGCTTTGACGGATTCGGCTCAAAACCGTCACTGTATCGAAGGCTGACTTCGGTGAAGCGAAGGCCGTCAGGCTCAAGGCTTCTCACCGAAGCTACCGCACCCCTTGCGTGTGAAGGGGGGCTTCAGAAGGGTCCAAAACTGCAAAGGCTGACAGCGTCTGCTCTGCAAAAGCTGGTGTTGTCCCCTCTGCGAAGCTAACAAAAGAAGCCTCCAAATAAAGTAGACTACTAGTTGTACCCCCTATTCTGATGAGACAAAAACAGTGTAAACCCTAGGGGTAAAGTAGTCTATTCACAGGGCTGAATAGTGCCTATAAATAGTGGAGGCTGGCTAGGTCACATCAACACTTTGAGCATCCATTGTAGAACTCTTGTGCTAGCCGCCACACTCTTTGTATTCATCCTGTGAGTTCATTTTGTGTTCCCTGTTCAAGCAATGAAGCTTTGATTCTATTTTCTTTTACTGCTTGAACTTGTATGCATACTTCTCTGCATGCTTTGATTTCTCAGTGCACCATCTTCTTATGAGTTTTTCTAGAGAGGTGTGTGAGAAGTCTGTCTGGGTGAAGTGTGTTTTTCAGTGTCTGTTCGCTCTGTGTAACTTCGAGGCTAGACCTCTCTGATTACTAGCAAAGAACTGTCTCTGTGCTTAATCGAAGCCTGTTTTCTTCCCTTGTCGAAGTCCTTGGCAAAGTGTGTTCAGTGTGAATTTTGACCTGGAAGTGCGAAGCCTAGTACCAGTTGCTAGCGCTGAGTATTTGGTCGAAGTCCGCTCGTGCGAAGGGTGAAGTGCGAAGCCTGCTCGAAGGCACCTAGTGTGCTGAGCCTGCACTGACTTAGCAGAGTTGATCGAAGTCCTTAGAGGGAAGTTCGCTCTTGCGAAGGGTGAAGTGCGAAGCCTGCTCGAAGGCACCCTGTGTGCGGAGCCTGCACTGACTTAGCAGAGCTGAATTTTCGGGGTTGTGGGTTGAGCGAAGTCCTCTTGGCTTCGAACTTTTGCTCCTTGCGAAGCCTGTGTTCGGAGCTGTAAAATACCTCCGAACCAGAACTTCGAAAGGTGTGTTCAAAGCCTGTTCCGCAGAAGACAGAATTAAAACAGAAGGCTATTTTTAGTCTGAAATTTTAAAAAAGTTCCCATTCACCCCCCTCTAGTCACCGTTTTCGGTCCAACAATTGGTATCAGAGCATGTTAAGATCACCTGTTGACCTTAACCAGTTTTGTGATCTGTTGGCGACATGGACAAAGTTAGTAAAATACCTCTATTCGATGGGACGGACTTTGTATACTAGAAGGTGCGCATGGAGGCTTACTTGCTAAGCCAAGGAAATGCAATTTGGGAGATTGTGGACTCACAATACTCCATTCCTGAAAATCGCACCTCTCAAACTGAGAAGGATCAGTATAATGCCAACTCCAAGGCAAGAAATATATTGTTTATTGGTTTGAGTAGAAGTGAGTTTGATAGGGTGCAGCACCTTAGGACAGCTAGGGAAATTTTGACTACACTCACTATTTTTCATGAGGACTTTACTCAGATTAAGGCTAGGCGCCAAAGCACATACAATCAACAGTATCAACTGTTTGTGCAGGCACCTGGTGAATCTATAGATGCCATGTTTTCTCGCTTTGATGCGATAGTGAGTAACTTGCGGTCCAACAGGACGCTTGCTTACAATGATCATGATAGGGCTATCAAGCTTCTCTATTCTCTTGATCGTAGCATATGGGAAGTGAAGATATCCAGCATTGAGGAGTCCGTAGGTTATGACACATTGACCTGTGATGAGCTTTTCAGCAAGCTGAAGTCCACAGAGATTGCCAAGGCATCTCTTGCAGTGCACAGAAACTCTTTGCCACAACCATTGGCATTGGTTTCTAGCACTAGTCGTGGCACCACTGCAGAACCAAGCACATCTGGCACTTGTGTTCTTGCAGATGGTTTTGCTTTGTCCTCCCTGGTCTCTGTCACTAAGGAGCAGGTGGATACTCTGGATGATGATGAGCTTGCTCTCATTAACAGAAGGTTCACCCGTTTTCACCATGAGAGATGGGATCAGAGGAGAGGTGGTTTTAGTGGTTGCTTTGAGTGTGGCGACACTTCTCACATCAAGGCCAATTGCCCAAAACTCAAGAAGAGAGATGAGAGTGAGCGCCCAAAATACCACAAAAAGGAGAGGAAACCCTTTGTGAAGGGCAAGCGCGGCAAGGTGGCTAGGAGGGT
Source organism: Zizania palustris (assembly GCA_019279435.1). NCBI lineage: Eukaryota > Viridiplantae > Streptophyta > Magnoliopsida > Poales > Poaceae > Zizania > Zizania palustris. Next base: position 99,738,684 of record JAAALK010000079.1, on the reverse strand, counting down.
AGCCAAAGCCGCTTCTAGAGCGTTTGTCGCTGCTCTCAGCGACATCGACACTTCCTCAACTGAGGAGTCGAGCTCTGAGGAGGAGTCTCCAAGGAAGGAGGAGAAGAAGGACAAGAAGGGACGAGATTTCACCGGCCTCTGCTTCATGGCCGACAGCGATCACAACGGCGATGATCTTGACTCATCCGAGGTACCTCTATCCTATGACTAGCTTTCAATTAAACTATATGAGCTGAATGAAGTAGTTCTTGGTCAGGATAGATTACTTGTGCAAGCCGCTAGAGATAGAAAAGACCTTAGACTTAGGCTAGAATCTGTGTCTACTGATTATGTCATGCTTAAGTCTAGGGTTAATGATGCTGAATGTGAATCTTGTACTGTTGTCATGGGTGAGCTTGCTCATTTGCGTTCTGTGCATGCTCAAACTCTTTCTGAGCTTGAGACTGCACAGATGCAGCTTTTGATGGTTGATTCTAGTCCTCATGATATAATTGAATGCATGAACTATTCTTTATTACGTGAGAGTATTGATTTACGTGATAATGTAGGACCGAAAGTAACGACCAGAGGGGGGTGAATGGGCGCCTAAAAATTCTTTCGAATCTATGGTCTGCTCCCAATTACCCAACGCACCTCAAAAGACTAAGCAGCAGAGTGTGAACAGAATGCCTAAGTCTAAAAGTATCTAGCCTAGAAACAACCGGTGTCAAAAACAGAAAAACACCAATACAGTGCCAATAGGCAGATAAACAAAATATTCAAGACATGGCAGATCAAACTTCTTAGTAAAATAGTCTAAGTACACATGGAATGGGATGAGAAGTTACTGTTCTAAATCAGTCTCCTGTTTGAGAATTAGCGAAGCCTGCTTCGCAGTGTCGAAGCCTGCAACCACACTTCGAAAAGCAAACTTCGAACTCACAAACTGAGATCCATGGAAATGACAACAGTAGAGAAACTTCTCAGGAAATCTACTCCGAGCGAAGTCTACCAGAGAGACATGCTTCGAAGCTAACTTCGAAATCTGTCGAAGTATTGACTACGAAAAACTCGAGTCAGAGTACACCTTCGAAAGAACTGCCGAAGTATGCCGAGAGAACAGAAATTAAGCACAGAACATACTTTGAAGCAAAGTTCACAGTTTAAAATCGGAGTTGAACATTTCAGCAGAGCCTTCGAAGAAGTCTGGCCGAAGCCTGCTTCACAGAGCTGAATGACTTCGAATAATCGAGGGGGGCTTTGCCAGAAACAGCCAGAGAAAAGGCTAGGCTCTGTCTACTCGATCAAAAAGGTACACAGGAAAAGGCAAAGCTAGAGTACTAGTGTACTGTTGCTACAGGGAGTAGGTACTACTTGCTACAAGCAAGAACTAGTACTCCTCACGTGAAGAACGGAAGCAACAGAGACACAGTTCGCATAGGAATAGAACCAGCCGCACGTCAATCAAAGCAATAAAAACGACTACAAAATCACAGCAAACCGAATGACAAGTGGAGAGAATAAAATCTCACAGATTCAAGAAGAACAGAAGGAATGCAGGATTTAACAAACCGTGAGCAGAGGCCTGGCGGCGCACAAACAGGAGAGAGAGAATGACCCAAGGAATTGATTAAAAAGTGATTTCAGCAAAAGGGTTACCTAACGCTAGGGATTGGGGCCCTATTTATACACTGCCCAATAGCTAGGAATATTCCACCAGCCCCTTAGGGTTTTTTACAGACGCTGAAATAAGGGAAAAGACTAAACTGCCCTAAGGATATTTTTACAGACTCGATTGACTGACTGTGGGCCTAGGGACAAAATAGTAAACTACTATTTACAGATGACTTATCCGGAAGCCAAGCTTTCGTAGCCACTACGACTTCTCTTCTGGACAGTGCGATACAAGATCAGCGGTCATCAGTTTTGCGCCGAAACTGACAAAGCCTCCACCGACTTTGCACTAGGTACCCGGATTGGGCCGGCCTGACTCCGCAGCTCTCTCAGCCCGGCAATCGCTCACCGCCCGTGTACCTGAGTCAATCCTGGTCAACAGCCCAGTGGGTCTTCTGCTGCTCCTAGCCCATGTACCCGGATTAGGCCAGCCCGACTTCGTGGCCCCTCTGCCCGACAGTCGCTCGCTGCCCGTGTACCTGAGACACACGCGGCCCATGTCACAACAGATCTTCCCTCTTCTTCTGTCCTCTTTGACTATCGTTGACAATGACTCATCACATCTGGAGCCACGAGGCCCATGCCATTCAGCATGGCTCCTCAATCTCCCCCTTGATCAGTGCATTGTCAACACTTCACTTCTTCAGCTCTTCAGTACCTGCGAAAACATGTGGAAACACGAAAACAAAGCACAAGAAAACAAAGAAGAAGAAAATAAAGTAAAAGTTTAACCCTAATGACCAAACGCCAAACAAAAGCAAGAAGTGGTCATTATGGTTAACCAAAACAAAAAAGCTCAAAATGAGTGCAATCTCAGAATCATCAACAAGGATATCAAAAAAATAAGGACAAACGGGACAAAAACTCCCCCTTGAACTCTTATCCCAAAATTTCCCCCCCTTGTTGACAAGTGAACTCATCAAGCACTTGAAAAAGACATTGACTCCCCTAAAACACAACTCCCCCTCAAAATATGCAATGAATGCAACTGGGTGCAAGTGGAGTGAAGAAAGCATGCTTCTCAGATATGATTGACTGCAATTACAACATCTAACAGATACAGCAAAATACATACTGTCTAAGATACATGGCATGATCAGTGCAACAGATGATATCTAAAGAAAGTCATTAGCACGCATTTTCAATTTTTACAAACAAAAGCATCACCACATTTTCCAGTTGACAAGCAAGGTAAAGCATGAGATGTAGAAGCAAACTGATATCTACCAAGATAAGCTTTGTCCAAAAACAAAGTGCTTCAGCAAACTTGTTATCATTTCAGTTTTCAGGCTTTTTCTTTTTCCTTATTCATTTTTGCCAGGGGTTATTTGCATGTCAAACCTTAGCTGACCGACCAAGTCAAGCTTAGGCCAGAACTGGATCATCAGAAGCTTAAGACATTGGTCTTGGCATACACTACATTGTCCTAGTTCATACCAAGGTGCTATGGTACGCAGTCCAGAACAATGCAATGCGACAAAACAAACCCACTTGGATCTTTTCAAGTTATGCATAACAAGGCATGGAATTTTCATTTTTCTTGATTTTTCATCATTTGTATAGCACATTTCCATGTTTAAAGCATAAAGATGTCCAAGTTGCATATTTGCATCTAAGTTAGGAACTAGCTACAAGGCATGTAACAGATAGCAAGAACATTCAGCCTATGCATGCTAGTTACCAGAAGTAATGGTGATCATTTTTCAAGTTTAAAGCATAAAAGTCATGCATATGACAGATATCAGACATATCAAGTGAACTGAACCAAAGCATGATCATTGACAAGTATTCAAAAGCATGTACTAGCTAGAGTAAGTAAAGCGATTCAATCATATAACAGAAACAACTCAAAAGTGTGATATGTGAATATGTATGATATGAACACACACAAAAAGACTCAAGAAAAGGGTAAAGAAGAAAGAAAACTGACGTAAAATATCCTAAAAAGGATACACAACACCCAAATCCCCTCGTAAACGTTCAAAAGTAGACTGATCTAAGGGTTTGGTGAAAATGTCAGCCAACTGATGATGGGTATCAACATGAACAAGGTCAATGACACCTTTCTCATATTGATCCCGCAGAAAGTGAAAGCACACATCAATATGTTTGGTTTTTGAATGGAGACAAGGGTTTTTCCCTACACTAATAGCACTGGTGCTGTCGCAAAACAATGGAACCCTAGTAAGAAAGAACAACTCAAAATCTCGCAAAGTGGAAATCATCCAAACTAACTGTGAGCAGCAGCTAGCAGCAGCTACATACTCAGCCTCAGTGGTCGAAAGAGAAACTCCAGATTGCTTTCGAGAAGACCAAGAGACAAGAGAAGAACCAAGAAACTGGCAAGTACCGGAAGTCGACTTGCGATCCAACCGGCACCCACCAAAATCGGCATCCGAAAAGCCAGATAAATCAAGAGATGATGATGTTGTATAGTAAAGACCGAGATCAGGCACATAAGTGAGATACCTGAAGATGCGCTTGACAGCCTGCCGATGGGACGCGCGTGGTGAAGACTGAAAACACGCGCAAAGTCCCACGACGAATTGTATGTCCGGTCTTGTCACCGTCAAGTACAACAGTGAACCAATCATCCCTCGAAACTCTCTCTCATTAACCTTGACGCTGCTCTCGTCCTTGTCCAGTCCTCCAGATGTGCCCATAGGGGTCATATGCGGCTTCAACTCCCCACCAAAGTCAAATTTCTTTAACATGTCACGAGTGTACTTACCTTGGTGGATGAAGGTGTCGTCCTTGGTCTGCTTGATCTGGAGCTCTAAGAAATACTTAAGCTCACCCATGAGGCTCATCTCAAACTCGATGTGCATCTGCTCAGAAAACTTGGACACAAGATCATTAGTAGTACCACCAAAAATAATATCGTCCACGTAAATCTGAGCAACTAAAAAATCTGAAGCATCTCTGAGCAAGAAGAGAGTTTTATCCACAGAACCCATCACAAAACCCTTCCCCAACAAAAACTGCTTTAACTGGTCATACCGAGCCCTGAGGGCTTGCTTCAGACCGTATAAAGCTTTCTGTAGCTTAAAAACATGTCGAGGAAACTTAGGGTTCTCAAAACCGGGGGGCTGCCTAACATAAACCTCCTCCTCTATGTACCCGTTCAGAAAAGCACTCTTGACATCCATTTGAAAAAGCTTAAAACCCTTCGAAGTGGCAAATGCTAGAAGAATGCAAATGGACTCAAGACAGGCAACAGGGGAGAACATTTCTTCAAAATCAATACCCTCCTTCTGGCAAAAACCCTGGGCAACTAGTCGACCTTTGTTGCGCACCACAACCCCATCTTCACCTTGCTTGTTCTTGAACACCCATTTGGTGCCTATGGGGTTGCATCCTGGTGGCGGCTCAACTAGTGTCCAAACCCGATTACGGACAAAATTCTCAAGCTCTTCTTGCATAGCATTAATCCAATTAGAATCAGAAAGAGCATGAGAAACATCTCTGAGCTCAAAAGATGCAACAAAAGCAGATTCAGCAAACACAGCAAGAGAGGTACCAGATGAACGCAAAGTTCTCTCAGTCAAATCACCAATGATGAGCTCTGAGGGGTAATCACGCTGAACTGCTCGGGATCCTTGGTGATCTGAAGTCACCTCACCGGAGTCAGCACCTGGCACCTCTGGACTCAACTAGGGGGCTCGATCGAAGTGGAAGAAGTGATCATAGGTCCGCCCTCGTCCTCAGTCGAAGTCTCAGAAGGTGTGGGCTCTGCAGGAGGTGTAGAAGGCCCACCCTCATCAGCAGCTGGAGTATCCTCATCTTCCTCGAAGATGGACTCTCCGAGCTCATCATCACCAGAAAGCTCAAAAGAAGGAGTCAAAGAAGGCAAGGACTCATCAAACGAAACCTCACAAGTCTCGACAAGCTGCTGGGAGTCGAGGTTCCAAACTCGGAAGCCTAGAGAGTGCAAAGCATAACCAAGAAAAACACCATCCCAGCAGCGAGACTCAAACTTGTCCAAATGCCCTCCCTTCTTGAGCACAAAGCACTTGCAGCCAAATGCTCGCAAGTGGCTCACCTTGGGCTGTCTGCCAAACCGCAACTCATACGAAGTCTTACCTAAGTAAGCTCGAAGAAAAATGCGGTTGGCCAGATAGCAAGCCGTGTTCATGGCTTCAGCCCAAAAATGCCTAGGAGTCCTGTGCTCATCGAGCATCATCCTGGCCATCTCGACTAGCGTGCGGTTCTTTCGTTCCACAACGCAGTTCTATGGGGGAGTGTAAGGAGCAGAAAACTGATGGTCAAGACTCTGATCACTACAGAAGCTGACGAACTGAGAGTTCTTGAACTCAGAGCCATTGTCAGAGCGAATTGCTCGCATCCGACCATTGTTCTCATTTTTCAGCTTCAAAATCAGGTCATGAACACAATGAAAAGTCTCGTCCTTAGACTCCAAGAAGAAAACCCACGAAAATCGAGAAAAGTCGTCAACAATCACAAGCGCATACCACTTCCCACCGACTGAGCGTACCCGAGCTGGACCGATAGTGTCCATATGTAACAGCTCGCCCGGATACGAAGTCATCACCTGAGTCACAGGTGAGTGAGACGTGGCAACCATTTTCCCATGACGACAGGGATGACAAACTAGATTTTTCTCCATTTTAAGCTTGGGCAATCCTCGGATGAGGTCCATAGAGCTTAACCTGACTAGCAGATCAAAACTCAAATGACCTAACCTCCTATGCCACTTCCAGAGCTCAGAAGAAGATCCAGCAATCAAACAGCGAGAATGGCCAAAGGAACTAGAGAAGTCAATTCGAAAAACCTTACCAAATGGTAAGATCTGGCAAATCAAAGACCCTCTAGAATCAAACACAGAAGAATTTCCCTTCTTAAAACGCACTTCCAAACCATCCTCAAGAAGTTGCGAAACAGAAATCAAGTTAAAGTTCAAATTTTTAACCAAGGCAACATTCTTCAAAGAGAAATGGTCTGAAATGCGAATTGAGCCGATACCACTTACCTTCCCTTGAACACTGTTCCCAAAAGTGATGTACTCTTTGGAGCTCGGGGGAGTGAGACTGGAGAACCATTTGCGATGTCCCGTCATGTGGCGAGAACATCCTAAGTCCATGATCCAAATGTCCTCCAGTCCCCGATCCTGCACAATCAGTGGTTGTAAGGGGGAGCAAATGGTCTGGCACCAGTTTAGCAAAGGAACTAAACTAGTGTCGAGCCATCTGCTCAAAAGACGGAAAGCGAAAACCATTAGAAGAGTTTGGACCAAAACGCGGCTCAAGGCATTGTCCATGATTCTGCCTAAAACCTCGGCCACGAGGTCCAGGACCGTAGCCAAAACGGCCTGGAATTCTGCCGGAATGAACACCACCAACTGGAGCACGGGCATGAAAGTCGTCTCCTCTACCACCACCTACATGACGCGGCCTGGCCTCCAGCCTCTCCCCGCGTCGAGGAACACGCAGTCTACCACCCTGCTGGTAGAACTTCTCCTGACCACAACGAGCTCTCTCTGCTCTCTCAACCCGCTTCCTCCTGAAGCAAAACTCCGCAAGATGCCCGTCTCTCTGACAGTACTCACAATGATAGGTGGGCTTCTTGGGATGTGGTTGAGGCTTGGGGTTCTTGGGCTTAGTGGGTTCTTGGTGTGAGAGGGTCCAGGAAGAGAGTCAAGAGAAATGTGGAGGTGTTTGGGCTTTGGAACCTAGATGGGCTTCTTGGGTGGAGCTTTGGGCTGTTCATGGATCACTCCATCCTTGGGCTGACTAGCCTGGGAAGACTCAGTGGAGTGAGTCTTGGGGTATCTCTGCTCTAGAGTCATTTTACTCCACTCCACTACCCAGCTAATGGCACTCTCAAAGTCAGCATTGGTGTAGGTGTAACCTACCCCAAACCCATCCTACCTCTTGAACTGCTGGATCATCATGCCGAGCTGTGGCTCTCTGGCACTGATCCAACTCAGGATAGAATGGAGGTAAAAGTTCTCATTCTGAGAATCAGCTAGCTCCTCTCTCAAGGAAGCTAGAACCTCCACCTAAGACAAGTAGGTCTCACACTCTCTCTCTACCTGGACAGACTTCTCATCTTTCAGCTTGATCAATTCCATTCTAAGAGACAAACAGTTCTCACAGACAGTGGGTGGAACTGACAGTGTCTTCAGCTCTAGCCTAGTCTGAGCCAGCTCAGCTCTCATTCTCTCCAAATCCCCCAAATGCTTATCGCCCTTGGCTTTCAGCTCAACTAAGACAGCTAGATGAGATGGGCAATCAGCACAGGGTGCGACGACAGTGGCTTGAGCATCTTTCAGCTCCAGCTGAGCGCTTTCAAGCTCAGTGGCCAAAGCGTCCCTCTCATCAACCCTTTCTGTGTACTTGGACTTCAGAGTCGACAAGTCACACAGAAGCACCTCACACTTCGGGCACTCACTGCTATCACCCAAGCAAGGGGAATAAGATAGACTCTCAATTCTGCCGTTGGCTATGGCAAGCTCACTCTCTAACTCATCTATCCTCTTCTTAGCTCCCCTAAGCAATTTTTCATGATATTTTAACTCCTGACGATTGCTTTCAAGTAAATCAACGATTTCGCGTTCATAAGATGATACCTTTTCGTTGTTGTCGTCGTTGGAGCCATTGGAGGAGCTCTTCTCTTCCTTATCCCCAAGAGCCATTGAGTAGAAGCTCTTGCAGGATCTTCGGCGCTGATGTAAGCGGCTCTTCGGTCTGTCCCCGAAGGACATGAAGCAAAGACCCGCCGGGTCGTCCTTGTCCTTCCCCTTCCTGATGACGATCTCCTCATCGCTTGAGCTCGATGAAGAGGAAGAAGACGTGGTCCACTTGGAGTAGCTCTTCTCCATCTCGGTGAAGAAGGCCTTGTCGCGCTTCTTGTTCTCACGCCGGTAGTCCTTCAGGGCCTTTCTGAAGAATCTTGTCTTTGGCTTGCCCTTGTTGAAAGAAGAGCTGTCGTGCTTGCTGGAGTCGTGGAAGCCACCATCGGTGCCCTTCTTGTGTCCAATGCGCTTGGGGCAGTCGACGATGAAGTGTCCTAGGTCACCACACTCAAAGCACCCGGATTTTGTGTCGTGTCTTTTGAACATCCTCTTGTCATAAACACGACAGATCCGGTTGTTAAAAAGACAGAAATCATCATCTCCCAAAGACTCAAGCTAGTCCTCAGTGATAGACATCAAAGAGAACCCAGCACAGCTCACAGAAGAGGGATCAACAGAAGGTGTAGCAAGGGCCAGAGACTTTGATCCAAAGCCAGTGAGATTTGATCTCAACTGGATATCAACCTCAGTGGCCGTCAGCTTGCTAAACAGCTCAGAAATGGTCAAGGTATCATAAGATGTGCTCTCAATGATAGAGGATACCTTGATCTCCCAGATCATTGGGTCCAAGGTATGGAGAACCTTGAGCGCCTGCTCGTGATCTGAGACTAACTGAGCACCCTCAGCCTTGTTGTCCCGAAGCTTGTTTATGATCGATTGAAAACGACCAAACAATGCTTCAACAGATTCACCCGTCTTTTGTGTGAAATTTTCATATTCACGCCGGTAGGTCTGATAAAGCCGAGCCTTGACCTGGGCTGTTCCCTCATGGTGTGCCTCGAGGGTAGCCCAGATCTCTCTCGCAGTGGAGAGATGGCTCACACGCTCAAATTCAGTGGGACCTAAACAAGAAAACAAGATGTTCACAACCTTACTATTGTTCAGATGCTGGGCAATGATACCAGGAGTACCATGCTCAACAACTAGCAATATAACGAACGTAGCGTGAATGCAAATGTCCCAGATTTCCGAGCCTTGGCTCATAAGATAGGCTCGCATGCGAGTCTTCCAATAGTTATAGCCATAAGCTTCCAAGGACGGGAACTTGCCAGGAGACGTCATGATCACTACTGGGGTTTAGAACCGGTTAAGGTATGGAAAAACCCTAACCAGGCTCTGGTACCACTTGTAGGACCGAAAGTAGCGACCAGAGGGGGGTGAATGGGCGCCTAAAAATTCTTTCGAATCTATGGCCTGCTCCCAATTACCCAACGCACCTCAAAAGACTAAGCAGCAGAGTGTGAACAGAATGCCTAAGTCTAAAAGTATCTAGCCTAGAAACAACCGGTGTCAAAAACAGAGAAACACCAATACAGTGCTAATAGGCAGATAAACAAAATATTCAAGACATGGCAGATCAAACTTCTTAGTAAAATAGTCTAAGTACACATGGAATGGGATGAGAAGTTACTGTTCTAAATCTGTCTCCTGTTCGAGAATTAGCGAAGCCTGCTTTGCTGTGTCGAAGCCTGCTTCGCAGTGTCGAAGCCTACTGAGGAGCCATGCTGAATAGCGTGGGCCTCATGGCTCTAGAAGTGATGAGTCATTGTCAACGATAGTCAACAAGGACTGAAGAGAAGAAGAAGATCTGCTGTTTCATGGGCCGCGTGTGACTCAGGTACACGGGCAGCGAGCGACTGTCGGGCAGAGGAGGCTGCGAAGTCGGGCTGGCCCAATCCGGGTGCATGGGCCAGAAGCAGTAGAAGACCCACTGGGCTGTTGACCAGGATTGACTCAGGTACACGGGCGGTGAGTGATTGCCGGGCTGAGAGAGCTGCGGAATCGGGCCGGCCCAATCCGGGTACCTGGTGCAAAGTCGGTGGAGGCTTTGTCAGTTTCGGCGCAAAACTGACGACCGTCGATCTTGTATCCGACTGTCCAGAAGAGAAGCCGTAGTCGCTACGAAAACTTAGCTTCCGGACAAGTCATCTGTAACTCTAGGCCCACAGTCAGTCTGTCGTGTCTGTAAAAATACCTAAGGGCAGTAGAGTCTTTTCCTTTATTCTTGCGTCTGTAAAAAACCCTAAGGGGCAGGAGGAATATTCCTAGTGTTGGGAGCCTATAAATAGGACCCCAATCCCTAGGGTTTGAGCACCCCTTTTGCTGAAATCAATACTACTTCTTTGGGTCACTCTTGTCTCTTGTTTTGTCTCTCTTCTCTCCTGTTCATTCTTGTGCAACCAGGAAGTTTTGCCCCTGTTTATGGCCATGCATTTATTGTTGCTATTCTCAAATCGTGTGCAGCTTCTGCAGTAATTTTAATGGCTTCACTTCTCTTGCACAACATGTTTTTCCATGCATTTTAAGGCTTCGGAAGCTTCTGTTGCTTGTGTTCTTCACGTAAGTAGTACTTGTTCTTGCTGTTGCAAGTAGTACTACTACACTGCAGCAACAGTACTCTAGTCCCAGCTTTTTACTTTTCTGCGTAGCTTTCTGATCGAGGTTGTCAGGGCTGAGTAACTTTTCTGGCTGTTTTCTGGCGAAGCCCCCTCTCTGTTCGAAGCCCCTCAGCTCCGTGAGGCAGGCTTCGATCCGACCATACTCGAAGGCTTCGTTTCAATCTTCGAACCTTGTTTTGTGTTCTGTGTTGCTAGTTTCGAAGTACTCTTTGAACGGACAGCATCGCATACTTCGAACGACAGTGCGAAGGTATTTCGGCTCTAGCTGTTCGAAGTCCATACTTCGATAGATTTCGAAGTTGGTTTCGAAGCTTGTTGTTTTGCTAGACTTCGCTTTGGTTTTCTGTGGCGTGTCAACCTTCGCTTCTCATTTCGAAGGTTACTCTTTTCGAAGGTAGTGTGTAGGCTTCGGTTTTGGTGCCTCTGTCGTGTGACAGGCTTCGCCTCTTTGTTCGAAGGTAGTCCGTCTGTGTGTTGTATTCGAAGTTTCCTGTTCGAGGTTTTTGATTCGCAGTGCTCCATTCGAAGCTGTGTCCGAAGCCTTGCCTTCGAAGTACATACTTCGAAGCAGGCTTCGGCATTGTCATACTTCGCTTCGAAGCATACTTCGCTTATTGTCACTTCGAACTAGGCTAAACCAAGACACCTTCGACATCTCGGACAAGCTTCGCAACTGACCTCCGAAGCAGGCTTCGTCACCAACCTCCGAAGCAGACTTCGACCAGCGAAACAGGCTTCGACCAGCAAAGCAGGCTTCGCCAAGTTCCGAACAGGAGACAACTTTGGACAGTAACTTCTCTTTTCACTTTATACATACTTAGATCATTTCATTGAGAAGTTTAGGCCTGTTATAACTTGTACATCTGCCTAGATTGCACTACTTTTAGATTCACACTGTTTTTCATCAGTTGCTTCTAGGTTAGAAACCTTTAGACTTAGGCCTTCTGTTTATTTTCTGCTGCGTAGTATTTTGAGGTGCGTTGGGTTTTGGGAACAGGCCATTGATTCGAAAGAATTTTTAAGGCGCCCATTCACCCCCCCCTCTGGTCGCTACTTTCGGTCCTACAAGTGGTATCAGAGCGAGGTTAGGGTTTTTCCATACCTTAACCGGTTCTAAACCCCAGTAGTGACTATGACGTCTCCTGGCAAGGTCCCGTCCTTGGAGGCCTATGGCTATAATTATTGGAAGACTCGCATGCGAGCCTATCTCATGAGCCAGGGTTCGGACATATGGGACATTTGCGTTCACACCACATTTGTCATTCTGCCAGTTACTGAGCAAGGTACTCCTGGTATCATTGCTCAGCATCTGAGCAACAGTAAGGCTGTGAACATTTTATTTTCTGGTTTAGGTCCCACTGAATTTGAGCGAGTGAGTCATCTCTCCACTGCGAGAGAGATCTGGGCTACCCTCAAGGCACACCATGAGGGAACAGCCCAGGTCAAGGCTCGGCTCTATCAGACCTACCGGCGTGAATATGAGAACTTCACACAGAAGCCGGGTGAATCTGTTGAAGCCTTGTTTGGTCGCTTTCAGTCGATCATTAACAAGCTTCGGGACAACAAGGCTGAGGGAGCTCAGTTAGTCTCAGATCATGAGCAGGCGCTCAAGGTTCTTCATACCTTGGACCCAAAGATCTGGGAGATCAAGGTATCATCTATCGTTGAGAGCACTTCTTACGATACCTTGACCATTTCTGAGTTATTTAGCAAACTGAAGGCCACTGAGGTAGATATCCAGTTGAGATCAAATCTCACTGGTTCTGGATCAAAATCCCTGGCCCTTGCTACACCTTCTGTTGATCCCTCTGCTGTGAGTTGTGCTGGGTTCTCTTTGATGTCTATCACTGAGGACCAGCTTGAGTTGTTGGGAGATGATGATTTGTGTCTCTTTAACAACCGGGTGCGTCGTGTCTATGATAAAAGAATGTTCAAAAGACACGGCACAAAATCCGGATGCTTTGAATGTGGTGATCCAGGACACTTCATCGCCGACTGCCCCAAGCGCAGTGGATACAAGAAGGGCACCGGCAACAGCTTCCACGACTCCGGCAAGCATGAGAACCCCTCCTTCACCAAGGGCAAGCCGAAGACTCGGTTCTTCAAGAAGGCCCTGAAGGACTACCGGCGAGAGAACAAGAAGCGCGACAAGGCCTTCTTCGCCGAGATGGAGAAGAGCTACTCCAAGAGATCCACGTCTTCTTCCTCTTCATCGAGCTCAAGCGATGAGGAGATCGTCATCAAGAAGGGGAAGGACAAGGATGATCCGGCGGGCCTCTGCTTCATGGCCTTCGGAGACAAGTCGAAGAGCCGCTCACACCAGCACCGAAGATCCCGCAAGAGCTTCTGCTCCATGGCTCTTGGGGATAGAGAAGAAAAGAGCTCCTCCGACGACTCCGACGACGACGATAGCAAGGTATCATCTTATGAGCGCGAAATTGTAGACTTACTTGAGAGCAATCGTCAGGAGTTGAAGTATCGGGAGAAACTGCTTAGGGGGACTAAGAAAAGGATAGACGAGTTAGAAAGTGAGCTTGCAGTAGCTAACGGTAGAATAGAAAGTCTATCCTCTTCCCCGTGCTTGGGTGTTAGCAGTGAGTGCTCGAAGTGTGAGGTGCTTCTGTGTGACCTGTCGACTCTGAAGTCCAGGTACACAGAAAGGGTTGATGAGAGGGACGCTTTGGCCACTGAGCTTGAAAGCGCTCAGCAGGAGCTGAAAGTTGCTCATGCCACTGTCGTCGCACCCTGTGTTGATTGCCCATCTCATCTAGCTGCCTTAGCTGAGCTGAAATCCAAGGGCAATGAGCATTCGGGTGATTTAGAGAGGTTGAGAGCTGAGCTTGCCCAGACTAGGCTAGAGCTTGAGACACTGTCAGTTCCACCCACTGTTTGTGAGAACTGCCTGTCTCTTAGAATGGAGTTGATTAAGCTAAAAGCCGGAAAGTCTGTCCAAGTAGAGAGTGAGTGTGAGACCTGCTTGTCTCAGGTGGAGGTTCTAGCTTCCTTGAGAGAGGAGCTAGCTGATTCTCAGAATGAGAACTTTTACCTCCGGTCTATCCTGAGTTGGATCAGTGCCAGGGAGCCACAGCTTGGCATGATGATCCAGCAGTTCAAGAGAAAGGATGGGTTTGGAGTAGGTTACACCTACACCAAGGCTGACTTTGAGAGTGCCCTCAGCCGGGCAGTGGAGTGGAGTAAAATGACTCCTGAGCAGAGATATCCCAAGACTCACTCCACTGAGTCCTCCCAGGCTTGTCAGCCCAAGGATGGAGTGATTCATGAGCCACCTAAAGCTCCACCCAAGAAACCTATCTGGGTTCCAAAGCCCAAAAATCTCCACACTTCTCTTGACTCTCTTCCTGGACCCTCTCAGCCCAAGAAGACCACACCAAACACTATCAAGCCCAAGAACCCCAAGCCTCAACCACATCCCAAGAAGCCTACCTATCATTGTGAGTTTTGTCAGAGAGACGGGCATCTTGCGGAGTTTTGCTTCAGGAGGAAGCGGGTTGAGAGAACAGAGAGGGCTCGTAGTGATCAGGTGCAGTTCTACCAGCAGGGTGGTAGACTGCGTGTTCCTCGGCGCGGGGAGAGGCTGGAGGCCAGGCCGCGTCGTGTAGGTGGTGGTAGAGGAGACGGCTTTCTTGCCCGTGTTCCAGTTGGTGGTGTTCGTTCCGGCAGAGCTCCAGACCGAGTTGGCTACGGTTCTGGACCTCGTGGCCGTAGGGTTAGGAAGAACCGTGGACCGCGCTTTGAGCCGCGTTTTGGTCCAAACTCTTTTGATGGTTTTCGCTTTCCATCTTTTGAGCAGATGGCTCGACACTGGTTTAGCTCTTTTGCTAAACCTGGTGCCGGACCATTTGCTCCCACTTACAGACATTGATTGTGCAGGACCGGGGACTGGAGGATGTTTGGATCATGGACTCAGGATGCTCTCGCCACATGACGGGACATCGCAGATGGTTCTCCAGTCTCACTCCCCCGAGCTCCAAAGAATATATCACGTTCGGGAACAGCGGTCAAGGGAAAGTAAGTGGCATAGGCTCAATCAGCATCTCAGACCATTTCTCTTTAAAGAATGTTGCTTTGGTTAAAAATCTGAACTTTAATTTAATATCTGTTTCGCAACTTCTTGAGGATGGTTTGGAAGTGCGTTTTAAGAAGGGAAATTCTTCTGTGATTGATTCTAGAGGGTCTTTGGTTTGTCAGATTTTACCCTTCGGTAAAGTTTTTCGAATTGACTTCTCTAGTTCTTTTGGCCCTTCTCGCTGTTTGATTGCTGGATCTTCTTCTGAGCTCTGGAAGTGGCATAGGAGGTTAGGTCATTTGAGTTTTGATCTGCTAGTCAGGTTAAGCTCTATGGACCTCATCCGAGGATTGCCCAAGCTTAAAATGGAGAAGGATCTGGTTTGTCATCCCTGTCGTCATGGGAAAATGGTTGCCGCTTCTCACTCACCTGTGACTCAGGTGATGACTACGTATCCAGGCGAGCTTTTACATTTGGACACTGTGGGTCCAGCTCGGGTACGCTCAGTCGGTGGGAAATGGTACGCACTTGTGATTGTTGACGACTTCTCTCGATTCTCGTGGGTTTTCTTTTTGGAGTCTAAGGATGAAACTTTTCAATTTGTCCATGACCTGATTTTGAAGCTGAAGAATGAGAACAATGGCCGTATGCGAGCAATTCGCTCCGACAACGGCTCTGAGTTCAAGAACTCTCAGTTCGTCAGTTTCTGTGGTGATCAGGGTCTGGACCATCAGTTTTCTTCTCCTTACACTCCCCCACAGAACGGCGTTGTGGAACGAAAGAACCGCACGCTAGTTGAGATGGCCAGGACGATGCTCGATGAGCACAGGACTCCTAGGCGTTTTTGGGCTGAAGCTATGAACACGGCTTGCTATCTTGCCAACCGTATTTTTCTTCGAGCTTACATTGGTAAGACTTCCTATGAGTTGCGGTTTGGTAGACAGCCCAAGGTGACCCACTTGCGAGCGTTTGGCTGCAAGTGCTTTGTGCTCAAGAAGGGAGGGCATTTGGACAAGTTTGAGTCTCGTTGCTGGGATGGTATTTTTCTTGGTTATGCATTGCATTCTCGAGGCTTCCGTGTTTGGAACCTCGAATCCCAGCTGCTTGTCGAGACGTGTGAGGTTTCTTTTGATGAGTCCTTGCCTTCTTTGACTCCTTCTTTTGAGTTTTCTGGTGATGATGAGCTCGGAGAGTCCATCTTCGAGGAAGATGAGGATACTCCAGCTGCTGTTGAGGGCGGGCCTTCTGCATCCCCCGCAGAGCCCACACCCTCTGTGACTTCGACTGATGATGAGGGCGGACCTCTGATCACTTCTTCCACTTCGATCGAGCCCCCTCAGTCGAGTCCAGAGGTGCCAGCTGCTGACTCAGGTGAGGTGACTTCAGATCACCAGGGAACCCGAGCAGTTCAGCGTGACCATCCCTCAGAGCTCATCATTGGTGATTTGACTGAGAGAACTTTGCGTTCTTCTGCCTCTCTTGCTGTGTTTGCTGAATCGGCTTTTGTTGCATCTTTTGAGCCTAGAGACGTCTCTCATGCTCTTTCTGATTCGAATTGGATTAATGCTATGCAAGAAGAGCTTGAGAATTTTGTCCGCAATCGGGTTTGGACATTAGTTGAGCCGCCATCGGGATGCAACCCCATAGGCACCAAGTGGGTATTCAAGAACAAACAAGGTGAAGATGGGGTTGTGGTGCGCAACAAGGCTCGACTAGTTGCCCAGGGTTATTGCCAGAAGGAAGGTATTGACTTTGAAGAAACCTTCGCTCCTGTTGCCCGTCTTGAGTCCATTCGTATTCTTCTAGCTTTTGCCGTTTCGAAGGGTTTTAAGCTTTTTCAAATGGACGTTAAGAGTGCTTTTCTGAACGGGTTCATAGAAGAGGAGGTGTATGTTAGGCAACCCCCCGGTTTTGAGAACCCTAAGTTTCCTCGACATGTTTTTAAGTTGCATAAAGCTTTATACGGGTTGAAGCAAGCCCCCAGGGCTTGGTATGACCGGTTGAAGAAATTTTTGTTGGGGAAGGGCTTTGTGATGGGTTCTGTGGACAAAACTCTTTTCTTGCTCAGAGATGCTTCAGATTTTTTAGTTGCTCAGATTTACGTGGACGATATTATCTTTGGCGGTACTACTGATTCTCTTGTGTCCAAGTTTTCTGAACAGATGCACAGTGAGTTTGAGATGAGCCTCATGGGTGAGCTTAAGTATTTCTTAGGGCTCCAGATCAAGCAGACCAAGGACGGCACCTTCATCCACCAAGGTAAGTATACTCGTGACATGCTTAAGAAATTTGACTTTGGTGGTGAATTGAAGCCGCAGATGACCCCGATGGGCACTTCTGGGGGTTTGGACAAGGACGAAAGCGGTGTCAAGGTCAATGAGAGAGAATTTCGAGGGATGATCGGTTCGCTGTTGTACTTGACGGCAACAAGACCAGACATACAGTTCGCCGTGGGACTTTGCGCGCGTTTTCAGTCTTCACCACGCGCGTCTCACCGGCAGGCTGTCAAGCGCATTTTCAGGTATCTCACCTATGCGCCTGATCTTGGTCTTTATTATTCAGCATCATCATCACTTGATTTATCTGGCTTTTCGGACGCTGACTTTGGTGGGTGCCGGTTGGATCGCAAGTCGACTTCCGGTACTTGCCAGTTTCTTGGTTCTTCCCTTGTATCCTGGTCTTCTCGAAAGCAATCTGGAGTTGCTCTTTCGACCACAGAGGCTGAGTACGTAGCTGCTGCCAGCTGCTGCTCACAGATGGTTTGGATGATTTCCACTCTTCGAGACTTTGGGTTATTCTTTCCTACCAGGGTTCCATTGTTTTGCGACAGCACTAGTGCTATTAGTGTAGGAAAAAACCCATGTCTTCATTCAAAAACCAAACATATTGATGTGCGCTTTCACTTCTTGCGGGATCAATATGAGAAAGGTGTCATTGACCTTATTCATGTTGATACCCATCATCAGTTGGCTGACATCTTTACCAAACCCCTAGATCAGTCTACATTTGAGCATTTACGAGGGGATTTGGGTGTTGTGTATCCTTTTTAAGGATATTTTGAGTCAGTTCATTTCTTTCTTCTTTACTCTTTTCTTGAGTCTTTTTGTGTGTGTTCATCTCATACATATTCACATATCACACTTTTGAGCCTGCTTCTGTTATATGATTGAACTGCTTTACTTAGTCTAGCTGGTACATGCTTTTGATTACTTGTCAATGATCATGCTTTGGTTCAGTTCACTTGATATATCTGTCATATGCATGGCTTTTATGCTTTAAACCTGAAAAATGATCACCATTGCTTCTGGTAACTAGCATGCGTAGGCTGAGTGCTTTTGCTATCTGTTACATGCCTTGTAGCCAATTCATCACATAGATGCAGATATGCAACTTGGACATCTTTATGCTTTAACATGGAATATGTGCTATAAAAATGATAAAAATCAAAAATGAATGAAAATTCCATGCCTTTTCATGCTTAAATTGCAAAGATCCAAGTGGGTTTGCTTTGTCGCATTGCATTGTTCTGGACTGCTTACCATAGCACTTTGGTATGAACTAGGACAGTGTAGTGTATGCCAAGACCAATGTCTTAAGCTTCCGATGGTCTAGTTCTGGCCTAGGCTTGACTTGGTCGGTTAGCATAAGGTTTGACATGCAAATAACCCTTGGCAAAAATGAAAAAGGAAAATGAAAAAGCCTGAAAATTTAAAAGACAACAAGTTTGCTGAAGCACCGTGTTTTGGACAATGCTTATCTTGGTAGATATCAGTTAGCTTCTGCATCTCATGTTTTACCTTGCTTGTTAACTGGAAAACGTGGTGATGCTTTTGTTTGCAAAAATTGAAAAATGCGTGCTAATGACCTTCTTTAGATATCATCTGTTGCACTGATCATGCCATGTGTCTTAGACAGTATGTCTTTTGCTATACTTGTTAGATGTTGTAATTGCAGTCAATCATATCTGAGAAGCATGCTTTCTACACTCCACCTGCACCCCAGTTGCATTCACTGCATATCTTGAGGGGGAGTTGCTTTTCAGGGGGAGTCTGTGTCTCTACTGAGTGCTTGATGAGTTCACTTGTCAACAAGGGGGAGAAAATTTGGGATCAGAGTTTAAGGGGGAGTTCTTACTCTGTTGATATCCTTGTTGGTCTAAAAATCGCACTCATTTTGAGCTTTTACGTTTTGGTTAACCATAATGACCGTTTCTTGCTTTTGGTTGGCTTTTGGTCATTAGGGTTAAACTTTTACCTTATTTTTTCTTCTTCCTTGTTTTCTTGTATTTTGTTTTCGTGTTTCCACATTTGGTTCACAGGTGCTGAAGAGCTGAGAATTGAGGAGTGTTGACAATGCTCTCATCAAGGGGGAGATTGAGGAGCCATGCTGAATAGCGTGGGCCTCATGGCTCTAGAAGTGATGAGTCATTGTCAACGATAGTCAACAAGGACTGAAGAGAAGAAGAAGATCTGCTGTTTCATGGGCCGCGTGTGACTCAGGTACACGGGCAGCGAGCGACTGTCGGGCAGAGGAGGCTGCGAAGTCGGGCTGGCCCAATCCGGGTGCATGGGCCAGAAGCAGTAGAAGACCCACTGGGCTGTTGACCAGGATTGACTCAGGTACACGGGCGGTGAGTGATTGCCGGGCTGAGAGAGCTGCGGAATCGGGCCGGCCCAATCCGGGTACCTGGTGCAAAGTCGGTGGAGGCTTTGTCAGTTTCGGCGCAAAACTGACGACCGTCGATCTTGTATCCGACTGTCCAGAAGAGAAGCCGTAGTCGCTACGAAAACTTAGCTTCCGGACAAGTCATCTGTAACTCTAGGCCCACAGTCAGTCTGTCGTGTCTGTAAAAATACCTAAGGGCAGTAGAGTCTTTTCCTTTATTCTTGCGTCTGTAAAAAACCCTAAGGGGCAGGAGGAATATTCCTAGTGTTGGGAGCCTATAAATAGGACCCCAATCCCTAGGGTTTGAGCACCCCTTTTGCTGAAATCAATACTACTTCTTTGGGTCACTCTTGTCTCTTGTTTTGTCTCTCTTCTCTCCTGTTCATTCTTGTGCAACCAGGAAGTTTTGCCCCTGTTTATGGCCATGCATTTATTGTTGCTATTCTCAAATCGTGTGCAGCTTCTGCAGTAATTTTAATGGCTTCACTTCTCTTGCACAACATGTTTTTCCATGCATTTTAAGGCTTCGGAAGCTTCTGTTGCTTGTGTTCTTCACGTAAGTAGTACTTGTTCTTGCTGTTGCAAGTAGTACTACTACACTGCAGCAACAGTACTCTAGTCCCAGCTTTTTACTTTTCTGCGTAGCTTTCTGATCGAGGTTGTCAGGGCTGAGTAACTTTTCTGGCTGTTTTCTGGCGAAGCCCCCTCTCTGTTCGAAGCCCCTCAGCTCCGTGAGGCAGGCTTCGATCCGACCATACTCGAAGGCTTCGTTTCAATCTTCGAACCTTGTTTTGTGTTCTGTGTTGCTAGTTTCGAAGTACTCTTTGAACGGACAGCATCGCATACTTCGAACGACAGTGCGAAGGTATTTCGGCTCTAGCTGTTCGAAGTCCATACTTCGATAGATTTCGAAGTTGGTTTCGAAGCTTGTTGTTTTGCTAGACTTCGCTTTGGTTTTCTGTGGCGTGTCAACCTTCGCTTCTCATTTCGAAGGTTACTCTTTTCGAAGGTAGTGTGTAGGCTTCGGTTTTGGTGCCTCTGTCGTGTGACAGGCTTCGCCTCTTTGTTCGAAGGTAGTCCGTCTGTGTGTTGTATTCGAAGTTTCCTGTTCGAGGTTTTTGATTCGCAGTGCTCCATTCGAAGCTGTGTCCGAAGCCTTGCCTTCGAAGTACATACTTCGAAGCAGGCTTCGGCATTGTCATACTTCGCTTCGAAGCATACTTCGCTTATTGTCACTTCGAACTAGGCTAAACCAAGACACCTTCGACATCTCGGACAAGCTTCGCAACTGACCTCCGAAGCAGGCTTCGTCACCAACCTCCGAAGCAGACTTCGACCAGCGAAACAGGCTTCGACCAGCAAAGCAGGCTTCGCCAAGTTCCGAACAGGAGACAACTTTGGACAGTAACTTCTCTTTTCACTTTATACATACTTAGATCATTTCATTGAGAAGTTTAGGCCTGTTATAACTTGTACATCTGCCTAGATTGCACTACTTTTAGATTCACACTGTTTTTCATCAGTTGCTTCTAGGTTAGAAACCTTTAGACTTAGGCCTTCTGTTTATTTTCTGCTGCGTAGTATTTTGAGGTGCGTTGGGTTTTGGGAACAGGCCATTGATTCGAAAGAATTTTTAAGGCGCCCATTCACCCCCCCCTCTGGTCGCTACTTTCGGTCCTACACCTACAACCACACTTCGAAAAGCAAACTTCGAACTCACAAACTGAGATCCATGGAAATGACAACAGTAGAGAAACTTCTCAGGAAATCTACTCCGAGCGAAGTCTACCAGAGAGACATGCTTCGAAGCTAACTTCGAAATCTGTCGAAGTATTGACTACGAAAAACTCGAGTCAGAGTACACCTTCGCAAGAACTGCCGAAGTATACCGAGAGAACAGAAATTAAGCACAAAACATACTTCGAAGCAAAGTTCACAGTTTAAAATCAGAGTTGAACATTTCAGCAGAGCCTTCGAAGAAGTGTGGCCGAAGTCTGCTTCACAGAGCTGAATGACTTCAAACAATTGAGGGGGGCTTCGCCAGAAACAGCCAAAGAAAAGGCTAGGCTCTGTCTACTCGATCAAAAAGCTACACAGGAAAAGGCAAAGCTAGAGTACTAGTGTACTGTTGCTGCAGGGAGTAGGTACTACTTGCTACAAGCAAGAACTAGTACTCCTCACGTGAAGAACAGAAGCAACAGAGACACAGTTCGCAGAGGAATAGAACCAGTCGCACGTCAATCAAAGCAATAAAAACGACTACAAAATCATAGAAAACCGTATGACAAGTGGAGAGAATAAAATCTCACAGATTCATGAAGAACAGAAGGAATGCAGGATTTAACAAACCGTGAGCAGAGGCCTGGCGGCGCACAAACAGGAGAGAGAGAATGACCCAAGGAATTGATTAAAAAGTGATTTCAGCAAAAGGGTTACCTAACCCTAGGGATTGGGGCCTTATTTATAGGCTGCCCAATAGCTAGGAATATTCCACTAGCCCCTTAGGGTTTTTTTCCAGACGCTGAAATAAGGGAAAAGACTAAACTGCCATTAGAATATTTTTACAGACTCAACTGACTGACTGTGAGCCTAGGGACAAAGTAGTAAACTCCTATTTACAGATGACTTATTCGGAAGCCAAGCTTTCGTAGCGACTATGACTTCTCTTCTGGACAGTCTGATACAAGATCAGCGGTCGTCAGTTTTGCGCCGAAACTGACAAAGCCTCCACCGACTTTGCACCAGGTACCCGGATTGGGCCGGCCCGACTCCGCTGCTCTCTCAGCCGGCAATCGCTCACCGCCCGTGTACCTGAGTCAATCCTGGTCAACAGCCCAGTGGGTCTTCTGCTGCTCCTGGCCCATTTACCCGGATTGGGCCAACCCGACTTCGCGGCCCCTCTGCCCAACAGTCGCTCGCTGCCCGTGTACCTGAGACACACGCGGCCCATGACACAGCAGATCATCCCTCTTCTTCTGTCCTCTTTGACTATCGTTGACAATGACTCATCACATCTGGAGCCATGAGGCCCATGCCATTCAGCATGGCTCCTCAGATAAGCATGTTCATGATTTAGAGGCTAGATTAGAGAGGGCCAGTAGTTCTAAGGATGTGCAACCTATATATGTGTGACACTTGCATAACCCTTAAGGACCAGCTAGGCACTGTTAGAGAGCAAGTTGAACACCTCATGACTGAAAATGAATACCTTCTTTCTGTGGTTAACAAATGCATTGAGGGAAAGGGTAGGATGGAATTGCAGTGGGCAAGACCAAGATGTGTGCTAACAGGGCAGGGTTAGCTATGGGATTGGGTTTTGAGAGGATTCCTTTAGACAGTGAGAACAAAACTGTTTTTACTTCACCCACTACCTTAGAGAAAGAAAGAGCACAGTTAGACACTCCATCAGCTAAAAAGCCTACCCAAACTCAAAAGAAAACCACTTCTCCTGCCAAGAAAATTCCTCCCAAGAAACCACTCAGCAGAAACCCAAGGAGCCCGTGAATCGAAGATTGCTCCTATGACCCATGTGAGTGACCCTAGAAGAGTGTTTAATTTTTCCTACTGTCAGTGGGCGGGTCATCTGGTTGGGTTCTGTTTTCGTCGCATCAAGGATGAGCGACACTCTCAGGCGATGAGTTTCCAGAACATGCATTACCCATCTCTAACTATGCATGATACTGAGGTTTACTCATGTCCTATTTTTAGGCTTCTTGTACTTCCCGGAGAGGTTTTGTGCCTCGAGGTGTTCACCATGTTCCATATGGTGGTACACCCCGTGTGAGTAACTTTATGCCTCGACAGGTTAGGAGACCTCGTCATGCATTTGGGTCATAGCATGTACGTAGACCTCGCACTTTGCATCATTCTGATTTTCCTGTGCATGGACAGTCTATTTTTACTTTGCCTACTAGTCGTATCACTCAGTGCTGGATGTCTCGTCATGTTTTCACTCATCCCAGCACTGAGCGATCGAGATACTCTTATCATGTGTAGGCTCTAGACCGAGGCTTGGAGGGCACGTGGATCATGGACTCCGGTTGTTAGCGCCATATGACCGGAGATGCAGCAAGGTTCTCCGGCCTCACCACAACCAAGCAAAAGGAACAGATCACCTTCGGCAACAATCGAAGGAGTAGAGTGAAAGGTAAAAGTGTGGTAAGAATTAATTCGAATTTCACAATCAAAGACGTTGCTTTTGTTGAAAACTTGGGATACAATTTGTTTTCTGTATCTCAACTGCTTGACGAGGGCTTCGAAGTACGATTCCATCGTGATACTTCGCAAGTACTCAATTCTGATGGTGTTGTAGTTTCTAAGATCTTTAGAATTGGGAGAGTTTTTGAAGCTGATTTTTCTGAGTCATCTGGTTCTTCTCATTGTCTTGTTGCACATTTGAGTTCTGAGCTTTGGAAGTGGCATAGGAGACTAGGGCATATGAGCTTTGAGTTGCTTTCTCGTCTGAGTGCCCTAGGTCTGATCCGAGGATTGCCCAAGCTCAAGTTTGAGAAGAACTTAGTTTGCACTCCCTGTCGACATGGAAAAATTATTGCTGCTTCACATTCACCAGTCACCAAGGTAATGACTGAACAACCCGGAGAACTTCTCCACATGGACACTATAGGTCCTTCTCGGGTTAGTTCTTTAGGCGGCAAGTGGTATGTGTTAGTCATTATCGACGATTTCTCTCGCTACTCTTGGGTCTTCTTTCTTGCCAGCAAGGATGAAGTGTTCTCACTCTTTCGGAGCTTGGCTTTGAGACTTTTCACTAAACTCCCTAGTGCATTGAAATTCATTCGAAGTGATAATGGCACTGAGTTCAAGAACAGTCAATTTGTTGACTTTTGCATGGAGCATGGCATAGAACATCAATTCTCTGCTCCGCGGGTTCCTCAACAGAACGGTGTTTTTGAGAGAAAGAACCGCACTTTGGTTGAGATGGCTAGGACGATGCTCGATGAGCATAGGACTCCTAGAAAATTCTTGGCTGAGGCCATGAACACTGCATGTTACATCTCAAACCAAATCTTCTTGCGCTCAATTTTGAATTTGACATCTTATGAGCTACGTTTTGGGAGACAGCCCAAGGTTACTCATCGTCGAGTTTTTGGCTGTCATTGCTTTATCCTAAAACGTGGTAATTTGGTTAAATTTGAGTCACGTTCTTCTGACGGGATCTTTTTGGGTTACACTACACATGGTCATTCTTATTGTGTTTATAATTTGGAAACTAACACTGTCATCGAGTCATGTGATGTGACTTTTGATGAATCAACCCCCTCTATTAGTTCTGCTCTTGAACAGGTAAATGAACATGACATGGAGCAGACTATCTTCGAAGATGAAGATCTCGGAGATTTTGAGGATGAACCCCTACTACCCTCGACATCAACCCCCGAAGCCGAACCCGCTTCGACCACTTCGGCACAAGGTCCCGAAGCAACTACCTCGACATTGTTCATCTTGGACCACTCCAACGCACAAGTTGAGGGGGAGACTGCATCCCACCGCGAGGCTCCACACCATGTTCAAAGGATGCATCCTCCAGAGCAGATCATTGGTGAGCTTGATCAAAGGGTAACATGTTCTCATGCTCATTTCATTGATTCCATTTTTGTTGCTTCTTTCGAGCCCCTAGATGTCAGTCATGCACTTTCTGATTCTAGTTGGATCAATGCCATGCATGAAGAACTTGAAAATTTTGAGAGAAACCAAATCTGGACTTTAGTTGATCCTTCACCAAATGTTCATTTCATTGGAACAAAATGGATTTTCAAAACAAACAAGGGGAGGATGGGACAATAGTTAGAAACAAGGCTAGACTTGTAGCTTGGGGTTATTCTCAATTAGAAGAGATTGATTTTACTGAGACTTTTGCACCTGTTGCTCGTCTAGACGCCATTAGGATTTTTCTTGCCTTTGCGACATCCCGGGGATTCAAACTCTATCAAATGGATGTCAAAAGTGCATTTCTTAATGGCTTCATAGGCGAAGATGTTTATGTAAAACACCCACTGGCTTTGAAAACCCCAAATACCCACATAAAATCCTTAAACGTCATAAGTCTCTTTATGGACTCAAGCAGGCCCCTCGGGCTTGGTATGACAGACTTAAGTCTTTTCTGCTTGAGTGGGTGTATTTGATGGGATCTGATGATAAAACCCTGTTCACTCTCAAGCATGGCAAAGATTTCCTCCTAGTCTAGATTTATGTGGATGATATCATCTTTGGTGGCTCTTCTCATGCTTTGGTTGCCGAGTTTGCAGATGCCATGAGTAGGGAGTTCGAGATGTCCATGATGGGTGAACTCACAATTTTCCTTTGTTTGCAAATCAAGCAAAGCAAATAAGGTACATTCGTCCACCAAACGAAGTACACCAAGGACCTGCTCAAGAAGTTCGACATGGATGATGTGAAGCCCCTCGCTACTCCGATGGCTACTTCGATAGCATTGGATCCCGACGAGGATGGAGAAGCCGTGGATCAGAAGGAATTTCGGAGCATGATCGGCTCACTCCTCTACTTGATTGCTACGAGGCCAGATATACACTTCGCAGTGTGTCTGTGCACTCATTTTTAGGCTTCGCCCCGTGCTTTGCACTGCCATGCGGTGAGGAGCCATGTTGAAGAGCGTGGGCCTCATGGCTCCAGATGTGATGAATCACTGTCAATGATAGTCAAAGAGGACTGAAGAGAGGAGAAGACCTGTTGTGTCTAGGCCGCGTGTGACTCAGGTACACGGGCGGCGAGCGACTATCGGGTAGAGGGCCGCGAAGTCAGGCTGGCCCAATCCGGGTACATGGGCTAGGAGCAGCAGGGGACCCACTAGGCTGCTAACTAGGATTGACTCAAGTACACGGGTGGCGATTGATTGCCGGGCTGAGAGAGCTGTGGAATCAGGTCGGCCCAATCCGGGTACCTGGTGCAAAGTCGGTGGATGCTTTGTCAGTTTCGGCGCAAAACTGACGACCGCTGATCTTGTATCGGACCGTCCTGATCATCTGAGTTCACTTTCCCCACCCTGTGTTTCGGATGCGTTTTGTTCCTGTGTGCGCCGCCACTGCTCATTTCAATTCATCTGAGTATGCGCTTTGTTTTCTCAAGTTTTTGATCGCCTCGGTTTGTGAGTCTCGTTGTTTGGATTTTACTGGGATTTTCGATATAGTCTTCTGGATCTTCTGATTAAACTCAGGTTTACTTTCCTCCAGAACTAGTGTTTACGGCTGCTTTTATTCGGCAAATAGATCTGCCAAGCCGCAGGCTAGGATGCAGTCTATGTCATGATTATGGCAAGTACTACTGTTTTGATTCCTGTTTGCATGTTTTTTGCTACAGTTCTTTTCTCTGGTTGCTGTTTTGTTTAGAACAACTAGCTGGCACCTATACTGTGGCTAGGAATTAGCCTGCATGTTGCAGTTCGATCAGCTGCAACCATGCTTGTGTGTTTCCAGTCACCTGCTAGTTCATGCAATGTACTGTTCGGTTGCTAGCTTTGTAGATCCTAGACTCTGCTAAATGCCTTGGCTACAGGTCATCGTTTTCTCACGCATGTCAGTTGCTTTTCAAGATATTTGCTAAGTACTCCCGATTCACGTGAGGCAGGCACGAAGTTTTCTATTGTTTCATTTATTGTTGCCTATGCTATGCAGTACTAGCATGGATTGTCTTGTCCTCTACTTTAATCATGGCTGTAGAGAATAGCCTCTCTAGGTACAGCTAGCTTTGTCAGGAGAAACTTTTCTTTCTTCGGAGTTGAAGTACGTGTTTCTTGCCTTCACTAGCTCCGCTAGCCTGCAGCTTTGCTCAACAGCTTTGCATGCTATCACCGAAGCACTTCTAGCGAAGTAGTACTATCATCTATCAGAGCATGTTTTGAATCTAGTGCACAACTTTTATTCTTTTGATTCACTTCGTTATTCGAAGTCTACTTCCGAAGCTTTTGGCTGGGTTCAGAGTAATTAGCCCGAAGGTCTTCCGTTTCGAAGCTTCGTGAGCGAAGCTGTTTAGCGGACTTTGTTTTCGAAGGGCAAGTTTCGGAGTTGCAGGCTTCGCAGCGAAGTCTGTTTTTAAAAGTGCGAAGTGTTTTATCTGGCATCAGTTTTTTATGTGGACCCCTCAACTCGGTTTTGCTGGCTTCAAAAACTCTCTGTTGTAATCGGTGATTCAGAGTCTGTAGCTCAGTTTTTCGGATAGGCTTTGCTGTCCACATCAACAGCCTTCGCACTTCAACTTCGAACCATACTTCGTCAACCACAGGCTTCGACACGACTGCTTCGAAGCAGGCCTCGAAGTTGCAGGCTTCGTCAAGTACTGAACTGGAGACAACCTTGAATAGTAACCTCTCATCTCCTTTTTAACATACACTCGGAGTTTTTGCTGTGATGATTTATTTATGAGAACCTTGATCTGCCCATGTTTTAAATGCATTGTTATTCTGCCTACTAGCAATGTATTGGTGTTTCTTTGTCTAGGACACCGGTCGTTTCTAGGCTAGATACTTTTAGGCCTTGGCGATCTATTTACGTATTGCTGCTAAGTCTTTTGAGGTGCGTTGGGTGTAGGGAGCAGGCCATTAATTCGAAAGAATTTTTAGGCGTCCATTCACCCTCCTCTGGTCGCTACTTTCGGTCCTACAAGTGGTATCAGAGCCTGGTTAGGTTTTTTCCATACCTTAATCGGTTCTAAACCCTAGTAGTGATCATGACGTCTCCTGGAAAGGTCCCGTCCTTGGAAGCTTATGGCTATAATTATTGGAAGACTCGCATGCGAGCCTATCTCATGAGCCAAAGCTCGGACATCTGGGACATTTGTATTCGCGCTACTTTCATAGTGTTGCCTACTTCTGAGCGTAATTCTCCAGATATTATTGCCCAGCATCAGAACAACAACAAAGCGGTGAATATTTTGTTTTCTATTTTAGGTCCCACTTAATTTGAGCGTGTGAGCCATCTCACCACTGCGAGAGAGATCTGGGCTACCCTTCAGGCACACCATGAGGGGACAGCCCAGGTCAAGGCTCGACTCTATCAGACCTACCGGCGTGAATATGAGAATTTCACACAGAAGCCGGGTGAATCTATTGAAGCGTTGTTTGGTCGTTTTCAATCGATCATAAACAAGCTTCAGGACAACAAGGTGAGGGTGTTCAGTTAGTCTCAGATCATGAGCAGACGCTCAAGGTTATCCATACCTTGGACCCTAAGATCTGGGAGATCAAGGTATCCTCTATCATTGAGAGCACGTCTTATGATACCTTGACCATTTCTGAGTTGTTTAGCAAGCTGAAGGCCACTGAGGTTGATACCCAGTTGAGATCACATCTCAATGGCTCTGGTTCAACGTCCCTGGCCCTTGCTACACCATATGTTGACCCCTCCTCTTTGAGCTGTGCTGGGTTCTCCTTGATGTCTATCACTGAGGACCAGCTCGAGTCGTTAGGAGATGATGACCTGTGTATTTTCAACAACCAGGTGCGTCGTGTGTATGACAAAAGAATGTTCAAAAGACACGGCACAAAGACCAGATGCTTTGAGTGTGGTGACCCAGGACACTTCATCGCCGACTACCCCAAGCGCAATGGTCAAAAGAAGGGCACCGGTGGTGGCTTCCATGACTCCGGCAAGCACGACAGCTCCTCCTTCACCAAGGGCAAGCCAAAGACCAGATTCTTCAGAAAAGCCATGAAGGACTACCGGCGAGAGAACAAGAAGTGAGACAAGGCCTTCTTCGCCGAGATGGAGAAGAGTTACTCCAGGCGGTCCACGTCTTCTTCCTCTTCATCGAGCTCAAGCGATGAGGAGATTGTCATCAGGAAGGGGAAGGACAAGGACGATCCGGCGGGCCTTTGCTTCATGGCTTTCGGGGACAGACCGAAGAGCCGCTCACATCAACGCCGAAGATCCCGCAAGAGCTTCTTCTCAATGGCTCTTAGGGATAAGGAAGAGAAGGGCTCCTCCGATGACTCCGACGACGACAACAACAAAAAGGTATCATCTTACGAATGAGAAATTGTTGATTTACTTGAAAGCAATCGTCAGGAGTTATTATATGAATTAGAGATTGAGCTTGTCATGGCCAACGGCAGAATTGAGAGTCTATCGTCTTCCCCTTGCCTGGGTGATAGCAATGGGTGCCCAA
Organism: Zizania palustris; assembly: GCA_019279435.1. Taxonomy (NCBI): domain Eukaryota; kingdom Viridiplantae; phylum Streptophyta; class Magnoliopsida; order Poales; family Poaceae; genus Zizania; species Zizania palustris. The sequence goes on along the minus strand of JAAALK010000079.1, from coordinate 99,708,989 downwards.
AGTGTGAGCTGTTTCTGTGTGACCTATCGACTCTGAAGTCCAGGTACACAGAAAGGGTTGATGAGAGGGACGCTTTGGCCACTGAGCTTAAGAGCGCTCAGTTGGAGCTGAAAGATGCTCATGCCACTGTCGTCGTGCCCTATGCTGATTGCCCATCCCGTCTAGGTAGTTTAGTTGAGCTGAAAGCCAAGGGCGATGAGCATTTGGGTGATTTGGAGAGAGTGAGAGCTGAACTGGCGTAGACTAGGCTAGAGCTTGAGACACTATCAGTTCCACCCACTGTCTGTGAGAATTGCTTGTCTCTTAGATTGGAGTTGATTAAGCTGAAAGCCAAAAAGTCTGTCCAAGTAGATGGAGAGTGTGAGACCTGCTTGTCTCAGGTGGAGGTACTAGCTTCTTTGAGAGAGGAGCTAGCTGATTCCCAGAATGAAAACTTTTACCTTCGTTCTATCCTGAGTTGGATCAGTGCCAGAGAGCCACAGCTCGGCATGATGATCCAGCAGTTTAAGAGGTAGGATGGGTTTGGGGTAGGATACACCTACACCAAGGCTGACTTTGAGAGTGCCATTAGCCAGGTAGTGGAGTGGAGTAAAATGACTACTAAGCAGAGATACCCCAAGACTCACTCCACCGAGTCTTTCCAGGCTAGTTAGCCCAAGGATGGAGTGTTCCAAGAACAGCCCAAAGCTCCACCCAAGAAGCCCATCTGGGTTCCAAAGCCCAAACACCTCCACACTTCTCTTGATTCTCTTCCTGGACCCTCTCACACCAAGAAGACTACACCAAACACCAGTAATCCCAAGAACCCCAAGCCTCAACCACATCCCAAGAAGCCCACCTACAACTGTGATGTATTATCAGAGAGACGGGCATCTTGCGGAGTTTTGCTTCAGGAGGAAGCGGGTTGAGAGAGCTGAGAGAGCTCGTGGTGGCCAGGAGCAGTTATACCAGTTGGGTGGTAGACTGAGAGTTCCTCGACGTGGGGAGAGGCTGGAGGCCAGGCCGTGTCGTGTAGGTGGTGGTAGGGGAGACAGCTTTCATGCCCGTGCTCTAGATGGTGGTGTTCGTCTCGGCAGAGCTCCAGGTCATTTTGGTCATGGTCCTGGACCTTATGGCCGAGGTTTTAGGCAGAACCAAGGACCGCGCTTTGAGCCGTGTTTTGGTCTGAACTCTCATGATGATTTCTGCTTTCCGTCTTTTGAGCAAATGGTCCAGCTCCGGTACGCTCAGTCGGTGGGAAGTGGTACGCGCTTGTGATTGTTGATGATTTTTCTCGATTCTCGTGGGTTTTCTTTTTGGAGTCTAAGGATGAGACTTTTCATTTTGTTCATGACCTGATTTTGAAGCTGAAGAATGAGAACAATGGTCGGATGCGAGCGATTCGCTCTAACAATGGCTTTGAGTTCAAGAACTCTCAGTTCGTCAGCTTCTGTAGTGATCAGGGTCTTGATCATCAGTTTTCTGCTCCTACACTCCCCCACAGAACGGCGTTGTGGAACGAAAGAACCGCACGCTAGTCGAGATGGCCAGGACGATGCTCGATGAGCATAGGACTCCTAAGCGTTTTTGGGCTGAAGCCATGAACACGGCTTGCTATCTGGCTAACCGCATTTTTCTTAGAGCTTACCTAGGTAAGACTTCATACGAGTTGCAGTTTGGCAGACAGCCCAAGGTGAGCCACTTGCGAGCGTTTGGCTGCAAGAGATTTGTGCTCAAGAAGGGAGGGCATTTGGACAAGTTTGAGTCTCGTTGCTAGGACAGAGTCTTTTCTGGGTTATGCTTTGCATTCTCGAGGCTTCCGTGTTTGGAACCTCGACTCCCAGCAGCTTGTCGAGACTTGCGAGGTGTCATTTGATGAGTCTTTGCCTTCTTTGACCCCTTCTTTTGAGCCTTCTAGAGATGGTGAGCTCGGAGAGTCCATCTTCGAAGAAGATGATGACACTCCAGCTGCTGATGAGGGTGGGCCATCTGCACAGCTTGCAGAACCCACAGCTTCTGAGACTTCGACTGAGGACGAGGGCGGACCTCTGATCACTTCTTCCACTTCGATCGAGCCCCCTCAGTCGAGTCCAGAGGTGCCAGCTGCTGACTTTGGTGAGGTGACTTCAGATCACCAGGGATCCCAAGCAGTTCAGCACGATCACCCCTCAGAGCTCATCATCGGTGATTTGTCTGCAAGGACTTTGCGTTCTTCTGTTGACTCTCTTGCTGTGTTTGCTGAATCTGCTTTTGTTGCATCTTTTGAGCCCAGAGACATTTCTCATGCTCTTTCTGATTCGAATTGGATTAATGCTATGCAAGAAGAGCTTGAGAATTTTTTCTGCAATCGGGTTTGAACATTAGTTGAGCTTCCACCTGGATGCAACCCCATTGGCACCAAGTGAGTGTTCAAAAACAAGCAAGGTGAAGATGGGGTTGTGGTGCGCAACAAAGCTCGATTAGTTGCCCAGGGTTTTTGCTAGAAGGAGGGTATTGATTTTGAAGAAACTTTCGCCCCTGTTGCCCGTCTTGAGTCCATCTGCATTCTCTTAGCTTTTGCCACTTCGAAGGGTTTTAAGATTTTTCAAATGGACGTCAAGAGTTCTTTTCTAAATGGGTACATAGAGGAGGAGGTTTATGTTAGGCAGCCCCCTGATTTTGAGAACCCTAAGTTTCCTCGACATGTTTTTAAGCTGCAGAAATCTTTATATGGTCTGAAGCAAGCCCCCAGGGCTTGGTATGATCGGTTAAAGTAGTTTTTGTTGGGGAATGGCTTTGTGATGGGTTCTGTGGATAAAACTCTTTTCTTTCTCAGAGATGCTTCAGATTTCTTAGTTGCTCAGATTTACGTGGACGATATTATCTTTGGCGGTACTATTGACGCTCTTGTGTCCAAGTTTTCTGAGCAGATGCACAGTGAGTTTTAGATGAGCCTCATGGGTGAGCTCAAGTACTTCTTAGGGCTCCAGATCAAGCAGACCAAGGACGTCACCTTCATCCACTAGGGTAAGTACACTCGGGATATGTTGAAGAAATATGACTTTGGTGGAGAGCTGAAGCCTCAGATGACCCCAATGGGCACATCTGGGGGCCTGAACAAGGACGAGAGCGGTGTCAAGGTCAATGAGAGAGAGTTTCGAGGGATGATCGGTTCGCTGCTGTACTTGACGGTGACAAGACCAGACATACAATTCACCGTGGGGTTGTGTGCGCGCTTCCAGTCTTCACCACGCACGTCTCATTGGCAGGCTGTCAAGCGCATTTTTAGGTATCTCACCTATGCGCCCGATCTCGGTCTTTATTACTCAGCATCATCATCTCTTGATTTATCTGGCTTTTCGGACGCTGACTTTGGTGGGTGCCGGTTGGATCGCAAGTCGACTTCCGGTACTTGCCAGTTTCTTGGTTCTTCTCTTGTTTCTTGGTCTTTTCGAAAGCAATCTGGAGTTGCTCTTTTGACCACTGAGGTTGAGTATGTAGCTACTGCTAGCTGCTGCTCACAGTTATTTTGGATGATTTCCACTTTGCGAGATTTTGGGTTGTTCTTTCCTACCAGAGTTCCTTTGTTTTGCGACAGCACCAGTGCTATTAGTGTAGGGAAAAACCCTTGTCTCCATTCAAAAACCAAACACGTTGATGTGCGCTTTCACTTTCTGCAAGATCAATATGAGAAAGGTGTCATTGACCTTGTTCATGTTGATACTCATCATTAGTTAGCTGACATTTTCACCAAACCCCTAGATCAGTCGACTTTTGAGCGTTTACGAGGGGATTTGGGTGTTGTGTATCCTTTTTAGGATATTTTTGAGTCAATTTTCTTTCTTCTTTACTCTTTTCTTGAGTTCTTTTGGTGTGTGTTCATATCTTGCATATTCACATATCACACTTTGAGCCTGCTTCTGTTATATGATTGAACTGCTTTACATCGTCTAGCTGGTACACGCTTTTGATTACTTGTCGATGATCATGCTTTGTTTCAGTTCACTTGATATGTCTGATATCTGTCATATGCATGGCTTTTATGCTTTAAAATTGAAAAATGATCACCATTGCTTCTGGTAACTAGCATGTGTAGGATGAGTGTTTTTGCTATCTGTTACATGCCTTGTAGCTCGTTCCTTACTTAGATGCAGTTATGCAACTTGGTCATCTATTTGCTTAAAACATGGAAAATGTGCTCTAAAAATGATAAAAAATCAGAAAAATGAAAATTCCATGCCTTTTTATGCATAATCTGAAAAGATCCAGGTGGGTTTGCTTTGTCGCATTGCATTGTTCTTGACTGCGTACCATAGCACTTTGCTATGAACTAGGACAGTGTAGTGTATGCCAAGACCAATGTCTCAAGCTTCTGATGGTCCAGTTCTGGTCTAGGCTTGACTTGGTCGGTCAGCATAAGGTTTGACATGCAAATAACCCCTGGCACAAATGAAAAAGGAAAAAGAAAAAGCCTGAAAATTAAAAGATAACAAGTTTGCTGAAGCACTTTGTTTTGGACGATGCTTATCTCAGTAGATATCAGTTAGCTTGTGCATCTCATGCTTTACCGTGCTTGTCATCTGGAAAATGTGGTGATGCTTTTGTTTGCAAAAATTGAACACTGTGTGCTAATGACTTTCTTTAGATATCATCTGTTGCACTGATCATGCCATGTGTCTTAGACAATATATCGTTTGCTATACCTGCTAGATTTTGTAAATTGCAGTCAATCATATCTAAGAAACATGCTTTCTACACTCCACCTGCACCCCAGTTGCATTCATTGCATATTTTGAGGGGGAGTTGCATTTCAGGGGGAGTTTGTGTCTCTTTCGAGTGCATTTAGTCTCGCTTGATTAGTCCACTTGTCAACAAGGGGGAGAAATTTGGGAGAAGAGTTTAAGGGGGAGTTTCTGCTTTCTCTAGGATTTGTTTCAGGGGGAGTTTCTGTTCCATTTGTCCTTACTCTTTTGATATCCTTGTTGATGGTTCTGAGATTGCACTCGTTTTTTTTGAGCTTTTACCTTTGGTTAACCATAATGACCGCTTCTTGCTTTTGTTCAGCTTTTGGTCATTAGGGTTAAACTTTTATTTTATGTTGGGGAAATATGCTTCCCTTAAACAGAGGCCAAATGACGTCAGCCTCCGACAGCCTCCGGCCCAGAGTCAGGTACTGTCGGAGCCTGCTTTCTCCCTAAGTATTGTTTACAGGTCCCAGTGTACCCTCCGGAAGCCAAGTCCGAAGGCCACCCTCCGGGAGCCAAGTCCGGAGGCCACCCTCCGGAAGCCAAGTCCGGAGGCCACCCTCCGGGAGCCAAGTCCGGAGGCCACCCTCCGGAAGCCAAGTCCGGAGGCCACCCTCCGGAAGCCAAGTCCGGAGGCCACCCTCCGGAAGCCAAGTCCGGAGGCCACCCTCCGGAAGCCAAGTCCGGAGGCCACCCTCCGGAGTCCGGCCAGGAGGCCACCCTCCGGAGTCCAGTTCGGAGGCCATCCTCCAGGAGCCAAGCCCGGAGGCCACCCTCCGGAGTCCAGTTCGGAGGTCATCCTCCGAGAGCCAAGCCCGGAGGCCGCCCTCCGGAGCCAGGTCCGGAGGCCGCCCTCCGGAGCCAAGTTCATACCGGGGGCCCCCCGCCCCTGGAGTGTCGTTTAGCTGGTCAAAGCCTGGCGCAGCCTGACACGCCAGTAAAGCTGTAAAGTTGTCTGGCACCTTTTGTACCGTAGCTAAGCTCCTTTTCCCCTCTCTGCCCCTATGAACCAAGGGTTCATAGGGGGGCATTCCAGTCTTTTCCTCTGGCCTGCGTGCCTATAAAAGCAGGGCCAAGCCCTTGTAACGGACACATGCTCCAGGGGGCCATGAGACCCTGGAGTTATCCTCTCCACATCAAGGCACACCATGCTAAATCCACTACAAACTGGACGTAGGGTTATTATCCCCTAGGGGAGGCCCGAACCAGTATAAACCCTATCTCTCCCTGTGAGAACCCATCGAGGTTCATTCTCCATATCATACTCCACCACAGAAAAACCTGCTGGAACTAACGCAATTGTTCCAACAGTTGGCGCCGTCCGTGGGGAACTTAGTCCTAGAAGCTAAGTTCTCTACCACTGTCCGCAACCCGAAGTGCGCCCGAGGGGGGGAGCATCGAGGCTTTCTCGCTTCGCGCACCCTCCGGCTAGGGGCTTCGGGGGCAGATCGAAGGCCACCTTCGCCTTCCTCCATCCTTCTCATACCGGAGCCCACTCTCCGGGCAAGAGCTCCGCTCCACGTTTCAAGGGTTATCGGAGCCCGAGGGCTACAAGGTAAGTACCGCTCGAAGCCTTACTCCGATGCACCAATATGCAGTTACATTAACATAAGCTCGAAGCCATGCTTCGCTTTACTTTAAAAACCGAAGCCATGCTTCGCCGTGTTCAAAAACCGAAGCCACGCTTCGCCTTGTTCAAAAACCAAAGCCATGCTTCGCTTTACTTAAAAACCGAAGCCATGCTTCGCCTTATTTAAACCCGAAGCCACGCTTCGCCTTATTTAAAACCGAAGCCTTGCTTCGCTTTATAAAACCCGGAGTACCCCTCCGAAGGCTACACAGTGCCCCCGGGCCCGTAGCAGTGGGCTAAAAGGACTCCGGGCCACTGGCCCGACGCGTCCAGGGATTCCGGGCTCCGCGCCCGAAGCATCCTAGGGATTCCGGGTTCCGCACCCGAAGCATCCCAGGGTCGAAGGTGACCCAGAGTCGAAGGTGGCTCAGAGTCGAAGGTGGCTCACACTATCACAGGTTCGGTGAATCCACACCAAACATCCTTCTCATTACAGGACCAAGTTCTGAAGCCTTGCTTCATTATCTAAACACGCTCCGAAGCCTGGCTTCGCGTGCTCATATACTATGCGCCTAAGCGTCTCGAAGTCATACTTCGCCATAATCTAAGTGTGTTTCAGAGCCCCGCTCACGCACAGCATCCAAACCCCGGCATGCCAAAGCATGCTTCGCCCAAGTTGGGTATGCGGAAGCCTTGCTTCGCACCAAATCGATGCGTTCGGAGCCCGTGAGAGGCCTTTGCTCGATACAAATCCAAATATCCGAAGCCGCCGAAAAGGCGCACCCCTTCGCACGTTTATTTTTTGCCCGCACCAGCAACGGTCAAGTCCCTAACTGCCACGAGCAAAAGGGGGGAAGAATATATGCGAGGTGTGCGAATATAATGCGCAAAACGAGCGTGACAAGCTAAGCGATCGAAGCCAAACAACACGAAGCATACAGGCAAAGTGTGCAAAGATAACAAGCTCAATTCATTGTATGTTGTGAAGTGTGTTACAAGCATGCTTCGGAGACAAAACTACGTATAATCTGTATCTAAGCCTAAGAAGAACCGTGTGCGAGCCCCCGACCCTCGCTTGCCCTTTCTTCGGCCAGGGCCACCTCGGCTGGACGTTGCCTCGTCGGAGCCCGCTCTCCCTCGACCGGCCCGTCCAGGCTCCGAAGCCCACAAGCTCCGACTTCCGCTTTGCAGGTTGCTCCAAGTCCGCGAAGCAGGCGGGGCCGTGTCGAAGGCAGAAAAGTCTAGGGCTTCGTCGCTCGCTAACACCGTTCGCGAAGGCAAAGGTAAGGGGCTCTGAAGGGGCTCCGCCTTCACAGCGGCTAGCAAGTCCTGAGCTATTTCGGAGATGGCTTCGCCCCTAGGCCCCCTCGGAAGCTTAAACCGAGGGGGACCTTCGGACCTAGCTACTTCAAGAATCGCCCACAGTTGTCGAAGCCCTTCAGAGTCCTCGAGGACTTCGAGGTCTATGCTCGAAGGCTGAGCCTGGGCAGGTATAAAAAACCCCCGCATTCATATTAATAAACTGATAAGTTTTTACAAGCCTACAGCTAGGTATTACAAGAAAGCCTAAGGAGATCTACACCTTCGGAGGCGGAGGCGGAGGCGTCGAGGCCGGAGGCTTGTCCGAGTCAGCGGGCCCCTTGAACCGGCGTTGTCGAAGGGCCTTCATGAGGCCAAGGACTGCCTCGCAGCCTTGCTCCTTCCAAGGTTCTTGCAGCCGCCGCCAAGCCCCACGGACTTCGCCCGGAGGCGTCGCCAAGTACGGACCCCCGAAGGCCACTGGGGTCACGGAGGTCGCAGCCCGAAGGTGGTCGCACCCCGCGGCATGAAGCATATGAAGCACCCCTTGGCCTGCGACGCGACCGGCCATAAGTGCGAAGCCCGTCAGCGCTTCGTCCGCTACCGAAGCCGCGGTCTTCAAGAAATCGGCGCGGTCCCCAATCGGGTCCTGATCGCCAAATTCTGGAGTCCGGCACTCGGTCCCTATCTTTTCAAGGACCTCAGTCAGGCTCTGGGTGGCCTCGCCAAGATTAGCCACGACGAAGCTCTCGAGATCCTAAGCCCGCCGGCGGAGCTCCTCGTTCTCCTTCGCCTGACGGGCCTCGGCATCCTTCGAAGCCTGGAGTTCCGCGCGGAGCCGAGCCGTCTCCGAGGCCAAGGCTTCCTTCGCTTCCTTCGCCTCAGCAGCCGAAGCCTCGGCCCGCCTCCGCTTCTCGGCTTCCTCCAAGACCTCGCGGCGAAGGGCCTCCTTCTCTTCTGCAAGGCGCTCCATCCGCCGGTCGGCAGCGGTCGAAGCTGCCGCGTTCAGTGCGAGGGCCTGCAGGAATTCAAGAAACCGTAAGTATGAACCAAGGGACAAAGTACAGCTCGAAGCTGCAAGGGGCTCCGCTCACCCGCATAAGGACTTCGTTTGAGCTAACAAAGAGATCCGTGGGATCTCGGTGGCAAAGCTGGGCCACCAAGTCCCCCTCCTCCGCAGAAGCGCAAGCCTCGCGGAAGCCGAGGATCGCCGCCGCCGTCACGCCCCCCCTCGGCTTGAAGGGGTGGATCACCGCCACGGTGGTCTCCGCGGACTCCGGCAAGGCGGGGCTCAGGCCCGCCACGTCGACATCTTCTTCGCCGCGAGGGTCCGCACGGTCTCCGCTGCCCTCGCCGTCAGACGAAGTGCTCTCGGACTCTGACCCACTGCCGCTGCCGCTACCGCTGCTGCTGCTGCTACTCGAAGCCTCCGAGGGCTTCGCTTCGGCGGACTTCGACCCACCTTCGCCTGCCGGCTTCGCCACAGTGGGCCTCGCATCATCTTCGTCCTCTGCGAAAAGCCAAGTCAAAACCTGCATATTGAAGAGAAGCATGCAAAAAGAAAAAGGGGTTTTACCATCATCAGAGATCTCTTGGAAGGAACCAGGGGCTAAGTGCGTCCTCCAGCCCCCTCGCTGCGAAGCCGGCGCATCCACTTCCGCGCCCGAAGCTGGTTCCGCCGGGGCATCCGTGGCCTCCTTGGCAGCAGGAGTGCGCGCGTCGGCCTCCGCCTCCGAAGCCCTCACCGCCAGGGGCTTCGCGGCCTTCTTGGGAGTCGGAGTAGCTGCGGGCTTCGCCGCAGCCTCCCCCGAGGCATCCGCTTCGTCCTCGTCCCCCCTCTTCCTCTTGGCTCCGGCCGATGAGGTAGCCAGGTGGGCGAAGTCTGGCAAAGCGGGGAGCCCTCCGAGGCCGAGCGCGGTCCACACTCTGTTCCAGCGCTCCCAGGACCCCACCAAGGCAAGGCGCTGATTCTGCTCCTCGGGGGTCGGAGTCCCGACGACTCGGTCCGCCGCCGCGATGGCCTCCTCCGGAGTCCTCATGTCGAGGTCGGCTACACGAAAAGGTTTTGAGTTAGGGCCAAAGTGTTCAAGTGTTAAAAAGCAAGAAGAGCGCGAAGACTTACAGAAGCGGTCGAAGGCCAGCTCGCTGAGTTCTCCTTGACCCGAAGCCTGGAAGAGACCCTCCGGCCAGGAGCGCGCGAGGGGGCTAAGCCGAAGGGTAATAAATTCCTCGGCGAGGTCCCTCATGCTCATCTTCGCCGCCACCCTTCGGAGCAGCGAGATCCTCGATTGAAGAAGGCCTTCGCTGGTCTTCACCACCCCTTCGCGCCGGTACAGTATGTGAGCGTTGGTACTCCGAAGGGGTGAGTTCGCACCAACGGAGGCATAGAACCATTCTTGGTCCCACCTCGAATACCACTTGTTGTTTACAGTCCTCGCAGGGAAGGCGTCCTGGAACTCCTTCCGGAGCTGGAAGTTGGCACTGCCGAAGGCCAACGCCCTCTTGACGCGGTCCGTCCCCTCCCTGGGCTTCGGCTGGCAGTTGGCGTCGTGAAGAGCGACGAAGACGTCCGCGCGGCCCTCGCAGCCTTCGGCCCTCATGGCCCACTCAAAGACAGCTAGCCTCGCCACGGCGTTGGGCGAAAGCTGAGGGAGCTCAAGGTTGTAGGCCTTGAGGACCTCGCTCAGCATCCCTACCGCAGGCAGTCCGAGGCCGGCCTCGAAGAAGGCTTCAAACACCACCACTTCGTCAGCACGAGGCTTCGGTATGGCCTCTGATTTCTCCGGAACCCTTAATTGGACCTTCGCCGCAATCTTCCCCTCGCAGGCTCTCCGGACCGACTCCTCCGTAGAAATCTAAGCCCTCATCTCCAGGGTCTGCTCGAACCTGTCGGAGGGCGTCCGAAGGTCCCTCGGCCCCAGTCGCCTAGCTGGAGGCTTCGCTGCCGCGGCCGCTGCCGCCGCCGCCTGCACTTGGGCGGAGCCCGAGCTCGAACCCAAAACCAGGGGCTTCGCCACTCCCTTCTTCGGCATCCTGATCGGACTTCGGCTCGAAGGACTAAAGGATGGCGAAGGTCGCTCTGCGAGGCTAGGAGGAAGAGGAGAGCGAAGGTGGTAAAGCGGTGAGAAGAAGCGAATGAAAGTGTGCCGGGGCTGCACGCGGTAAGTCCCTATTTATAGGCGCGGTAAGAATTCCAACCGTCATGGGCCGGGCTCACCGCCAGATGGGCCTCCGGCGAAAGCAAATCAAGCCCAAGCAGGGTAACGGTAACTTTTCTGACCGTTGCGGAGCCGTTCGGGCTCCCCGAGGCCGCTCTGGCACGAGCATTTATTACCCCCAGGAATCGAGATTTCCTTCGGTCCTGGCTCCGGAGGTATGTTTCCTCCGAAGTGTTTTCAGGTCATTTGCCCTAAGGGCGCGTGCACCCCTTCGTTCCGAAGGCCTACTCGCGAGGGGCTACTGTTGGGGAAATATGCTTCCCTTAAACAGAGGCCAAATGACGTCAGCCTCCGACAGCCTCCGGCCCAGAGTCAGGTACTGTCGGAGCCTGCTTTCTCCCTAAGTATTGTTTACAGGTCCCAGTGTACCCTCCGGAAGCCAAGTCCGAAGGCCACCCTCCGGGAGCCAAGTCCGGAGGCCACCCTCCGGAAGCCAAGTCCGGAGGCCACCCTCCGGGAGCCAAGTCCGGAGGCCACCCTCCGGAAGCCAAGTCCGGAGGCCACCCTCCGGAAGCCAAGTCCGGAGGCCACCCTCCGGAGTCCGGCCAGGAGGCCACCCTCCGGAGTCCAGTTCGGAGGCCATCCTCCAGGAGCCAAGCCCGGAGGCCACCCTCCGGAGTCCAGTTCGGAGGTCATCCTCCGAGAGCCAAGCCCGGAGGCCGCCCTCCGGAGCCAGGTCCGGAGGCCGCCCTCCGGAGCCAAGTTCATACCGGGGGCCCCCCGCCCCTGGAGTGTCGTTTAGCTGGTCAAAGCCTGGCGCAGCCTGACACGCCAGTAAAGCTGTAAAGTTGTCTGGCACCTTTTGTACCGTAGCTAAGCTCCTTTTCCCCTCTCTGCCCCTATGAACCAAGGGTTCATAGGGGGGCATTCCAGTCTTTTCCTCTGGCCTGCGTGCCTATAAAAGCAGGGCCAAGCCCTTGTAACGGACACATGCTCCAGGGGGCCATGAGACCCTGGAGTTATCCTCTCCACATCAAGGCACACCATGCTAAATCCACTACAAACTGGACGTAGGGTTATTATCCCCTAGGGGAGGCCCGAACCAGTATAAACCCTATCTCTCCCTGTGAGAACCCATCGAGGTTCATTCTCCATATCATACTCCACCACAGAAAAACCTGCTGGAACTAACGCAATTGTTCCAACATTTTATTTTCTTCTTTTCTGTTTTCTTGTGTTTTTGTTTTCGTGTTTCCATAGTTGCTTGCAAGTACTGGAGAGCTGATGAAGAGAAGTGTTGACAATGCACTCATCAAGGGGGAGATTGAGGAGCCATGCTGAAGAGCGTGGGCCTCATGGCTCCAGATGTGATGAGTCATTGTCAACGGTAGTCAAAGAGGACTGAAGAGAGGAGAAGACCTGATGTGTCTGGGCCACGTGTGACTTAGGTACACGGGCAGCGAGCGACTGTCGGGCAGAGGGGCCGCAAAGTCGGGCTGGCCTAATCCAGGTACATGGGCTAGGAGCAGCAGAGGACCCACTGGGCTGCTGACCAGGATTGACTCAGGTACACGGGCGACGAGTGATTGCTGGGCTGAGAGAGCTGCGGAATCGTGCCAGCCCAATCTGGGTACCTGGTGCAAAGTCGCTGGATGCTTTGTCAGTTTCAGCGCAAAACTGACGACCGCTGATCTTGTATCGGATCGTCCTGAAGTGAAGTCGTAGTCGCTACGAAAGCTCCGCTTCCAGATAAGTCTTCTGTAAATAGGATTTTACTATTTTGTCCTTAGGCCCACAGTCAGTCAGTCGAGTCTGTAAAAATATCCTAAGGGTTGTTTGGTATTTTCCATTTATTTCAGCGTCTATAAAAAAACCCTAAGGGTCTTTTGGTATTTTCCTAGTCTATTGGGCTGCCTATAAATAGGGCCCCAATCCCTAGGGTTAGGGCTAACTCACTTTAATCTAATCATCTGAGTTCACTTTCCCCACCCTGTGTTTCGGATCCGTTTTGTTCCTATGTGCGCCGCCACTGCTCATTTCAATTCATCTGAGTATGCGCTTTGTTTTCTCAAGTTTTTGATCGCCTCAGTTTGCGAGTCTCTTTGTTTGGATTGTTCTAGGATTTTCGATATAGTCTTCTAGATCTTCTGATTAAACTCAGGTTTACTTTCCTCCAGAATTGGTGTTTACGGCTGCTTTTATTCTGCAAATAGATCTGCCAAGCCACAGGCTAGGATTGAGTCTATGTCTTGATTACGGCTAGTACTACTGTTTTGATTCCTGTTTGCATGTTTTTTGCTACAGTTCTTTTCTATGGTCGCTGTTTTGTTTAGAAAAGCTAGCTGGCACCTATACTGTGGCTAGGAATTAGCCTGCATGTTGCAGTTCGATCAGCTGCAACCATGCTTGTGTGTTTTCAGTCGCCTGCTAGTTCATGCAATGTATTGTTCGGTTGCTAGCTTTGTAGAGCCCAGACTCTGCTAAATGCCTTGGCTACAGGTCATCGTTTTCTCACGCATGTCAGTTGCTTTTCAAGATATTTGCTAAGTACTCTCGATTCACGTGAGGCAGGCAAGAAGTTTTCTATTGTTTCATTTATTGTTGCCTATGCTATGTAGTACTAGCATGGATTGTCTTGTCCTCTACTTTAATCATGGCTGTAGAGAATAGCCTCTCTAGGTACAGCTAGCTTTGTCAGGAGAAACTTTTCTTTCTTCGGAGTTGAAGTACGTGTTTCTTGCCTTCACTAGCTCCGCTAGCCTGTAGCTTCGCTCAACAGCTTCGCATGCTATCACCGAAGCACTTCTAGCGAAGTAGTATTGTCATCTGTCGGAGCATGTTTTGAATCTAGTGCACAACTTTTATTCTTTTGATTCACTTCGTTATTTGAAGTCTACTTCCGAAGCTTTTGGCTGGGTTCAGAGTACTTAGCCCGAAGGTCTTCCGTTTCGAAGCTTCGTGAGCGAAGCTGTTCAGCGGACTTTGTTTTCGAAGGGTAAGTTTCGGAGTTGCAGGCTTCGCAGCGAAGTCTATTTTTAAAAGTGCGAAGTGTTTTATCTGGCATCAGTTTTTTATGTGGACCCCTCATCTCGGTTTTGTTGGCCTCGAAAACTCTCTGTTGTAATCGGTGATTCAGAGTCTGTAGCTCAGTTTTTCAGATAGGCTTCGCTGTCCACATCAACAGCCTTCGCACTTCAACTTCAAAGCATACTTCGTCAACCACAGGCTTCGACACGACTACTTCGAAGCAGGCCTCGAAGTTGCAGGCTTCGTCAAGTACCGAACTGGAGACAACCTTGAACAGTAACCTCTCATCTCCTTTTTAACATACACTCTGAGTTTTTGCTGTGATGATTTATTTCTGAGAACCTTGATCTGCCCATGTTTTAAATGCTTTGTTATTCTGCCTACTAGCACTGTATTGGTGTTTCTTTGTCTAGGACACCGATCATTTCTAGGCTAGATACTTTTAGGCCTTGGCGATCTATTTACGTATTGCTGCTAAGTCTTTTGAGGTGCGTTGGGTGTTGGGAGCAGGCCATTAATTCAAAAGAATTTTTAGGCGCCCATTCACCCCCCTCTGGTCACTACTTTCAGTCCTACAAGCAGTAAAGCGCATTCTCAGATATCTCAAGCATACCCTCGAATTTGGCATTTGGTATTCTGCGTCTTCCTGTTTGTGTCTTTGAGGCTATTCTGATGCGTATTTTGCTAGTTGGAGGATTGATAGAAAAAGTACCTCCGGTACTTGTCATTTTTTGGGTACTTCACTGGTTTGCTGGTCTTCCCGCAAATAGTCTAGTGTTGCACAATCAACGACGAAGGCTGAATATGTTGCTGCAGCTAGCTGTTGCTCTCAGATTTTGTGGATGGTTTCCACTTTGCGGGATTTTGGGTTAGATTATAAGAGTGTTCCACTTTTCTGTGATAACACTAGTGCTATTTGTATTGCAGACAACCCGGTTCAGCATTCTAGAACCAAACACATTGATGTGCGATATCATTTTCTCAGAGATCATAATGAGAAGGGTGATATTGAACTTCAATATGTTGATCCCCAACACCAGCTAGCCAATATTTGCACAAAACCCCTCGATGCTTCACGTTTTTCCTACTTGCGGGGGGAACCGTGTGTTTGTCTCCCTTACAACATCTGTGAGGGGGAGCTCATTTTCAATGATATGCATATGCTTCTTGTGTGTGAAATTGCATTTACATGTTTTGCACTGATATGCCTTGTTTTAATTCCTGTAATCATGATAACTCAGCTATATTTAATATGTCTGATTCATTTTGTGCATGATTTTCCTTTCCAAAATCAAATCATGCTCATTACTTAGTCTTTAATCTAGCGTGTTTAGGCAGGACTGCTTTAGATATTTTTTATCTGCTTGGTAGCAAGAATCCTTTTCTCAGGATGCAACAATTACAACTTGAAAAATCATATTGCTTACTCATGGATATTCTTCAAGTGCTAAATAATTTGTTCACTTATCAAAAATCCAAAATCCATTATTGGAATGCTAAAAGTGAAAAGATCCAGGTTGGTTTGTTTGTCACACTACTTTATTCTAGACTACTTACCATTGCACTTTGGTATGGACTGGGATGGACTGGGATAATTTTGTGTATGCCAAAATCACTGCCTTAAGCTTTTGATTGCTTTCTTTCCTAGGCTTGGCTTGATTCGAAAGTATAAGGTAGACGAACAAATAACCCCTGGAATTATGAAAAGAAAAACAAGTATAAATTCATAGTCAATCAAGTTTGCTTTCTGTTGGCGTAAAAGATTACGCTAACAGGTTTTTGAAAATTAGAAACTAACAAACGAAGTGTTTGCGAAGGAAACTATTCCAAGCCTCCGAAAGGATAATAACTTAGAATAGTCTGAAAGTGTGTATTGAATAACTTGTATTCGGTCCTCATTACAGGGTAAAACGGGGGGTACTTATAGGCCCAAACATTAAGGAAAAGACCTTTTTACCCCTCTATTACAACCGACATAGTGGAAACTATTCGGTACCCTTAATAGGGCTAAAATGGTAAAAGACTAATCTAATGAGAAAGAATATAAGTCTTCCATCTTAGCTGGCAAAGAAGCTCTAGGAAGAGTCTACGTTCGAAGATATACTCCGAACTAGAGTCCGTCTTCATACTTCGAACTTGACTGGATGCATCTCCGAAATTATATATAGAACATCATCTTAATCACCAGTCTTTATCTTGTTGCTACGATAATCTTGAAGATGGAATATTTTCCCCCAACAGTAGCCCCTCGAATACGCTTCTCTGTTAAATCAGTGATGTTAGGGAAGAAGTATACGCAAGGAAACATATTCATGTGCAGAGATTAGCAGACTCAATACACCTCCGCAATCTATAGAGACGCGAACTTCAAATTATTTTCAAAATGAATTGCATTCGAAGTATTTTAGAATTAACTTGGGAAATCCGAAAGTCCTTTTAGACTTGGAAAAAATAGCCGTTGGCTTTTTCCTTCTGACGGAAGTTACATAATGCATTAATCCCGGAATAAAGTAACGGTCAAGAATGCGAAACGGCATAATCAAACGGTAAAAAATTGAGGTCTGAGCTATAAATAGAGGGCTCGACCCTTTCTTGTACCTTTCCACCGCTTTCGTGCAAACAGACCAACTCTCAAACCCTAGCCTCTCCTTTTCCTTCAAAGCAGCCCAAGAGATCTAATGGCGAAAACCAGCTTCAACGGTCCGGGAACGGCTTCAACCTTGACTCGGCAGCAAGTTGCGGCGGCAGCGGCGGCTGCTACATTGGCAGCGACTGCTCCGACACCTGCAACAACAACAATAGCGACGGCGGGGGAAAATCCCCAAAATGTTGGCCATCAAGACCTCTGCCCAGCGTCGACAAAATATATGGATCAATCTTATCAACTAGGGCCTTCAACCTGCAGAAGAGAATCACTTGCGGCCGTAGTAGAGGGCAAGATCAGTTCTGGGGTTATGATTCACAAACCTGGGAAGGAAATCATTCCATCACCGAGACCCGGAGAAGTGGTTGTTTTCGAAGCTTTTTTCGAAGCTGGGTTGGGACTTCCGACAGTCGACTTTTTAGCGGAGGTATTGGACTTGTTTCATGTCACCCTCCCCCAACTCTCTCCAAATGCAGTAGCACGCCTTACCATCTTCGAATGGGCGTTGCGAGCCGAAGGTTGTGAAGGAAGAGCGAAGATCTTCGCAGCACTACACAGAGCATCATGTCAACCGAAAACCTTCGTAGGTTCTGGAGGTGAAAAGATAGTAGTGGCCTTCGGAAGTATCAACTTCAGACTCTGGGATGAATATGCTCTGCGGTTTCCTGCCAAGGCCATTAATGATAGATGGTATACTGATTGGATCTTGAGATGGTTTTACGCCGAAGTTGGGGCAAGCAGCCGCCTAGCTGGACCTCTGCGAGAAATCCACTTCCGAAAGGAAGCCTTAGTGCACCCGAATCTAGGCCAACTCGAAGCTCGCTTCAGCTTGCTTCAAAAAATCAGTCGTCGTTTGAGCATGCGGGACTTAGCCGAAGAATTCCTAGGGCTTCAAATTTCTCCCCTGATGGCCAACTGGCCTATCATCTTCGAAGAGGATTCGGAAGGCGGTCTTCGAAAAATTTCCTCAACTTCAAGTCCTGCAGGTAACTTCGAGAACAACATACTCTATGTATATTTATTCGAAGAATTAACAAACTTAACTTGTTTTTTAGCATCTTCAGCCCCTATAACTTCGGAACAAATCGTACGGGCTTCAGAGAAGATTTTGGACGTTCCAACTCCGACCGAGAAAGAATGGAGAATCAAGTTGGTTGGAAGTTGGGAACGATCTAACAGAGTGTGGGGGCTGCTGGAAATCGCTCCGCCCCCTCTGATGGATTAGGTACCTTCGGAGAAAGGGCCCAAGAAGAGGAAAGCCGAAGCTGGAACTTCGAGCTCCGCCAAGACTCCGGTTAAAAAGGTGGCTCGAAAGCCAAAATTTCCCGTGCCTTCAAGCCCAAGAGCTTCAATCTCCGATTCTCAGGAGGATGAAGGTAGGTTACTCGTGAGGTTGATTGACGAGGATGCAGCTCAAAGAGCTGTACGAATTGACGAAACTGCGAACGTGCCGGAGTCTCAAGAGAATCTTGAGCAAGCAAGGACTCCGGTCGTTCAAGAAGATTTACCTCAAGACGGAGCCCCTGTGGAGGAAAGTGGAATCGAAGTCACTGTAGCTTCGATTCCGGATGAAGCAACAATGACTGTTCAGGAAAATGCTCCGACAGTCGAAGATTTGACGCTTGATTCTGACGAAGATCTCGCCTTCGATCCACCAAGCAGTCCAATGCTCACCCGCCGCCAAAATGTCGAAGGTAAACTTCGAATAATTCTTTTATCTCTTTTTTTGTGAAATTATACAATGTATAATACCTTTGTTTCTACAGAGTCTGCTTCCATGGAAGAGGTCCATCCCGAAGATACAGTTCCTGGACCTTCGACAACTTCGGAGCCAATTCCAGGAGCCACTCAAATGGGGCCTAGAAAAGGCAAAGGAATGATGGACCCCCTCCCTGCTCCGAGCTCAGGATCAACTCCGTTTGAGTCAACAGACGAGAGCCAATCTACCGAGGGGGGTCAGTCTACTGGTGCTCCGAAGACTACAGCTCAACACTCTGGACCTTCGCCAAACGAAGATGACAAACAAGCCTTAAGTATGCTCCCCCTTCTAGCTCCTTTCTTGGAGCGAAGAACTGGGCTTCGGACTTTGCTCGAACCTTTGGATCGAGCTAGTCGTGAAGTCGGGGAGACAGACTTGGTGGCCATCTTAAGCGAGGTGGAGAGTTCAGATCTTAATGCTGCCATGGAACGCGCAGCATACCAGGTACGAAGTATCTGCAAAACAGATTCAAATTTATATACGAATAATTTCTCACCTTGGTTTTTTCTTTTCGCAGCAAACAGTCTTGACTTGGGCTGCGAACATTTCCAACGAACGTGGAAACATTCGCCTTCGAGAGGAAAATGCCACTCTTCAACGAAATCTGACTATCTCCGAAGGTCGAGTGGTCCACATGGAAAACATGGTTTCAACGGAGCGCAGGGCCAGACAAAGCTTGGAGGCTGCGAATAAGGAGCTCGAAGCAGAAAAAATTGTGCTTCGAGCAGAAATTGAAAAGATGCGGGCGGAGCACGCTACTGCGGGGGCCGAGCTTGTTAGGCTCCGAGAAGAAGCTAGCCAGCTATTGAATCATAAGAATTCCTTAACTACGGAAGCGGCTAGGCTCTCTGGAGTAATAGAAGAGCTAACTTCGATGAAGGATGCGTTAATTGAAGATAAGCTGAAGTCTGAGAAGGTAGCTGCGGAGGTCATGGACCAATTGCTAGGCGTTCTGGAGTACTTCGGTACTACTGGGACGCTCCCTTTGGATGACAACATCTCCCTACTGCATCGGCTGAAAAGGATTCAAGGAGTAGCAAAGCAAATGAAGACAGCAGGCATTCGTTACGGAGAAATCTCCGGACAAGTGGCTGTTGTTGACCTACTTCGTTACTATGAAGATCTGGGTCGATCGATAACTCCGAGCGCAGGAGAGGGTCCTATTACCTTCGATGACGACTAGCTTCTTACTACCTCCGAAGGTGTGGCCGCTGCTTGGCAAGCCTTTCAAACTTCATGGAGAGCCGAAGGTCGCTCTGCGATTAAGACCTGGATTGACGAAGGACAACACCAGAAGCAGGCTCGGTCCCAAGCTTCGAGCAGTCAGCCACCTCCAAACCCGCTGGTTCATAATTGCCTTAGGATCTTCAACTATGTAAAGCATTACGCTTATGTACATTTATGAATGAAGATTTGTTTATCATGTTTTTAGGCTTTGCCTCATATGGAAGATGTCGAAGTGTTAGATGTTAACGACGAACTTCGCTTAGTATGGGCTACCTTCGATATCTTAAAACTTCACAAGCATCCTCGATTTCTAGTTCCTCGAGATAGTTCCGGAGCAATTACGTCCGAAATAAGTAAAGATATACTATCTTGTATTAAAGAGGAAGAAAAATAAGTTAACTTTGAAACTTCGTCTTCTGAAGGCATTATATGGTCCGAAGACGAAGATGAAGTTCAAGGTAAAAAGCCTGAAGAACTTGGAAGCTGGGAAAGAAGTCCTGAAAGGCTTCAAACTTGGGCCGAGCTTCAACAAGAACAAAAAGACTTTAGAGCTTCGAAGGGAGGTAGAAGAGTTAAACGCAAAGTTGTTAGAACTCCCGGCACTGGAACTAGTCGTTCCAACCCTGGCTCTAGAGATCGAAGAGGTCTTCGATTCCTTCTTGGTATAGATACCAATTTTTCATGATGTAATCATATTTGCTCGAATAATAAATATCGATTTAAAATTGTCTCCCTATTTATTAGCCCCTCTTTGGGCGTAAGCAACTTCGAACTGTGTTCAAAGATGGTTAGGCACAAAGAAAAACTTAGGAGTACAATTTTGGGGGTTCGGAGCCCCTCAGTAATTTAAAGATCTTTTAAAATCTTATAAAATGTCTTCAACTATTTGTAATCTGAAGAATGGCAACTTAGTACCTTCTGTTTTTGAAAAGAAATCACTTGAGATAACTTTCTGGACACTTTAGTGTCTTAGATAATTTGTCACTTTGAACTTTCCTAATAGACATTCGAAGCTCATGGCTCAAACTCTGTTTTATTTTGGCCTCCTTCGGCTCTTTTTTGCGAATTCTGTCAAACCAGTGGTTTGGAGTTCGCATTGGTCTCTTTGGACTCTTTTTACGGATGTATACAAGCCGGTGGCTTCGACTCCGCATGATTTGGTCTCCTTGGACTCTTTTTACGGATGTCTACCAGCCGATGGCTTGGACTCCGTATGATGTGGTTTTGGGCTCTTTTACAGATGCCTACAACATGGTGGCTTGGACTCCGGATTATGTCAGCCCCCACATCGGAAACTTCGAACCAATGGTTCAAAGCCCAAAAATATGATTCAAATTAATGACACTTCCCTCTCGGTCAACTCAACGGTTCCAGTGCGTCCACTCGGAAGCTGGAAGTTTATGAGGGGTAGGCACTATTTGAACCATATGCTTTATTAATTCTGAAGATGATTACAAATGATTACAAGAAGCCCCTATGCGAAGTATCGCTTTAGGTGCTCCACATGCCAAGTATGTGCTAACTCTTCACCTTCCAAATTAGCTAATTTAAAAGAGCCAGGACGTCCTGAACAAACAATTAAGTATGGACCTTCCCATTTATTTCCTAATTTTCCTGGCGCTATGATGCTTCGTAAAACAAGATTACCCGGTCTAAGCTCATTGATCTTAACCTTCGGGTCAAACCAAGCCTTCGTCTGCTGATGATACTTTGATAAATTGGCTACAGCTCGAAGTCTTGTCTCCTCTGTTAAATCCAGCAAAGCTTGTCTTTCTCCTTAAATCTCCGGTTCGGTGCTGCGAAGTGATCCTCCTTTGAGCTCGGTTGGAGTCATAGCTTCATCTCCGAATAGCAATCTGAATGGAGTGAAACCTGTGGACCTTGTTTGTGTAGTCCGAATGGACCATAAAATCTTCGGAAGTTCTTCGGTCCACAGTCCTTTTGCTAATCCTACTATCCTTCGATTTAGCCCTGACAAAATATTTCCATTGGCTCTTTCTACAGCTCCATTAGACTGAGGATGCCTTACTGCAGCAAAACATAACTGGATGCCTAGATCTTCGCAGAACTTTCTGAAAGGTTCTGCATCGAACTGTGTTCCATTATCAACTGTGAGTTGTCTAGGCACTCCAAACCGGCAAATGATACTTTTCCAAAAGAATTTCTGTACATTGCTCGAAGTGATAGCTGTTAAGGGCTCTGCTTCTACCCACTTAGAAAAATATTCAATAGCTACCACTGCGAACTTTAAATTTCCTTTAGCTACTGGAAAGGGACCAATCAAATCCATACCCCATCTGGCCATGGGCCATACCGGAGCAATAACTTGAAGAGCTGTTGGTGGGCGATGACTCCGTCGACCCATCCACTGACATCCTTGGCATGTGCGGACTAAATTCTCCGCATCTGCTACTATCGTAGGCCAATAAAGCCCCTGGCGTAGTGTTTTTCCTGCCAAAGCTCGAGGGGCTAGATGGCTACCACAAAGCCCTTCATGAATATCTCGAAGAATATCTTGGCCTTCGGTTTGGGATATACATCGGAGTAAAGGGGAACATACTCTGGCCTTGTATAATATACTGTTGATTATTTGATAATTCCTGGCCTTGAGTTTCAATCTTTAAAACTGTGGCTCTTCAAAGGAATTTGCTCCTCCTTGCAAAAGTTCCATGATCGAATTTCTCCAATCTGTACTTGGAATGCAAAGAATCTCTGCGGAGGGAATTTGTGGCACCGAAGGTGTACTGAGCTCCTCATAAAAAGCTTCTTCTGGTATATCCATAGCTCCGGCTGCAGCTTTTGCTAAGATGTCCGCTTGCACATTTTCTGTTCTTGGTATACTCCGAATTGAAATACCCTTGAATTGTGCTTCGATCTTACGGATTTCTTCTAAGTACTTTGCAAGTTGTGGATCCTGAACTTGAAAACTTTTATCTACGTGCCCTGCTACTATTTGAGAATCTGTCTTTATAACAACTCTTGTAGCCCCTAGAGCACGTGCTTTTCGGAGTCCCAGTAAAATCCCTTCATACTCCGCTATATTATTTGTAGACTTAAAGTTGAGTCTTGCGGAGTACATTGCTCTTTGCCCTGAAGGCGAAATTAAAACTGCTCCAACACCTGCTCCGGATGCTTGGAAAGCCCCATCAGAAAAAACAGTCCAAATTCCTTCACTTGACTTCTCCGGGACCCACGTTGCAGGGGGAGTCCATTCTGCTACAAAATCTGCTAAGACTTGCGATTTGATTGTTGTCCTTGCTAGAAAGGATATGCCGAAGGGTGCTAGTTCAACTGCCCACTTTCCAATTCTTCCAGTGGAATCTTTACTTCGGAGCATATCTCCCAAAGGATACGAAGTTGGTACAATTACATTATGAGCTAAAAAATAATGTCTCAATTTCCTCGAAGCCATTATCAGAGCATAAGTGAACTTTTCGAGCTCGGAATACCTTGTCTTCGCTCCTGATAATGCTTTGGACACAAAATAAACTGGATTTTGTACCAACTTCCCATTGAAATCCATTTCTCTGACAAGGACTGTGCTGACAGCAGAGCCTGTAGCTGCAAGGTAAAGGAGTAGGGTTTCATCCGCAGTAGGCACCGTGAGTGTAGCAAGATTACTGAGATACTCTTTAATATCTTCGAAGCTTTTCTGACACTCTGGTGTCCATGCAAAATCTTCGGACCCTTTCAATGCTTTAAAGATGGGCAAACTTCTCTCCGCAGACCTTGCTAAAAATCTGCTAAGTGCTGCCAGACGACCAGTCAGCTTTTCCACTTGCTTTAAATTTTCTGGAGGAGCCATCTTCTGGAGCGCAGTTATTTGAGTAGGGCTAGCTTCAATCCCTCTGCTTGAAACTAAATACCCTAACAACTTCCTAGCCTTAGCTCCGAAGATACATTTCTCGGGGTTAAGACGAATCCCACATGCCCGAAGGCTATTAAATGTTTCTGCTAAGTCTAGGCTATGTTGGTGCTTTAAAGCACTCTTTATTACAATGTCATCCATATAGGCCTCTACATTGTGACCTAATTGATGACCCAGAGCCTTAGCAACTAACCTCGAAAAAGTAGCTCCGGCGTTTCTTAAGCCAAAGGGCATTCTTACATAACAGAAGACTCCTGAGGGAGTTACGAAGCTTGTCTTGATTTCATCTTCGCGTTTCAACCATATTTGATGATAACCGGAGTACGCGTCAAGGAAGCTTAATAACTCCAAACCTGCAGTGGAGTCGACCAATTGATCAATTCGAGGCATGGGGTAGGGGTCACGAGGGCATGCTTTATTCAAGGATGTGAAATAAATGCACATGCGCCACTTCCTGGAGGATTTCTTCTTGACGAAGACTGGGTTGGCTAACCATTCTGTGTGAGCCACTTCTCTGATAATCCCAGCCTTCAGCAATTTTTTAACTTCGTCTTTGGCAAGAACAGCTCTTTCTGCAGACATTTTTCGGAGTCCTTGCCGAACAAGCCGGGCCTTCGGGTTTACAAGTAAACTGTGCTCGATAATATCCCGACTAACTCCGGTGATGTCTTCGTCAGACCAAGCAAAGACATCTAAATTCTCTTCAACTACTTTTTCTAAGGAGGTAGCAACTTCTGGAGGTAAATATTTCCCAAATTGAAATGAATATTCTTTACCATTTTTAACAATAACCTTCGTTGCAATCTCTCCTTCAGGACTTGGTCTTGGGAAGGATTTCTTCGAAGATTCGCTAGGAGCAGAAAAATTTTCTTGATTATCTTGCACACTATTCACTTGTCTTGGATCAAGAGGGGGCCGTGACCATACTCCGCTCTTCGGGCGATAGCTTGATCTTCAAAGATAGTGAGGACTCCCGCTTGTGTGGGCATCTTCATGCACAAGTAATTGTGGTGTGCCACAGCTCCGAACTGATTTAACATGCCTCTTCCGAAGATGACGTTGTAGGCATATGGAGCATCCACGACGTCAAAGATTACTTCCTCTGTCCTGGCTAACAATCCTTCTCCGAAGGTAACTTCCAGGCCAATTTGGCCAAGTGCATCAAGCGGAGGTCCTGCGAAGCCTTGCAAAGAACGAGCCGCTGGAAGAAGGTGCTTCCTGGAGATGCATAATTGATCGAAGGCTTGAACAAAAATAATGTCTGCCGAACTCCCTCCGTCAATTAGCACTCTTCGAACCTCAGTTCCTGCAATGTCGCCGTAATGACAAGTGGGTATGCATGTGGAAATTTAATGCCAGCTGCATCCTCTGCAGAAAAAGATATTGGCACATGGGACCATTCAGGCATAGCAGCTGCAGACGACGAAGTTCCAATGTGCCCCACTTCTCGGACATACTCTCTTCTCTGCCTTTTTGACATGCCTCCGAGAGTACCTCCTCCGGAGATAGGGAGGACTACTCTTTTTCCTCGGTCTTGCCCCTCTTCTTGCTTCGGAGGTGGCATAATATTGACCACCGGAGGGCGTCTTGCAGCTTCGAAGTTTTCTATCCATGCCACAACCTGGACAGGCTCCGGACGCACTTCAGCTGGAACTCGGTCAGTAGTACCTCGACCCGAAGTTCTCTCTAGATATTCTCCTCTCAGGGCAAGTATAGCTTTGCACGCATCAGTTCCATGACTTCGGTTTTCACCATGAATACAGCAGAAAAGGGTCTGGCCCTTGCCAGCCGGTTTCCCTGGCGGCCTCCAGCCGCTAGCCTTGTTTCCCGAAGGTTGTGGAGCTCTTTGGGCAAACTTCTGCGGGGGTGCAATGTTCAGAACTTTTGAACGAGGATGCTTTTGCCCCCTTCTCCTATCATGCTGAACTTCGAAGACAGGTTCCCGTGGCTATGCCAAAGTTTTCACTTCCAATTTTACATCCTGTAGTATGGACGGAGTAGCTGCAGTTCTCCGAAGCCAGCCGTCTTCTGACCTTGCATATTCTTCAAAATAGGGCATCAGCTGAGAAACAGAAGATATGCTTTTCCGGTGGAGTTTATCAAGGAGGCCTGGATGAATGACTCCTTCCCGAGCTGCGTCAACTACTGAAGACGTAGTTAACCCTCGGATCTGCGACTTCGTATGAGCAAAGCAATTGAAGTATTGTCTTAAGGTTTCTCCAGGGAGCTGCTTCACCTGAAAAAGACTTCCTGTCGACATTGGAGGCACGAAGGTGCCTTGGAAGTTACTCACGAACTTTTTCTTCAATTGTCCCCATGAACTGATTGATCCTGGTTTTAAAGACCAGAACCATCACAAAGCTACTCCCTGAAGAGCTAGGGGAAACATTTTGCCATGGTGTCCCGCACTCCTCCACTGCCTTCAATCGCCAAAGCATAAGATCAGACAAATTCTCCAGGATCTTCATCTCCGGCATACTTACAAAGCTTCGAAGTCTTAAACTTCGGTTCGAAGCGAACTTTTTGCAGTTCAGGATGCAGCGGAGATTTGGTATCAAAAGAGGCGTTCTCTAGGGCTTCAGGATAGATAGGTTCGTCGTCTTCAGGCACTTTCAGAATAACTGGGATGGCTTGAGAGCGAAGCCTATTGGCAGCTTCTTGCCGCCATCTCGCTACTTCAGCTTGGAGACTGGCTATTTGAGCGGCCATATCACCAAGATTGTCTTCATCTCCTCCGGAAGGATCTTCCGGGTCTTGAGAACTGTAAGGATTAGTTCGGAGTGGAACTTGAGGTGGAAGAGGAACTCCGGGTGGTCGAAGTATAGATGGAGTTGGCGGAGGAACTCCGTATGCTCGAGGAATGGGAATTCCTTCCGGAGTTTGAGGTGGAGGAAACGTCGAAGGTCCTCCGACCTCAACTGTGTCTGGAGATATCACTCCGGAGGTCCGAGGGGACCTCCAAATAGGGTTACCAGTTGCGCTCCGCTTAGGAGGTATGGTGTAAGAAGTTGGCAGAGAACGAAGTTTCTTGGACTAAGTTCCCCACGGATAGTGCCAACTGTTGGCGTAAAAGATTACGCTAACAGGTTTTTGAAATTTAGAAACTAACAAACGAAGTATTTGCGAAGGAAACTATTCCAAGCCTCCGAAAGGATAATAACTTAGAATAGTCTGAAAGTGTGTATTGAATAACTTGTATTCGGTCCTCATTACAGGGTAAAACGGGGGGGGGTACTTATAGGCCCAAACATTAAGGAAAAGACCTTTTTACCCCTCTATTACAACCGACATAGTGGAAACTATTCGGTACCCTTAATAAGGCTAAAATGGTAAAAGACTAATCTAATGAGAAAGAAGATAAGTCTTCCATCTTAGCTGGCAAAGAAGCTCTCGGAAGAGTCTACGTTCGAAGATATACTCCGAACTAGAGTCCGTCTTCATACTTCGAACTTGACTGGATGCATCTCCGAAATTATATATAGAACATCATCTTAATCACCAGTCTTTATCTTGTTGCTACGATAATCTTGAAGATGGAATATTTTCCCCCAACACTTTCAATACTCCACTTGAACTGGACTTGTCTGTCTAGAGTAGAAATTGACTAGCTTTGCGCATTCCCTGCTTTTACCTGTCTAGTTACGTTGATTGAGTGGTGATGCTTTTATTTCAAAATGATGAAATCACATGTTGTTGTCATGTTTTTAGATCATGTTAAATTGAGCTGAGCACATGAAAACTGGCATTAAGTTTGGCATATTTTTGCTTTATATGTCCGTGCAATTCTGCTCATTTCGAAGCTTTGCATAATTTAATTGCTCCTTCATGCTTGCATTGCCAAAGGGGGAGAAATCCTTATGTTCTCTGCAGTAAAGGGACAATAACTCAGGGGAGAAATTCTTTTGTCAAGTGACATAATGTAGCTCTTTTCTGAGTTTTTTATGGTCACTTGTGTGCTGAAATTTTTCAAATTTTCTTGAACTTTAATTTGGTTGTCAATGCACTCATCAAGGGGGAGATTGAGAAACCAAGGGTTAGTTTCAGACTCTGTGATGAGTGATTGACAGATTTTATCCTCTAATTTGAAGGAGTACCTCCGAAGGGGTTCGGAGATTGTTTCACTGAAGGGTTCGATTGCCGCGGCTGTTGCAACAGAGTGTGACTGTCAGAGGGGTCCGACAGTACACAATGACTTGGTCGTACCGAAGGGTTCGGTACTTTGGGCGATACACCAGAGTGTGTACCGAAGGTTGTTTACCTAGAGAGGTCTCCGAGGTATTGGATACACTTATCTGTCTTTCTGTGGTGCGCAGGTGACTTCGGAGGAGATGGACGGTTCGCAACAAGTGAACCTAGGTAAAGCGGGATGCTTGATGCCAGGCGAGCGGGGAGCTCGGTCACGAAGGCTGCGTGGTGTCGAGGTTGGTCCTCAGGTCAAGGTGTGCCAGGCGAAGGCAGAGAGTGCAGAGCGTAGCTCCGGCTGAAGGTACCCCGAGACAAAGTCCTTAGAGGCGAGGCACTTCGAAGGGTACTCCGAAAGGAGTGAGTTTGGAGTATGGCGCACAAAGTCCTCAGCAATGAGGCAAGACGTGCGAAGTGTGCTCCGGATGGAGGCACTCGAAGGTTCACCCAACGAAGATCTCAGAAGTTAAGGTGCATCGAAGGCGTGGTTCGGGTGAGGTTCATCGAGGAGATTGCTCAGGGAGAGACACTGCGACGAAATACTCATGGAATGCTTCATGCGGAGGCCTTGGACGAAGAAGGGACATCGAAGGGTGGTACTCCGAAGGTGGGGCTTCAGAGTGTGGTTGTTTTGAAGTACTTCGGCCATGCATGGCTTCGGTACACAGACTGATGGAGTTTGACCTCGGAGTAGCTGCGAAGCTGTGGTGGTCCACTCCGGAGGTGATGGCGTGAAGGCTCAAGGTCTTTGACGGCTTCGCCTCAAAACCTTCACTGTATCGAAGGCTGACTTCGGTGAAGTGAAGGTCTTCAGGTTCAAGGCTTCTCGCCAAAGCTACTGTACCCTTCACGTGCGATGGGGGGCTTCAGAAGACTCCAAAACTGCAAAGGGTGATTGTGTCTGCTCTACAAAAGCTGATGCTATCTCCTCTGCGAAGATGACAAAAGAAGCCTCCAAATAAAGTAGACTATCATCTGTACCCCCTATTCTGATGAGACAAAATCAGTGTAAACCCTAGGGGTAAAGTAGTCTATTCACAGGGCTGAATAGTGCCTATAAATAGTGGAGGCTGGCTAGGCAACAATAACACTTTGAGCAGCCATTTTAGAACTCCTATGCTAGCCGCCATTCTCTCCAGTCTGATTTCATTTTGTGTTCCCTATTCAAGAAATGAAACTTTGATTCTGTTTTCATTTTCTGCTTGAACTTGTATGCTTGCTTTGCACTGCATGTCTTGACTTCTTTGTGTTCGACTTCTTCCTGGCTTGAGTCTGTGTTCTGGAATGTTTATGGAGAAGTGTGTGTTCATGGTGTGTGTTCGCTCTGTGTAAACTAGAGGCTAGTCCTCTCTGATTTCTAGCGAATCACAGAGGGTGGCTTAAATCGAAGCCTGTTTTCCTCGCTGTCGAAGTCTTCAACTCAGTGTGTTCGGTGTGAGCTTAGATCTTCGGAATACGAAACCTAGTACTAGTTGCTAGTGCAGAGTATCTGGTCAAAGTCCTCAGAGGGAAGTCATCTCTTGTGAAGGGTGAAGTGTGAAGTCTAATCGTAGGCACGTAGTGTGTGAAGCCTGCACTAACTTAGCAGAGTTGAGTTTTTGGAGTTGTGGGTGGAGCGAAGTCTTCTTGACTTCGAACTTTTTCTCCTCGAGAAGCCTGGTTTCGGAGCTGTGAAATACATCCGAACCTGACCTACGAAGGGTGTGTTCGAAGCCTGTTCCGTGGTAGACTGTTTTAAAATAGAAGGCTATCTTTAGCTTGAAATTTTAAAAGCTCCCATTCACCCCCCCTCTGGTCGCCATTTCCGGTCCCACAAAAATGTACACAGTTCACATGCATTCGGATAGATATGAAATAAGCACAATATTTAACGCTTTTAATCTAGACCAAATAATTGCAGTAGATAAAAATTGGTTGCAGTTAATTAATCTATTCTAGAATATTCAGAAATAAATTTTGTGAGTGCACGAGTATTGAGATGAATCAACGGCCGAGTCTGAGGCGCATGTGACTCAGGTACACGGGCAGTGAGCAACGGCCGGGCAGAGGAGCCGCGGAGTCGGGCTGGCCCAATCTGGGTACATGGCTAGGAGCGGCAGATGATCCACTAGTCTGTTGACTAGGTTTGACTCAGGTACACGGGCGGCGAGCGATTACCGGGCTGAGGAAGCTGTGGGGTCGGGTCGGCCCAATCCGGGTACCCGGTGCGAAGATGGTGGAGACTTTGTCAGTTTTGGCGTAAAACTGACAATCTATGATTAATTCGTTTTTAGGATAGTAATATTTAGTTTTTAAGTTTAGAATAATTTTATTTTAGTCAGGTGATTTTTCTAAGAATATTTTAGTAATTTTCGGAATTTATTTTAGAGTCAGATTATTTTACCCGAGGGTAAATTAGTCTTTTCATGTATTAGGATTTGCCTATAAATAGGCCTCTACCCCCCTGGGGATAGATGACTATCTTTCCCAGATCAATCTATAGTCCACCGGTTTGTATTGTTTTTGATCTACAAAGGTTACTTCGCCGCCGTTTGGTTTTATTCCGCTTGCACGCAGGTGTGCAGGTGCAGGAGAAATCTGCTTGGCTTGTGTGCGTCCTGCAGCAACGCGTATGGCGCGCGAAGCACGAGACGGACGGGTGTGTCTCTCCGCCATGCGCTTCCAACGTAGGCGTGTAGGCATTGGCTCTGCTGCCGAAGCGAAGCGCGTGTAGCCGTGCTTTCGGCACGTGAAGCGTCTCTGCGCAAGCGGCTTGCTGACTGCCAGCAGCGGGCTCGTGGCTAGCTGACGCAGGCGTGGGCCCCACGGGAGAAAATTGCAGCGCACGGCGCCGGAAGTAGCTGCAGACGGAGTCGTGCACGGGAAAGCCTTCTTCAACGGCGACTACGAGTTTTGTTTACAACGCAGTTCTTCTTCGCAGATGACATGCAGGTAAGTAGATCTAATCTCCTAATTTTTAGCTAGCAAATTAAATAGTCATCTTCTTAATTAGCTTCGTAGATAATTTTTTTATCTGTTGGACATCATTATTTAATCTGCTCGTATAAAAAGAAAATTTATTAGTCGCGGTAATATATTTATTCTAGATTTCCTTGAAATATTTTAGGTTTATTTCTGAATTAATTTCTGGATGATCCATGCTTTAATTAATTGATTAGTATTTTATTTTTAGACCATTGTTTGAAGAGTCTATTAATATATTTAGGCATTTTGCTTATGTTATTAAATATTGCTTGTATCAATTTTATTTACTACAGTATTTATATTTAGTTTATCTTTAATATCATTGTAATTGGGATACCAGTTATTTTTAGTCTAGACAACTTTAGTACCAGTAATTTTCTTTCCAAATATTATTTGTTTGGTTAAGTTTATTTGGGTGTTGGGATTAAAATATAGTTTAGCAAGAATTTTTTAGGCGCCCTTTCACCCCCCTCTAGTCGCTACTCTCGGTCCTACAATGACAAGATTAGGGACCATTTTGAACAACATCGTCATAAAGAAAATAGTTTCACATAACAAGTCGTACTCATTAATTAAATGTGACTGATATTTATTCAAGAAACAAGATAACAATTATCCTCATACATTAACATAGACTCTAGCATCTTCCACAAACATATGACTCACTCACGCAAGTATATAATACCCATGGAGCTCATATGTGCCTCATGCTTGGGCTGTGGAAGAGGCTTCGTCAATGGATCTGCCATGTTAAAATCCGTGTGCACCTTGCAAATCTTCACATCACCTCTCTCAATGATCTCACGGATCAGGTGATATAGCCGAAGTATATTCTTGGATTTCTGGTGCGATCTAGGCTCCTTGGCTTTCGCAATGGCACCACTATTATCACAATAGAGGTCTACTGGACTGGATTCAGTAGGAACAACACCCAACTCAGAAACAAACTTTTTGATCCAAACGGTCTCCTTCGCAGCTTCTGAAGCAGCGATATACTCAGCTTTTGTTATAGAATCGACCACCGTCTTTTGCTTGGAACTCTTCCAACTCACTGTGCCTCCATTCAGGCAGAACACAAAGCCAAATTACGGCCGAGAATCATCTTTATCGGTCTGAAAACTAGTATCCGTGTAACCACTTACAACGAGCTCCTCTTCACCACCGTATACTAGGAACATTTCCTCAGTTCTTCTTAAGTACTTGAGTATACTCTTTACTATAGCCCAATGACTTTCACCTAGATTCGATTGGTACTTGCTCGTAACACTTAGAGCATATGACATATCTAGGCGTGTACATAGCATGGCATACATAATGGATCCAATTGCGGAGGCATATGGGATCGCACTCATCTTCTCTAGATCATCAGGTGTCACAACACACTGAGTCTTACTAAGAGAAATACCATTAGACATTGGCAAAAAACCCTTCTTAGAATTCTGCATTTTGAACCGTTTCAAAACCTTGTCAATGTACATACTTTGGCTTAATCAAATTAACAGTTTTGATCTATCTCTATAGATCTTTATGCCTAGAATGCATGCTGCCTCTCCAAGATCTTTCATCGAAAAACTATTTTTCAGTGAAGTCTTGACAACATTCAACAAAGGAATATCATTTCCGATCAACAATATTTGTCATCCACATACATGACCAGAAACACAAGTGAGCTCCCTCTAGCCTTCTTGTAAACACAAGGTTCTTCTTCATTCTTGATGAAGCAAAACCCTTTGACTACTTCATCAAAACGAAGATTCTAAGTCTGAGAAGCTTGCTTCAATCCATAAATGGACTTCAACAACTTACAAACTTTCCCAGCATTTTTCGAACCGTCGAGACCTTCAGGTTGTGTCATGTACACATCCTCACTTATGTTTCCATTCAGGAAAGTCGTATTGACATACATTTTCCATATCTCATAATCATAAAATGTGGCAATAGCTAGGATGATCCGAATAGACTTTAGCATAGTGATGGGCGAAAACGTTTCAGGAAAGTCGTATCTGAAACATTTCACCACCAATCGTGCCTTATAGATGTGAACATTTCCATTAACGTCTATCTTTTTCTAGAAGATCCATTTACATTCAATAGTTTTTACACCATCGGGTGGATCAACCAAGTTCCAAACATTATTAACACGTATGGACTCCAACTCGGATCCAATGGCTTCAAGCCATTTCTCAGAGCCTAGTCCCATCACCGCTTCCGCATAGGTCTTGGGCTCATCGTTGTCCAACAACAATACGTTGCGATGCCCAGTGGTCAAGAAAATGTACCTCTCTGGTGCATGGACTATTCTCCCAGACCTTCGTTGGGCTAGCGCATCTATAACAGGGTTTGCAACATCTTGCACCTCTTGCTCTGGTTCACTGGGATCCGGAACGCTTTCAAGTGGCTCTCGAACCTCTTCGAGATGCACAATCCTCCCACTAACCTCTTTCGAGAGAAACTCCATCTCATGAAATACGCCATTCCGAGCGACAAACACTTTGCCCTCTTCTCGATTATAGAAACAGTATCCTTTTGTTTCCCTAGGATACCACACAAAAAAGCACTTTTCAGACTTAAGACTGAGTTTATCAGACGTCATACATTTGACACACACCTGACATCCCCAAATATTTAGAAAAGAAAAACTGGGACGCCTCCCAGACCACATCTCTTATGGCGTCTTCTCTACTGACTTAGATAGAACTCTATTGTTGGGGGAAATTACTCCATTCCCAAGACTTAAAGATTAATCCTTCAAAGGCTGGTGAGGACTCCGAAGCTGGTGAACTGTGGTTCGAAGCATGCGTCGCCACGCCGAAGGGTGCAACGGTGCGAAGCTCTGGAGAACCCTCCGAATGGAAGATGGAGGCCTCGAAGCCTAAGGACATGATTGATTGGATGTCCAGCTTATCCATCTACTTTGCAGTACTTTACCGTATATAACCTTGTTTATAGTACCGAATAGTTTCCACTATGTCGGTTGTAGGTTAGGGGTAAAAAGGTCTTTTCCTTATGCTTTTTCCCCTATAAATACCCCCCATTGTACCTTGTAAAGGGGGATCCAGAACAAGTTATTCATTTACACTTATTCGGACCACTTGAGCTATTATCCATTTCAGAGGCTCAAAGTAGTCCTGCAACACAAACTCCCTGTTTGTCCGTTCTTGATTTCAGAGAACCTGTTGGCGTAACATTTGCGCCAACAGTTGGCGCTGTCCGTGGCTAACCAAGTCCTAAAAGCTTGTTCTCTACTGCTGACTGCACTTCGAAGAGTACTTACGGAGGGAGTTTTGGAGTCTCAAGATTCCGCGCACCCTTCAGTTAAGGGCTTCTTAGTGCGGCCCGAAGGCCTTCACTCGACCCCTCGGGTCGTTCGAAGTCCTCCCTCTCGAAGACCTCTTCGTGGCTAGCTATGCCTCCGAAGCGAAGTCAGGCTTCGGGTCCTCTCCGAAGGTCCCCTCGGACCAATGGAGCCGGACCCTCGGCCAATCCGGTGATTCCCGCCGAGACTGCTAGGCGTCGAGCGCCCCGGGGCCCTTTGGCTCCTCCTATGGTGCTTCAAACCAACTACGCAGCTAGCCGAGATCCAGAAGTGCCCTCCGACGAAGACGAAGGCCCTCCCGAAATCGAGGCTACGCAGCTAGCCAGGCTTCAGGAGGAGGTATCCAGGTGGAGGCAAGAGGCCGCCGATCGCCTCCGCACTCAAGCTTTCACCGAAACTCCAGGAGGGCCTCAATACGGTGGTACCCACAATCCCCCAGAAGTTATCCAAGTCCCGGAGGAAGCCGAGAATGCATCCTTCGATAACGAGTCTCCATTACATTCGGATTTGCAGAGAGTGCCTTTCGACCCCAGATTCAAGGCCTCGAAGCTGCACAAGTACTCCGGGGGGTCGGACCCCAAAGAGTTCGCCCGCTCTTACGCCCTGGCAATAGAAGCGAGCGGAGGGGTGTGAAGCACCATGGCAAAATGCTTCCCCCTCGCTCTCGAAGGCGTGGAACTCCGCTGGTTCTGGTCCCTAAAGCCAGGATCGATCAGTTCCTGGGAGCAGCTAAAAAAGAAATTTGTGAGCAACTTCCAAGGCACCTTCGTGGCCCCGATGTCCACAGGAAGTTTGTTCCAGGTAAAGCAGCAGGTGGGAGAAACCCTCCGGGAGTACTTCACGCGCTTCGCCCACACCAAGTCACAGATCAAGGGCATGTCTACCTCTTCGGTAGTTGATGCTCCCGCGAGGGGGTGCTGAACCCCAACCTCCTCAGCAAACTCCATCGAAAGCCGGTGGCGTATGTGGCGCAGCTCATGGCATACTTCGAACAGTATGCCAAGGCGGAGGAAGGATGTCTTCGGCGAGCTGAAGCACCATTGCCCACCCTCCGAGAAGTCAAAAGGGAGCCCGAAGCCACCGCTACTCTGCAACCTCCACAAGACAACCGCTTCAACGAGTACAAGCGGGGGAAGAAGCATTTCCGTTCGGAGGTGCTAAACATTGCACCTTCTGCTCCAAAGGCACCTGCCAATTTCCAGCAGGCGAAGAATTTCAAGGCCGGGCCGCCGAAGCCTCAAGAAAGGATGTCTGGCAGGCGCCATAGTTTTTTCTGTTGCGTGCATGGCGACAATAGAAGCCATGACACAAGGACTGCAAGGCAGTGTTGGCCCTTCGGGGCGACTACCTTGAACGAAGTACCGGGCGGGGCGCTTCGGATCGAGCCCCACCATCGGCACGGCCGGAGCCTGTACAAGCTGTGGCCCGGGCCGGTGCCCTCGAAGCCCCTATGCGGCTGCCGGTGGCCAGCATTATGCCACCACCAAAGCAAGAAGACCCGCAGGACCGCGGCAAGAGAGTGGTCCTACCCATCTCCGGAGGCGGGACCCTCGGAACCATGTCCAAGAGGCAGCGGCGCGAGTACGTCCGCGAGGTCGTGCACATTGGGACCTCAAGTTCCGCCGAAGGGATGCCAGAATGGTCCCGTGTGCCCATCTCATTCACGGCCAGTGATGCTGCGGGGGTAAAGTTCCCCCATGCTGACCCATTGGTCATCTCTGCTGATATAGCAGGAGTAGAAGTCCGAAGGATCTTGGTAGATGGCAGGAGCTCCGCAGACATACTCTTTGTCCAGGCCTTCGATCAAATGTGCATACCTCGGAAGCATCTACTTCCAGTAGCCCGGCCGCTTCAAGGGTTCTCAGGACCGCCTCTCGATGCCCTCGGTCAAATAGGCCTCGAGGTTGCCTTCGGAGAGGGGCCTTTGGCCCGAGTAGAAGAGGTGATCTTTGATGTGGTTGATGCCCCATACGCTTACAATGCTATCTCCGGCCGAGGGATGTTGAACCAGTTCGGGTCTATAGCACACCATAATTACCTTTGTCTCAAAATGCCCACGCAAGGTGGAGTGCTTACTATTTCAGGAGACCAAGCTGTAGCCAGGAGGACGGAGTATGGCCATGGGCAGCCATTGGACCCCCGGCAAGTGCATAATGTGGCGGAAAGCGTCGAAGAAGTGCTAGAGGCCTCGAACCCTCCGAAGGGGTCTTCGCTCAAGCCAAGCCTGGAGGGCGATGTTGAGACAAGAATAATCTCGGAAGATGGCAAAGAGTACCCAGTGCAGTTCAGCAAGGGGCTATCTCCAGAAATAACTGCCTCGTTAGAAGAAGTCGTCAGGAAAAATCTGGACATATTTGCTTGGGCTGACGAAGACATCACCGGGTCGATCGAAGCATCATCGAGCATAGTCTGCTCGTCAACCCGAAGGCCAAGCCAGTGTGCCAGGGGCTCCGCAAGCTGTCAGCAGAAAGAGCAAGCCTAGCCAAGGTCGAAGTAGAAAAATTGTTAAGGGCTGGCATCATCAGGGAGGTAGCCCATACCGAGTGGTTGGCTAACCCTGTTTTTGTAAGGAAGAAGGACTCGAACAAGTGGCGCATGTGTATTGATTTCACTTCATTAAATAAAGCATGCCCGCGAGACCCCTACCTGATGCCCCGAATAGATCAACTGGTAGATTCCACAGCCGGCTCCGAATTGCTAAGTTTCCTTGACGCTTACTCCGGATATCATCAAGTATGGCTGAAACGCGAAGACGAAGCCAAGACAAGCTTTATAACTCCTTCCGGAGAATTTTGTTATGTAAGAATGCCTTTTGGGCTGCGGAATGCCGGAGCCACCTTTTCTCGTTTAATAGCTAAGGCTCTAGGTCATCAGATAGGCCGGAATGTCGAGGCCTATATGGATGATATTGTAATAAAAAGTGCTCAAAAGCACCAGCATAGCCTAGATCTAGCTGAAACATTTGAGAGCCTCCGAGCATGTGGAGTACGCCTCAATCCAGAAAAATGTATATTCGGAGCACAAGCAGGAAAACTGCTAGGGTACTTAGTTTCGAGCAGGGGAATCGAAGCTAGCCCAACACAGATAAGTGCGTTACAAAGGATGGCTCCACCAGAGAATTTGAAGCAAGTTCAGAAGCTAGCAGGAAGGCTCGCAGCTCTTAGCAGGTTCCTGGCCAGGTCAGCAGAGCGAAGCCTCCCAATTTTCAAAGCACTAAAGGGGTTTGAAAGCTTACAGTGGACATCAGAGTGCCAGAAGAGCTTCGATGATATAAAGGCATACCTCGGAAGATTATCAATTTTGACCGTCCCCCTCCCAGAAGAAACATTGCTCCTTTACCTTGCAGCAACAAATTCAGCGGTGAGCGCAGTATTGGTTCGGGAAGTTGAGCTTAAAGAAAAGCTAGTCCAGAACCCAGTATATTTTGTGTCGGAGGCATTATCCGGAGCTAAAGTCAGATACTCCGAGCTCGAAAAGTTTGCTTATGCCCTAGTAATGGCCTCACGAAAGCTAAGGCATTATTTCTTGGCGCATAACCTGATCATCCCTACATCGTATCCTCTTGGAGATATGCTCCGAAACAAAGATTCTACAGGCAGAATTGGAAAATGGGCGGTCGAGCTGGCACCCTTCGGAATCTCCTTCACGGCAAGAACAGCTATTAAATCTCAAATAATAGCCGATTTCGTAGCAGAATGGACTCCATCTGCTATTTGGGCCCCAGAAGAACCCTCCGAAGGCTTTTGGACAATATTTTCTGACGAAGCTTATCAAGCATCAGGTGCTGGAGCAGGGGCCGTTATTATATCACCATCAGGACGGAAGGCCATGTATTCTGCAAGGCTCAACTTCAGAACCACTAATAATATTGCCGAGTATGAAGGAATCTTGCTAGGCCTCCGAAAAGCTAAAGCGCTCGGAGCTGCAAGAATAGTGATCAAGACAGATTCCCATGTCGTCGCGGGGCATATTGATAAAAGTTTTCAAGCAAAAAATCCACATCTCACACAGTACCTTGAAGAAATCCGCAAGGCCGAAGCAGCATTCAAAGGATTTACAGTTCGAAGTATCCCTCGGGCAGAGAATCAACTTGCCGATATTCTTGCAAAGGCTGCAGCAGGGGCGGTGGACCTCCCGGAGGGTGTTTCTACGAAGAACTAGAGCAACTAGTGGCTGATCAAATACCCTCTTCGGAGGTAATGTGCATTACAGCTATAGATTGGTGGGTTCCGATAATAAGCGTGTTGCAAAGTAGCATGGAATCTCCCGAAGGCCCAGAAGCCCGAAGGTTGCAAGCAAGAGCTCGAAATTACAAGCTTATTGACGAAGTGCTATACAAGGCCGGAGTGTGTTCACCCCTACTTCGATGCATCTCACAACCCGAAGGTCAAGACATACTTCGAGACATCCACGAAGGCTTATGCGGAGGTCATTTAGCCCCTCGAGCGCTAGCAGGCAAGACGCTTTGGCAAGGGTTTTATTGGCCAACTATAGTAAGAGATGCAGAAGAACTAGTTCGAACATGCCAAGGCTGCCAGTGGATGGGCAGACGGAGCCATCGCCCGCCAGCTCAGCTTCAAGTTATTGCCCCAGTATGGCCATTGGCTAGATGGGGCATGGACCTCATAGGCCCTTTCCCAGTGTCAAAAGGCGGCTTGAAATTTGCAGTGGTGGCCATTGAATATTTCTCAAAATGGGTTGAAGCGGAGCCACTAACAGCTATCACCTCGAAGAACGTGCAAAGATTTTTCTGGCAGAATATCATATGCAGATTTGGAGTTCCAAGAGAGTTGACGGTGGATAATGGAACCTAGTTCGAAGCTGACACCTTCGAAACATTTTGTGAAGAACTGGGCATTAAGTTGTGCTTCGCAGCAGTACGACATCCGCAGTCCAACGGAGCTGTTGAGCGAGCCAACAGGAACATCCTTTTAGGGCTGAATCGCCGAATTGTAGGATTGGCCAAGGGGCTGTGGGTCGAAGAGCTCCCCAAAATCTTATGGTCCATTCGAACCACTCAAACCAGGTCAACGGGGTTCACGCCATTTAGATTGCTCTTCGGAGATGAGGCCATGATTCCTACGGAGCTCAGAGGTGGATCGCTTCGCGTAGTACAACCTGGGGATGAAAATTAACGGAGCACTTCGCTAGATTTATCAGAAGAAACAAGGCTTCGAGCTGTCGCCAACCTGACTAAATACCAGAACCACACCAAGACATGGTATGACCCGAAGGTAAAGCTAAACGAGTTAAAACCTGGTCATCTAGTGTTGCGAAGTGTAATAGCTCCGGGGAAGCTAGGAAACAAATGGGAAGGACCATATGTGATCTTACGCTCAGGATGCCCCGGATCGTTTAAATTAGCTAATTTAGAAGGAGAAGAGTTGAAGCATGCATGGCATGCGGAGCACCTTAAGCGTTATTTTGCTTAGGGGCCTCTTGTAATCACTTGTAAAAACTCTTCTTTCTATGAATAAAGATAAGGGTCGAAATTTGTTTGCTCTTCGAATATCCCTTACTCCTGATGGACGCATTAGGAGGACAGAGATGCTTGTAGAGCCAAGCATTTTTCTCAAGACCCAGGCAGCTGCCTTCGAACTGTTGGTTCAAAGGCTCCGTTGCCAACCTACGGATTCCAAGCCCCGGCTTGTTAGGATCCGTAGAAGAGTCTAAGGACTTTAAAGAAAAACAGATTTTCGGCCTCCAGGTGCGAAGTATCTGTAAAAGAGCCGAAGGTGGCCAACCTACGGATTCCAAGCCCCGGCTTGTTAGGATCCGTAGAAGAGTCTAAGGACTTTAAAGAAAAATAGATTTTTGGCCTCCGGGTGCGAAGTATCTGTAAAAGAGCCGAAGGTGGCCAACCTAT
Organism: Zizania palustris; assembly: GCA_019279435.1. Classification (NCBI taxonomy): domain Eukaryota; kingdom Viridiplantae; phylum Streptophyta; class Magnoliopsida; order Poales; family Poaceae; genus Zizania; species Zizania palustris. Next base: position 99,669,406 of record JAAALK010000079.1, on the reverse strand, counting down.
GGATTCCAAGCCCCGACTTGTTAGGATCCGTAGAAGAGTCTAAGGACTTTAAAGAAAAACAGATTTTTGGCCTCCGGGTGCGAAGTATCTGTAAAAGAGCCGTAGGTGGCCAACCTACGGATTCCAGGCTCTGGCTTGTTAGGATCCGTACAAGAGTCTAAAGACTTTAAAAAAAAAGCGAGCAAATTTTTAGTCTTCGAAAGCGAACTAAAAATGCAAATGATAAGTACAAGTTCGAAGCATGCGGGTGTTCGGACATTCATTGTGCCTAGCGAACCCTTTTCTATGGTAAAGGCTCTGCCACCCACAAGGGGGGTCGGAGGGTAGGAGTCACACAGCATACTTTCGAAGCATTCCACATTAAAATTATTATACTTGTACATCAAGAGAAATTTGTGTCTAAGCCTAGGTGAAATCAGAGACCTTTTCGGCCCCTAGAGCATCCCCTACGGCTACTTTGCCTTTCGGAGCTCGAAGCCGCCGAAGTTGTCCTTTTAGTTCGGGTGCTTCTCTTCTTATTTGAGGCTCGCAGTTTCTTCTGCTCCTCTTGAAGCTCGGCCCATGTCAGGAGCCTTTCGGAGTCAGCCTCCGCGGGGTCTTCAGCTCGGTACTCCGAGTCGGACCAGTCAATAGGTTCGGAGGACGAAGACCCCTCCGCCTTCTACTCCTCTTTAATATAAGCTAAGACGTCCCTTTGAACTTCAAGGGTGATCTCTCCTCCGTCTCCGCGAGGAACAGAAAAACGGGAGCGGCGGTAAGGCCTCAAACCCTCGAGGTTTGCCCACTCCTTTCGGAGCTTGTCGGTAATTTCCAGAAGTTCGAAGTTAGGGCTCGAAGGACATGACAAAACCTAAAAAAAGGAGCAGAACACCCCAGACAAGTTCTCGTTTATAACTTTTTCATTAATAAAAACAGGCTTTACAAGGCTTCATATACATAGTAACCCTAAGCGGCTAGACCTGTGGGTCGGTCGGCGGAGCAGGAACCGAAGGGGCTGGCGAAGCAGGAAGTGGTGGCTTTGTATGCGCTTGCTTCTGCCGACGGTCCTCGTCAATCCAAGCCTTAGCTGCGACCTTATGGTCTGTCTTCCAGGTCGACCGGAAGGCTTCCCAGGCCGAAGCCACCTCCGAAGATGGCCGCAGCAAGTCGTCGTCCGCGAAGCCTCCGGGAGACGAACCCCCGACTGAGCCAAGGGGGATCCGAAGAGATTCAAGATGACGAAGAACCCCGATGCCGGCGCATTGTGCGGAGATCTCTCCGTACCGAATACCGGAGTTCTTCATCAACGACGAAGCGACTTGGATCCAAGTCAGCTTCCGGTCGAGGGGCTCATGGGTCGCAGCAGAAGACGAAGGGCACATGGTGCCGAAGTACTCAAGCGTACCATGAAGGGCTTCCAAGGTACGATCCGTAGTACTAGAATTCTTCTTCTTCGCTGCTTCCAGCCCCACAGCAGTCGCAGCCACTTCGGCCACCCGGAGCATTAAGGAGCTCTTGAGGGCCATCGCCTGGCTAAGAGCCCCCTGGAGCTCCACCAGATGTGCACTTGAGGTAGCAGCCTCTTGGCGGAATCTTTCAACCTCCGTTGGAAGGACGACGCGCTCGGCCTCGACCTCTTGGGCAGATGAACGAACGGCTCCGAGGGCTTTGTCAGACGCCGCCCTAGCCCTCCGTTCCTCCAAGACTTCTTCCTCCAGCCTGAGGGATCTCCCGGTGGAGTCGTTAAGGGCTATCTGGAGGGTAGTGACCTTCCGTTTAAGTCGATTAACTTCGACCTCGTTGGAAGTCGCTGCCGCTCTAGCAAGGACAAATTGCTGCAAAAAGAACTAAGTAAGTACTGAAGTATTTATGACCACTAATGCGAAGTAGCTATGGTCTCTTTTCATACCTGAAGGGCAGCCCTTTCGAGGGCCGTGTTGAGTGACGAAGCCCTGGCCTCGCTCAAGACGGAGATCAACTCCGAATTGGTGATGTCCTGTGTTGGGGGAGATAATCCCTGGAGTCAGAGGGGTGGGCCCCCAGCCGGAGGGCCCAGGCTTGATGACGGAGGTCACCGTCCGGAGGAGCGTGGCCGGAGGCCGCCTTCCGAGGAGCGTGGCCGAGGCCGCCTTCCGGAGGAGCGTGGCCGGAGCCGCCTTTCGGC
>JAAALK010000079.1:99553189-99666263 GCA_019279435.1 Zizania palustris | reverse complement strand
GTACGGCCATGCGGCGCCACTGGAGCCGCGGCAGGTCCACAGTGTCCGTGAAGGCGCTGATGACGCCAACCTCCCACTGGAGGCCAGCCCTGCGCAGAAAGGGCGCCCCGCCAAACCCCTCCCAGAAGGCGAAGTCATCACCAAGACCCTGACTTACGGGGGGAAAGAGTACTAGATCAAGTTCGGAGGGGGCCTGGAGCCAGAATTATCAGCACAGCTCGAGGCCATCGTCTGCAACAACCTCGACATCTTCGCATGGTCGGACGAAGACATTCCTGGCGTCGACCGGACCATCATCGAGCATTCCCTGGCGGTTGATCCGAAGGCACGACCAGTCCGCCAGGGGCTTCGGAGGCTATCCGCCGAACGGGCTGAGCTCGCCAAGGCCGAGACCGACAAGCTGCTCCGCGCCGGGGTCATCAGGGAAGTGAGTCACACCGACTGGTTGTCCAACCCTGTGTTTGTCCAGAAGAAAACATCTGGCAAATGGCGCATGTGTATTGACTTTACTTCTTTGAATAAAGCTTGCCCCCGTGACCCCTACCCGCTGCCTCGCATCGATCAGCTAGTAGATTCCACAGCCGGAGCCGAGCTCCTAAGCTTCCTCGACGCATATTCCGGTTATCACCAGATCTGGCTCAAGCCTGAAGACCAAGTGAAAACAAGCTTCGTCACCCCAGCCGGAGTGTTCTGTTACCTCCGGATGCCCTTCGGCCTCCGTAATGCCGGAGCAACCTTTTCAAGATTAATCTAAAGGCTCTCGGTCATCAGCTCGGGCGGAACGTAGAAGCTTATATGGACGACATCGTCATCAAGACTGCCTCCGCAAGTCAGCACGGGTCCGACATAGCCGAAACCTTCGACAGCCTCCGGCAGTGTGGGATCCGGCTTAACCCTGACAAGTGCGTCTTCGGAGCACGCGCAGGGAAGCTGCTTGGGTACCTCGTCTCCAGCCGCGGCATCGAAGCAAGTCCGACACAAGTCCAAGCATTGCAGAACATGGCGCCACCTCAGAACCTGCGGCAGGCGCAGAAGCTGGCCGGGCGGTTGGCCGCCCTGGGGCGTTTTCTCGCCAAATCAGCAGAACGAAGTTTGCCCATCTTCAAGGTGCTTCGAGGTTCCAAGCATTTCGAATGGACCCCCGAATGCCAGGATTGTTTCCAACAAATCAAGGATTATCTCTCCGGCCTCGTGGCCCTCGCCACGCCGCGTGCCGGCAGTCCTTTGCTGGTTTACCTCGCCGCCTCCGGCACCGCCGCAAGCGCGGCCTTGGTTCAGGAGGAAGAGTGCAGTGGGAAGCTAGTCCAGCGGCCTGTCTACTTCGTTTCCGAGGTTCTCGCCGACGCCAAGGCCAGATACTCCGAGCTAGAGAAGGTGGCTTACGCCCTCGTCATGGCCTCCCGAAAGCTCCGGCACTACTTCTTGGCCCACGACATCATCATTCCAACAGCCTATCCGTTAGGCGACATGATCAGAAACAAAGACGCCACTGGTCGCATCGGGAAGTGGGCGGTAGAGCTGGCCCCGTTCGGGATCTCCTTCGTTGCCCGGACGGCCATTAAATCCCAGATTCTCGCTGACTTCGTCGCAGAGTGGACGTGGGCCCGAGAGCCCGCGAGCGCCAGCACGGGCGAAGAGATTTGGACCGTTTTTATGGATGGCGCTTACCAGGCCTCCGGGGCTGGAGCCGGAGCAGTCATCATCTCCCCATCGGGTCAGCAGGCCCTGTACTCCGCTCGGTTAAGCTTCAAGGCCACTAACAACGTCGCAGAATACGAAGGAGTCCTCTTGGGACTTCGCAAGGCGCTCGCTTTGGGCGCCGCGCGCGTGATCGTGAAGACCGATTCCCAGGTGGTCGCCGGGCACATCGACAAGTCTTTTCGAGCGAAGCACCCAGACCTCGCTTCCTACCTCGACTCCATCCGCAAGTTCGAAGCCTCCTTCAAGGGCATCTCCGTCCAGAACATCCCGCGAAGCGACAACGCCCAAGCGGATGCCCTCGCTAAGGCTGGGGCCGGCGCCCAGGCCTTGCCGCCAGGGGCTTTCTTCGAGGAACTCGCCCAGTGTAGGACCGAAAGTAGCGACCAGAGGGGGGGGTGAATGGGCGCCTAAAAAAAAAAAAAATTCTTTCGAATCAATGGCCTGCTCCCAATACCCAACGCACCTCGACAGACTAAGCAAGGAAAAGTAAACAGATCAACAGGACATAAGATGATCTAGCCTAAAAACGACCGGTGTCCTAATCGAAAAGACACCAACACAGTGCTTACAGGCAGATTCAACAGATTAATTAACTCACAGGCATTTAATCAAACCAACACATATGAAGAAGGTAAAACATGATGTTCTAACCGAAATGAAACAGTGCTCAGATTAAAACACCATACTACGCGATGAACAGGATACAGAAGCAGTACATGTTCGAATCAATGGAAAAACACAAGCCGTGTTGATTTTTGCTAGTTGTGCACACAAATCAAGACACACTAAATAAAACAATTAATTTCTCAATTAGCACTTGCGTGACCAGGGAACAAAAACAGCAGCAAGTTTAAGAAATCAAAGCAATATTTAAAACTGAACCAGAAGACAAACCAGAGTGCTGAAAAATTTCTGTGACTTGCTCCTGTGCGCTCGGCTTGCGTGCACGAATTTCCCAAAAACTCACGCCGGTACTGTGCTACTTGCAGTCTACAGTGCCTCTGCTGCTGGCGCTGTCGGCCTTGGTTCCTCAGCCTGTGAAGCCACGCGCCACTTGCCTGGAGCTTGCGCCGATGATGCGTGCCTGCGCAGGAGTGGCCGCAGCATACAAGCTCGGCCAAAACAACCGCAAGTCTCCAGGCTCCGGTTTCACGCACATCAATCCGTAAAAAACCAGAGAAAAGAAACCGGAATCCGGTTCTTGAGAGAAAGAAAGAAACCAGGAGAAGGAAAAAACCAATGACCGTGCGTCTTGCTGTTGCTCCAGAGATCGATGACCGTGCGCCTGATCCACAGGATAACACGCCGGCGGCGGAAGAACAATGGAAACAGTGACCCAGAATATTTGATTGGTAAAGTGTTTTTGCAAAAATGGGTAACCCTAACCCTAGGATATTGGGGCCTATTTATAGGCAGCCCATTAAACGTAAAAATGCAGAAATACCCCTAGGGTTTTTTACAGACGCTGAAATAAATGGAAAAGACCAAACTGCCCTTAGGATATTTTTACAGACTCGACTGACAGACTGTGGGCCTAAAGGCAAAATAGTAAAAACCTAAATAAAGGTAACTTGTCCTGATGCGGAGCTTTCGTAGCAGCTACGCCTTCGCCTCAGGACGGTCAGATCCGAAATCAACGGTCGTCAGTTTTGCGCCGAAACTGACAAAGCGTCCACCGTCTTCGCACCAGGTACCCGGATTGGGCCGGCCCGACTCCGCAGCTCTCTCAGCCCGGCAATCGCTCACCGCCCGTGTACCTGAGTCAATCCCGGTCAACAGCCCAGTGGATCCTCTGCTGCTCCTAGCCCATGTACCCGGATTGGGCCAGCCCGACTTCGCGGCCTCCTCTGCCCGACAGTCGCTCGCTGCCCGTGTACCTGAGTCACACGCGGCCCAGACACAGCAGGTCTTCTCTCTCTTTTCAGTCCTCTTTGACTATCGTTGACAATGACTCATCACATCTGGAGCCATGAGGCCCACGCTATTCAGCATGGCTCCTCAATCTCCCCCTTGATGAGTGCATTGTCAACACTTCTCTTCATCTGCTCTTCAGTACCTGCAAACAACTGTGGAAACACGAAAACAAAGCACAAGAAAACAAAGAAGAAGAAAACAAAGTAAAAGTTTAACCCTAATGACCAAAAACCGAACAAAAGCAAGAGACGGTCATTATGGTTAACCAAAAGTAAAAGCTCAAAAATGAGTGCAGTCTCAGAAACATCAACAAGGATATCAAAAGAGTAAGGACAAATGGGACAAAAACTCCCCCTGAAACAAATCCCAGAGAAAGCCAAAACTCCCCCTTAAACTCTTATACCAAAATTTCTCCCCCTTGTTGACAAGTGAACTCATCAAGCACTCTACAAACGACACTGACTCCCCCTGAAAAGCAACTCCCCCTCAAAATATGTAAGGAATGCAACTGGGGTGCAGGTGGAGTGTAGAAAGCATGCTTCTCAGATATGATTGACTGCAATTACAACATCTAACAAGTATAGCAAAAGATATACTGTCTAAGACACATGGCATGATCAGTGCAACAGATGATATCTAAAGAAAGTCATTAGCACGCATTTTTTAGTTTTTGCAAACAAAAAGCATCACCACATTTTCCAGTTAACAAGCAAGGTAAAACATGAGATGCAGAAGCTAACTGATATCTACCAAGATAAGCATTGTCCAAAACACAGTGCTTCAGCAAACTTGTTGTCTTTTTAATTTTCAGGCTTTTTCATTTTCCTTTTTCATTTTTGCCAAGGGTTATTTGCATGTCAAACCTTATGCTAACCGACCAAGTCAAGCCTAGGCCAGAACTGGACCATCGGAAGCTTAAGATATTGGTCTTGGCATACACTACACTGTCCTAGTTCATACCAAAATGCTATGGTAAGCAGTCCAGAACAATGCAATGCGACAAAGCAAACCCACTTGGATCTTTTCAACTCAAGCATAAAAGGGCATGGAATTTTCATTCATTTTTGATTTTTTATCATTTTATAGCATATTTTCCATGTTAAAGCATAAAGATGTCCAAGTTGCATATCTGCATCTATGTGATGAACTAGCTACAAGGCATGTAACAGATAGCAAAAGCACTCAGCCTACACATGCTAGTTACCAGAAGCAATGGTGATCATTTTTCAAGTTTAAAGTGTAAAAGCCATGCATATGACAGATATCAGACATATCAAATGAACTGAAACAAAGCATGATCATCGACAAGTAATCAAAAGCATGTACCAGCTAGAATAAGTAAAGCAGTTCAATCATATAACAGAAGCAGGCTCAAAAGTGTGATATGTGAATATGTATGATATGAACACACACAAAAAGACTCAAGAAAAGAGTAAAGAAGAAAGAAATGAACTGACTCAAAATATCCTAAAAAGGATACACAACACCCAAATCCCCTCGTAAACGCTCAAAAGTAGACTGATCTAGGGGTTTGGTGAAAATGTCAGCCAACTGATGATGGGTATCAACATGAACAAGGTCAATGACACCTTTCTCATATTGATCCCGCAAAAAGTGAAAGCGCACATCAATGTGTTTGGTTTTTGAATGGAGACATGGGTTTTTCCCTACACTAATTGCACTAGTGCTGTCGCAAAACAAGGGAACTCTGGTAGGAAAGAACAACCCAAAATCTCTCAAAGTGGAAATCATCCAAACCAACTGTGAGCAGCAGCTAGCAGCAGCTACATACTCAGCCTCAGTGGTCGAAAGAGCAACTCCAGATTGCTTTCGAGAAGACCAAGAGACAAGAGATGAACCAAGAAACTGGCAAGTACCGGAAGTCGACTTGCGATCCAACCGGCACCCACCAAAGTCAGCGTCCGAAAAGCCAGATAAATCAAGAGAAGATGATGCTGAATAGTAAAGACCAAGATCAGGCGCATAAGTGAGATACCTGAAGATGCGCTTGACAGCCTGCCGATGAGACGCGCGAGGTGAAGACTGGAAGCGCGCGCACAGTCCCACGGCGAACTGTATGTCTGGCCTCGTCGCCGTCAAGTACAGCAGCGAACCGATCATCCCTCGAAACTCTCTCTCGTTGACCTTGACGCCGCTCTCGTCCTTGTCCAGGCCCCCAGATGTACCCATTGGGGTCATCTGAGGCTTCAGCTCTCCACCAAAGTCGAATTTCTTCAACATGTCCCGAGTATACTTACCCTGGTGGATGAAGGTGCCGTCCTTGGTCTGCTTGATCTGGAGCCCTAGAAAGTACTTGAGCTCACCCATGAGGCTCATCTCAAACTCGCTGTGCATCTGCTCAGAAAACTTGGACACAAGATCGTTAGTAGTACCGCCAAAGATAATATCGTCCACGTATATCTGAGCGACTAAAAAATCTGAAGCATCTCTGAGCAAGAAGAGAGTCTTATCCACAGAACCCATCACAAATCCCTTCCCCAACAAAAACTGCTTTAACCGGTCATACCAAGCCCTGGGGGCTTGCTTTAACCCGTATAAAGCTTTCTGCAGCTTAAAAACATGTCGAGGAAACTTGGGGTTCTCAAAACCGGGGGGCTGCCTAACATAGACCTCCTCCTCTATGTACCCGTTCAGAAAAGCACTCTTGACGTCCATTTGAAAAAGCTTAAAACCCTTCGAAGCGGCAAAAGCTAAAAGAATGCGAATGGACTCAAGACGGGCAACAGGAGCGAAGGTTTCTTCAAAATCAATACCTTCCTTCTGGCAAAAACCCTGGGCAACTAGTCGAGCTTTGTTGCGCACCACAACCCCATCTTCACCTTGCTTGTTCTTGAACACCCACTTGGTGCCTATGGGGTTGCATCCTGGTGGCAGCTCTACTAGAGTCCAAACCCGATTGCGGACAAAATTCTCAAGCTCTTCTTGCATGGCATTAATCCAGTTCGAGTCAGAAAGAGCATGAGAAATGTCTCTGGGCTCAAAAGATGCAACAAAAGCAGATTCAGCAAACACAGCAAGAGAGTCAACAGACGAACGCAAAGTTCTTGAAGACACATCACCGATGATGAGCTCTGAGGGGTGATCACGCTGAACAGCTCGGGATCCCTGGTGATCTGAAGTCACCTCACCGGAGTCAGCAGCTGGCACCTCTGGACTCGACTGAGGGGGCTCGATCGAAGTGGAAGAAGTGATCAGAGGTCCGCCCTCATCCTCAGTCGAAGTCTCAGAAGGTGTGGGCTCTGCAGGAGGTGCAGAAGGCCCACCCTCATCAGCAGCTGGAGTATCCTCATCTTCCTCGAAGATGGACTCTCCGAGCTCACCATCACCAGAAAGCTCAAAAGAAGGAGTTGAAGAAGGCAAGGACTCATCAAAAGAAACCTCGCAAGTCTCGACAAGCTGCTGGGAGTCGAGGTTCCAAACACGAAAACCTCGAGAATGCAAAGCGTAACCAAGAAAAACACCATCCCAGCAACGAGACTCAAACTTGTCCAAATGCCCTCCCTTCTTGAGCACAAAGCACTTGCAGCCAAACGCTCGCAAGTGGCTCACCTTGGGCTGTCTACCAAACCGCAACTCATATGAGGTCTTACCTAGGTAAGCTCTAAGAAAAATGCGGTTGGCCAGATAGCAAGCCGTGTTCATGGCTTCAGCCCAAAAGCGCCTAGGAGTCCTGTGCTCATCGAGCATCGTCCTGGCCATCTCGACTAGCGTGCGGTTCTTTCGTTCCACAACGCCATTCTGTGGGGGAGTGTAAGGAGCAGAAAACTGATGGTCAAGACCCTGATCACTACAGAAGCTGACGAACTGAGAGTTCTTGAACTCAGAGCCGTTGTCGGAGCGAATTGCTCGCATCAGACCATTGTTCTCATTCTTCAGCTTCAAAATCAGGTCATGAACAAAATGAAAAGTTTCATCCTTAGACTCCAAAAAGAAAACCCACGAGAATCGAGAAAAATCGTCAACAATCACAAGTGCGTACCACTTCCCACCGACTGAGCGTATCCGAGCTGGACCGACTGTGTCCATGTGTAACAGCTCGCCCGGATACGAAGTCATCACCTGAGTCACAGGTGAGTGAGAAGCGGCAACCATTTTCCCGTGACGACAGGGATGGCAAACCAGATCCTTCTCCATCTTAAGCTTGGGCAATCCTCGGATGAGGTCCATAGAGCTCAACCTGACTAGCAGGTCAAAACTCAAATGGCCTAACCTCCTATGCCACTTCCAGAGCTCAGAGGAGGATCCAGCAATCAAACAGCGAGAAGGGCCAAAAGAACTAGAGAAGTCAATCCGAAAAACCTTACCGAAAGGTAAAATCTGGCAAATCAAAGACCCTCTAGAATCAAACACAGAAGAATTGCCCTTCTTAAAACGCACCTCCAAACCATCCTCAAGAAGTTGCGAAACAGAAATCAAATTGAAATTCAAGTTTCCAACCAAAGCAACGTTCTTCAAAGAAAAATGGTCTGAAATGCGAATTGAGCCAATGCCACTTACTTTCCCTTGACCACTGTTCCCGAAGGTGATGTACTCTTTGGAGCTCGGGGGAGTGAGACTGGAGAACCATCTGCGATGTCCCGTCATGTGGCGAGAGCATCCTGAGTCCATGATCCAAACGTCCTCCAGTCCTCGATCCTGCACAATCAGTGGCTGTAAGTGGGAGCAAATGGTCCGGCACCAGGTTTAGCAAAAGAGCTAAACCAGTGTCGAGCCATCTGCTCAAAAGACGGAAAGCAGAAATCATCAGAAAAGTTTGGACCAAAACGCGGCTCAAAGCGCGGTCCTCGGTTCTGCCTAAAACCTCGGCTACGAGGTCCAGGTCCGTAGCCAAAACGGCCTGGAGCTCTACCGGAACGAGCACCACCATCTGGAGCACGGGCATGAAAGCCGTCTCCTCTACCACCACCTACACGACGCGGCCTGGCCTCCAGCCTCTCCCCGCGTCGAGGAACACGCAGTCTACCACCCTGCTGGTAGAACTGCTCCTGACCACCACGAGCACGCTCTGCTCTCTCAACCCGCTTCCTCCTGAAGCAAAACTCCGCAAGATGCCCGTCTCTCTGACAGTACTCACAATGATAGGTGGGCTTCTTGGAATGTGGTTGAGGCTTGGGGTTCTTGGGCTTAGTGGTGTTTGGTGTCGGTTTCTTGGGTTGAGAGGGTCCAGGAAGAGAGTCTAGAGAAGTGTGGAGAAGTTTGGGCTTTGGAACCCAGATGGGCTTCTTGGGTGGAGCTTTGGGTGGTTCATGGATCACTCCATCCTTGGGCTGACAAGCCTGGGAAGACTCAGTGGAATGGGTCTTGGGATATCTCTGCTCAGGAGTCATTTTACTCCACTCCACTGCCCGGCTAATGGCACTCTCAAAGTCAGCCTTGGTGTAGGTATAACCTACCCCAAACCCATCCTGCCTCTTGAACTGCTGGATCATCATGCCGAGCTGTGGCTCCCTGGCACTGATCCAACTCAGGATAGACCGGAGGTAAAAATTCTCATTCTGAGAATCAGCTAGCTCCTCTCTCAAGGCAGCTAGAACCTCCACCTGAGACAAGCAGGTCTCACACTCGCTATCTATCTGGACAGACTTCTCGGCTTTCAGCTTAATCAACTCCATTCTAAGAGACAGACAGTTCTCACAGACAGTGGGTGGAACTGACAATGTCTCAAGCTCTAGCCTAGTCTGCGCAAGCTCAGCTCTCACTCTCTCCAAATCACCCAAATGCGCATCGCCCTTGGCTTTCAGCTCAGCTAAACTAGCAAGATGAGATGGGCAATCAGCACAGGGTACGATGACAGTGGCTTGAGCATCTTTCAGCTCCAGCTGAGCGCTTTCAAGCTCAGTGGCCAAAGCGTCCCTCTCATCAACCCTTTCTGTGTACCTGGACTTCAGAGTCGACAGGTCACACAGAAGCACCTCACACTTTGGGCACTCACTGCTATCACCCAAGCAAGGGGAAGAAGATAGACTCTCAATTCTGCCGTTGGCCACGGCAAGCTCACTCTCTAACTCATCTATCCTCTTCTTAGCCCCTCTAAGCAGTTTTTCCCGATATTTTAACTCCTGACGATTGCTTTCAAGTAAATCAACGATTTCACGTTCATAAGATGATACCTTTTCATTGTCGTCGTCGGAGTCATCTGAGGAGCTCTTCTCTTTCTTATCCCCAAGAGCCATTGAGCAGAAACTCTTGCGGGATCTTCGGCGCTGGTGTGAGCGGCTCTTCGGTCTATCCCCGAAGGCCATGAAGCAAAGGCCTGCTGGATCGTCCTTGTCCTTCCCCTTCCTGATGATGATCTCCTCATCGCTCGAGCTCGATGAAGAGGAAGAAGACGTGGACCGCTTGGAGTAGCTCTTCTCCATCTCAGCGAAGAAGGCCTTGTCGCGCTTCTTGTTCTCTCGCCGGTAGTCCTTCAGGGCCTTTCTGAAGAATCTGGTCTTTGGCTTGCCCTTGTTGAAGGAGGAGCTGTCGTGCTTGCCGGAGTCGTGGAAGCCACCACCGGTGCCCTTCTTGTGGCCATTGCGCTTGGGGCAGTCGGCGATGAAGTGTCCTGGATCACCACACTCAAAGCATCCGGTCTTTGTGCCGTGTCTTTTGAACATCCTCTTATCATAGACACGACGCACCCGGTTGTTAAAAAGACACAAATCATCATCTCCCAGCGACTCAAGCTGATCCTCAGTGATAGACATCAAAGAGAACCCAACACAGCTCACAGAAGAGGGATCAACAGAAGGTGTAGCAAGGGCCAGAGACTTTGATCCAGAGCCAGTGAGATTTGATCTCAACTGGGTATCAACCTCGGTGGCCTTCAGCTTGCTAAACAAATCAGAAATGGTCAAGGTATCATAAGAAGTGCTCTCAATGATAGAGGATACCTTGATCTCCCAGATCTTTGGGTCCAAGGTATGAAGAACCTTGAGCGCCTGTTCATGATCTGAGACCAACTGAACACCCTCAGCCTTGTTGTCCCGAAGCTTGTTTATGATCGACTGAAAACGACCAAACAAAGCTTCAACAGATTCACCCGGCTTTTGTGTGAAGTTCTCGTACTCACGCCGGTAGGTCTGATAGAGCCGAGCCTTGACCTGAGCTGTCCCCTCATGGTGTGCCTGGAGGGTAGCCCAGATCTCTCTCGCAGTGGAGAGATGGCTCACACGCTCAAACTCAGTGGGACCCAAACCAGAAAACAAGATGTTCACCGCTTTGCTATTGTTCACATGCTGGGCGATGATACCAGGAGAATCACGCTCAGCAACTGGCAATATGACAAACGTAACGTGAACGCAAATGTCCCAGATGTCCGAGCTTTGGCTCATGAGATAGGCTCGCATGCGAGTCTTCCAATAATTATAGCCATAAGCTTCCAAGGACGGGACCTTGCCAGGAGAAGTCATGATCACTACTGGGGTTTAGAACCGGTTAAGGTATGGAAAAACCCTAACCTGGCTCTGATACCACTTGTAGGACCGAAAGTAGCGACCAGAGGGGGGGGTGAATGGGCGCCTAAAAAAAAAAAAAATTCTTTCGAATCAATGGCCTGCTCCCAATACCCAACGCACCTCGACAGACTAAGCAAGGAAAAGTAAACAGATCAACAGGACATAAGATGATCTAGCCTAAAAACGACCGGTGTCCTAATCGAAAAGACACCAACACAGTGCTTACAGGCAGATTCAACAGATTAATTAACTCACAGGCATTTAATCAAACCAACACATATGAAGAAGGTAAAACATGATGTTCTAACCGAAATGAAACAGTGCTCAGATTAAAACACCATACTACGCGATGAACAGGATACAGAAGCAGTACATGTTCGAATCAATGGAAAAACACAAGCCGTGTTGATTTTTGCTAGTTGTGCACACAAATCAAGACACACTAAATAAAACAATTAATTTCTCAATTAGCACTTGCGTGACCAGGGAACAAAAACAGCAGCAAGTTTAAGAAATCAAAGCAATATTTAAAACTGAACCAGAAGACAAACCAGAGTGCTGAAAAATTTCTGTGACTTGCTCCTGTGCGCTCGGCTTGCGTGCACGAATTTCCCAAAAACTCACGCCGGTACTGTGCTACTTGCAGTCTACAGTGCCTCTGCTGCTGGCGCTGTCGGCCTTGGTTCCTCAGCCTGTGAAGCCACGCGCCACTTGCCTGGAGCTTGCGCCGATGATGCGTGCCTGCGCAGGAGTGGCCGCAGCATACAAGCTCGGCCAAAACAACCGCAAGTCTCCAGGCTCCGGTTTCACGCACATCAATCCGTAAAAAACCAGAGAAAAGAAACCGGAATCCGGTTCTTGAGAGAAAGAAAGAAACCAGGAGAAGGAAAAAACCAATGACCGTGCGTCTTGCTGTTGCTCCAGAGATCGATGACCGTGCGCCTGATCCACAGGATAACACGCCGGCGGCGGAAGAACAATGGAAACAGTGACCCAGAATATTTGATTGGTAAAGTGTTTTTGCAAAAATGGGTAACCCTAACCCTAGGATATTGGGGCCTATTTATAGGCAGCCCATTAAACGTAAAAATGCAGAAATACCCCTAGGGTTTTTTACAGACGCTGAAATAAATGGAAAAGACCAAACTGCCCTTAGGATATTTTTACAGACTCGACTGACAGACTGTGGGCCTAAAGGCAAAATAGTAAAAACCTAAATAAAGGTAACTTGTCCTGATGCGGAGCTTTCGTAGCAGCTACGCCTTCGCCTCAGGACGGTCAGATCCGAAATCAACGGTCGTCAGTTTTGCGCCGAAACTGACAAAGCGTCCACCGTCTTCGCACCAGGTACCCGGATTGGGCCGGCCCGACTCCGCAGCTCTCTCAGCCCGGCAATCGCTCACCGCCCGTGTACCTGAGTCAATCCCGGTCAACAGCCCAGTGGATCCTCTGCTGCTCCTAGCCCATGTACCCGGATTGGGCCAGCCCGACTTCGCGGCCTCCTCTGCCCGACAGTCGCTCGCTGCCCGTGTACCTGAGTCACACGCGGCCCAGACACAGCAGGTCTTCTCTCTCTTTTCAGTCCTCTTTAACTATCGTTGACAATGACTCATCACATCTGGAGCCATGAGGCCCACGCTATTCAGCATGGCTCCTCACCCAGCCTTCGGTAACTCATCGCAGCGAGGCGGCCGACCCCGCCGCCCCGGAGGAGAGCGAACAGTCGTCATGCCCGGCCCCAGTACTCTGTACAGCCAGCGTCGATTGGCGCGAGCCCATCCTCCGCGCGCTCGCAGGCGGCGATGAAGTCCATCCCAGTCCGGAGCAGGTTTGCCTGCAACTCCGCGCAAGGTCATTCGAGGTCATCAGTGGAATCCTGTACAAGTCCGGAGTATGTTCCCCGCTGCTCCGCTGCGTCTCGCATTCCGACGGTGTCGCCATGCTCCGGGAGATACATGAAGGGTTGTGCGGCAGTCACTTAGCGCCGCGGGCCCTCGCAGGCAAAGCTCTCCGGCAAGGCGTGTACTGGCCCACCATCATCGCCGACGCCGAAGAACTCGTCCGCGCCTGCCAAGGTTGCCAGTGGATGGGCCGACGCAGTCACCGTCTCCCGCCCCGGCCTCCTCGCCGGCGTCTCTGGGCCGAGGCGGTTCCTGGTCGCCTGCTCGATCGAGGCTTCAGTGCACGCAGACGCCCCGAGCTCCAGCGTCTGCTCTCGGAATCGCTCGGAAGCGGGGCGGAGCTCGCGCGCGCCGCGCACCTCTGGCGTGTCGGTCGCCGCCGCCGCCGCCGCAGCCGCCATCTGGCGTTGCAAGAAACGCGGGTCCATCGCC
Source organism: Zizania palustris (assembly GCA_019279435.1). NCBI lineage: Eukaryota > Viridiplantae > Streptophyta > Magnoliopsida > Poales > Poaceae > Zizania > Zizania palustris. The sequence goes on along the minus strand of JAAALK010000079.1, from coordinate 99,652,855 downwards.
ATTGCAGGAACCGACTTCCTCGACATTCTTGGAGAGCAGATGGAAGGAGCGTAGGGCTCAGAGGGCGAGTGGGCAATGGACTAAGCGGTCACGGTTGACGCGTGAGGGTGAAGGAAGAAGAGGCCGTGAAGGGCGAGTATATATATATCTTTCGGAAAGGCCGGCGGTTCGACTCCCGTTTCGGTTAGCGTGTGAACGTGGCGGTTTACGCGGCGCCGCATTTAAAATCGGTTGGCGCATCGGGGTGCGGGGGCGATCTCCCGGCGATCCGCCTCTTCGGTGCCGCCGGCGCGCGTATTAACTGCTCTTGGCGGCGCTCGCCCGGCCCCTCGGGGTTGGAGCCCCCGTAGTCAAGATGCGCCAGCCTCCGGTCAGCTCGGTCAACCCCCCTCGGTGTCTTGGAAACGGCCGGAAGCCCGAGGCAGGGTCTAATTCCCTGGTCTCTCGACTCCCCGTCTCAGTGCGCTCCAGCGCCCCGGTGGATGCGGCGCCCTAAAGTGAGGTACGCACTCGTGTGAATTGGCGGGATTATCTTGTGCGCTTCCACCCCCTCCTATTGCAGGACTACGAGCGGGAAGAAGCGAGGGGCTACTGTTGGGGGAGATAATCCCTGGAGTCAGCGGGGTGGGCCCCCAGCCGGAGGGCCCAGGCTTGATGACGGAGGTCACCGTCCGGAGGAGCGTGGCCGGAGGCCGCCTTCCGGAGGAGCGTGGCCGGAGGCCACCTTTCGGAGGAGCGTTGCCGGAGGCCGCCTTCCGGAGGAGCGTGGCCGGACGCCGCCTTCCGGAGGAGCGTGGCCGGAGGCCACCTTTTGGAGGAGCGTGGCCGGAGGTCACCTTCCGGAGGAGCGTGGCCGGAGGTCACCGTCCGGAGGAGCGTGGCCGGAGGTCACCTTCCGGAGGAGCAAAGCCGGAGGTCGCCCTTCGGCGTAGGACACGGGAGCTCGTCCTCCGGAGGCTGAAGGCCCGGGGCTCTCGGCTGACCTGGCGAGACGAGCCCAAAGAGAGTCGTGGCGGAAAAAGGACCAGGCGGTCGTGCGAAAGGACAGGATCGCGATCTTCTGAGCCGTGTCGGGCGGCGCAGGAAGCATCCGACACGGCCGATACGCTGTCAGAGTCGAATCTTCTCGTCTGTACTATGTACCTCTTTGTCTGTACTACCGGTCAGGGTTGGTTGGGTGGCCGTTGGCAGCCCGTAGGCGCTTAGTCCTCTGGGCGGGGCGCCCTATAAATACCCCTCACTACAGTTGTAACAAACAAGCTGACCAAGGCATTGAATACACTACTCTTGTTTTCCACTAAAACCTGCTGGTTCGATCCGTCGTCCCAACATCCTGGCTTCTCTCAGCCAGGGGCTCCATGAGTCTCCGAAGGCCACTCCGGTGCTCCAGGTACGGAGCCAGCAGAGGTAGCCAAGACAGAGCTTGAGCATCATCCGCTGCGGCTTCATCCTCCGAATTGCCAACGGAGGCCACGGCCTGGCCAGGAAGAAGACCGAGGATAGAAATACTCTTGCCCCTCCCCGGTACGAAGGAGGGTGAAGCAAGAGTACTCCGACCATCGGCAGCCACCTCTTCGACCAGAACCGCAGCGGCGGAGGCAACCTCGGTGGTTGAAGCTGCCACTGCAGGAGTGACCTCCGTCGCCAACTCCGTCCCAGCAAGCACGTCGTCCGCCCCGAAAGACACATTCTCTGCCGCCAAGTTCGGGGCCTCCAGAGGCGCGGGAGGGTCCGCTTGAATAGCAGCCTCCGAAGACGCAGGAACTTCGGACACCACCAAAGCATCAACACCTGAAGAGGTACCTATTTCAATAACAAAATTAATAAGCATGTTTTCACAGATAGCAGGCGGGTATTGGTTAAAAAAGGGAGAACTTCGGAAAGAACCTCCGGGAGCTTCGTGGGGAAGGATTGCTGGATCCTCCAAGACCTCGTACATCTGAAGGATGTCGGCGAAGTCATCCCCCGAGGTCCTGCCCTCAACATTTCCAGCCGGAGCCACGATCTCTGCTGGGACTGCCTCGGGCGCAGTCAAGCTGGGAGTAGGAGAGTCCGACTCCACTTGCACGACGACGGGCGCAGGGGGAACAGTTGGAGTCACACTTACTACCTCCCTAACGGAGGCGCTAGGGGGGACCTCCCCTATGTCTTCGTCGTCCAGGAGGTAGGCTTCGAAGACCGCCGCTGTCTGGCCATCAGAGTCCTCTGCCTCTTCGGAGGCTGAGCTTTGCGCGCCTAGCGACGAAGCAGACGAGGCAGGCGCCAACTGCGAAGGGTGCTTCGCTACCTTCTTCTTCCGGAGCGGCTGCTTGCCGGTCTTCTTGGAGGGCTTGGCAGCAGCTTTCCTTTTGCGAACAACTGCTCCGGTCGGGGCGAAGTCAGGAAGATTCGGGGGCTCCATTCCGAGAGCTCTCCACACTCTGTTGGATCGCTCCCAACTCCCCACCAGATCTAACCTCCTTTGCCTCTCGGCCACCGAAGGGGCTCCGAGAACTCATTCGGTGGCCCGATCTATGTCCTTCGGAGCCAATGCCAGAGGCGCTGCTGAAAGAAAAAGGTATGAAAGTATGAGTACAATTGATTTCTTCATCTAATATAATGCTGCAGGGAGTAAAGTTTACCTAAGTTTCGGAGGTCCCCCTCCGAGGCCTGTGGGAACACGATCGGCCAGTTGGCTCCGAGGGGAGGGATCCGAAGGGCGATGAACTCCTCGGCCAGGTTGCGCATGCTCATGTGGCGAGCCACCGAAGTGAGCAGCCCTAGCCTCGTCGATAGCAGGCTAGGGTTCGGAGAGATGTCCGCCTCCTTTCGGAACCAGATCTCCTGGAGAGGACCAGCGAGGGGGGAGTCCTCTCCGACTTCGGCATAAAACCACCGAAGTATCCAGTTTGTGTACCACCTGTCGTTTATAGCTTTTGCAGGAAAGTGGAGGGCATGCTCTCTCCGTAGTTGGAAATTGACGCTGCCAAAGGCTATCGTCACCTTGGAATCCCCAGGGCCGTCTTGTGGCTTCGGTTGGCATATGGCTTCGTGGGTCGCGGCGAAGATCTCGGAGCGTCCTTCGCATCCCTCTGCCCGGAGCGCCCATTCGAAGATGGCTAAGCGGGCGATGGTGTTGGGGGACAGCTGAGGCAGAGTTATGTGGAACAAGTCCAATACCTCTACCAAGAAATCCACGGCTGGCAGTCCCAGACCTGCTTCGAAGAATGCTTCGAAGACCACCACTTCCCCGCTTCGCGGCCTTGGAGTCGACTCTGTCCCGGGGACTCGAGTCCACAGTCCAGCGCCCAGCTTTCCATCCACTGCTTCTTCAATGGACTCGACGGTGCTCACGGATTGGCCAATGATGAAGCTTTGGGCAATTTTCTTCTTGGAGGGCGGACGGAGCGCCCGAGGATTCTTGGTCCAGGCACCGCTCGGAGTCCCCGCCATTGCCACTGCTGCCGATGCAGCCCACGCCTGCCTCTATGCCAGGGTGTTTCCGCCGCTGGAGTGGTGTGGCTAGTTCTCGCCATCGTGCTCGAGTATTCAAGAGTTTGGAATATTGGGGGAAAGGTGAATCGCAGGTGATGAATGCGGTAAAAAATCTCGGTTAATCTCCGTCTCCCCCTTTTATAACCGCACGACCAGTACTACTCTTCGATTGATTTCACATTGCAGGTTCGGCTTCTGTCACCGACAAGTGGGCCCGGTAATTGGAACGGCGTACAACCGCTGTAAAAATCGACCGTTACCTTTTTTGCAGAGGGTAACCACTACTTGCGCTGTAATGACTACTTCTAACGGCGCTCCACGACGTTCGCACTCCGAAACCATTCCCTTGCCCACATGCGTTCCCACTGTATCAAGAACTCGAAGGGGGAGGTTCGAACGCGTTGGGCTCAAAGTCCTCGGCTAAGTCGCAGCATCCCCAAATCCTCTTTAAGCCTCAGAAAATAGAAATGTTCCTTCCGTATACTGCCTTCTTTCTAAACAGGTTAACTACAGAAAGGCGTATTCGAGGGGCTACTGTTGGGGGAAATTACTCCATTCCCAAGACTTAAAGATTAATCCTTCAAAGGCTGGTGAGGACTCCGAAGCTGGTGAACTGTGGTTCGAAGCATGCGTCGCCACGCCGAAGGGTGCAACGGTGCGAAGCTCTGGAGAACCCTCCGAATGGAAGATGGAGGCCTCGAAGCCTAAGGACATGATTGATTGGATGTCCAGCTTATCCATCTACTTTGCAGTACTTTACCGTATATAACCTTGTTTATAGTACCGAATAGTTTCCACTATGTCGGTTGTAGGTTAGGGGTAAAAAGGTCTTTTCCTTATGCTTTTTCCCCTATAAATACCCCCCATTGTACCTTGTAAAGGGGGATCCAGAACAAGTTATTCATTTACACTTATTCGGACCACTTGAGCTATTATCCATTTCGGACGCTCAAAGTAGTCCTGCAACACAAACTCCCTGTTTGTCCGTTCTTGATTTCAGAGAACCTGTTGGCGTAACATTTGCGCCAACATCTATTAATCATGAAAGCTGCGGTTTCTAGAGCGTGACCCCAAAAGGATAATGGAAGATCAGTATGACTCATCATGGATCACACCATGTCCAACAAAGTGTGGTTTCTCCACTCGGACACCCCATTCCATTGAGGCATGTCGAGTGGAGTCAGTTGTGGAACAATTCCACACTGCTTCAGATGATCACTTAACTCATGGCTCAAATATTCACCCCCATGATTAGATCGTAGAAATTTAATTGTCTTGCCTATATGATTTTGTACCTCATTCTAGAACTCCTTGAACTTTTCAAAGGATTCCCACTTATGCCTCATCAAGTAGACATAACCATATCTACTAAAGTCATCGGTAAAAGTGATAAAGTAATGAAAGCCTTTCCTAACCGTGTGACTCATTGGACCACACACATTAGTATGTACTATGGACAATAGCTCACTTGCCCTCTCACTCTATCATACGATTCAAAATCAAATGACTCCAAAAGTCCATCACAATGGAGCTTCTCATTTATATGACCCAAATGACAATACCAGACGTAGGTAGGATTCAAATCATCGAGTCGTTGTTTCTTAGTACTAATGTTATAAACGTGTGCATCGTCAAGACTCAGAATATACAATCCATTCAGTAATGGACACACACCATAGAGCATGCCATTCGAAAATATTGAACAACTCTTGTTCTTTATTACCAGCACGTCCCGGTAGGACCCACGGCAGATGGTCGGTCGGACCGACGGGCGGGGCAGTGATCGCCTTGGCTCATCGGCGATTGCGCCGATGAAGAAGGCTCAGTGCATATGCCTCTTGTTGATGAATATGACCGTCCAATCTCTACAAAACACCCAAAATGAGAAGCAATTTAGTCTAGAGACCGAATTACCGATAGAAACCGATAAAAATTTGTTACGAAGATTAAACGGACGATTCACAAGCGAATCGACAAGGATTACCGTGATTACGATGCGATGAACGAATGGTTTTCAGTGCAAACCAACAAAGATAGACGTGATGTAGCTACTCCTAGGGAATGGAAAAGTAAAGGGTAAAAAAGAATGATTCAAGGGAATAATAGATTAGATCGGTTTGGAATTGGAGAGAGATCTCTTTGAATCGGCATTGCCCCAATATATATAGGGTGTGGTCTTGTCATTCCGGAACTTTAATTCTACTCTAAATTGATTAAAGTATGTGTCCAAGTCATTAAGATTTGATTAGAGATCAAAACAACCCGAAACCAATTAAATTGGTTCAGACTTAGATTAGGTGAGGAGCCATGCTAAATAGCGTGGGCCTCATGGCTCCATAGGTGATGAGTCATTGTCAACGATAGTCAAAGAGGACAGAAGGAGAGAGGAGATCTGCTGTTTCATGGGCCGCGTGTGACTCAGGTACACGGGCAGCGAGTGACGGTCGGGCTGAGAGAACTGCGAAGTCGGGCTGGCCCAATCCGGGTACATGGGCCAGAAGCAGCAGAAGACCCACTGGGCTGTTGACCAGGATTGACTCAGGTACACGAGCGGTGAGTGATTGCCGGGCTGAGAGAGCTGCGGAATCAGGCTGGCCCAATCCGGGTACCTGGTGCAAAGTCGGTGAAGGCTTTGTCAATTTCGGCGCAAAACTGACGACCGCTGATCTTGTATCGGACTGTCCAGAAGAGAAGTCGTAGTCGCTACGAAAGCTTAGCTTCCAGATAAGTCATCTGTATCTCTAGGCCCACAGTCAGTCGAGTCTGTAAAAAATCCTAAGGGCAGTTTAGTCTTTTCCTTTATTTCAGCGTCTGTAAAAAACCCTAAGGGGCTGGTGGAATAGTCCTAAGTGTTGGGCAGCCTATAAATAGGGCCCCAATCCCTAGGGTTAGGTCACCCTTTTGCTGAAATCAGTTTTTAATCCATTGGGTCATTCTTGTTCCCTGTTTTTCTCTCTCCTACTCATGTGTGCGCCACCTGAGTTTCTGAATCCTGAGTTCATCTTGTTTCTTCACTGTTTTTGGAAGATTTTATTCCTGTTGGTGTGTGCGCAGCACTTCATTTAAGGCACTGATTGTTCGGTTTGCACGCAGCTTATTTGTTCTTGAGAAGATTTGTCTATGTTGCTTCTGTTCTTCACGTGAGGAGTACTAGTTCTTGCTGGTTGCAAGTAGTACTACTTCTCTGTAGCAACAGTACACTAGTACTCTAGCTTGCCTTTTCTGCGTAGCTTTTTGATCAAAGTAGACAAGGCTGAGTGCCTTTTCTTGCTGTTTTCTGGCGAAGCCCTCCTTTTTTGTTCGAAGCCCCTCAGCTCCGTGAGGCAGGCTTCGATCTGACATCCTCGAGGGCTTCGCTTGAACTTCGACTTCACTTTGTGTACTGTGTTTGTAGCTTTGAAGTATGTTTTGTGCTCTGTCAGCTTGACATACTTCGACGGTCTTTGCGAAGGTGATCTTCGTCTCGAGCTGTTCAAAGTCAATACTTCGACAGGCTTCGAAGTTAGCTTCGAAGCTTGTCTCTCTGGTAGACTTCGCTCGACGTGAGTTCCTTCTTGCTGTCATTTTCGAAGGTCACAGTGTGTAAGTTCGGAGCTTGTCTTTCGAAGTTAACCCTCGGATCGAAGGTCTCAACTTCGGTTATCATACCTCGACCAAACTAGCTTCGAAGGTTGAGTGTAGGCTTCGATTTGATCTCTCTGTCATGTGTTTGGCTTCGCTTCTCTTTCGAAGGTTGCATTTCTGTGAACCTTGTTCGAAGCTCTGTTCGAGATATCGTCTTCGAAGTATATGGTTCGAAGCAGGCTTCGATACTCTCATACTTCTCCTCGAAGCATACTTCGCTCTCTGCCCCACTCGAGCTAGGCTAGACTAAACAAACCTTCGGCACGTCAACTACAACCTTCGCTCGACTTCGACAAGGGACTCCGAAGCAGGCTTCGCCACAGCGAAGCAGGCTTCGACACTGCGAAGCAGGCTTCGCCAAGATTCGAACAGGAGACAAATTTTGAACAGTAACTTCTCATCTCATTTCATGTGTACTTAGTTTATTTTACTGAGAAGTTTGATCTGCCATGTCTTAAATATTTTGTTTATCTACCTATTAGCACTGCATTGGTGTTTCTCTTATTTTGACACCTGTTGTTTCTAGGCTAGATACTTTTAGACTTAGGCTTTCTGTTCTCTCTCTGCTGCTTAGTCTTTTGAGGTGCGTTGAGTGTTGGGAGCAGGCCATTGATTCGAAAGAATTTTTGGGCGCCCATTCACCCCCCCCTCTGGTCGCTACTTTTGGTCCTACACTAGGCCGGTCTAACTGGGGTATCATGGCCGGTCGGACGGCCTACTATGGATGTTTGGACCACCTATGCCAGGAATTGCATATTTTCGGCCAAAAGTACAAATTTCGACATTTTGACAAATTTGACCATTAATGTCATTCTTTGCTATCAACATATGCCCCGTGTCTTTTGGCAAACTAGTGCACCAAAACTACAATGGGCTAAGGGCGATATAATCCATATCATCCTTACGACACCTCAAGAATCTTGCCACACACTTGGGAAGTACTTGTTCAAATATCTACCATTTAGAACTCTACGAAATCGTTCTCCTTTCAAAGACTCTAGCAAATACACGTTACCTGGAGCAATTTCAACAACTTTAAAAGGACTTTCCCAACTAGGCGACCATTTACAAACTCTAGGCTTTTAGTTCCTAAAGGCAAAATCGTCTTCCCAACTAAGTCACCAACTTGAAACAATTTTTCTTTCATCTTTTTGTTATAACCTCTAGCCACTCTTCTCTTATCTCTTTCTATAAGCTCTAGAGCCCTTAACCTCTTATCAGTCACTTCTTCCAAACTATCTTTCAAGAGAGCTTCATATTCATCGACCGATAAGCCATCTTGCTTAAGTAACCTCAAAGAGCCAAGATTTACCTCTACTGGTAAACCGGCTTCTTGTCCATACACCAACTCATATGGACTTACCTTGGTAGCACCGTGCTTCGCAATTCTGCATGCCCATAATGCCTCGGAAAGCACTTCATGCCATCTTCTAGGAAACTCTTCAATTTTTTTTCTTAATAATCTTAATCAAAATTTTATTACTAGACTCGGCCTGACCATTGGCCTGAGCATAGTATGGTGAAGAGTTTATCAACTTTATACCATACAATTCGGTAAAATCTCTCACTTCTTTAGTAATAAACGAAGTGTCTTGATCCGTAGTAAGAGTTTGAGGAATATCGAATCTATGTATAATGTGCATCAAGATGAAATCAATTACCTCGTTGTGTGTCATATTCTTGAGAGGCACGGCCTCGGTCCATTTGGTGAAGTAATCTGTAGCCATCAACACAAACTGATGCCCTTTTAAAGAGGGAGGATGAATTTGGCTGATGAAGTCCAAGCCCCAACCTTAGAACGGACATGGTTTGATAATAGGATTAAAAAAAGACGCTAGAGCAAGATGAATATTACCAAACCTTTGACATGCCTCACACCCTCCATAATACCTAAAACAGTCTTCAGTCATAGTCGGCCAATAAAAACCCGCCCTTTTGAGCATCCAACTCATCTTCTGGGACGAATGATGAGTACCACAAAACCCTTCATGAACTTCACCCATAGCAACTTTAGATTGATCGACATCTAAACCTTTCAAAAGTACTTCATCAATTGTTCGGCGATACAACTCGTCATAAAGAAACACAAATTTGAATGCTTGCCGTCGAACTTTCTGATCAACCCTCTTGTTAGGATCTCTCAAATATTTAATAATTGGAGTTCTCCAATTATCCATGTGATTTTCAGATGTACTCGCCAAATCCTCACTTGAATTAGCATTTAAAAGAGTAATTTCAACCTCCCCCGAGCCCCTACCGCCGGAGTACCCGTCGGTTAGTCGGAGTCATCGCTGGCTTCCTATCGGTCCGACCGACCAACTCTCACCAGTCTGACTGGGATGTGATGGTATAGGCCGGTCTGACCGACGGCTCAAGGTCGGTCCGACTGTCGGTACATGCCCGGTCTGACTGTCCTGCTTTGGCTAGTCTGACCACCCTCTTCCACCTTGGTCTAACTGGCCCTACTTTAGTCGGTTTGATCGCTTCTTCCACACTTTGGTTAGTTGAATCATATTATTGCAGTACAGTTTGATTTCTTGATGACTCCACCCATATTACCTTGTAACTGATAGCAAATAATGGCATTAATGGTCGAAATTGTCAAAATGTTGAAATTGGAACTTTTGGCCGAAAATATGCAATTCCTGGCACAGGACGGTCCAACCGGCCATAGTAGGCTGGTCCGACTGGCCATGGTACCTTGGTCAGACCAACCATATGGGCCCGGTCAGACTGGCCTAGTCCAAGTCTGAACCAATTTAATTAGTTTTGTGTTGTTTTGATCTCTAATTAAATCTTAAGGACTTGAACGTGTACTTTAATCAATTTAGAGTAGAATCAAAGTACAGGAACGACAAGACCACCCCCTATATATATATATGGGCAAGTCCGATTCAAAGGGACTCTCTCAAAAACCCTAATAGATCCATTCTATCCCTTGAATTGCTCTTTTTATCGGTAATTCGGTCTCTAGGCCAAATTGCTTCTAATTTCTTGGTGTTTTGCACAGCCTACACTTTCATCTACACCGCCAAGAAGCCTTGCACTGAGCCCCTACCACCAGAGAACCCATTGGTGAGCCGGAGTCATCACCGGCTTCCTATCTATCTGACTTGCCAACTCTCACTTGTTTGACTAGGTCGTGATGGTACAGGACGGTCTAACCGGCGGCTCAATGCCAGTCTGACTGCCTACGTGCAGGCGATCCGGTGGCACCCACTTCGCACCGACAGTCCGATCGCTGGTACACGCCTAGTATGATCAGCTTGCTTTGGTCGGTCTGACCGCCCTCTCCACGTCGATGTCCATTGGCGTTATTTTTGAACTAAAAAAACAAAAAAAGTCCATGGCAGACTGAGTCCACAGTGAACTCACGCATGTGTGCTATGGATCGGGCAATAGAGGGCCATCAGATCCCGATCGAACGACGCAGGGTGAGGCAGGGTGCTTAAGTGATGATCAACAGCTAGGATTAAAACACAGCGAACTGGTACGATGTACGCACTAGAACGAGCCACTCACTGATTTAATCAGGGCCGCATGATCTGGATCGAACGGCCAGGGTTTGATCTGGCCAAATTGCTTCTAATTTCTTGGTGTTTTGCACAGCCTACACTTTCATCTACACCGCCAAGAAGCCCTGCATTGAGCCCCTACCACCAGAGAACCCATTGGTGAGCCGGAGTCATCACCGGCTTCCTATCGGTCTGACTGGCCAACTCTCGCTGGTTTGACTAGGTCGTGATGGTATAGGATGGTCTAACCAGCGGCTCAATGCCAGTCTGACTGCCTACGTGCAGGCGATCTGGTGGCACCCACTTCGCACCGACAGTCCGATCACTGGTACACGCATAGTATGATCGGCTTGCTTTGGTCGGTCTGACCGCCCTCTCCACGTCGATGTCCATTGGCGTAATTTTTGACGTTTGAATCAATTTTAGAATTATTTTTGAACTGAAAAACAGAAAAAGTCCATGGCAGACTGAGTCCACGGTGAACTCACGCACGTGTGCTATGGATCGGGCAATAGAGGGCCATCAGATCCCGATCGAACGATGCAGGGTGAGGCAGGGTGCTTAAGAGATGATCAACGGCTAGGATTAAAACACAGCGAACTGGTACGATGTACACACTACAACGAGCCACTCACTGATTTAATCAAGGCCGCATGATCTGGATCGAACGGACAGGCTTTGATCTGGCACGGTGGCAGGTTGTCGGCGGTGACATGGTGTGACGTCGAGCGATTCACGTGACGGCGAGCGGCAGCTTGGCAATATGAAGGCATTAATGGCACCAGAATAGGATGACGAATGATGACAGGCGGTGAGCGAAGGTGGAAGGGATCCTTTGGGTTGATGACTCCGGCAAAGTCTGGCGATGGGGAGGCTGAATAGGGTAGATACCGAGGATGGGAAGGTGGTTGCGGTCATGGCAGTGCTAGCGGTGAGGATTGGCAGGGTCACTGGTGGAGAGGTGACGCTACCGAAGGTAAAGTAGAGCGGTGGAGGCTTTCTTGGAGATCACCGGTGATGAGACGGCAATCGGCGAAGCTAAGGGGTGGAACAGGTTTGGGGGATCGAGGTTGAGTGTTTTATAGGAGTGCCGGAGCCGGGGATCGTGGACGAGGGCATTAGGGTTTGTGCATGGCGGCGGGATTTGGGGATTTTCAGTGGGAGTCTGGTGGCAATACGATAGGGTTGACAGGTGGGGCCTACGGGTCAGTGAGGGCGGCGAGCGCATAGGTCTAACAGGAGGGGTCCACGCGGTAGAGAGGGTGAGGCGCCCAGGCGGACGAGTGAGGAGCTATGTTAAAGATCATGGGCCTCATGGCTCTAGAAGGGATGAGTGATTGTCAATGGAAGTCAAGAGAGAAGAGGAGATGAGGGTAAGAGAAGACCTACCGCATCTTAACTGCATGTGACTTAGGTACACGGGCGGCGAGCGACTGCTGGGCGGAGGGGACGCGGAGTCAAGACATGCTATCTTTAGATATGATTTTACTATTTTGCACATTGGGCCCGTAGTTTTATTTTTGCGTCTGTATGTATTTTACCCTAGGGGTAATTGCGTATTTTTCCACTTTTTGAACTGTCTATAAAAGGCCATGTATACCCTAGGGTTTCACCAACTCACTTGAATGCAAAATCTGAGTTCACTTTTCAGAAATGTTTTTGGGGATTTTTAGGTCACCCTTCTTCCTCTAGCCTCCTCCATTTTCTCCATCGTTTTTGTCTCTTCCCTGCTGCACGTGCGGTGCCATGGAACCAGGGGCACGGGAGGCCAATCGAGGATGCATGCGAGGCCACTCGACGCGAGGGACAGAGACACAAGGCGCTCGAGGCGTAAGGGACCTCACCACATGAAGGCTGTGCGGAGCAACGTGGTGCTCCTAGTGCGTGAGAGCTGCACTGGGCCTCGGGGTGTGCTTGGCGTGAGGGGCACAGGTTCATAGCAGTCAATGAAGAAGCCATGCGAGCAGGAAGCTACTGGCTCATGGCATAGGCAGAACATAGGCCCGCGTGAAGCCCGAATCAGAACAAGAGTTCTGATTCCATAGTAAATTTCTATTCCTCGATTCTCTTGCACTATAGTAATTAGTTCTGAATATTCAGTGGTAAGTTTAATTACAACAAACATATTTTATTTACTGCATTTATTTTGTCTAGATTAAATGCGTTAAATATTGTATTCTCTCATATTTGTGATCTGCGTGGGAATTAAGGATGTTCTGCATATGATTGATGGATTATATGTGTTTTTGTGGAGATGTCATTTATACTGTGAGTAATGTCAATCTGCCTTTAAGCACTACGGTGGTGTCTTTTTTATTAGGACATCCGTTGTTTTTAAGATAGATTATTTTAGTGCTTATGATCTCTCAGACTGTCTTATTTAACCATATCTGATAGGAGAGTGATAACACTGATTTTGTCTGTGGCATTTTTGTGAAATTTGGTTTGTTTCTGTTAGTTGTCTTTTGAGGTGCATTAGGTGTTAAGGGTAGGTCATCGATTCAAAAGAATTCTGTTTAGGCGCACATTCGCCCCCCTCTAGTCGCTACTCTCAGTCCTATAACGAGGGACGGCGCCGATAGGTGGGGCCCGACTATCACTGAGGATGAGCGAGTTGGTTGGACCGCGGAGCAAGATTGGAGGGAGCCGGCCCAACAGGAATTTAAATTCATTTTTCAATTAAAATAATTGCTGAAATTCCTTTGTAATTTCTATGCTTTTTGCAAAGGTCCTAAAAATTTAGAAAAATTTCCTAAAATATTCTTTTGACTTGGAGAATTTTAAAAAAAATCAAACAGAAAAACAAAGACAAAATAAAATAGAAGAAAGAAAATAAAAGTTTAACCCTAATGACCAAAATCCAAATAGAAGCAAGAAACATGGTCATTATGGTTAACCAAAAATAAAGACTCAAAAACAAGTGCAATCTCAAAATTTTAAAATTACCAACGAGGAACTCCCCCTGAAATAAATCCCACAAAAAGCTAAAAAATATACTCCAAAATTTCTCCCCCTTGTTGACAATTTGACTCATCAAATGAGACTAAATGCACTCTAAAGAGACATAGACACAGACTCCCCCTGAAATGCAGCTCCCCCTCAAAATATGCCATGAATGCAAATGGGGTACAGGTGGAGTGTGAAAAGCATGCTTCTTAGATATGATTGACTGCAATTACAACATCTAACAATTATAGCAAAAGATATACTGTCTAAGATACATGACACGATCAGTGCAACAAATGATATCTAAAGAAAGTCATTAGCACACAGTGTTAAATTTTTGCAAACAAAAGCATCACCACATTTTCCAGATGACAAGCACGGTAAAGCATGAGATGCACAAGCTAACTGATATCTACTGAGATAAGCATCGTCCAAAATAAAGTGCTTCAGCAAACTTGTTATCTTTTAATTTTCAGGCTTTTTCTTTTTCCTTTTTCATTTGTGCCAGGGGTTATTTGCATGTCAAACCTTATGCTGACCGACCAAGTCAAGCCTAGGCCAGAACTGGACCATCAGAAGCTTAAGACATTGGTCTTGGCATACACTACATTGTCCTAGTTCATAGCAAAGTGCTATGGTACGCAGTCAAGAACAATGCAATGCGACAAAGCAAACCCACCCGGATCTTTTCAGATTATGCATAAAAAGGCATGGAATTTTCATTTTTCTGATTTTTTATCATTTTTAGAGCACATTTTCCATGTTTAAAGCAAATAGATGACCAAGTTTCATAACTGCATCTAAGTAAGGAACGAGCTACAAGGCATGTAACAGATAGCAAAAACACTACATTTTCGCAAACAAAAGCATCACCACATTTTCTAGTTGACAAGTAAGGTAAAACATGATATGCAAAAGCTAACTGATATCTAGCAAGATAAGCATTGACCAAACCAAAGTGCTTCAGCAAACTAGTCATCTTTTTAAAATTTTCAGTCTATTTCTTTTTCCTTTTATTTTTCATTTCTGCCAAGGGTTATTTGCATGTCAAACCTTATGCTAACCAACCAAGTCAAGCCTAGGCCAGAACTGGACCATCAGAAGCTTAAGACATTGGTCTTGGCATACATTACACCATCCTAGTTCATACCAAAGTGCTATGGTAAGCAGTCCAGAACAATGCAATGCGACAAAGCAAACCCACCTACATCTTTTCTGATAATCATAAAAATGCATAAATTTTTCATTTTTCAGAATTTTTTATCATTTTTATAGCACATTTTTCATATTTAAAGTATATAAATGTCCAAGATGCATATCTGCATCTAAGTAAGGATCTAGCTACAAGGCATGTAAAAGATAGCAAACGCATTAAGCCTACACATGCTAGTTACCAGAGGCAATGGTGATTATTTTTCAATTTTAAAACATAAAAGCCATGCATATGACAAATAACATATATATCACGTGAACTGAAACAAAAACATGATAATCGACAAGTAATCAAAACATATACTAGCTAGAGAAAGTAAAGCAGTTTAATCATATAGCAGAAGCAAGCACAAAATGTGACTAATGATTATGCATGATATGAATGCGCACAAAAAGACTCAATAAAAAATAAAGAAGAAAGTAAAAACTGACTCAAAATATCCTAAAAAGGATACACAACTCCCAAATCCCCTCGTAAACGCTCAAAAGTAGACTGATCTAGGGGTTTAGTAAAAATATCAGCTAATTGCTGATGGGTATCAACATGTATAAGATCAATGACCCCTTTCTCATATTGATCGCTCAGAAAGTAAAAGCGCACATCAATATGTTTGGTTTTAGAATGAAGACATGGGTTTTTCCCTACACTAATTGCACTGGTGCTATCACAAAACAAAGGAACTCTCGAAGGGAAGAACAACCCAAAATCCTGCAAAGTAGAAATTATCCAAACTAACTGAGAACAGCAGCTAGCAGTAGCTACATACTCAGCCTCAGTAGTAGAAAGCGCAACTCCAGATTGTTTTCGAGAAGACCATGAAACAAGTGAAGAACCAAGAAGCTGGCAAGTACCGGAAGTCGACTTGCGATCCAGCCGGCACCCACCAAAATCAGCGTCCGAAAAACCAGCTAGATCAAGAGACGATGATGCAGAATAATAGAGACCTAAATTAGGAGCATAAATAAGATACCTGAAAATACGCTTCACAGCCTACCGGTGAGATGCGCGTGTGTAGGACCGAAAGTAGCGACCAGAGGGGGGGTGAATGGGCGCCTAAAAAGTTCTTTCGAAACAATGGCCTGCTTCCAACACCCAACGCACCTCAAAAGACTTAGCAGCAAGACGTAAACAGATCGATCAAAACTTCACAGAAATAAATAACAGCAATCGATTGAGAGATTACTGTTCAAAGTTGTCTCCAGTAAGTTACTTGGAAAAGCCTTCAGATTCGAAGCCTGTAGATTCTAAGACTGCTGATTCAAAGTCTGCTGCAGATTCTAAATCTGCAGATTCGAAGTCTGCAGATTCGAAGTCTGCAGATTCAAAGTCTGCTGATTCGAAGTCTGCTGATTCGAAGTCTGCTGATTCGAAGCTTGCATATTCGAAGTCTACTGATTCGAAGTCTGCCGATTTGAAGTCTATAGATTCGAAGCTTGCTGATTCGAAGTATGCTGATTCGAAGTCTGCTGATTCGAAGTCTACAGATTCGAAGCTTGCAGATTCGAAGTCTGCAGATTCGAAGTCTGCTGATTCGAAGTCTGCTGATTCGAAGCTTGCAGATTCGAAGTCTGCTGATTCGAAGTCTGCTGATTCGAAGTCTGCTGATTCGAAGCTTGCAGATTCGAAGTCTGCTTCATAGAGTTGGACTTCACACAAGAAAAGGGACTTTGGCCCTGTCAACTCGATCAAAAAGCAACACAGGAAAAGCAAGGCTAAAGTACTAGCACACTGTAGCTACAGGAAAGTAGTACTACTTGCTACCAGCCACAAGAACTAGTACTCTTGTGAAGAACAAATAGAAGCCACAAAGAAGCTTCTGCTCAGGAATAAATTAGTTGTGTGCAAACCGAACCAACAGAACCTTAAATGAAGTGATGCGCATGAGAATCGATAGTAATAAAAGCTTCCAAACAGTAAAGAGCCAAATGAATCTCAGGAAGAACAGGGGGTTGCATGGCAGCGCACACAGGGAGAGAGAGAGCAGGAAACACAAAATGACCCAATAGAATAAGAAGTGATTTCAACAAAAGGCTGACCTAACCCTAGGGATTGGGGCCCTATTTATAGGCTGCCAAACACTAGGAATATTCCACCAGCCCCTTAGGGTTTTTTACAGACGATGAAATAAAGGAAAAGACTCAACTGCCCTTAGGATTTTTTACAGACTCGACTGACTGACTGTGGGCCTAGAGATACAGATGACTTATCTGGAAGCTAAGCTTTCGTAGCGACTACGACTTCTCTTCTGGACAGTCCGATACAAGATCAACGGTTGCCAGTTTTGCGCCGAAACTGACAAAGCCTCCACCGACTTTGCACCAGGTACCCGGATTGGGCCGGCCTGATTCCGCAGCTCTCTCAGCCCGGCAATCACTCACCGCCCGTGTGCCTGAGTCAATCCTGGTCAACAGCCCAGTGGGTCTTCTGCTGCTTCTGGCCCATGTACCCGGATTGGGCCAGCCCGACTTCGCAGCCTCCTTTGCCCAATAGTCGCTTGCTGCCCGTATACCTGAGTCACACGCGGCCCATGAAACAGCAGATCTCCTTTCTTCTTCTGTCCTCTTTGACTATCGTTGACAATGACTCATCACATCTGGAGCCATGAGGCCCACGCTATTCAGCATGGCTCCTCAATCTCCCCCTTGATGAGTGCATTGTAAACACTTCACTTCTTCAGCTCTTCAAAATCTACAAGCAACAGTGGAAACACAAAAACAAAACACAAGAAAACCAAAGAAGAAAATGAAGTAAAAGTTTAACCCTAATGACCAAAAGCCAACAAACGCAAGAAACGGTCATTATGGTTAACCAAGGGTAAAAGCTCAAAATGAGTGCGATCTCAGAAACAACAACAAGGATATCAAAATAGTAAGAAACAAATCCCAGAGAAAGCCAAAACTCCCCCTTGAACTCTTATCCCAAAATTTCTCCCCCTTGTTGACAAGTGAACTCATCAAGCACTCAAAAGAGACACAGACTCCCCCTGAAATGCAACTCCCCCTCAAAATATGTAATGAATGCAACTGGGGTACATGTGGAGTGTAGAAAGTATGCTTCTCAGATATGATTGACTGCAATTACAACATCTAACAAGTAGAGCAAAAGACATATTGTCTAAGACACATGGCATGATCAGTGCAACAGATGATATCTAAAGAAAGTCATTAGCACGCATTTTTCAGTTTTTGCAAACAAAAGCATCACCACATTTTCCAGTAAACAAGCAAGGTAAAGCATGAGATGCAAAAGCTAACTGATATCTACCAAGATAAGCAATGTCCAAATCAAAGTGCTTCAGCAAACTTGTTATCATTTCAATTTTCAAGCTTTTTCTTTTCTCTTTTTCATTTATGCCAGGGGTTATTTGCGTGTCAAACCTTATGCTGACCGATCAAGTCAAGCCTAGGCCAGATCTGGACCATCAGAAGCTTAAGACATTGATCTTGGCATACACTACATTGTCCTAGTTCATACCAAAGTGCTATGGTACGCAGTCCAGAACAATGCAATGCGACAAAGCAAACCCACCTGGATCTTGGCAAGTTATGCATAAAGAGGCATGTAATTTTCATTTTTCTTGATTTTTCATCATTTTTATAGCACATTTCCATGTTTTAAAGCAGAAAGATGTCCAAGTTGCATGTTTGCATCTAAGTCAGGAACTAGCTACAAGGCATGTAACAGATAGCAAAAACATTTAGCCTACACATGCTAGTTACTGGAAGCAATGGTGATCATTTTTCAAGTTTTAAAGCATAAAAGCCATGCATATGACAGATATCAGATATATTAAGTGAACTGAACCAAAGCATGATCAATGACAAGTATCCAAAAGCATGTACCAGCTAGAATAAGTAAAGCAGTTCAATCATATAACAGAAGCAGCTCTAAAGTCTGATATGTGAATATGCAAGATATGAACACACACAAAAAGACTCAAGAAAAGAGTAAAGAAGAAAGAACAACTGACGCAAAATATCCTAGAAAGGATACACAACACCCAAATCCCCTCGTAAACGCTCAAAGGTAGACTGATCTAGGGGTTTGGTGAAAATGTCAACCAACTGATGATGGGTATCAACATGAACAAGGTCAATGACACCTTTTGATGGGGGAGTGGTCCCGATCTTCCGCTAGGTAAAGGATAAACTTGGGTTGGTGGAGAATCTCGACGTTGGCGATCCAAGGCTCCGGTCCGGCGGATCAAAACCTTGCAATCGTTACACCACTGTCTCTGTTGGTTATCAACCACGCAGGACGCGATTGACCTCGCCACGAAGGCTAATTCCTGCAAGCGAACCCAAGAACACAAGCAAGAACAGGAAGGATACAAATCGAATGCCAAATCACAGACAAACGAAGATAAGGTGAGGTTTCACAAACGCCAATGCAGCAGCCAATCGGTCCGGTGCAAGAGGCGGGATCTAAACACAACAGTGTAGATGCAAACAAAGCAAAACCTCACCCTAGAGGTGGCTGGCATGAGAATATATAGGGCGGCAGCCTGTGGAAGGCGAACAGACACGGGCTGTGGGCTAGAAGACGAACAGACTTGGACTATGGGCCAACACGGCCCAGTTCTGTCATGCAGGACGGTTTAAATCACACAGAACGGCTCGAGACTCCAAATGAGGTGAAACCAACGGCAAACGATCCGTCTTCTCCTCAGCTTTCCAAAAAGTCAAAGAACGCGCCAATCGGACTTCGTATGAGGAAGTTATGCCCATTTTGGTGCAGGGTGGTTGATGTAGTCCGAACCAGCGAATTCTTGACTTCAAATCATCCGTGCGACTCCGTCTTCAACTCCAATTCTTCTATTCCATCTCCCATGTTCCTAAGCAACAAAATATCGCTAGTATTCAGTAGCATCCTGTCCAAACAAATATTAACATAGTTGCTAAGGAAAGAATTAACCTCATGGTTCAACCGACGGGCACGGGCGCGTGTGATTGGTCCTTGTAGTTGAATTGTAGGTGGAGGCTCCATGTGTGTATCATGTGAAGTGATGTCCTCATCATCCTCCCCCTCTTGAATTGGAGTCGTCCTCGACTCAAGCTCATCATCATCTCCCAAATAGGGCTTTAAATCTGAAATGTTAAATGTGGGACTAACCCCAAAAGCTGCAGGCAACTCAAGCTTATATGCATTGTCATTTATCTTCTCAAGCACACGGAAAGGACCATCAGCACGGGGCATCAATTTAGACTTTCGTAAATCAGGAAAACGATCCTTGCGCAAGTGCAACCAAACAAGATCACCCGGTTCAAATGTTATCTCTTTTCTACCCTTACTACCATAAGCACGATATTTCTCATTCATTTTCTCTATATTTGCTTTAGTAGTTTCATGCATCTTAAGTAATAATTCAGCACGTGTAGTAGCATCAAAATTCAATTTTTCAGATGGTGGTAATGGTAGCAAATCAATGGGAGCACGTGGATTAAAGCCATAGACCACTTGAAACGGAGTTACCTTAGTAGTGGAGTGTACTGACCTATTATATGCAAACTCAATATGAGGTAGACACTCTTCCCAAAGCTTCAAGTTGGTCTTCAAAACAGCCCTCAACATGGTGGACAATGTGCGGTTGACGACCTCCGTTTGTCCATCCGTTTGGGGGTGACAAGTAGTAGAAAACAGCAGCTTCGTCCCCAACTTATGCCACAACGTCCTCCAAAAATGACTTAAGAATTTGGCATCACGATCTGAAACGATGGTATTGGGCACTCCATGCAAGCGTACGACCTCTCTGAAAAACAAATCAGCAACATTTGTAGCGTCGTCGCTCTTGTGACAAGGTATAAAATGCGCCATTTTAGAGAACCGATCTACCACCACAAAAATACTATCTCTCCACCTCCTAGTTCTAGGTAATCCTAACACAAAATCCATAGAAATATCCTCCCAAGGTACACTAGGAACGGGTAGAGGCATATAAAGACCATTTGGGTTTAGACGGGACTTAGCTTTATTGCAAGTAATGCATCGTGCCACATAACGCTCAACATCTCGTCTCATCCTAGGCCAATAGAAGTGTGTGGACAGCACATCTTCGGTTTTCTTTGATCCAAAATGACCCATCAAACCACCACCGTGTGCTTCCTGCAATAACAACAAGCGAAGAGAGTTAGCCGGCACGCATAACTTGTTAGCACGAAAAGATATCCATTATTCAGCACATATTTGTTCCAAGCACGGTCATTTGTACAATTTGCAAAAACATCTTTGAAGTCCAAATCAGTAGCATACATGTCCTTCAATGTTTCTAAACCAAAGATCTTATAATCAAGTTGAGAAAGCAATGTATAACGTCTAGATAAAGCATCGGCAATCACATTATCTTTCCCTTTCTTATGCTTAATGATATATGGAAAAGTTTCAATAAATTCTACCCATTTAGCATGTCGTTTATTCAGATTTGCTTGACTACGTATATGCTTCAATGCTTCATGATCCGAATGAATAATAAACTCCTTAGGCAAAAGATAATGTTGCCAAGTTTCAAGCACACGCACTAAGGCATATAATTCCTTATCATAGGTAGAATAGTTCAACTGTGGGCCATGTAATTTCTCACTAAAATAGGCCACGGGTTTACCTCCTTGCAGCAGCACACCTCCTAGTCCAAAACCACTAGCATCGCATTCTAACTCAAAAGGCTTACTGAAATCGGGTAGTTGAAGTAGAGGTGCATGTGTAAGACGATCTTTGAGTGTGGCAAAAGCTTGTTCTTGTGCTGGTTCCCAAGTAAAAGTGACTCCTGTTGGCGTAAAAGATTACGCTAACAGGTTTCTGTGAAAAAAGAAACTAACAAACGAAGTGTTTGTGAAGAGAACTGTTCTAAGCCTCCGAAAGGATAACAACTTAGAATAGTTCGAATGTGTGTATTGAATAACTTGTATTCGGTCCCTATTACAGGGTGAAATGGGGGGTATTTATAGGCCCAAACATTAAGGAAAAGACCTATTTACCCCTCTATTACAACCGACATAGTAGAAACTATTTGGTTCCCTTAATAGGGCTAAAATGGTAAAAGACTAATCTAATGAGAAAGAAGATAAGTCTTCCATCTTAGCTGGTAGAAAAGATCTTGGAGGGCCTTAGTTCAAAGATGTACTCCGAACCAATGCCTATCTTCGTACTTCGAACTTGGTTCCGGGTATCTTCGAAGATGATCGTCTGGGAACCTTCGAATCCGCTGTCTGCCTTTATGTTGCTTCGGCAATAACCCCGAAGATGAGATATTTTCCCCCAACAGTAGCCCCTCGAATACGCTTCTCCGTTTGACCTGTAACGTTAGGAGAGCAGTATACGGAAGGAAAAGATAACCAAACATAGGGGTTATTGGTTTTTATTTTATCTCCGAAATGCACGAAGATATGAACTTCGAATCAGTCTTAAGGTAATTGCTTTTCGAACTATCTTAGAACCGACTCAAGAAGTTTGAAAGTCTTTTAGACTTAGAGAAAATAGCCGTTAAGTTTCTGTTTCTAACGGAAACTGTAGTAAGCGTTAATCTCGGGGAAAAGTAACGGCAGGAATGCGAAACGACACGAACTAACGGTAAAAAAGTGAAATCTAGGCTATAAATAGAAGGCCTAGAAGTTACCCGGTTACCTTTTCACCGCATTCTCGCAATCAAAATCTTTTTAGCCCTTCGAGTTCTTGAGCCCTAGCCTCCATTTCCTCAGAGCAATCCGGCGGTCGCGATGGTGAAGACTAAGGGATCTGCACCTCCATCGGCCTTGGCCCGGCAGCAGGCGGCCGCAGCAGTAGCGGCGGCAGCGTTGGCGGCGGCACCTCCGATGCCGGCGGTGACATCCATGGCGGCAGGGGGGAGAAATCCCCAAATCGCCGATGACCAAGGTCTGTGCCCGCCATCGACGAAGTATTTGGATCAATCTTTTGAGTTGGGGCCTTCTACCTGCAAGAGGGAGTCTTTGGCAATCACAGCAGGGGGAAAAATTAGTAATGGAGTTATGATCCGGAAGCCGGGCAAAGAATCGATTCCATCGCCAAGACCCAGAGAAGTAGTGGTATTCGAAGCCTTCTTCGAAGCTGGCTTGGGCCTCCCTGCAGTGGATTTCCTGGCGGAGGTACTTGGGGTGCGTTTGGTTCTGCTTTTGAAATCTGCTTCTGCTGTGAAAAAGCAGAAGCTGAACCAAACGGGTTTACCAAAACTGCTTCTGCTGTGAAAAAGCAGCTTTTTTCTAGTACAAATTTGGAAGCAGCCTGGACCCTGCTTTTCTGCTTTTGCTTTTCTGATTTTTTGATTTTTAGTTCAGAATAAATAGTATGAATTCAAGATGTTTTAATTGATTTAATATTATTATGGTTTGTATTGCATTGCACAATTTCATAAGATAATATGTGGTTGTCGATTACTTTATAAGATGAACTATGCACTTTTTTATTTATCTAATATATTTTTAGTTATTTAGTTACATCAATGTTGAGTGTTTCCTATTTATATATATGTATAGAATATTATAATGATGAAAATTACGTAAGTTATAAAAACAGTCAGCTCACAGCAGTTTTTTCACAGCAGTTTCAACCAAACGACTTTTAGCTTTTTCACAGCAGGCAGCTCACAGCAGCTTTTTCACAGCAGGCAACTCACAGCAGCTTTTTCACAGCTCACAGCAGAACCAAACGCACCCTTGATCTGTTCCATGTAACCCTCCCCCAATTATCTCCGAATGCAGTAGCTAGATTAGCTATCTTCGAATGGGCGCTGAGAGCCGAAGGTTGTGAGGGGAGGGCAGAAATCTTCGCTGCACTACACAGAGCAACTTGCCAACCGAAGACCTTCGTAGGCTCCGGAGGTGAAAAAGTGGTGATATCCTTCGGCTCTATTAACTTTAGACTTCGAGATGAGTATGCCCTTCAGTTTCCTGCCAAGGCCATCAATGCTAGATGGTACACTGATTGGGTTCTGAGATGGTTCTATGCCGAAGTTGGAGCAAGCAGTCCTCTGGCTGGGCCCCTTAAAGAAATTCAATTCCGGAAAGAAGCCTTAGTGCAGCCCAACGAAGGCCAACTCGAAGCTCGTCTTAACCTGCTTCAAAAGATTAGCCGAAGGTTAAGCATGCGGGACTTAGCCGAAGAATTCCTCGGACTGCAAATTCCTCCGCTGATGGCCAACTGGCCTATCGTCTTCGAGGATGATTCGGAAGGCGGTCTCCGCAAGATCAACTTAACTTCGAGCCCTGCAGGTAACTTCGAAACCAACATGTATTATACATATTTACTTCGAAGAAAGACTAATTTGATTTATTTTTTAGCTTCTTCAGCCCCTATTACTTCAGAGCAAATTGTAAGGGCTTCGGAGAAGATTTTGGGTGCCCCAACTCCGACTGAAAAAGAATGGAGAGTTAAATTGGTCGGGAGTTGGGAGAGGTTTAACAGAGTATGGGGAATGTTGGAGTTGACTCCGCCCCCTCTGATGGACTGGGTGCCTTTGGAGAAAGGACCCAAGAAAAGGATGGCTGAAGCCGGAGCTTCGAGCTCCGCAAAGACTCCGGTGAAGAAGGTGGCTCGGAAGCCAAAAAATCTCGCACCTTCGAATCCTGCGCCTTCGAGCTCAAGAACCTCAATCTCCGGTTCTAAAGAAGATGAAGGTATATTATTAGTGAGATTGATTGATGAAGATGCAGCTCAACAAAATATTCACATTGAAGATACTGCAGGTATGCCGGAGCCTCAAGCTAACATTAAAGAAGTGAGAGCTCCGGATACTCAAGAGGAGCAAATCGAAGCCCCTATGGGCGAAGATGAAGTTGAAGTTCCTACAACTTCAGTTGTGGATGAAGGGAGGACTGCTCACGGAGATACTCCGGCAGCAGAAATTTTAACTGTAGATTCAGATGAAGACCTCACCTTTGATCCTCCGAGCAGTCCGGTGCTCGAATGCCCCCAGAATATCGAAGGTAAACTTCGCATAATTCTTTTATTATTTTCTGCAAAATTATACAATGTATAATACCTTTGTTTTTGCAGAGCCTCCTTCGGAAGAAGTACATCACGAAGACACAACTCAAAGGCCTTCGACAACTTCGGAGCCGCACCCGGAGGTCACTCAATAGGGGCCTGGACGAGGAAAAAGACACATAGAGCCTCTCCCTACTCAAGGATCAACTTCGTCTGAGTCAACAGATGAAAGTGAATCAATTGAGGGGGGGGCATCTTCCGAAGTTCCAAGGACCTCAGGAGAACGCTCCGGACCTTCGTCAAGCAGGGATGACCAAAAGGCTTCGGCAATGCTCCCTCTTTTGACTCCTTTTTTGGAGCCAACTGGGCTTCGGACTCTGCTCAAACCTTTGGGTCGAGTGAGTCGCGAAGTCGGGGAGACAGAGCTGGTAGCAAAATTAAGCAGGGCGAAGAGTTCGGAGCTTAACGTTGCCCTAGAACGAGCGGCCTACCAGGTATGGAGCACCTTCGAACCAATATCTTTAACGAATTATATTGGGTTCGGAGTACATCTTCGAACCAACAGCAAATTATACATGAATAATTTCTTACTTTAGTTTTTTCTTTTCTCAGCAAGCAGTCTTGGCCCGCGCTGCAACTTTATCAAGCGAGAATGAAATTGCTCAGCTTCGAGAAGAAAATGAAGCTCTTAAACGCAACTTGTCTTTCTCCGAAGCTAGAGTACTTCAAATGGATAATATGATTTCAACGGAGCGTAGGGCCAGACAGGGCTTGGAGGCTGCTAATAAGGAGCTCGAAGCAGAAAGAATAGTGCTTCGGGCTGAAATTGAAAAGGTGCGGTTGGAGCATGCTAGTGCTGGGTCCGAACTTGTAAGGCTCCAAGAGGAAGCTAGCCAACTCCTAAACCAGAAGAATATTTTAACTACGGAGAATGCTAGGATTTCCGGAGTTTTGGCAGAAACGACTTCGAGCAAGGATGCACTAATTGAAGAAAAGCTTAAGTCGGAGAAGGTAGCTACAGAGGTCATCGAACAAATGCTAGGTGTTCTGGAGTACTTCGGTACTACTGGATCACTTCCTTCGGATGACAACGTGACTCTGCTGCGCTGACTAAAAAGGATCCAAGGAGCAGCGAAGCAAATGAAGATGGCAGGCATTCGTTATGGAGAACTCTCCGGACAAGTGTCTGCCCTCGGACTACTTCGTTACTACGAGGATTTGGGCCGAACAATCACTCTGAGCGCAGAGGGCTCCATTACCTTCGACGACGAGCGGCTTTTGAATCCTTCCGAAGGCGTGACTGCCGCTTGGCGAGCCTTTCAAACCTCATGGAGAGCCAAAGGTCGTTCCGCGATCAAGGCTTGGATCGATGAAGGCCAACGCCAGAAGCAAGTTCGGAGCCAAGCTTCGAGCAGTCAGCCTCCTCCGAACCCGCAGGTTTAGGAATTATTTAGGATTTTTTGACTATGTAAAGCTCATGCTTGTAAACATTTATCAATGAAAATCTTGTTTGTTATATTTTTAGGCTTTGCCTCTTATGGAAGACATCGAAGTGTTAGAGCTTAACAACGAACTTCGCTCATTATGGAACACCTTTGAACTTCTAAAGAGTTATAAGCGTCCTCGATTTCTTATTCCTCGAGATGACTCCGGCGTAATTGCGCCCGAAGTAATCAAAGACGTATTGTCTTATATTAAAGAGGAAGAGAAAGAGGTTAACGCAAACACCTCGTCTTCTGAAGACACTATTTGGTCTGAAGATGAAGGTGAAGCTCGAAATAAAAGATCTGAAGATCTTAGAAGCTGGGAAAGAAGCCCCGAACGGCTTCGAACTTGGGCCGAGCTTCAACAAGAGCAGAAGGATTTTAGAGCTTCGAAGGGGAGGAAGAGAGTTAAACGTAAAGTTCTTAGAACTTCCGATGTTGGAACTAGTCGTTCCACCCCTAGCTCTCGGGACCGAAGAGGTCTCCGATTCCTTCTTGGTATAGATACAATTTTTCATAGTGTAATCTGTAAACACATTTATTTCAATAATGAATGCCGATTTAAAATTGTCTCCATATTTACTAGCCCCTCTTTGGGTATAAGCAACTTCGAAATGTATTCAAAGATGGTTATGCGCAAAGAAAAAACTTCGGAGTACAATTTTTTGGGGGTTCGGAGCCCCTCTGTCATTTAAAGATCTTTTGAAATCTTATGAAATGTCTTCGACTTTTTGCAGTCGGAAGAATGGTAGCTTAGTACCTTTGTTTTATGAAAGAAATCACTTGAGATAACTTTCAGGACACTTTAGTGTCTTAGATAATTTGTCACTTTGGACTATGTTAACAGACATTCGAAGCTCATGGTTCAAATGCTGTTTTGCTTTAGCCACCTTCGGCTTATTTTTGCGATCTCTGACGAACCAATGGTTCGGAGTTTGCAATGGTCTCTTTGGACTCTTTTTACGGATCTCTACCAGCCAATGGCTTGGACTCCGTATAGTTTGGCCACCTTCGGCTCTTTTTGCAGAAGTCTACCAGCCAATGGCTTGGACTTCGCAGATTTTGGCCACCTTCGGCTCTTTTTGCAGAAGTCTACCAGCCAATGGCTTGGACTTCGCAGATTTTGGCCACCTTCGGCTCTTTTTACGGAAGTCTACCAGCTGCAGCCTGGACTCCGTAGGGTTTTGGCCACCTTCGGCTCTTTTTACGGAAGTCTACCAGCCAATGGCTTGGACTCTGTAGGGTGTGGTTTTGGGCTCTTTTACGGATGCCTACAAGCCGGTGGCCTGGGCTCCGGATTATGTCAGCCCCCACGTCGGATGCTTCGAACTTTATGGGTTCGAAGTCCAAAAATACAACCCAGCTTAATGACACTTCCCTCTCGGTCGACCCCACGGTTCCAGTGCGTCCACTCGGAAGCTGGAAGTCTATGAGGGGAAGGCAACTATCAGGGTCATATGCTTTATTAATTTAGGAGATGATTACAAGCGAATTACAAGGAGCCCTTATGCGAAGTATCGCTTTAGGTGCTCCGCATGCCAAGTATGTGCTAACTCTTCACCTTCTAAATTAGCTAATTTAAACGAACCAGGGCGCCCTGAACGGACAATTAGGTATGGACCTTCCCATTTATTGCCTAACTTCCCTGGTGCTATAATGCTTCGTAGGACAAGATGACCCGGTCTTAGTTCATTGAGCTTAACCTTCGGGTCATACCAAGCCTTCGTCTGCTGATAATACTTTGATAAATTAGCTACAGCCCGAAGTCTTGTTTCTTCTGATAAGTCTAACGAAGCTTGTCTTTCTTCTTCAATGTCCGGTTCGGTGCTGCGAAATGATCCCCCTTTGAGCTCCGTTGGAGTCATAGGTTCATCTCCGAATAGTAGTCTGAACGGAGTAAAACCTGTGGACCTTGTTTGCGTAGTCCGAATGGACCACAGAATCTTCGGAAGCTATTCGGTCCACAGTCCCTTTGCTATTCCTACTATTCTTCGATTTAGCCCTGATAAAATATTTCCATTGGCTCGTTCTACGGCTCCATTCGACTGAGGATGCCTCACTGCAGCAAAACATAGCTGAATGCCTAGGTCTTCGCAAAACTTCCTGAAGGGTTCTGCGTCGAACTGTGTTCCATTATCAACTGTGAGGTATCTAGGCACTCCGAACCGACAAATAATGTTCTTCCAGAAGAATTTCTGCACATTGTTCGAAGTGATAGCTGTTAAGGGTTCTGCTTCCACCCACTTAGAAAAATATTCAATAGCTACCACTGCGAACTTCAGATTTCCCTTTGCTAACGGAAAGGGACCAATTAGATCCATACCCCATCTGGCCATAGGCCATACCGGAGCAATGACTTGAAGAGCTGTTGGTGGGCGATGACTCCGTCGACCCATCCACTGGCATCCTTGACAAGTGCGGACCAAGCTCTCCGCATCAGCTGTTATTGTGGGCCAATAAAGCCCCCGGCGAAGTGTTTTTCCTGCCAGAGCTCTAGGGGCTAAATGGCTTCCACAAAGGCCTTCGTGAATTTCTCGAAGAATTTCTTGGCCTTCGGCTTGAGATATACATCGGAGTAGAGGGGAACATACTCCGGCCTTGTATAATATACCGTTGATTAACTGATAGTTTCTGGCTCTGAGCTTTAATCTTGACAATTGGGGCTCTTCGGGCAAATTTGTTCCTCCTTGCAAGAGTTCTATGATCGAATCTTTCCAATCTGCACTAGGAATGCAAAGAATCTCCGCAGAGGCGATTTGTGGCACCGAAGGTATATTGAGCTCCTCATAGAAAGCTTCTTCAGGCACATCCACAACTCCGGCTGCAGCCTTCGCTAAAATGTCCGCTTGCACGTTTTCCGCTCTTGGTATACTCCGAATGGAAATACCCTTGAAGTGTGCTTCGATTTTGCGGATTTCTTCTAAGTACTTTGCAAGCTGTGGATGCCGAACTTGAAAACTTTTGTCTACGTGCCCTGCTACTATCTGAGAATCTGTCTTTATAATTATTCTTGTAGCCGCTAGAGCACGTGCTTTCCGGAGTCCCAATAAAATTCCTTCGTACTCCGCTATATTATTGGTAGACTTAAAGTTGAGTCTTGCGGAGTACATTGCTCTTTGCCCTGACGGTGAAATCAACACTGCCCCAATGCCTTCTTCGGATGCTTGGAAAGCCCCATCGGAGTAAACAGTCCAAACTCCGTCACTTGATTTCTCCGGAGTCAAATTCGCAGGTGGAGTCCACTCTGCTACGAAGTCTGCTAGGACTTGGGATTTGATAGCTGTCCTTGCCAAGAAAGATATGCCGAAGGGTGCTAGCTCGAAGTAAACAGTCCAAACTCCGTCACTTGATTTCTCCGGAGTCAAATTCGCAGGTGGAGTCCACTCTGCTACGAAGTCTGCTAGGACTTGGGATTTGATAGCTGTCCTTGCCAAGAAAGAAAAGCTTCGAAGATATTAAAGATTATCTCAGTGATCTTGCTACACTCACGGTGCCTACTGCGGACGAAACCCTACTCATGTACCTTGCAGCTACAGGTTCAGTTGTCAGCGCAGTCCTTGTCAGAGAAGTGGATTCCAATGGGAAGTTGGTCCAAAATCCTGTTTATTTTGTATTCGAAGCATTATCAGGAGCGAAGACAAGATACTCCGAACTTGAGAAGTTCGTTTATGCTCTGATAATGGCTTCGAGGAAGCTAAGACATTATTTTTTGGCTCATAATGTTATTGTACCAACTTCGTATCCCTTAGGAGATATGCTCCGAAGCAAAGATTCCACTGGAAGGATTGGAAAGTGGGCAGTCGAGCTAGCACCCTTCGGCATATCTTTCTTGGCAAGGACAGCTATCAAATCCCAAGTCCTAGCAGACTTCGTAGCAGAGTGGACTCCACCTGCGAATTTGGCAAGGACCTCCGAGTGGGATTGCGGGGTGCGCTCCGCTTAGGAGGCATGATGTAAAAGGTTGGTAGAGAATGAAGTTTTTCGAACTAGGTTCCCCACGGACGTCGCCAACTGTTGGCGTAAAAGATTACGCTAACAGGTTTCTGTGAATAAGAAACTAACAAACGAAGTGTTTGTGAAGAAAACTGTTCTAAGCCTCCGAAAGGATAACAACTTAGAATAGTTCGAATGTGTGTATTGAATAACTTGTATTCGGTCCCTATTACAGGGTGAAATGGGGGGTATTTATAGGCCCAAACATTAAGGAAAAGACCTATTTACCCCTCTATTACAACCGACATAGTAGAAACTATTCGGTTCCCTTAATAGGGCTAAAATGGTAAAAGACTAATCTAATGAGAAAGAAGATAAGTCTTCCATCTTAGCTGGCAGAAAAGATCTTGGAGGGCCTTAGTTCGAAGATGTACTCCGAACCAATGCCTATCTTCGTACTTCGAACTTGGTTCCGGGTATCTTCGAAGATGATCGTCTGGGAACCTTCGAATCCGCTGTCTGCCTTTATGTTGCTTCGGCAATAACCCCGAAGATGAGATATTTTCCCCCAACAACTCCCTTCTTGGTCAACTCATGCAACGGACCGGCTATGGTGCTGAAATCTTTCACAAAACGCCGGTAGAAACCTGCAAGACCAAGAAAACTATGTACCTGTGTGATAGTTTGGGGTTGCAGCCAGCTGTTGATTGCTTCTACCTTCGCCGCGTCGACCTCAATACCCTGTGAAGTGACAACATATCCAAGAAACACAACTCGATCTGTGCAAAACGTGCACTTCTCAAGGTTACCAAACATTCTAGCCTTTCGGAGGACAGAAAAGACAGCACGTAGGTGTTCAACATGTTCAATGAGAGACTTGCTATAAACCAAGATATCATCAAAGTATACAACCACAAAGCGTCCTATAAAGTGTCGTAGGACTTCATTCATCAAGCGCATGAAGGTACTAGGTGCATTAGTAAGTCCAAAAGGCATGACAAGCCACTCATATAATCCAAACTTTGTTTTAAAAGCAGTTTTCCATTCATCACCTAGTTTCATGCGAATTTGGTGGTAGCCACTACGAAGATCGATCTTAGAAAAGATAATGGCACCACTAAGCTCATCAAGCATGTCATCCAATCTAGGAATAGGGTGTCGATATCGAATGGTGATATTATTAATAGCACGACAATCAACACACATGCGCCAACTACCATCTTTCTTAGGTACCAAAAGAACGGGTACTGCACAAGGACTAAGGCTTTCACGGACGTACCAACGATCAAGAAGGTCATGTACTTGGCGCTCAATTTCTTTTGTCTCCTCCGGATTGGTGCGGTACGCTGCACGATTAGGAAGAGATGCCCCCGGGATTAAATCAATTTGGTGCTCGATGCCGCGTATCGGTGGCAGCCCGGGTGGTATCTCAGCAGGAAAAACATCATTAAACTCCTGCAAAAGGTCAGTGACTGCAACAGGAACAGAGCTAGGAATGTTCGCAAGTGAAAACAACACGTTTTTGCAAATCAACCCGTATAGCAAGGGAGTATCATCACAAATTTCAGCAAGGTCAGTTTTAGTTGCAAGCATGACATGTCCTTTCAGATTAATAACTTGTGATGAAGAAGGAGAAGCAACTTTATCTTTCTGTTGCCTCAAAAGCGTCTTAGCTACTTGCTGATTTTCAGAAGGTTGTTTGCTCTTTTGTGCATCCCTAGCACGTTTTTCTTGTTCAAATTTTACAATTTCAGCAGGAGTCATAGGAAGCAATGTAACTTTCTTTCCTTTATACATAAATGTGTACTTATTGCTCCTACCATGGTGTGTAGCATCAATATCATACTCCCAAGGTCTACCATGTAACAGAGAACATGCTTGCATTGGTACTACATCAAAATCAGCAACTCCGAAGTATGTACCAATGGAAAATTCGATGTGAGCAGTTTGTGTTACCTTGACCTTACCGCTATTGTTGAACCATTGCACATGGTAAGGGTGTGGATGCGCACGTGTGGGAAGTTGAAGCTTCGTTACCATGTCGTGGCTCACTAAATTGTTGCAACTACCACTGTCGATGATGACACGTACACGACGGTCATTGACGACGAAGAAGGTCTGAAACAGATTATTCCGTTGTGCCCGATCGTCCTGCTCCATGTGAGTGCTCAAGACGCGTTGTACAATAAGTGCTTCAAGGTCGGTAGAGGCATCCGGCGCAAAAACAGCGTCATCGTCGGATGTATCATCATCTCCTGCAATGTTAGCAGCAAGTGCATATTCATCTTCAACATCACTAGCACTTACGTAGCCACCGTCTTCCGTAGCAATATAAGCCCGCTGACTAGGGCAGTCTTTCATCACATGGCCAAATCCTTTGCATCTGTGACACTGGATCACTACAGAACGTGTAGTAGAGGCCGCCGAGGAGGTAGGCTTGGCTGGCGCCTTGGATGCTGCAGTCTTGGAACTCTCAACCTGGGCTGTAGATGTAGAAGGTGCTGATGTAGCCGCCGGTCGAGAAGGGGGTGGGGGTGGTCGTTGTTGCTGCCCACTTGAGCGTGAAGTAGCACCACCAATGTTGTTCCTCGTGCTGCGTTGTGGTTGTTGGCGACCCTGCAATTCTTTTTCTGCAAGCATAGCAAGGTGGAAAAGACGAGTGATAGTATTGTATTCTTTGTAATCAATGATATCCTGAATTTCACGTCTTAAACCACCATAAAAATGGGTCATTTTATCCTCATTGTCCTCCTCAATTTCAGCACGCATGCAACCTATTTGCAACTCCTGATAATACTCCTCTACCGATTTATTTCCTTGGTTTAGGCGCTGCAATTTTTTTCTCAAATCATGTTTATATGAAGGAGGGACCCATCTACCACGCATTTGCCGTTTTAACATATCCCAAGCTTGCAGATTCGAAGTCTGCTGATTCGAAGTCTGCTGATTCGAAGCTTGCAAATTCGAAGTCTGCTGATTCGAAGTCTGCTGATTCGAAGTCTGCTGATTCGAAGCTTGCAGATTCTAAGTCTGCTTCACAGAGTTGGACTTCACACAAGAAAAGGGACTTTGGCCCTGTCAACTCGATCAAAAAGCAACACAGGAAAAGCAAGGCTAAAGTACTAGCACACTGTAGCTATAGGAAAGTAGTACTACTTGCTACCAGCCACAAGAACTAGTACTCTTGTGAAGAATAAATAGAAGCCACAGAGAAGCTTCTGCTCAGGAATAAATTAGTTGTGTGCAAACCGAACCAACAGAACCTTAAATGAAGTGCTGCGCATGAGAATCGATAGGAATAAAAGCTTCCAAACAGTAAAGAGCCAAATGAATCTCAGGAAGAACAGGGGGTTGCATGGCGGCGCACACAGGGAGAGAGAGAGAGCAGGAAACACAAAATGACCCAATAGAATAAGAAGTGATTTCAACAAAAGGCTGACCTAACCCTAGGGATTGGGGCCCTATTTATAGGCTGCCAAACACTAGGAATATTCCACCAGCCCCTTAGGGTTTTTTTACAGACGATGAAATAAAGGAAAAGACTCAACTGCCCTTAGGATTTTTTACAGACTCGACTGACTGACTGTGGGCCTAGAGATACAGATGACTTATCTGGAAGCTAAGCTTTCGTAGCGACTACGACTTCTCTTCTGGACAGTCTGATACAAGATCAACGGTTGCCAGTTTTGCGCCGAAACTGACAAAGCCTCCACCGACTTTGCACCAGGTACCCGGATTGGGCCGGCCTGATTCCACAGCTCTCTCAGCCCGGCAATCACTCACCGCCCGTGTGCCTGAGTCAATCCTGGTCAACAGCCCAGTGGGTCTTCTGCTGCTTCTGGCCCATGTACCCGGATTGGGCCAGCCCGACTTCGCAGCCTCCTTTGCCCAATAGTCGCTTGCTGCCCGTATACCTGAGTCACACGCGGCCCATGAAACAGCAGATCTCCTTTCTTCTTCTGTCCTCTTTGACTATCGTTGACAATGACTCATCACATCTGGAGCCATGAGGCCCACGCTATTCAGCATGGCTCCTCAATCTCCCCCTTGATGAGTGCATTGTCAACACTTCACTTCTTCAGCTCTTCAAAATCTACAAGCAACAGTGGAAACACAAAAACAAAACACAAGAAAACCAAAGAAGAAAATGAAGTAAAAGTTTAACCCTAATGACCAAAAGCCAACAAACGCAAGAAACAGTCATTATGGTTAACCAAGGGTAAAAGCTCAAAATGAGTGCGATCTCAGAAACAACAACAAGGATATCAAAAGAGTAAGAAACAAATCCCAGAGAAAGCCAAAACTCCCCCTTGAACTCTTATCCCAAAATTTCTCCCCCTTGTTGACAAGTGAACTCATCAAGCACTCAAAAGAGACACAGACTCCCCCTGAAATGCAACTCC
Organism: Zizania palustris; assembly: GCA_019279435.1. Taxonomy (NCBI): domain Eukaryota; kingdom Viridiplantae; phylum Streptophyta; class Magnoliopsida; order Poales; family Poaceae; genus Zizania; species Zizania palustris. The sequence goes on along the minus strand of JAAALK010000079.1, from coordinate 99,618,330 downwards.
CCCTCAAAATATGTAATGAATGCAACTGGGGTACATGTGGAGTGTAGAAAGTATGCTTCTCAGATATGATTGACTGCAATTACAACATCTAACAAGTAGAGCAAAAGACATATTGTCTAAGACACATGGCATGATCAGTGCAACAGATGATATCTAAAGAAAGTCATTAGCACGCATTTTTCAGTTTTTGCAAACAAAAGCATCACCACATTTTCCAGTAAACAAGCAAGGTAAAGCATGAGATGCAAAAGCTAACTGATATCTACCAAGATAAGCAATGTCCAAATCAAAGTGCTTCAGCAAACTTGTTATCATTTCAATTTTCAAGCTTTTTCTTTTCTCTTTTTCATTTATGCCAGGGGTTATTTGCGTGTCAAACCTTATGCTGACCGATCAAGTCAAGCCTAGGCCAGATCTGGACCATCAGAAGCTTAAGACATTGATCTTGGCATACACTACATTGTCCTAGTTCATACCAAAGTGCTATGGTACGCAGTCCAGAACAATGCAATGCGACAAAGCAAACCCACCTGGATCTTGGCAAGTTATGCATAAAGAGGCATGTAATTTTCATTTTTCTTGATTTTTCATCATTTTTATAGCACATTTCCATGTTTTAAAGCAGAAAGATGTCCAAGTTGCATGTTTGCATCTAAGTCAGGAACTAGCTACAAGGCATGTAACAGATAGCAAAAACATTCAGCCTACACATGCTAGTTACTGGAAGCAATGGTGATCATTTTTCAAGTTTTAAAGCATAAAAGCCATGCATATGACAGATATCAGATATATTAAGTGAACTGAACCAAAGCATGATCAATGACAAGTACCCAAAAGCATGTACCAGCTAGAATAAGTAAAGAAGTTCAATCATATAACAGAAGCAGCTCTAAAGTCTGATATGTGAATATGCAAGATATGAACACACACAAAAAGACTCAAGAAAAGAGTAAAGAAGAAAGAACAACTGACGCAAAATATCCTAGAAAGGATACACAACACCCAAATCCCCTCGTAAACGCTCAAAGGTAGACTGATCTAGGGGTTTGGTGAAAATGTCAGCCAACTGATGATGGGTATCAACATGAACAAGGTCAATGACACCTTTTGATGGGGGAGTGGTCCCGATCTTCCGCTAGGTAAAGGATAAACTTGGGTTGGTGGAGAATCTCGACGTTGGCGATCCAAGGCTCCGGTCCGGCGGATCAAAACCTTGCAATCGTTACACCACTGTCTCCGTTGGTTATCAACCACGCAGGACGCGATTGACCTCGCCACGAAGGCTAATTCCTGCAAGCGAACCCAAGAACACAAGCAAGAACAGGAAGGATACAAATCGAATGCCAAATCACAGACAAACGAAGATAAGGTGAGGTTTCACAAACGCCAATGCAGCAGCCAATCGGTTCGGTGCAAGAGGCAGGATATAAACACAACAGTGTAGATGCAAACAAAGAAAAACCTCACCCTAGAGGTGGCTGGCGTGAGAATATATAAGGCGGCAGCCTGTGGAAGGCGAACAGACACGGGCTGTGGGCTAGAAGACGAACAGACTTGGACTATGGGCCAACACGGCCCAGTTCTGTCATGCAGGACGGTTTAAATCACACAAAACGGCTCGAGACTCCAAATGAGGTGAAACCAACGGCAAACGATCCGTCTTCTCCTCAGCTTTCCAAAAAGTCAAAGAACGCGCCAATCGGACTTCGTATGAGGAAGTTATGCCCATTTTGGTGCAGGGTGGTTGATGTAGTCCGAACCAGCGAATTCTTGACTTCAAATCATCCGTGCGACTCCGTCTTCAACTCCAATTCTTCTATTCCATCTCCCATGTTCCTAAGCAACAAAATATTGCTAGTATTCAGTAGCATCCCGTCCAAACAAATATTAACATAGTTGCTAAGGAAAGAATTAACCTCATGGTTCAACCGACGGGCACGGGCGCGTGTGATTGGTCCTTGTAGTTGAATTGTAGGTGGAGGCTCCATGTGTGTATCATGTGAAGTGATGTCCTCATCACCTTTCTCATATTGATCCCGCATAAAGTGAAAGTGCACATCAATGTGTTTGGTTTTTGAGTGGAGACAGGGGTTTTTCCCTACACTAATAGCACTGGTGCTGTCGCAAAACAAAGGAACCCTGGTAGGAAAGAATAACCCAAAATCTCGCAGAGTGGAAATCATCCAAACTAACTGTGAGCAGCAGCTAGCAGCAGCTACATACTCAGCCTCAGTGGTCGAAAGAGCAACTCCAGATTGCTTTCGAGAAGACCAAGAAACAAGAGAAGAACCGAGAAACTGGCAAGTACCGGAAGTCGACTTGCGATCCAACCGGCACCCACCAAAGTCGGCGTCCGAAAAGCCAGATAAATCAAGAGATGATGATGCTGAATAGTAAAGACCGAGATTGGGCGCATAAGTGAGATACCTGATGATGCGCTTGACAGCCTGCCGATGAGACGCGCGTGGTGAAGGCTGAAAACGTGCGCAAAGTCCCACGGCGAACTGTATGTCCGGTCTTGTTGCTGTCAAGTACAGCAGCGAACCGATCATCCCTCGAAACTCCCTTTCATTGACCTTGACGCCGCTTTCATCCTTGTCCAGACCTCCAGATGTGCCCATCGGGATCATCTGCGGCTTCAACTCACCACCAAAGTCAAATTTTTTCAACATGTCACGAGTATACTTACCTTGGTGGATGAAGGTGTCGTCCTTGGTCTGCTTGATCTGGAGCCCTAAGAAGTACTTGAGCTCACCCATGAGGCTCATCTCAAACTCATTGTGCATCTGCTCAGAAAACTTGGACACAAGAGCATCAGTAGTACCGCCAAAGATAATATCGTCCACGTAAATCTGAGCGACTAAAAAATTGGAAGCATCTCTGAGCAAGAAGAGAGTTTTATCCACAGAACCCATCACAAATCCCTTCCCCAACAAAAACTGCTTCAACCGGTCATACCAAGCCCTAGGGCTTGCTTCAACCCGTATAAAGCCTTTTGCAGCTTAAAAACATGTCGAGGAAACTTAGGATTCTCAAAACCGGGGGGCTGCCTAACATAAACTTCCTCCTCTATGAACCCGTTTAGAAAAGCACTTTTAACGTCCATTTGAAAAAGCTTAAAACCCTTCGAAGCGGCAAAAGCTAAGAGAATACGAATGGACTCAAGACGGGCAACAGGGGCAAAAGTTTCTTCAAAATCAATACCCTCTTTCTGGCAAAAACCCTGGGCAACTAGTCGAGCTTTGTTGCGCACCACAACCCCATCTTCACCTTGTTTGTTCTTGAACACTCATTTGGTGCCTATGGGGTTGCATTCTGGTGGCGGCTCAACTAGTGTCCAAACCCGATTACAGACAAAATTCTCATGCTCTTCTTGCATAGCATTAATCCAATTTGAATCAGAAAGAGCATGAGAAACATCTCTGGGCTCAAAAGATGCAACAAAAGCAGATTCAGCAAACACAGCAAGAGAGGTAGATGAACGCAAAGTTCTCTCAGTCAAATCACCGATGATGAGCTCTGAGGGGTGATAACGCTGAACTGCTCTGGTTCCCTGGTGATCTAAAGTCACCTCACCGGAGTCAGCAGCTAGTACCTCTGGATTCGACTAAGGGGGCTCGATCGAAGTGGAAGAAGTGATCAGAGGTCCGCCCTCATCCTCAGTCGAAGTCTCAGAATGTGTGGGCTCTACCGGGGGTGCAGAAGGCCCACCCTCATCAGCAGCTGCAATATCCTCATCTTCCTCGAAGATGGACTCTCCGAGCTCATCATCCCCAGAAAGCTCAAAAGAAGGAGTTAAAGAAGGCAAGGACTCGTCAAATAAAACTTCACAAGTCTCGACAAGCTGCTGGGAGTCGAGCTTCCAAACACGGAAGCCTCGAGAATGCAAAGCGTAACCAAGAAAAACACCGTCCCAGCAACAAGACTCAAACTTGTCCAAATGCCCTCCCTTCTTGAGCACAAAGCACTTGCACCCAAACGCTCGCAAGTGGCCCACCTTGGGCTGTCTGCCAAACCGCAACTCATACGAAGTCTTACCTAGGTAAGCTCGAAGAAAAATGCGGTTGGCCATATAGCAAGCCGTGTTCATGGCTTCAGCCCAAAAATGCCTAGGAGTCCTATGCTCATCGAGCATCGTCGTGGCCATCTCGACTAGCGTGCGGTTCTTTCGTTCCACAACGCCGTTCTGTGGGGGAGTGTAAGGAGAAGAAAACTGATGGTCTAGACCCTAATCACTACAGAAGCTGACGAACAGAGAGTTCTTGAACTCAGAGCCATTGTCGGAGCGAATTGCTCGCATCCGACCATTGTTCTCATTCTTCAGCTTCAAAATTAGGTCATGAACAAACTGAAACGTTTCATCCTTAGACTCCAAAAAGAAAACCCACGAGAATCGAGAAAAGTCGTCAACAATGACAAGTGCGTACCACTTCCCACCGACTGAACGTACCCGAGCTGGACCAACAGTGTCCAAGTGTAAAAGCTCGCCCGGATACGAAGTCATCACCTGAGTCACAGGTGAGTGAGAAGCGTCAACCATTTTCCCATGACGACAGGGATGACAAACTAGATCCTTCTCCATCTTAAGCTTGGGAAATCCTCGGATGAGGTCCATAGAGCTCAACCTGACTAGCAGATCAAAACTCAAATGATCTAACCTCCTATGCCCCTTCCAGAGCTCAAAGGAGGATCCAGCAATCAAACAGCGAGAAGGGCCAAAAGAACTAGAGAAGTCAATTCGAAAACTTTACCAAATGGTAAGATCTGGCAAATCAAAGACCCTCTAGAATCAAACACAGAAGAATTGCCCTTCTTAAAACGCACTTCCAAACCATCCTCAAGAAGTTGCGAAACAGAAATCAAGTTAAAGTTCAAATTTTTAACAAAAGCAACATTCTTCAAAGAGAAATGATCTGAAATGCGAATTGAGCCAATGCCACTTACTTTCCCTTGACCACTGTTCCCGAAGGTGATGTATTCTTTGGAGCTTGGGGGAGTGAGACTGGAGAACCATCTGCGATGTCCCGTCATGTGGCGAGAGCATCCTAAGTCCATGATCCAAATGTCCTCCAGTCCCCGATCCTACACAATCAGGTGCTGTAAGTGGGAGCGAATGGTCCGGCACCAGGTTTAGCAAAAGAGCTAAACCAGTGTCGAGGCATCTGCTCAAAAGACGGAAAGCAAAAATCATCATCAGAGTTCGGACCAAAACGCGGCTCAAAGCGCGGTCCTTGGTTCTGCCTAAAGCCTCGGCCACGAGGTCCAGGACCGTAGCCAACACGACCTGGAGCTTTGCCGGAACGAACACCACCATCTGGTGCACGGGCATGAAAGCCGTCTCCCCTACCACCACCTACACGACGTGGCCTAGCCTCCAGCCTCTCCCCGCATTGAGGAACCCGCAGTCTACTACCCTGCTGGTAGAATGCTCCTGATCACCACGAGCTCTCTCTGCTCTCTCAACCCGCTTCCTCCTGAAGCAAAACTCCGCAAGATGCACGTCTCTCTGACAGTACTCACAATGGTAGGTGGGCTTCTTGGAATGTGGTTTAGGCTTGGGGTTCTTGGGCTTAGTGGTGTTTGGTGTTGTCTTCTTGGGCTTAGAGGGTCCAGGAAGAGAGTCTAGAGGAGTGTGGAGGTGTTTGGGCTTTGGAACCCAGATAGGTTTCTTGGGTGGAGCTTTGGGTGGTTCATGGATCACTCCATCCTTGGGCTGACAAGCTTGGGAAGACGCAGTGGAGTGAGTCTTAGGATATCTCTGCTCAGGAGTCATTTTACTCCACTCCACTGCCCGGCTAATGGCACTCTCAAAGTCAGCCTTGGTGTAGGTGTAACATACCCCAAACCCATCCTGCGTCTTGAACTGCTGGATCATCATGCTGAGCTGTGGCTCTCTGGCACTAATCCAACTCAGGATAGAACGGAGGTAAAAGTTCTCATTCTGAGAATCAGCTAGCTCCTCTCTCAAGGAAGCTAGAACCTCTACCTGAGACAAGCAGGTCTCACACTCGCTATCAACCTGGACAGACTTCTCGGCTTTTAGCTTGATCAACTCAAGTCTAAGAGACAGGCAGTTCTCACAGACAGTGGGTGGAACTGACAATGTCTCAAGCTCTAGCCTAGTCTGCGCAAGCTCAGCTCTCAACCTCTCCAAATCACCCAAATGCTCATCGCCCTTGGAATTCATCTCAGCTAAGGCAGCTAGATGAGATGGGCAATCAACACAGGGTGCGACGATAATGGCTTGAGCATCTTTCAGCTCCAGCTGAGCGCTTTCAAGCTCAGTGGCCAAAGCGTCCCTCTCATCAACCCTTTCTATGTACCTAGACTTTAGAGTCGACAGGTCACACAGAAGCACCTCACACTTTGGGCACTCACTGCTATCACCCAGGCAAGGGGAAGAAGATAGACTCTCAATTCTGCCGTTGGCTACGGCAAGCTCACTTTCTAACTCATCTATCCTCTTCTTGGCCCCCCTAAGCAGTTTTTCCCGATATTTTAACTCCTGACGATTGCTTTCAAGTAATTCAACGATTTCGCGCTCATAAGATGATACCTATTCGTTGTCGTCGTCGTCGGAGTCATCGGAGGAGCTCTTTTCTTCCTTATCCCCAAGAGCCATTGAGCAGAAGCTCTTGTGGGATCTTCGGCGCTGCTGTGAGCGGCCCTTCGGTCTGTCCCCGAAGGCCATGAAGCAGAGGCCCACCGGATCATCCTTGTCCTTCCCCTTCCTGATGATGATCTCCTCATCGCTTGAGCTCGATGAAGAGGAAGATGACGTGGACTGCTTGGAGTAGCTCTTCTCCATCTCGGCGAAGAAGTCCTTGTCGCGCTTCTTGTTCTCTCGCCGGTAGTCCTTCAGGGCCTTCTTGAAGAATTTGGTCTTCAGCTTGCCCTTGTTGAAGGAAGAGCTGTCGTGCTTGCCGGAGTCGTGGAAGCCACCACCGGTGCCCTTCTTGTGGCCATTGTGCTTGGGGCAGTCGGCGATGAAGTGTCCTGGATCACCACACTCAAAGCACCCAGATTTCATGCCATGTCTTTTGAACATTCTTTTGTCATACACATGATGCACCCGGTTATTAAAAAGACACAAATCATCATCTCCCAAAGACTCAAGCTGGTCCTCAGTGATAGACATCAAAGAGAACCCAGCACAGTTCACAGAAGAGGGATCAACAGAAGGTGTAGCAAGGGCCAGGGACTTTGATCCAGAACCAGTGAGATTTGATCTCAACTGGATATCTACCTCAGTGGCCTTCAGCTTGCTAAATAACTTAGAAATGGTCAAGGTATCGTAAGAAGTGCTCTCAACGATAGAGGATACCTTGATCTCCCAGATCTTTGGGTCCAAGGTATGGAGAACCTTGAGCGCCTGCTCATGATCTGAGACTAACTGAGCACCCTCAGCCTTGTTGTCCCGAAGCTTGTTTATGATCGATTGAAAATGACCAAACAACGCTTCAACAAATTCGCCCGGCTTTTGTGTGAAGTTTTCATATTCACACCGGTAGGTCTGATAGAGCCGAGCCTTGACCTGGGCTGTTCCCTCATGGTGTGCCTTGAGGGTAGCCCAGATCTCTCTTGCAGTGGAGAGATGGCTCACACGCTCAAACTCAGTGGGACCTAAACCAGAAAACAGAATGTTCACAGCTTTACTATTGCTTAGATGTTGGGCAATGATACCAGGAGTACCATGCTCAGCAACCGGCAATATAACAAACGTATCGTGAACACAAATGTCCCAGATGTCCGAGCCTTGGCTCATAAGATAGGCTCGCATGTGAGTCTTCCAATAATTATAGCCATAGGCTTCCAAGGACGGGACCTTGCCAGGAGAAGTCATGATCACTACTGGGGTTTAGAACCGGTTAAGGTATGGAAAAACCCTAACCAGGCTCTGATACAACTTGTAGGACCGAAAGTAGCGACCAGAGGGGGGTGAAGGGCGCCTAAAAAGTTCTTTCGAAACAATGGCCTGCTTCCAACACCCAACGCACCTCAAAAGACTTAGCAGCAAGACGTAAACAGATCGATCAAAACTTCACAGAAATAAATCACAGCAATAGATTGAGAGATTACTGTTCAAGGTTGTCTCCAGTAAATTACTTGGAAAAGCCTTCAAATTCGAAGCCTGCAGATTCTAAGACTGCTGATTCGAAGTCTGCTGCAGATTCTAAGTCTGCAGATTCGAAGTCTGCAGATTCAAAGTCTGCTGATTCGAAGTCTGCTGATTCGAAGTCTGCAGATTCGAAGCTTGCAGATTCGAAGTCTGCTGATTCAAAGTCTGCTGATTCAAAGTCTATAGATTTGAAGCTTGCAGATTCGAAGTCTACTGATTCGAAGTCTGCTGATTCGAAGTCTGCATATTCGAAGTCTACTGATTCGAAGTCTGCAGGTTCGAAGTCTGCTGATTCGAAGTCTGCTGATTCGAAGTTTGCAGATTCAAAGCTTGTAGATTCGAAGTTTGCTGATTCGAAGTCTGCTGATTCGAAGTCTGCAGATTCGAAGCTTGCTGATTCGAAGTCTGCTAATTCGAAGTCTGCAGATTCAAAGCTTGCAGATTCGAAGTCTGCTTCACAGAGTTGGACTTCACACAAGAAAAGGAACTTTGGCCTTGTCAACTCGATCAAAAAGCAATAGAGGAAAAGCAAGGCTAAAGTACTAGCACACTGTAGCTACAGGAAAGTAGTACTACTTGCTACCAGCCACAAGAACTAGTACTCTTGTGAAGAACAAACAGAAGCCACAGAGATGCTTCTGCTCAAGAATAAATTAGTTGTGTGCAAACCGAACCAACAAAACCTTAAATGAAGTGCTGCGCATGAGAATCGATAGGAATAAAAGCTTCCAAACAGTAAAGAGCCAATTGAATCTCAGGAAGAACAGGGGGTTGCCTGGCGGTGCACACAGGGAGAGAGAGAGAGCAAGAAACACAAAATGACCCAATAGAATAAGAAGTGATTTCAACAAAAGGGTGACCTAACCCTAGGGATTGAGGCCCTATTTATAGGCTGCCAAACACTAGGAATATTCCACCAGCCCCTTAGGGTTTTTTACAGACGAGGAAATAAAGGAAAAGACTCAACTGCCCTTAGGATTTTTTACAGACTCGACTGACTGATTGTGGGCCTAGAGATACAGATGACTTATCTGGTGAGGAGCCATGCTGAATAGCGTGGGCCTCATGGCTCTAGAAGTGATGAATCATTGTCAACGATAGTCAAAGAGGACAAAAGAAGAAGAGATCTGCTGTTTCATGGGCCGCGTGTGACTCAGGTACACGGGCAGCGAGCGACTGTCAGGCAGAGGAGGCTGCGAAGTCGGGCTGGCCCAATCTGGGTGCATGGGCCAGAAGCAGTAGAAGACCCACTGGGCTGTTGACCAGGGTTGACTCAGGTACACGGGCGGTGAGTGATTGCCAGGCTGAGAAAGCTGCGGAATCAGGCCGACCCAATCCGGGTACCTGGTGCAAAGTCGGTGGAGGCTTTGTCAGTTTCGGCGCAAAACTGACAACCGTTGATCTTGTATCCGACTGTCCAGAAGAGAAGTCGTAGTCGCTACGAAAACTTAGCTTCAGGATAAGTCATCTCTCTAGGCCCACAGTCAGTCGTGTCTGTAAAAATTCCTAAGGGTAGTAGAGTCTTTTCCTTTATTTCTGCGTCTGTAAAAAACCCTAAGGGGCTGGTGGAATATTCTAGGCCATTGGGCAGCCTATAAATACGACGCCAATCCCTAGGGTTTGGACTACCCCTTCCAGAATTCACTTTTTAATCTATTGGGTCATTTTGTCTCATGTGTTCTCTCTCCTGTTGTGCGCCGCCAGGCTCTTGTTCCCTGTGATTTAATTCCTGCATTCCATTTGTTCTTCTTGAATCTGTGAGATTATCTTCCCTCCTCTTGTCATTCGGTTTGCAGTGTTTTTATGGTCATTATTGATGCGCAGCAACTTCTATTCCTGAGAACTGAGTCTCTGTTGCTTCGGTTCTTCACTAAGTAGTACTAGTTCTCGCTGTTTGCAAGTAGTACTACTTCTCTATAGCAACAGTACACTAGTACTCGAGGCTTGCTTTTTCCTGCATAGCTTTTTGATCGAGTTGGCAGGGCCAAAGTCCCTTTTCTTGTGTGAAGTCCAACTCTGTGAAGCAGACTTCAAATCTGCAGGCTTTGAATCAGCAGACTTCGAATCTGCAAGCTTTGAATCTGCAGGCTTCGAATTTGCAGACTTCGAATCAGCAGACTTTAAATCAGCAGACTTCGAATCTGCAAGCTTCGAATCTGCATACTTCGAATCTGCATACTGCGAATCTGCAGGCTTCGAATCTGCATACTTCGAATCTGCATACTTCGAATCTGCAGGCTTCGAATCTGCATACTTCGAATCTGCATACTTTGAATCTGCAGGATTCGAATCTGCAACCTTCGAATCTGCAACCTTCGAATCCACAGACTTCAAATCAGCAGACTTCGAAATCAGCAGACTTCGAATCTGCAACCTCCGAATCTGCAACCTTCGAATCTGCAACCTCCGAATCTGCAACCTTCGAATCTGCAACCTCCGAATCTACAACCTCTGAATCAGCAGACTTCGAATCTGCAGACTTAGTCAATCTGTTCTCGCTTTGCTGTTTAGTTTTTTTTAAATGCGTTGGGTTTTGGGAGCAGGCCATTGATTCAAAAGAATTTTTTAGGCTCCCATTCACCCCCTCTCTGGTCGCTACTTTCGGTCCTACAAGTGGTATCAGAGCTTGGTTAGGGTTTTTCCATACCTTAACCGGTTCTAAACCCCGGTAGTGACCATGACGTCTCCTGGCAAGGTCCCGTCCTTGGAAGCCTATGGCTATAATTATTGGAAGACTCGCATGCGAGCCTATCTTATGAGCCAGGGTTCGGACATTTGGCATATTTGCGTTCACACCACGTTTGTCATATTGCCAGTTACTGAGCAGGGTACTGCTGGTATCATTGCTCAGCATCTGTGCAATAGTAAGGCTGTGAACATTCTGTTTTCTGGTTTAGGTCCCACTGAGTTTGAGCGTGTGAGTCATCTCTCCACTATGAGAGAGATCTGGTCTACCCTCAAGGCACACCATGAGGGAACAGCACAGGTCAAGGCTCGGCTCTATCAGACCTACCGGCGTGAATATGAGAATTTCACACAGAAGCCGGGTGAATCTGTTGAGGCTTTGTTTGGTCGTTTTCAGTCGATCATAAACAAGCTTCGGGACAACAAGGCTGAGGGTGCTCAGTTAGTCTCAGATCATGAGCAGGCGCTCAAGGTTCTCCATACCTTGGACCCAAAGATCTGGGAGATCAAGGTATCCTCTATCGTTGAGAGCACTTCTTATGATACCTTGACCATTTCTGAGTTATTTAGCAAGCTGAAGGCCACTGAGGTAGATATCCAGTTGAGATCAAATCTCACTGGTTCTGGATCAAAATCCCTGGCCCTTGCTACACCTTCTGTTGATCCCTTTGCTGTGAGCTGTGCTGGGTTCTCTTTGATGTCTATCACTGAGGACCATCTTGAGTCTTTGGGAGATGATGATTTGTGTCTGTTTAACAACCGGGTGCGTCGTGTCTATGACAAGAGAATGTTCAAAAGACACGGCACAAAATCCGGATGCTTTGAGTGTGGTGATCCAGGACACTTCATCGCCGACTGCCCCAAGCGCAATGGACATAAGAAGGGCACCGGTGGCAGCTTCCATGACTCCGGCAAGCATGAGAGCTCATCCTTCAACAAGGGCAAGCCGAAGACCCGATTCTTCAAGAAGGCCCTGAAGGACTACCGGCGAGAGAACAAGAAGCGCGACAAGGCCTTCTTCGCCGAGATGGAGAAGAGCTACTCCAAGCAGTCCACGTATTCTTCCTCTTCATCAAGCTCAAGCGATGAGGAGATCGTCATCAGGAAGGGTGTTGGCGTAAAAGATTACGCTAACAGGTTTCTGTAGAAAAGAAACTAACAAACGAAGTGTTTGCGAAGGGAATTGTTCTAAGCCTCCGAAAGGATAACAACTTAGAATAGTTTGGATGTGTATATTGAATAACTTGTATTCGGTCCCTATTATAGGGTGAAATGGGGGGTATTTATAGGCCCAAATATTAAGGAAAAGACCTATTTACCCCTCTATTACAACCGACATAGTGGAAACTATTCGGTACCCTTGATAGGGCTAAAATGGTAAAAGACTAATCTAATGATATAAAAGATAAATCTTCCATCTTAGCTGGCAATAAAGATCTCGCGGAACCTTAGTTCGAAGATGTACTTCGAACTAATGCCTATCTTCGTACTTCGAGCTTGACTCAGGGCATCTTCGAAGATGGACGTCTGGAAACCTTCGAATCCACTATCTGCTGTCATGCTGTTGCGACAATAACCCCGAAGAGGAGATATTTTCCTCCAACAGTAGCCCCTCGAATACTCTTCTCCGTTTAACCTGTAATGTTAGGAGAGCAGTATACGGAAGGAAAAAATAACCAGACATAGGGGTTATTAAATTTCAATTCATCTCCGAAATGTACGAAGATATAAACTCTGAATCAGTTTTAAGATAATTACTTTCGAACTATTTTCGAACCGACTCAGGAAGTTCGAAAGTCTTTTAGACTTAGAGGAAATAGCCGTTAGCTTTCTGTTTCTAACGGAAACTATAGAATGCGTTAATTTCGGAGAAAAGTAACGGTAGGAATGCGAAATGGCATGGACTGACGGTAAGAAAGTAAAATCTAGGCTATAAATAGAGGGCCCAGAACTTACCCGGTTACCTTCTCACCGCTTTCTCGCAATCAAACATCTTTTGAGCCCCTTGAGTTCTTTGAGCCCTAGCCTCCATTTCTCCAAAGCAATCCAGCGACCGCAATGGTGAAGACCAAGGGATCTGGAGCTCCGTCGGCCTTGGCCCGGCAGCAGGCGGATGCAGCGTTGGCGGCGGCACCTCCGGCATCTGCAGCGACATCCATGGCGGCAGGAGGGAGAAATCCCCAAAACGTCGATGATCAAAGTCTCTGCCTGCCATCAACGAAGTATCTGGACCAGTCTTTCCAACTGGGATCTTCTACCTGCAAGAGGGAATCGCTGGCAATTGCGGTAGAAGGAAAAATCAGTACTGGAGTGATGATTCGGAAGCCCGGGAAAGAACTCATTCCGTCACCAAGGCCCGGAGAAGTGGTTGTATTCGAAGCCTTCTTCGAAGCCGGCTTGGGCCTTCCTGCAGTAGTCTTCCTGGCGGAGGTACTTGACTTATTCCATGTCACCCTCCCTCAATTATCTCCGAACGCAGTAGCACGGCTAGCTATCTTCGAATGGGCGCTGAGAGCCGAAGGTTGCGAAGGGAGGGCAGAGATCTTCGCTGCGCTACATAGAGCTTCATGTCAACCGAAGACCTTCGTAGGTCCTGGAGGTGAAAAAGTAGTGGTATCCTTCGGAAGCATTAATTTTAGGCTTAGGGACGAATATGCCCTGCAATTCCCTGCTAAGGCCATCAATGCAAGATGGTACACTGACTGGGTTATGAGGTGGTTCTATGCCGAAGTTGGGGCGAGCAATCCTCTGGCCGGACCTTTGAAAGAGATCCAATTCCGGAAGGAAGCCTTAGTGCATCCCGGCAAGGGTCAGCTCGAAGCTCGCCTCAACCTACTTCAGCGGATCAACCGGAGGTTAAGTATGCGAGACTTAGCTGAAGAGTTCCTCGGGTTGCAAATCTATCCACTGATGGCCAACTGGCCTGTCATCTTCGAAGAGGATTCGGAAGGCGGTCTCCAAAAAATCACTTCAACTTCGAGCCCTGCAGGTAACTTCGAAGACAACATGCATTATGTATATTCATCCGAATAAAAACTAACTTGATTCATTTTTTAGCTTCTTCAGCCCCTATTACTTCGGAACAAATCATAAGGGCTTCGGAGAAGATTTTGGGCGCTCCAACTCTGACCGAAAAAGAATGGAGAGTCAAGTTAGTCGGGAGTTGGGAGAGATTTAACAGAGTATGGGGAATGTTGGGAATCACTCCGCCCCCTCTGATGGATTGGGTGCCTTCAGAGAAAGGACCCAAGAAAAGGAAAACCGAAGGTGGGGCTTCGAGCTCCGCAAAGACTCCGGTGAAGAAGGTGGATCGGAAGCCCAGAAAACCTGCACCTCCGAGCCCAAGAACCTCAACCTCCGTTTCTAAAGAAGATGAAGGTAAACTATTAGTGAGGTTGATTGATGAAGATGCAACTCAAAAAGATATTCACATTGAAGATACTATAGGTATGCCGGAGTCTCAGGCTAACATTGAAGAAGTGAGAACTCCGGATGCTCAAGAGGAAGAGCAAATCGAAGCCCCTACGACTGAAGGTGAAGTCGAAGTTACTGCGACTTCGGCCTTAGATAAAGGAAAGAAAGTTCAGAGAAATACTCCGGCAGTTGATGTTTTGACTCTGGATTCAGACGAAGACCTCACCTTCGATCCTCCGAGCAGTCCGATGCTCGCTCACCACCAAAATGTCGAAGGTAAACTTCGCATAATTCTGTTGTTCTTTTCTGTAAAATTATACAATGTATAATACCTTTGCTTTTGTAGAGCCCTCTTCTGTAGAAGTACGTCGCGAAGATCCAATTCAATGGCCTTCGACAACTTCGGAGCCGCACCCGGAAGTCGCTCAACAGGGGCCTGGAAGGGGTAAAAGACATATAGAAACTCTCCCTGCTCAAGGATCAACTTCGTCTGAATCAACAGACGAGAGTCAATCTACTGAGGGGGGGCCATCTACTGAAGCTCCAAGGACCTCAGCAGAACGCTCTGGAGCTTCGCCAAGCAGGGATGACCAAGAAGCTTCGGCAATGCTCCCTCTTTTAACTCCTTTTTTAGAGCAAAGAACCGGGCTTCGGACTCTGCTCAAACCTTTAGGTCGAGTCAGTCGCGAAGTCGGGGAGACAGAGCTGGTAGCTATTTTAAGCGGGGCGAAGAGTTCGGAGCTAAACGTTGCCATGGAACGAGCAGCCTACCAGGTACGGAACACCTTCGAACCAATAAGAAATTATACATGAATAATTTCTTACTTCAGTTTTTTCTTTTCTTAGCAAGCGGTCTTGGCCCGTGCTGCAACTTTATCAGGCGAACATGAAATTGCTCAGCTTCGGGAAGAAAACGAAGCTCTTCAGCGCAACTTATCTTTCTCCGAAGCTAGAGTGGTTCAAATGAATAATATGATTTCGGCAGAACGCAGGGCCAGACAAGGTTTGGAGGCTGCAAATAAGGAGCTCGAAGCAGAAAGGATCGTGCTTCGGGCGGAAATCGAAAGGGTGCGGTTGGAGCATGCTAATGCGGGGTCCGAGCTTGTCAAGCTCCAAGAGGAAGCTAGCCAACTCCTAAATCAGAAGAATACTTTAACTACGGAGAATGCTAGGCTTTCCGGAGTTCTAGAAGAAACGACTTCGAGCAAGGATGCATTAATTGAAGAAAAGCTTAAGTACGAGAAGGTAGCTACGGAGGTCATAGAACAGATGCTAGGTGTTCTGGAGTACTTCGGTACTACTAGATCACTTCCTTCAGATGACAACGTCACTCTGCTGCGCCGGTTAAAAAGGATCCAAGGAGCAGCGAAGCAAATGAAGAAGGCGGGCATTCGTTACGGAGAACTCTCCGAACAAGTGTCTGCCATCGGACTACTTCGTTACTACGAGGACTTGGGCCGAACAATCACTCCGAGCGCAGAGGGCCCTATTACCTTCGACGACGAGCGGCTTCTGACTCCTTCCGAAGGCGTGACCGCTGCCTGGCAGGCCTTCCAAGCTTCATGGAGAGCCGAAGGTCGCACTGCGATCAAGGCTTGGATCGACGAAGGTCAACGCCAGAAGCAAGTTCGGAACCAAGCTTCAAGGAGTCAGCCTCCTCCGAACCCGTAGGTTTAGGAATAATTTAGGATTTTTGACTATGTAAAGCTTCATGCTTATGAACATTTATCAATGAAAATTTGTTTATCATATTTTTAGGCTTTGTCTCATACGGAAGATATCGAAGTGTTAGAAATTAACGACGAACTTCGCTCATTATGGAACACCTTTGAACTTCTAAAGACTTACAAGCGTCCTCAATTTTTAATTCCTCGAGATAGCTCCGGTGTAATTGCGCCAAAAGTAATCAAAGATATATTGTCTTATATTAAAGAGGAAGAAAAAGAGGTTAGCTTGAACACTTCATCTTTTGACGACACTACTTGGTCTGAAAACGAAGATGAAGCTCAAAATAAAAGATCTGAAGATCTTAGAAGCTGGGAAAGAAGCCCCGAACGGCTTCGAACATGGGCCGAGCTTCAACAAGAACAGAAGGATTTTAGAGCTTCGAAGGGGAGCAAGAGAGTTAAACGCAAAGTTATTAGAACTCCCGGCACTGGAACTAGTCGTTCCACCCCTAGCTCTAGAGACCGAAGAGGTCTTCGATTCCTTCTTGGTATAGATACCAATTTTTCATAATGTAATCTGTAAACACATTCGTTTGAATAATGAATACCGATTTAAAATTGTCTCCATATTTACTAGCCCCTCTTTGGGTATAAGCAACTTCGAACTTTATTCAAAGATGGTTATGCGCAAAGAAAAAACTTCAGAGTACAATTTTTTGGGGGTTCGGAGCCCCTCTGCAATTTAAAGATCTTTTAAAATCTTATAAAATGTCTTCGACTATTTGCAGTCGGAAGAATGGCAATTTAGTACCTTTGTTTTATGAAAGAAATCACTTGAGATAACTTTCAAGATACTTTAGTATCTTAGATAATTTGTCACTTTGGACTGTGTTAACAAACATTCGAAGCTCATGGCTCAAATTCTGTTTTGCTTTAGCCACCTTCGGCTTATTTTTGTGATCTCTGTCGAACCAATGGTTCGGAGTTTGCAATGGTCTCTTTGGACTCTTTTTACGGATGTCTGCCAGCCAATGGCTTGGACTCCGTATATTTTGGCCACCTTCGGCTCTTTTTGCGGAAGTCTACCAGCCAATGGCTTGGACTTCACAGGTTTTGGCCACCTTCGGCTCTTTTTACGGAAGTCTACCAGCCAATGGCTTGGACTCCGCAGGTTTTGGCCACCTTCGGCTCTTTTTACGGAAGTCTACCAGCCAATGGCTTGGACTCCGCATGATGTGGTTTTGGGCTCTTTTACGGATGCCTACAAGCCGGTGGCTTGGGCTCCGGATTATGTCAGCCCCCACGTCGGAAGCTTCGAACCAATGGTTCGAAGTCCGAAAATACAACGCAGCTTCATGACACTTCCCTCTCGGTCGACCCCGCGGTTCCAGTGCGTCCACTCGGAAGCTGGAAGTCTATGAGGGGAAGGCACTATCAGGATCATATGCTTTATTAATTTAGAAGATGATTACAAGCGAATTACAAGGATCCCTTATGCGAAGTATCGCTTTAGGTGCTCCGCATGCCAAGTATGTGCTAACTCTTCACCTTCTAAATTAGCTAACTTAAAAGAGCCTGGGCGCCCTGAACGGACAATTAGGTATGGACCTTCCCATTTATTCCCTAACTTCCCTGGTGCTATAATGCTTCGTAGAACAAGATGACCCGGTCTTAGTTCATTGAGCTTAACCTTCGGGTCAAACCAAGCCTTCGTCTGCTGATGATACTTTGATAAATTTGCTACAGCTCGAAGTCTTGTTTCTTCTGATAAATCTAGCGAAGCTTGTCGTTCTTCTTCAATGTCCAGTTCGGTGCTGCGAAATGATCCTCCTTTGAGCTCTGTTGGAGTCATAGCTTCATCTCCGAATATTAGTCTGAACGGAGTAAAACCTGTGGACCTTATTTGCGTAGTCCGAATGGACCACAAAATCTTCGGAAGCTCTTCGGTCCACAGTCCCTTTGCTAATCCTACTATTCTTCGATTTAGCCCTGATAAAATATTTCCATTGGCTCGCTCTACGGCTCCATTAGACTAAGGATGCCTCACTACAGCAAAACATAACTGAATGCCTAGATCTTCGCAAAACTTGCTGAAGGGTTCTGCGTCAAACTGTGTTCCATTATCAACTGTGAGGTATCTAGGCACTCCAAACCGGCAAATGATGTTCTTCCAGAAGAATTTTTGTACATTGTTCGAAGTGATAGCTGTTAAGGGTTCTGCTTCCACCCACTTAGAAAAATATTCAATAGCTACCACTGCGAACTTCAGATTTCCCTTGGCTACTGGAAAGGGACCAATTAAATCCATACCCCATCTGGCCATAGGCCATACTGGAGCAATGACTTGAAGAGCTGTTGGTGGGCGATGACTCCGTCGACCCATCCACTGGCATCCTTGACAAGTGCGGACTAAGCTCTCCGCATCAGCTGTTATTGTAGGCCAATAAAGCCCCTGGCGAAGTGTTTTTCCTGCCAAAGCTCTAGGGGCTAAATGGCTACCACAAAGGCCTTCATGAATTTCTCGAAGAATTTCCTGACCTTCGGCTTGAGATATACATCGGAGTAGAGAGGAACATACTCCAGCCTTGTATAAAATACCGTTGATTATTTGATAATTTCTGGCTCTAAGCTTTAATCTTGACAGCTACGGTTCTTCGGGCAAATTTGTTCCTCCCTGTAAAAGTTCCATGATTGAATTTTTCCAATCTGCACTAGGAATGCAAAGAATCTCTGCAGAAGGAATTTGTGGCACTGAAGGTATACTGAGCTCCTCATAGAAAGCTTCTTCTGGCACATCCACAGCTTCGGCTGCAGCTTTTGCTAAGATGTCCGCTTGCACATTTTCTGCTCTTGGTATCCTCCGAATGGAAATACCCTTGAAGTGTGCTTCGATTTTACGGATTTCTTCTAAGTACTTTGCAAGCTGTGGATGCCAAACTTGGAAACTTTTATCTACGTGCCCTGCTACTATCTGAGAATCTGTCTTTATAATTATTCTTGTAGCCCCTAGAGCATGTGCTTTTCGGAGTCCCAATAAAATTCCTTCATACTCCGCTATATTATTGGTAGACTTAAAGTTGAGTCTTGCGGAGTACATTGCTCTTTGCCCTAAAGGTGAAATCAACACTGCTCCAATGCCTGCTCCGGATGCTTGGAAAGCCCCATCGGAGTAAACAATCCAAACTCCGTCACTTGACTTCTCCGGAACCAAATTTGCAGGTGGAGTCCATTCTGCTACAAAATCTGCTAGGACTTGCGATTTGATTGCTGTCCTTGCCAAGAAAGATATGCCGAAGGGTGCTAGCTCAACTGCCCACTTCCCAATCCTTCCAGTGGAATCCTTACTTCGAAGCATATCTCCTAAGGGATACGAAGTTGGTACAATTACATTGTGTGCCAAAAAATAATGTCTTAATTTCCTCGAAGCCATTATCAGAGCATAAACGAACTTCTCAAGTTCGGAGTATCTTGTCTTTGCTCCTGATAACGCTTCGGATACAAAATAAACAGGATTTTGGACCAACTTCCCATTGAAATCCACTTCTCTGACAAGGACTGCACTGACGGCAGAACCTGTAGCTGCAAGGTAAAGGAGTAGGGTTTCGTCCGCAGTAGGCACCGTGAGTGTAGCAAGATTACTGAGATACTCTTTAATACCTTCGAAGCTTTTCTGACACTCCGGTGTCCATGCAAAATCTTCGGACCCTTTCAATACTTTAAATATAGGCAAGCTTCTCTCCGCAGATCTTGACAAAAACCTGCTAAGTGCTGCCAGACGCCCAGTCAGCTTTTGCACTTGCTTTAAATTTTCCGGAGGAGCCATCTTCTGCAGCGCAGTTATTTGAGTAGGGCTAGCTTCAATTCCCCTGCTTGAAACTAAATACCCTAACAACTTTCCAGCCTTAGCTCCGAAGATACATTTTTCGGGGTTAAGACGGATCCCACATGCCCGAAGGCTATTGAATGTTTCTGCTAAGTCTAGGCTATGCTGGTGCTTTAAAGCACTCTTTATTACAATATCATCCATATAGGCCTCCACATTGCGACCTAATTGATGACCTAGAGCCTTAGCAACTAACCTCGAAAAAGTAGCCCCGGCATTTCTTAAGCCGAAGGGCATTCTTACATAACAGAAGACTCCCGAAGGAGTTACGAAGCTTGTCTTGATTTCATCTTCACGCTTCAACCATATTTGATGATAACCAGAATACGCGTCAAGGAAGCTTAATAACTCCGAACCTGCGGTGGAGTCAACCAATTGATCAATTCGGGGCATGGGGTAGGGGTCACGAGGGCATGCTTTATTCAAGGATGTAAAATCAATGCACATGCGCCACTTCCCAGAAGACTTTTTCCTGACGAAGACTGGATTGGCTAACCATTCTGTGTGAGCCACTTCTCTGATAATCCCAGCCTTCAACAATTTCTCAACTTCGTCCTTTGCTAGAGCAGCTCTTTCTGCAGACATTTTCGGAGTCCTTGCCGGACAGGCCGGGCCTTCGGGTTTACAAGTAAACTATGCTCAATGATATCTCGATCGACTCCGGTGATATCTTCGTCAGACCAAGCGAAGACATCCAAATTCTCTTCTACCACCTTTTCCAAGGAAGTTGCAACTTCTAGAGGTAAATCTTTACCAAATTGAAATGTATATTCTTTGCCATCTTTAACAATGAACTTCGCTGCAATCTCCCCTTTAGGACTTGGTCTTGGAAAAGATTTCTTTGAAGCTTCAGAAGGAGCTAAAAAAATTTCTTCGTTATCTTGTACATTGTTTACTTGTCTTGGATCAAGAGGGGGACCATGACCATATTCCGCCCTCCGAGCAATGGCTTGATCTCCGAAGATTGTAAGGACTCCTGCTTGTGTGGGCATCTTCATGCACAAATAATTGTGATGCGCCACAGCTCCGAACTGGTTTAGCATGCCTCTTTCGAAGATGACATTATAGGCATACGGGGCATCTATGACATCGAAGATTACTTCTTCAGTTCGAGTCAACAAACCTTCTCCGAAGGTGACTTCCAGGCATATTTGGCCAAGTGCATCAAGCGGAGGTCCTGCGAAGCCTTGCAAAGGACGAGCCGCTGGAAGGAGATGCTTCCTGGAGATGCACAATTGATCGAAGGCTTGAACAAAAATGATATCTGCCGAACTACCTCTGTCAATCAACACCCTTCGAACTTCAGTGCCCGCAATATCAGCAGTGATAACAAGTGGATCTGCATGCGGGAACTTAATGCCAGCTGCATCCTCCGCAGAAAAGGATATCGGCACATGAGACCACTCCGGCATTGCGGCTGCAAACGACGAAGTCCCAATATGGCCTACTTCTCTGACGTAGTCTCTTCGCTGTCTCTTCGACATGCTTCCGAGGGTACCTCCTCCGGAGATGGGGAGGACTACTCTTTTCCCTCGGTCTTGCCCTTCCTCTTGCTTCGGAGGTTGCATAACATTGGCCACTGGAGAGTGTCTTGCAGCATCAAAGTTTTCTATCCGCGCCACAGCCTGGACCGGCTCGGGGTGCGTTGCAACTGGAACTCGGTCGATGGTACCTCGACCCGAAGTTCTTTCTAGGTACTCTCCCCTTAGGGTAAGTATAGCCTTGCAAGTATCAGTTGCATGGCTTCGATTTTCTCCATGGATGCAGCAGAAAAGGGTTTGGCCCTTGCCAGCCGTTTTCCCTGGCGGCCTCCAGCCGCTGGTCTTGTTCCCCGAAGACTGTGGAGCTCTCTGTGTAAACTTCTGTGGGGGTGCAATATTCATGACTTCAGAACGAGGGTGCTTTTGCCCTCTTCTGCGATCATGTTGAACTTCGAAGACTGATTCCTGCGGCTGTGCCGAAGTTTTCACTTCTACTTTAACTTCTTGCAATATGGACGAAGTAGCGGCAGTCCTTCGGAGCCAACCTTCTTTTGACCTCGCATACTCCTCGAAGTATGACATCAACTAAGAGACCGAGGAGATGCTTTTCTGATGAAGCTTATCCAGGAGGCCTTGATGAGCGACGCCTTCCCGAGCTGCATCAACTACCGAAGATGCAGACAACCCCCGGATTTGCGACTTCGTATGAGCGAAGCGCTTGAAATATTGCCTCAAAGTCTCTCCGGGAAGCTGTTTCACCTGGAAAAGGCTTCCTGTTGACATAGGAGGCGCGAAGGTGCCTTGAAAATTGCTTATAAACTTTTTCTTCAGCTGCGACCATGAATTAATTGATCCTGGCTTCAAGGATCAGAACCA
Source organism: Zizania palustris (assembly GCA_019279435.1). Lineage (NCBI taxonomy): Eukaryota > Viridiplantae > Streptophyta > Magnoliopsida > Poales > Poaceae > Zizania > Zizania palustris. The sequence goes on along the minus strand of JAAALK010000079.1, from coordinate 99,596,205 downwards.
CCTTAATGCCACTCCTTGAAGACCTAAAGGGAAGCACTTCGCCATGGTGTCTCGAACTCCTCCGCTAGCTTCAATTGCTAGGGCATAAGAACGAACGAACTCTCCAGGATCTTCATCTCCGGCATACTTACAGAGCTTCGAAGTTTTGAACTTTGGATCAAAGCAAACTTTCTGCAGCTCAGGATGCAACGGAGATTCATTATCGAAGGAGGCATTCTCCGGGGCTTCGGGATAATCGAGATCGTCGTCTTCGGGCACTTCTGGGATAGTTGGGATGGCTTGAGAGCGAAGCCTGTTCGCAGCTTCCTGTCGCCACCTTGCTACCTCAGGTTGAAGGTTGGCCATTTGAGTGGCCATAACTCCAAGATTATCTTCATCTCCTCCGGAAGGATCTTCCGAGTCTTGAGAACTAGTAGGATCAGTTCGAATTGGGATGGAAGGTGGAGGAGGGACTCCGGGTGGTCGAAGTATGGAAGGGGTTGGCGGAGAAGCTTCGTATGTTCGAGGGATAGAAGCCCCTTCCGGAGTTTGCGGAGGGAATGTCGAAGGACCTCCGACTTCAACCGTGTCAAATGGTATCTCTCCGGAGATCCGAGAAGACCTCCGAACGGGATTGCGGGGTGCGCTCCGCTTAGGAGGCATGATGTAAGAGGTTGGTAGAGAACGAAGTTTTTCGGACTAAGTTCCCCACGGACGGCGCCAACTGTTGGCGTAAAAGATTACGCTAACAGGTTTCTATAGAAAAGAAACTAACAAACGAAGTGTTTGCGAAGGGAACTGTTCTAAGCCTCCGAAAGGATAACAACTTAGAATAGTTTGGATGTGTATATTGAATAACTTGTATTCGGTCCCTATTACAGGGTGAAATGGGGGGTATTTATAGGCCCAAATATTAAGGAAAAGACCTATTTACCCCTTTATTACAACCGACATAGTGGAAACTATTCGGTACCCTTGATAGGGCTAAAATGGTAAAAGACTAATCTAATGATATAAAAGATAAATCTTCCATCTTAGCTGGCAATAAAGATCTCGCAGAACCTTAGTTTGAAGATGTACTTCGAACTAATGCCTATCTTCGTACTTCGAGCTTGACTCAGGGCATCTTCGAAGATGGACGTCTGGAAACCTTCGAATCCACTATCTGCTGTCATGCTGTTGCGGCAATAACCCCGAAGAGGAGATATTTTCCTCCAACAAAGGGGAAGGACAAGGACGATCCGGCGGGCCTCTGCTTTATGGCCTTCGGAGACAAGCCGAAGAGCCGCTCACACCAGCGCCGAAGATCCCACAAGAGCTTCTGTTCAATGGCTTTTGGGGATATGGAAGAAAAGAGCTCCTCCGACGACTCCGACGACGACAACAAGGTATCATCCTACGAGCGCGAAATCATTGATTTACTTGAGAGCAATCGTCAGGAGTTGAAATATCGGGAAAAACTGCTTAGGGGGGCTAAGAAGAGGATAGATGAGTTAGAGAGTGAGCTTGCCGTGGCCAACGGCAGAATTGAGAGTCTATCTTCTTCCCCTTGCTTGGGTGATAGCAGTGAGTGCCCGAAGTGTGAGGTGCTTCTGTGTGACCTGTCGACTCTGAAGTCCAGGTACACAGAAAGGGTTGATGAGAGGGACGCTTTGGCCACTAAGCTTGAAAGCGCTCAGCTGGAGCTGAAAGATGCTCAAGCCATTGTCGTCGCACCCTGTGTTGATTGCCCATCTCATCTAGCTGTCTTAGCTGAGCTGAAATCCAAGGGCGATGAACAGTTGGGTGATTTGGAGAGGTTGAGAGCTAAGCTTGCGCAGACTAAGCTAGAGCTTGAGACATTGTCAGTTCCACCCACTGTCTGTGAGAACTGCCTGTCTCTTAGAATGGAATTGATTAAGTTAAAAGCCGAGAAGTCTGTTCAAGTAGAGAGTGAGTGTGAGACCTACTTGTCTCAGGTGGAGGTTCTAGCTTCCTTGAGAGAAGAGCTAGCAAATTCTCAGAATGAGAACTTTTACCTTCGTTCTATCCTGAGTTGGATCAGTGCCAGAGAGCCACAGCTCGGCATGATGATCCATCAGTTCAAAAGGCAGTATGGGTTTGGAGTAGGTTACACCTACACCAAGGCTGACTTTGAGAGTGCCATCAGCCGGGCAGTGGAGTGGAGTAAAATGACTCCAGAGCAGAGGTATCCCAAGACTCACTCCACTGAGTCTTCCCAGGCTTGTCAGCCCAAGGATGGAGTGATCCATGAACCACCTAAAGCTCCACCCAAGAAACCTATCTGGGTTCCAAAGCCCAAACACCTCCACACTTCTCTTGACTCTCTTCCTAGACCCTCTCAGCCGAAGAAGACCACACCAAACACTACCAAGCCCAAGAATCCTAAACCTCAACCACATCCCAAGAAGCCCACCTATCATTGTGAGTATTGTCAGAGAGACAGGCATCTTGCGGAGTTCTGCTTCAGAAGGAAGTGGGTTGAGAGAGCAGAGAGGGCTCGTAGTGAACAGGAGCAGTTCTACCAGAAGGGTGGTAGACTGCATGTTCCTCGGCGTGGAAAGAGGCTGGAGGCCAGGCCGCGTCGTGTAGGTGGTGGTAGAGGAGACGGCCTTCTTGCCTGTGCTCCAGTTGGTGTTGTCCGTTCCGGCAGAATTCCAGACCGTGTTGGCTACGGTTCTGGACCTCGTGGACGCAGGGTTAGGCAGAACCGAGGACCGCGCTTTGAGCCGCGTTTTGGTCCAAACTCTTTTGATGGTTTTTGCTTTCCATCTTTTGAGCGGATGGCTCGACACTGGTTTAGCTCTTTTGCTAAACCTGGTGCCGGACCATTTGCTCCCACTTACAGCCACTGATTGTGCAGGATCGGGAACTGGAGGATGTTTGGATCATGGACTCAGGATGCTCTCGCCACATGACGGGACATCGCAGATGGTTCTCCAGTCTCACTCCCCCGAGCTCCAAAGAATACATCACGTTCGGGAACAGCGGTCAAGGGAAAGTAAGTGGCATAGGCTCAATTCGCATTTCAGATCATTTCTCTTTGAAGAATGATGCTTTGGTTAAAATTTTGAACTTCAACTTTATTTCTGTTTCGCAACTTCTTGAGGATGGTTTGGAAGTGCGTTTTAAGAAGGGTAATTCTTCTGTGGTTGATTCTAGAGGGTCTTTGATTTGCCAGATTTTACCATTCGACAAAGTTTTTCGAATTGACTTCTCTAGTTCTTTTGGCCCTTCTCGCTGTTTGATTGCTGGATCTTCTTCTGAGCTCTGGAAGTGGCATAGGAGGTTAGGTCACTTGAGTTTTGATCTGCTAGTCAGGTTAAGCTCTATGGACCTCATCCGAGGATTGCCCAAGCTTAAGATGGAGAAGGATCTAGTTTGTCATCCCTGTCGTCATGGGAAAATGGTTGCCGCTTCTCACTCACCTATGACTCAGGTGATGACTTCGTATCCGGGCGAGCTTTTACATTTGGACACTGTAGGTCCTACTCGGGTACGCTCAGTTGGTGGGAAGTGGTATGCACTTGTGATTGTTGACGACTTTTCTCGATTCTCGTGGGTGTTCTTTTTGGCGTCTAAGGATGAAACGTTTCAGTTTGTTCATGACCTGATTTTGAAGCTGAAGAATGAGAACAATGGTCGGATGCGAGCAATTCGCTTCGACAACGGATCTGAGTTTAAGAACTCTTAGTTCGTCAGCTTCTGTAGTGATCAGGGTCTGGATCATCAGTTTTCCTCTCCTGACACTCCCCCACAGAACGGCTTTGTGGAACGAAAGAACCGCACGCTAGTCAAGATGGCCAGGATGATGCTCGATGAGCACAGGACTCCTAGGCGTTTTTGGGCTGAAGCCATGAACACGGCTTGCTATCTGGCCAACCGCATCTTTCTTAGAGCTTACCTTGGTAAGACTTCATATGAATTGCGGTTTGGCAGACAGCCCAAAGTGAGCCACTTGCGAGCATTTCGCTGCAAGTGCTTTGTGCTCAAGAAGGGAGGGCATTTGGACAAGTTTGAGTCTCGTTGCTGGGACGGTGTTTTTCTTGGCTACGCTTTGCTTTCTCGAGGCTTCCGTGTTTGGAACCTCGAATCCCAGCTGCTTGCCGAGACTTGTGAGGTTTCATTTGATGAGTACTTGCCTTCTTTGACTCCTTCTTTTGAGCCTTCTGATGGTGAGCTCGGAGAGTCCATCTTCGAGGAAGATGAGGATACTCCAGCCGCTAATGAGGGTGGGCCTTCTGCACCCCCTGTAGAGCCCACACCTTCTGAGACTTCGACTGAGGACGGGGGCAGACCTCTGATCACTTCTTCCACTTCGATCGAGCCCCCTCAGTCGAGTCCAGAGGTGCCAGCTGCTGACTCCGGTGAGGTGACTTCAGATCACCAGGGAACCCGAGCAGTTCAGCGTGATCACCCCTCAGAGCTCATCATCGTTGATTTGACTGAGAGAACTTTGCGTTCATCTACCTCTCTTGCTGTGTTTGCTGAATCTGCATTTGTTGCATCTTTTGAGCCCAGAGACATTTCTCATGCTCTTTCTGATTCTAATTAGATTAATGCTATGCAAGAAGAGCTAGAGAACTTTGTCCGCAATCGGGTTTGGACATTAGTTGAGCCGCCACCAGGATGCAACCCCATAGGCACCAAGTGGGTATTCAAGAACTAACAAGGTGAAGATGGGGTTGTGGTGCGCAACAAGGCTCGACTAGTTGCCCAAGGTTATTGCCAGAAGGAAGGTATTGACTTTGAAGAAACCTTCGCTCCTGTTGCTCGTCTTGAGTCCATTCGTATTCTTCTAGCTTTTGCCGTTTCGAAGGGTTTTAAGCTTTTTCAAATGGATGTTAAAAGTGCTTTTCTGAACGGGTACATAGAAGAGGAGGTTTATGTTAGGCAACCCCCCGGTTTTGAGAACCCTAAGTTTCCTCGACATGTTTTTAAGTTGCACAAAGCTTTATACGGGTTGAAGCAAGCCCCCAGGGCTTGGTATGACCGGTTGAAGCAATTATTGTTGGGGAAGGGCTTTGTGATGGGTTCTGTGGACAAAACTCTTTTCTTGCTCAGAGATGCTTCAGATTTTTTAGTTGCTCAGATTTACGTGGACAATATTATTTTTGGCGGTACTACTAATGATCATGTGTCCAAGTTTTCTGAGCAGATGCACAGTGAGTTTGAGATGAGCCTCATGGGTGAGCTCAAGTACTTCTTAGGGCTCCAGATCAAGCAGACCAAGGACGGCACCTTCATCCACCAAGGTAAGTACACTCGCGACATGCTTAAGAAATTTGACTTTGGTGGTGAGTTGAAGCCGCAGATGACCCCGATGGGCACATCTTGGGGTCTGGACAAGGACGAGAGCGGCGTCAAGGTCAATGAAAGGGAGTTTCGAGGGATGATCGGTTCGCTGTTATACTTAACGGCAACAAGACCGGACATACAGTTCGCCGTGGGACTTTGCGCGCGCTTCCAGTCTTCACCACACGCGTCTCATCGGCAGGCTGTCAAGCGCATCTTCAGGTATCTCACTTATGCGCCTGATCTTGGTCTTTTCTATTCAGCATCATCTTCTCTCGATTTATCTGGATTTTTGGATGCCGATTTTGGTGGGTGCCGGTTGGATCGCAAGTCGACTTCCGGTACTTGCCAGTTTCTTGGTTCTTCTCTTGTCTCTTGGTCTTCTCGAAAGCAATCTGGAGTTGCTCTTTCGACCACAGAGGCTGAGTACGTAGCTGCTGCTAGCTGCTGCTCACAGTTGGTTTGGATGATTTCCACTCTGCGAGATTTTGGGTTGTTCTTTCCTACCAGGATTCCATTGTTTTGCGACAGCACTAGTGCCATTAGTGTAGGGAAAAACCCATGTCTTCATTCAAAAACCAAACACATTGATGTGCGCTTTCACTTTCTGCGGGATCAATATGAGAAAGGTGTCATTGGCCTTGTTCATGTTGATACCCATCATCAGTTGGCTGATATTTTCACCAAACCCCTAGATCAGTCTACATTTGAGCGTTTACGAGGGGATTTGGGTGTTGTGTATCCTTTTTAGGATATTTTGCGTCAGTTTTCTTTCTTCTTTACTGTTTTCTTGAGTCTTTTTGTGTGTGTTCATATCCTGCATATTCACATATCACACTTTAGAGCTGCTTCTGTTATATGATTGTACTGCTTTACTTATTCTAGCTAGTACATGCTTTTGATTACTTGTTGATGATCATGCTTTGCTTCAGTTCACCTGATATGTCTGATATCTGTCATAAGCATGGTTTTTACGCTTTAAACTTGAAAAATGATCACCATTGCTTCTGGTAACTAGCATGTGTAGGCTAAGTGCTCTTGCTATCTGTTACATGCCTTGTAGCTAGTTCCTGACTTAGATGCAAACATGCAACTTGGACATCCTTCTGCTTTTAAAACATGGATATGTGCTATAAAAATGATGAAAAATCTAGAAAAATGAAATTTCCATGTCTTTTTATGCATAAACTTGAAAAGATCCAGGTGGGTTTGTTTTTGTCGCATTGCATTGTTCTGGACTGCGTATCATAGCACTTTGGTACGAACTAGGACGGTGTAGTGTATGCCAAGACCAATGTCTTAAGCTTCTGATGGTCCAGTTCTGGCCTAGGCTTGACTTGGTCGGTCAGCATAAGGTTTGACACGCAAATAACCCCTGGCATAAATGAAAAAGCGAAAAGAAAAAGCTTGAACATTGAAATGATAACAAGTTTGCTGAAGCACTTTGTTTGGGCAATGCTTATCTTGGTAAATATCAGTTAGCTTTTGCATCTCATGCTTTACCTCGCTTGTTTACTCGAAAATGTGGTGATGTTTTTGTTTGCAAAAACTAAAAAATGTGTGCTAATGACTTTCCTTAGATATCATCTGTTGCACCGATCATGCCATGTGTCTTAGACAGTATGTCTTTTGCTATACTTTTTAGATGTTGTAATTGCAGTCAATCATATTTGAGAAGCATGCTTTCTACACTCCACATGCACTCCAGTTGAATTTACTGCATATTTTGAGGGGGAGTTGCATTTCAGGGGGAGTCTGTGTCTCTTTTGAGTGATTGATGAGTTCACTTGTCAACAAGGGGGAGAAAATTTGGGATCAGAGTTTAAGGGGGAGTTCTTACTCTTTTGATATCCTTGATCCTTATTGTTCTGAGATCGCACTCATTTTGAGCTTTTACGTTTTGGTTAACCATAATGACCACTTCTTGCTTCTGTTCGGCTTTTGGTCATTAGGGTTAAACTTTTACCTTATTTTTCTTCTTCTTTGTTTTTCTTGTGTTTTGTTTTCGTGTTTCCACATTTGTTCGCAGGTGCTGAAGAGCTGAAGAAGAGGAGTGTTGACAATGCACTCATCAAGGGGGAGATTGAGGAGCCATGTTGAATAGCGTGGGCCTCATGGCTCCAGAAGTGATGAGTCATTGTCAACGATAGTCAAAGAGGACAAAAGAAGAAGAGATATGCTGTTTCATGGGCCACGTGTGACTCAGGTACACGGGCAGCGAGCGACTGTCGGGCAGAGGAGGCTGCGAAGTCGGGCTGGCCCAATCCGGGTGCATGGGCCAGAAGCAGTAGAAGACCCACTGGGCTGTTGACCAGGGTTGACTCAGGTACACGGGCGGTGAGTGATTGCCGGGCTGAGAGAGCTGCGGAATCAGGCCGGCCCAATCCGGGTACCTGGTGCAAAGTCGGTGGAGGCTTTGTCAGTTTTGGTGCAAAACTGACAACCGTTGATCTTGTATCCGACTGTCCAGAAGAGAAGTCGTAGTCGCTACGAAAACTTAGCTTCCGGATAAGTCATCTCTCTAGGCCCACAGTCAGTCAGTCGTGTCTGTAAAAATTCCTCAGGGCAGTAGAGTCTTTTCCTTTATTTCTGCGTTTGTAAAAAACCCTAAGGGGCTGGTGGAATATTCTAGGCCATTGGGCAGCCTATAAATAGAGCCCCAATCCCTAGGGTTTGGACTACCCCTTCCAGAATTCACTTTTTAATCTATTGGGTCATTTTGTCTCCTGCGTTCTCTCTCCTGTTGTGCGCCGCCAGGCTCTTGTTCCCTGCGATTTAATTCCTGCATTCGATTTGTTCTTCTTGAATCTGTGAGATTCTCTTCCCTCCTCTTGTCATTCGGTTTGCAGTGTTTTTATGGTCTTTATTGATGCGCAGCAACTTCTATTCCTGAGAACTGAGTCTCTGTTGCTTCGGTTCTTCACTGAGTAGTACTAGTTCTTGCTGTTTGCAAGTAGTACTACTTCTCTGTAGCAACAGTACACTAGTACTCTAGGCTTGCTTTTTCCTGCATAGCTTTTTGATCGAGTTGGCAGGGCCAAAGTCCCTTTTCTTGTGTGAAGTCCAACTCTATGAAGCAGACTTCGAATCTGCAGGCTTCGAATCAGCAGACTTCGAATCTGCAAGCTTCGAATCTGTAGGCTTCGAATCTGCAGACTTCGAATCAGCAGACTTCGAATCAGCAGACTTCAAATCTGCAAGCTTCGAATCTGCAAGCTTCGAATCTGTAGGCTTCGAATCTGCAGACTTCGAATCAGCAGACTTCGAATCAGCAGACTTCAAATCTGCAAGCTTCGAATCTGCATACTTCGAATCTGCATACTTCAAATCTGCAGGCTTCGATTCTGCATACTTCGAATCTGATACTTCGAATCTGCAGGCTTCGAATCTGCATACTTCGAATCCGCATACTTTGAATCTGCAGGCTTCGAATCTGCAACCTTCGAATCTGCAACCTTCAAATCCACAGACTTCGAATCAGCAGACTTTGAAATCAGCAGACTTCGAATCTGCAACCTTCGAATCTGCAACCTTCGAATCTGCAACCTCCGAATCTGCAACCTTCGAATCTGCAACCTCCGAATCTGCAACCTCCGAATCTGCAACCTCTAAATCAGCAGACTTCGAATCTGCAGACTTAGTCAATCTGTTCTCGCTTTGCTCTTTAGTTTTTTTAAATGCATTGGGTTTTGGGAGCAGGCCATTGATTCGAAAGAATTTTTTAGGCGCCCATTCACCCCCCCTCTGGTCGCTACTTTCGGTCCTACATCCGAAAGCTAAGCTTTCGTAGAGACTACGACTTCTCTTCTGGACAGTCCGATACAAGATCAACGGTTGTCAGTTTTGCGCCGAAACTGACAAAGCCTCCACCGACTTTGCACCAGGTACCCGAATTGGGCCGGCCTGATTCCGCAGCTCTCTCAGCCCGACAATCACTCACCGCCCGTATGCCTGAGTCAATCCTGGTCAACATCCCAGTGGGTCTTCTGCTGCTTCTAGCCCATGTACCCGGATTGGGCCAGCCCGACTTCGCAGCCTCATTTGCCCGTCAGTCGCTTGCTGCCCGTATACCTGAGTCACACGCGGCCCATGAAACAGTAGATCTCCTTTCTTCTTCTGTCCTCTTTGACTATCGTTGACAATGACTCATCACATCTGGATCCATGAGGCCCACGCTATTCAGCATGGCTCCTCAGCGTGGTGAAGACTAAAAACGCGCACACACACCTACGACAAACTAAATATCCGGTCTAGTCGCAGTCAAGTATAGCAGCGAACTGATCATCCCTCGATACTCTCTCTCATTTACCTTGACGTCGTCCTCGTCCTTGTCCAGACCTCCAGATGTGCCCATTGGAGTCATCTGTGGCTTTATCTCTCCACCAAAGTCAAATTTCTTTAGCATATCTCGTGTATACTTACCCTGGTGGATGAAAATGTCGTCATTGGTCTGCTTGATCTGGAGCCCTAAAAAGTACTTGAGTTCTCCCATGAGACTCATCTCGAACTCGCTATGCATCTGCTCAGAAAACTTGGATACAAGCTCATTAGTAGAACCACCAAAAATAATATCATCCACATAAATCTGAGCAACCAATAGGTCTATGCCATCTCTAAGCAAGAAAAGAGTCTTGTCCACAGAACCCATCACAAAACCTTTCTGCAACAAGAACAGCTTCAGGCGATCATACCAAGCCCTAGGGGCATGCTTCAGACCGTACAAAGCCTTCTGCAACTTGTAAACATGACGTGGAAATTTAGGGTTCTCGAAACCGGGGGGTTGCTTAACATAAACCTCCTCCTCTATATACCCGTTTAGAAAAGCACTCTTGACATCCATTTGATGAAGTTTCAAACCTTTAGAAGTAGCAAAGGCCAAAAGAATACGAATGGACTCAAGGCGAGCAACAGGGGCGAAGGTCTCTTCAAAGTCAATACCTTCTTTTAGACAGAAACCCTGAGCCACTAATCGAGCTTTGTTGCGCACCACAACACCATCTTCTCCTTGTTTGTTCTTAAACACCCACTTGGTGCCTATGGTGTTGCATCCAGGTGGCAGCTCAACTAGTGTCCAAACCCGATTGCGAACAAAATTTTCAAGCTCTTCTTGCATGGCATTTATCCAATTTGAATCGGAAAGAGCATGAGAAATGTCTCGGGGCTCAAAACTAGCAACAAAGGCGGACTCAGCAAACATAGCAAGTGAACCAGCTGAGGAATGTAAAGATCTTTCCGTGAGATCACCAATGATGAGCTTTGAAGGGTGATCACGCTGAATTGCTCGGGATCCTAGGTGATCTGAAGTCACCTCACCGGAGTTAGCAACTGGCACCTCTGGACTCGGCTGAGGAGGCTCGATCGAAGTAGGAGTAATTCGAGGTCCGTCCTCATCCTAAGTTAAAGTCTCAGAAGATGTGGGGTCAGCAAGCAGTGCCGAGGGCCCACCCTCATCATTAGTAGGAGGGTCATCATCTTCCTTGAAGATGGACTCTCCAAGCTCATCATCTCCAAAAAGCTCAAAATTAGGAGTCAGCGAGGGCAAAGACTCATCAAAGGAAACCTCACATGTCTCAACAAGCATCTGGGAATCTAGGTTCCAAACATGAAAGCCTCGTGAATGCAAAGCATAACCTAGAAAGACTCCATCCCAACAACGAGACTCAAACTTATCCAAATGCCCTCCCTTATTAAGCACAAAGAACTTGCATCCAAAAGCTCGCAAGTGACTCACCTTGGGCTGTCTACCAAAACGCAACTCATATGATGTCTTACCTAAGTAAGATCTATGGAAAATGCGATTGGCAAGATAGCAAGTTATGTTCATTGCTTCGGCCCAAAAATGCCTCGGAGTTCTATGCTCATTAAGCATCATCCTGGCCATCTCGACAAGCATGCGGTTCTTTCGTTCCACAACGCCGTTCTGTGGGGGAGTGTAAGGAGAAAAAAACTGATGATCAAGACCCTGATCACTACAAAAACTAACGAACTGAGAGTTCTTAAACTCAGATCTGTTGTCCGAATGAATTGCTCGCATCAGACCATTGTTCTCGTTTTTCAGCTTCAAAATCAGGTCATGAACATACTGAAAAGTCTCATCCTTAGACTCTAGAAAGTAAACCCACGAAAATCAAGAAAAATCGTCAACTATCACAAGAGCGTACCACTTCCCACCGACTGAGCGTACTCGAGCTGGATCTACTGTGTCCATGTGCAACAGCTCTCCTGGGTATGAAGTCATCACCTGAGTCACAGGTGCATGAGAAGCGGCAACCATTTTCCCATGACGATAAGGATGACACACTAGATCCTTCTCCATCTTAAGCTTAGGCAAACCTCGGATAAGATCCATAGAACTCAACCTGACAAGCAGATCAAAGCTCAAATGGCCTAGCCTTCTATGCCACTTCCATAGCTCAGAGGAGGTGTTGGGACGACGGATCGAACCAGCAGGTTTTAGTGGAAAACAAGAGTAGTGTATTCAATGCCTTGGTCAGCTTGCCTGTTACAACTGTAGTGGGGGGTATTTATAGGGCGCCCCGCCTAGAGGACTAAGCGCCTCCGGGCTGCCAACGGCCACCCGACCAACCCCGACCGGTAGTACAGACAAAGAGATACACAGTACAGACAAGAAGATTCAACTCTGACAGCGTATCGGCCGTGTCGGGTGCTTCCTGCGCCGCCCGACACGGCTCAGAAGATCGCGATCCTGTCCTTTCGTACGACCGCCTAGTCCTTTTCCCGCCACGACTCTCTTCGGGCCCGTCTCGCCGGGTCGGCCGAGAGCCCTGAGCCTTCAGCCTCCGGAAGACGAGCTCCCGTGTCCTACGCCGAGGGGCGACCTCCGGCTTCCTCCCGCCGGAAGGTGGCCTCTGGCCTCGCTCCTCCGGAAGGCGGCCTCCGGCTTTGCTCCTCCGGAAGAAGACCTCTGGCCACGCTCCTCCGGAAGGTGACCTCCGGCCACGCTCCTCCGGAAGGTGACCTCCAGCCACGCTCCTCCGGAAGGTGGCCTCCGGCCTCGCTCCTCCGGAGGGCGGCCTTCGTCATTAAGCCTGGGCCCTCCGGCTGGGGGCCTACCCCGCCGACTCCAGGGATTATCTCCCCCAACAGTAGCCCCTCGCTTCTTCCCGCTCGTAGCCCTGCAATAGGAGGGGGTGGAAGCGCACAAGATAATCCCGCCAATTCACACGAGTGCGTACCTCACTTTAGGGCGCCGCATCCACCGGGGCGCCGGAGTGCACTGAGACAGGGAGTAGAGAGGCCGGGGAATTGAGCCCTGCCTCGGGCTTCCGGCCACTTGCAAGACACCGAGGGGAGTTGACCGAGCTGATGGGAGGCCGGCGCATCTTGACTCCGAGGGCACCAACCCCGAGGGGCCAGGCGAGCGCCGCCAAGAGCAATTAATACGCGCGCCGGCGGCACCGAAGAGGCGGATCGCCGGGAGATCGCCCCCGCGCCCCGATGCACCAACCGGTTTTAAATGTGGCGCCGCGCAAACCGCCACGTTCACACGTTAACCGAAACGGGAGTCGAACCGCCGGCCTCGCCGAAAGATATATATACTCGCCCTTCACGGCCTCTTCCTCCTTCACCCTCACGCATCAACTACAGCCGCTTAGTCCATCGTTCACTCGCCCTCTGAGCCCTGCACTCCTTCCACCTGTTCTCCAAGAATGTCGAGGAAGCCAGTCCCTGCAATGGCGATGGACCCGCGTTTCCTGCAACGCCAGATGGCGGCGGCGGCAGCGGCGGCGGCGACCGACACGCCAGAGGTGCGCGGCGCGCGCGAGCTCCGCCCCGCTTCCGAGCGATTCCGAGAGCAGACCCTTAAGCTCGGGGCGTCTGCGTGCACTGAAGCCTCGATCGAGCAGGCGACCAGGAACCGCCTTGGCCCAGAGACGCCGGCGAGGAGGCCGGGGCGGGAGACGGCCCCGCGGCCGCGGGAAGGCGAGGTCGTCGTCTTCGAAGCCTTCTTCGACGCGGGCCTGGGGTTCCCTGCCTCAGAGCTTCTTGCTGGGCTTCTGGAGGCGTTCCATCTGGAACTCCCGCAGCTGTCTCCCAACACCGTGGCCCGCCTCGCCATCTTCGAGTGGGCCATGCGCGCCGAGGGCTGCGAAGGGAGAGCGGAGGTCTTCGCTGAGATGCACGAAGCCCTCTGCCAACCGAAGAAAAAGGACGGCCGGGTGCTAGCTTTCGGGAGCATCAACTTCCAGCTCCGGAGGAGGTACGCGGACTCCTTCCCGGCGAAGGCCACCAACGAAAGGTGGTACTCGAAGTGGGTGAGCCGGTGGTTCTACGTTCGCGTAGGGCTCACCTCCGGCCTGGCCGGAATACCGCGCCACATCTGGTTCCGGAGAGAGGCGCGGGTCGAAGTCAACTCCGGGGCCATCTCGGCGAGGGTACAGCTTCTCCAGATCGTCGCCCGCCGGATGAGCATGCGGGACTTGGCGGAGGAGTTCGTGGCCCTCGAGATCCCCCCGCTGAAGGAGGAGTGGCCTGCCTCGCTCCGGAGCAGTCGAGACGCGTCGGTGCCGACGGAGCTCTCTCGCCAGCTTGGTAAGTCTCAGCTCTCTTTTGCCTTCAGCTTTGCTTTTGCGTGCTCGAGGGGTACCCCGGCCCTGACGAAAAGATGCAGGATCGCTCGTCGCTCGGACACCCGAAGAGATCGCCCGCTTGGCGGAGAGGATCCTGGGGGTTCCCACCGCGGCCGAGCGGGCCCGCCGGTTGGAGCTGGTGGGCTCCTGGGAACGCTCCAACAGGGTGTGGGGAGCGCTCGAGCTCACGCCCCCGCCTCTCCCGGAGGGCGAGATCCTCCGGGACGTCTCGAAGAGGAAGGCGGGCGATGCGGACGGCTGCCTTTCTCCGGGCCGCTCGAAGAAGAAGAGGATCGTGAGGGGGCCGAAGCGCACGTCTCCGGGACCTTCCTCGGCTTCTCGTTCGGAGGGTGGGGGCTCCAGCGAAGGAGTCCAGTCGGAGTCAGGAGACCCTCCGGAGATTCTGGCTCCGGCTCCGCCGATCCGGCCGAGCACCGGGGAGCGCGAGGATGTTCCCCTTCGCCCGAACCCAACGGAGCACGCGCCGGGCACCGATCAAGAGTCACGCACCGCCAGAGTGACGCCCCGCCCGGGGACCGCCTCTTCGCCGATACCCGTTTCGGCGGGCGGCTCCGCGGGCTCCCTCGAGAGCAGGGCCACTGACAGCTTGGGCCGCGGGGGCCTAGCTGACCCACTCGGCGCCGTTGAAAAGAGCGCCGACAAGGAGGCGGAACTGGCCGCGGCGGTGGCGAGCTCTCCGCCGAACTCCATCGATAACCTCTTCTTCCGCCCAAGCCCGTCGGGCCATCTTCAGCCTCCGGACCGCGTCGACGATACTGCGGGCGCAGGTATGGTAACTTCGTCATGCCCCTTTGTGCGCAAGGAGCTTTTCTGTATTTAACTCCCGTTCGCTCGTGCAGGTACCTCGGCCGGAGGCGTGGAGCCAGTCGGCCGCTACCCGGCAGATGCTCCGGACGCGAGGTCCGGAGCCCCTGCCATCGCGAGGGGAGGCTCGAATCCGCAGGACGAGGCGGAGTCCCGGAGCGCCGAGGGGGCCCCTCAGGAGCCCGCCGGGGACGTCGGGGTCCGGCATCAGCCCCCCACCGACCTACGAACCGCGCGCGGCTCCGTGCCGCTTCTGCGCCCTTTCCTGATGGATGGAGAGGACTTCGCCTCGAGAGTGGCCCCAATTCACGACTACTACCTGCGGCTGCGCGATGCCCCGGTGATAGGCGAGCTGGGACGATCGGATGGCTTGGACCTCGGAAGGGCCATCGAGACGGCCGCGAGCCAGGTACTTTCCTTGGACACCCTTGACGCCCTCGTCGCGGCTCTTCTGACCACTTTTCCGCATGCAGGTGGTGGCGCTAGCGCAGGGGCAGATGTCCGCTCTGCTTCTCGAACGCGAACATCATGAGGCGTATGCCGCAGGGCTCACGTCCCGGGTGGCGGCCGCGGAGAGGTTGGCCCGCGAGCGCTCGTTGGAGGCCGAGGTCCTCCGATCCCAGGCGTCGAGGGTTGCGGCGCTGGAGGCCCGAGCAGCGGAGTCGGACTCGCTCAGGGCCCGCGTCTCGGAGCTGGAGGGGCTCCGGGCCCGGGCCGCCCGCGTCGACGAGCTGCAAGCGGAGGTCGGCGCCCTCCGAACCCGAGCCGCTGAGGCGGAGGTACTCCGGGCCCAGGCCTCGGAGGCGGATCGGCTCGAAGGAGAGGTTTCCCGACTCCAAGCTCGGGCCTCAGAGGCGGAAAGCAAGGTCGAAGCCCTTGGAGCCCGGGTGACTCATTTGGAGGAGGTCGAGGCGGGCCTCAACGCGCGGAACGGGAGGGCCGCCGAGGAGCTCGCCGAGGCCGGGAAGACGGCGGCCGAGGCCGCCGAATCCTTGCGGAAGATGTTGGCGCGCTACGGCACTGGCTGCGGCACGTTCGACGTCGCCCGGGAGCCCCTGGTCCGCCGGGTGAAGTTCGTTCGATCTGCCGTCCGGCAAATACACCTTGCCATGGCGCAGTACGACGAGGTGTCCGCTCGGGTGGCAGCGTACGGAATCCTCCGGCACCTCGAAGCGTCCGGGCTTCCGCTTCCTTCGCCTTCGAGCCCGCACCCGGTCGCCTTCACGGGGGACCATCTTCGGACACCAAGCCTCGCCCTGACCCAATCTTGGAGGGCGCTCAAGGCGACCTGGCAGACCGAAGGCCCTGCGGCGATCCAGGCTTGGCTGGAGGATGCACTCCGTGCGCGCGACCCTCCAGCCCCTTCGAACCCTTCAGCCTCGGCCCGCTTGCTGGACCCGCAGGTGTAGCTCTAGGGATTGGTCTCAGCCTTACCCTGTAATAGCTTAGGGAACTTAGTTGTATTAATAAAGACTACTTTTTCGGGACTTACTCAATAGTGTTTGCGGTCGCGATCTTGATGTCGAGGTACTTGAACCGGACGACACCCTTCGGCATCGCTGGGCCATCCTCGAAGTTGTGCGGGCAAACCGGCCCGCGCGCTTCGTTCTTCCCCGCGGCAGTGACGGACGTGTGGACTCTGACGTCCTTCAGGGGGTTCTGAAGCATGTGAAGGAAGAAGAGAGGGGGTCCCGCTCGCCGTCCTCGTCCTCCGAACCGGTTGACTGGTCCGATACGGAGGCTGACTTGAGCGGAGCGCCCCCGGAGGAGGGCGGTCTGCGCAGCTGGGCTCAGCTCCAAGCGGACCAGAGAACTTTCCGCGCCCAAAAGAAGGAAGAGGAGCGCAGGAAGAGGAAGGAAAGGTCCGGTCGGGGGGCGAGCACGACTTCCGGTCCATCTAACCGAAGGGGCCCGCGGTTCCTTCTTGGCCTGGACGAGAACTTTTCTTGACCTCCTCCTTTTGCTTGTAACGAACATTGTATGCTTATGTGCTTGTTGTTGTACGCTTCATATGCTTGCTGCAGCTTGCGCCTCGCTCTCTCTCTTCCCCCCCCTCTTGGCGGGTAGCTGGTTGACTAGCTGGGCGCTAAGTAGCTTAGGAGAGGGAGAGCGGACGGTGCGCGTCACACCGGCATAGCTCTGAACCCGAACATGAGGGCGCGTCGGGCCGGAGCTCGGAACCCGAATACGAGGGCGCGTCGAGCCGGAGCTCGGAACCCGAATACGAGGGCGCGTCGAGCCGGAGCTCGGAACCCGAATGTGAGGGTGCGTCGAGGCATAGCTCGGAACCCGAATATGAGGGCGCGTCGAGCCGGAGCTCGGAACCCAAAAACGAGGGTGCGTCGGGCCAGAGCTCGGAACCCGAATACGAGGGCGCGTCGAGCCGGAGCTCGGAACCCGAATACGAGGGCGCGTCGAGCCGGAGCTCGGAACCCGAATGTGAGGGTGCGTCGAGCCGGAGCTCGGAACCCGAATATGAGGGTGCGCCGAGCCGGAGCTCGGAACCCGAAAACGAGGGTGCGTCGAGGCATAGCTCGGAACCCGAATGTGAGGGTGCGTCGAGGCATAGCTCGGAACCCGAATATGAGGGCGCGTCGAGCCGGAGCTCGGAACCCAAAAACGAGGGTGCGTCGAGGCATAGCTCGGAACCCGAATGTGAGGGTGCGTCGAGGCATAGCTCGGAACCCGAGTGTGAGGGTGCGTCGAGGCATAGCTCGGAACCCGAATGTGAGGGTGCGTCGAGGCATAGCTCGGAACCCGATTGTGAGGGCGCGTCGAGCCGGAGCTCGGAACCCAAAAACGAGGGTGCGTCGAGGCATAGCTCGGAACCCGAATGTGAGGGCGCGTCGAGCCGGAGCTCGGAACCCAAAAACGAGGGTGCGTCGAGGCATAGCTCGGAACCCGAATGTGAGGGTGCGACGCGAGTTGTGTCGGTCGGAATAGTTGGCTGAAAATTTTATTACGCAGATGGGGGATACAAACAGGCGGCGGTGGCCGCGAATAAAGTACATCGGTAGTGTTACGGGAAGTAGCGCTTCAGGTCCCCGGCGTGCCACGAATGCTTCAGCTCTTCGCCTTCTAGTGTAGCAAGACGGTAGGACCCAGGCCGTCCAGACTTCGTAACAATGTACGGTCCGTCCCATTTGTTGCCCAACTTGGAGGGGGCGACCACTGCGCGGAGGACGAGGTGCCCTGGTTGGAACTCGTTGCGCTTAACCTTGGTATCATACCACCCCTTGGTCTCTCTCTGATAGTGGGACAGGTTGGCGATGGGGAGCCGTGCTCGCTCCTTTCCGGCTCGACATGCTTGGGTGGATGGGTGTAGAGGACACTAGCTTTTCGGACTAGGCTCCCCACGGACGGCGCCAACTATTGGGACGACGGATCGAACTAGCAGGTTTTAGTGGAAAACAAGAGTAGTGTATTCAATGCCTTGGTCAGCTTGCCTGTTATAACTGTAGTGGGGGGTATTTATAGGGCGCCCCGCCTAGAGGACTAAGCGCCTCCGGGCTGCCAACGGCCACCCGACCAACCCCGACCGGTAGTACAGACAAAGAGATACACAATACAGACAAGAAGATTCGACTCTGACAGCGTATCGGCCGTGTCGGGTGCTTCCTGCGCCGCCCGACACGGCTCAGAAGATCGCGATCCTGTCCTTTCGTACGACCGCCTAGTCCTTTTCCCGCCACGACTCTCTTCGGGCCCGTCTCGCCGGGTCGGCCGAGAGCCCTGAGCCTTCAGCCTCCGGAAGACGAGCTCCCGTGTCCTACGCCGAGGGGCGACCTCCGGCTTCCTCCCGCCGGAAGGTGGCCTCCGGCCTCGCTCCTCCGGAAGGCGGCCTCCGGCTTTGCTCCTCCGGAAGAAGACCTCCGGCCACGCTCCTCCGGAAGGTGACCTCCGGCTACGCTCCTCCGGAAGGTGACCTCCGGCCACGCTCCTCCGGAAGGTGACCTCCGGCCACGCTCCTCCGGAAGGTGGCCTCCGGCCTCGCTCCTCCGGAGGGCGGCCTTCGTCATTAAGCCTGGGCCCTCCGGCTGGGGGCCTACCCCGCCGACTCCAGGGATTATCTCCCCCAACAGGAGGATCCGGCTATTAGACAATGAGAAGGGCCAGAAGTACTAGAGAAATCAATACGAAAAACCTTACAAAAAGGTAAGATCCGGCAAACTAAAGATCCTCTAGAATCAACAACAGAAGACATGCCCTTCTTAAAGCATACTTCTAAACCATCCTCAAGCAGTTGCGAAACAGAAATTAGATTAAAGTCCAGATTTCCAACTAAAGCAACATTCTTCAAAGAGAAATAATCAGAAATACGAATCAACCCAATACCTTGTACCTTCCCTTGACCACTGTTCCCGAAAGTGACGTATTCCTTGGAGCTCGGGGGAGTGAGGCTGGAGAACCATCTATGGTGTCCCATCATATGGTGAGAACAACCTGAATCCATGATCCATACGTCCTCCAGTCCTCGATCCTGCAAGATCAATGGTCATGAGTGGGAGCAAATTGTCGACCACTAGGTCTAGCAAAAGTACTAAACTAGTGTCGAGCCATCTGCTCGTAAGTAGGAAAGCAGAAGGAATCATATGAGTATGGACCAAAATGCGGATCAAAGCGCGGTCCTCTATTCTGCCTAAAATCACGGCCACGAGATCCAAAACCGCATCCATAACGATCTGGAACTCTACCGGAATGGAAACCACCCTCCGGAGCACGATCATGGAAATCGTCTCCTCTACCACCACCTACATGACATGGCCTGGCCTCTAGCCTCTCTCTACGTCGCGGAACTCTCTATCTAACACCCTGCTGGTAGAACTGCTCCTGCCCACCTCGAGCTCTCTCTACTCGCTCAACCCGCTTCCTCCTGAAGCAAAACTCCTCAAGATGCCCGTCTCTCTGACAAAACTCACAGTGATAGGTATGCCTCTTGGGATGTTGTTGTGGCTTAGGGTTCTTAGGCTTGGTGGTGTTGGGTGTAGCATCTTTGGTGTGAGAGGGTCCAGGTAAAGAATCAAGAGAAGTGTGAAGAGTTTTAGGCTTAGGAACCCAGATCTGCTTCTTAGGTGGAGCTTTAGGTTGTTCATGGATCACTCCATCCTTAGGCTGACTATCCTTAAAGGACTCAGTGGAGTGAGTCTTGGGATATCTCTGTTCGGGAGTCATCTTACTCCACTCCACTGCACGGCTAATGGCGCTCTCAAAATCAACCTTGGTATATGTGTAACCTACTCCAAAACCATCTTGTCTCTTGAACTACTGGATCATCATGCCGAGCTGTGGCTCTCTAGCAGTAATCCAACTCAGGATCTGATGGAGGTAAAAGTTCTCGTTTTGAACATCAGCTAGCTCCTCTCTCAAAGAAGCTAACACCTCCACCTAAGACAAGCAGATCTCACACTCTTTATCAGCTTCGACAGACTTCTCAGCTTTTAGCTTGATCAACTCCATTCTAATGGACAGGCAGTTCTCACAAACAGTGGATGGAACTGACAAGGTCTCAAGCTCTAGCTTAGTCTGCCCCAACTCAGCTCTCACTCCAGCTAACTCACTCAACTGCTCATCACTCTTGGCTCTCAGCTCAGCTATACTAGCTAAATGAGATGGGCAGTCTACACAAGGTGCGACTACAGTGGCATGAGCATCTTTTAGCTCCTGCTGAGCGCTCTGAAGCTCAGTGGCCAATGCGTCTCTCTCATCTACTCTCTCTGTGTACCTGGACTTAAGAGTCGTCAGGTCACACAACAGCACCTCACAGTTAGGGCACTCACCACTATCACCCAAGCAAGGGGAAGAAGACAGACTCTCAATCTTGCCATTTGTTGTGGCAAGCTCACTCTCAAGCTCATATATCCTCTTCTTAGCCCCTCTAAGCAGTTTCTCCCTATAATTGAACTCCTGACGGTTCTGTTCTAATAAATTAACAACTTCTTGTTCATAGGATGATACCTTCTCGTCGTCATCATCGGAGTCATTGGAGGAGTCCTTTTCTTTCTTCTCCCCAAGAGCCATTGAGCAGAAGCTCTTGTGGGGTCTTCGGCTATCACGTGAGCGTCTCTTCGGCTTGTCCCCGAAGGCCATGAAACAGAGGCCCACCGGATCATCCCTGTCCTTCCCCTTCCTGATCACGATCTCTTCATCACTTGAGCTCGACGATGAGGAGGAAGATGAGGATCTCTTGGAGTAGCTTTTCTCCATCTCAGCGAAGAAAGCCTTGTCTAGTTTCTTGTTCTCACGCCTGTAGTCCTTCAAAGTCTTTCGAAAGAATCTCAACTTGGGCTTGCCCTTTGTAGAGTTATCGTACTTGTCGGAGTCATAGGAGTTGCCACCGGTTCCCTTCTCGTAATTCTTATGCTTGGGGCAGTCGGCAATGAAATGATCTGTATCACCACACTCAAAGCATCCGGATTTTGTGTCGTGTCTCTTAAACATTCGCTTATCATAGACACGTCGCACCCGGTTGTTAAACAAGCACAGATCATCATATCCTAGAGTATCAAGTTGTTCCTTAGAGATAGACATCAATGAAAATGCAGTACAACTCATGGCATTAGGATCAACAGATGGTGTCGCAAGCGCCAGAGTCTTTGATCCAGAACTAGTGAGATTTGATCTCAACTGGATATCGACCTCTAAGGCCTTGAGCTTACTAAAAAGATCTGTGATGGTCAAGGTATCATAAGACGTGCTCTCAACAATAGAAGAGACCTTGATCTCCCAGATCTTAGGGTCCAAGGTATGGAGTACCTTAAGCGCCTGTTCATGATCCGAGACCAGCTGATCACCCTCGGCCTTGTTAACGCGAAGCTTGTTAATGATCGATTGAAAGCGACCAAACAAAGCCTCAACCGTCTCACCCGGCTTCTGTGAGAAATTCTCATACTCACGCTGGTAGGTCTGATTAATCCTAGCCTTGACCTGAGCTATCCCCTCATGATGTGCCTGGAGGGTAGCCCAGATCTCTCGAGCAGTGGTGAGATGGCTAACATGCTCAAACTCACTAGGACCTAGACCAGAAAATAAAATATTCACCGCCTTACAATTATTTTGATGCTGTGTAATTACATCAGCGGTAGTATCCGCAGCAATAGTCGTTATGGTGAAACTAGGATGAACACAAATCTCCCATATGTCCGAGCTCTGGCTCATAAGGTATGCTCGCATGCGAGTCTTCCAATAAGTGTAGCCAAAAGCTTCTAGGGATGGGATTTTACCAGAAGATGTCATGGTCACTACCGAGGTTTAGAATCGGTTAAGATATTAGAAAACCCTAACCTCACTCTGATACCACTTGTAGGACCAAAAGTAGCGACCAGAGGGGGGGTGAATGGGCGCCTAAAAAATCCTTGCTAAACTATGTCGAAAACCCAACACCCAACCAATTTAACCGGACAAATAATATTAGCAAAGCAAATAGTAGAAATTAAACTGGTTTAGCCTAAGAATAGTCGGTGTCCTAATTAAAATGATATTAAAGATAAACTAAACAGAAATACTGCGGTAAATAAAAATACCTAGATGAAATTCGAGATATTAATATTTCAGTCTAGAAATAAAGTACTAATTAAATTAAAAAAATGGATTAATAAAATTAATTCAGGATTAAGCAGAAAATATTGCAGGTAAAAACTAGTATAAAAATATAACTGCGACTGATAAATTTTTCTTTTCTTTTTATATGAGCAGATTATATAGATAAAAATAATACGAGATAACTAATAAAATTTAGCAAATTAAAATAAAACGAAATTTTGAAATAGATTTTAGGCTAATTAATTAATGTGTGATTATCTATAAAAATTGATCTACTAAAAAATATGAGATTGAAAAACTTACCTGTGTAGAGCCGTTCGCTGCATGCATCTGTTCCTTGGGAAACGTGCAGCGGCTTCAATCGCAGCTTCGTTTTCTTCGCTGTTGGGGGAAGATAATCCCGATGGCCAGGGGGCCCACCGCCTGGGGGTCCGAAGCCAAGAATACCGGAGGCCACCCTCCGGGAGGAGGCTGCCGGGGGCCACCCTCCGGGAGAAGGCTGCCGGAGGCCGCCCTCCGGGAGAAGGCTGCCGGAGGCCGCCCTCCGGGAGAAGGCTGCCGGAGGCCGCCCTCCGGGAGAAGGCTGCCGGAGGCCGCCCTCCGGGAGAAGGCTGCCGGAGGCCGTCCCCCGGGAGAAGGCTGCCGGAGGCCGCCCTCCAGGAGGGAGTTGCAGAAGGCCCCTCCGTCGAGCCGCAGTAGGGAACTCAAAGAGAGCGTTGGCGGGAAAAGGACGAGACAAATATACCGGGGGACAGGATCGCGATCCCCTGAGCTGTGTCAGGCGGCGCGGGCAGTGTCCGACATGGCCGATACGCTGTCAAAGTCGAATCTTCTTGTCTGTACTGTATGTAGTCTGTTTTATCTGTATTGTTGACCGGCGGTTGGCCGGGTAGCTGTTGGCATTCTAGAGGCGCCTGGCCTCTAGTCGGGGCGCCTTATAAATACCCCCAACTACAGTTGTAAGGAGGCAGGCTCAAGAGGGCATTGAATACACTACTCTCATTTTCCACTAAGAAAACCTGCTGGCTCGATCCGTCGTTCCAACAGTTGGCGCCGTCCGTGGGGATCCTAGTCCGAAAAGCTAGCGTCCTCTACACCCATCCACCCAGGCATGTTGAGCCGGAAGGGAGCGAGCGCGGCCCCCTGCGCAGGTCAGCTCGCACCGCCGGGGCCGAGCCTGCCTCAGCCGTCGACCCCAACCCTCCAGCTCCCACCACCACGCCTGTTGGAGCAGCGTCTCCAACGGACCCCGTCCAGGCGCAGGAAGAGACGCCCGGAGCCCGGGGCGCCGACGGCTCGCCCGAACCGACCTCCGCCAACCTGGTCGGGTCGCCGGGCGGGCCACCGGAGCAGCGTCCCCCAAGCGGACCTCCAGTAGTGTCCCTTCGGACAGACTACGTCCGCTCGCAGGACCCCGACACCACTTCCGGAGGAAGCGGGAGCCAAGCTGATGCCTTGGCCGCCGAGAACGCTAAGCTAAAGGCGGAGCTGGCTCTGTGGCGCCAGGAAGCATCGCTCCGGCCCCCGGCCCCTACGGCGCCCTTCCGCGCCGCGAAAGCCGCAGTCACGGACTTGAGCGATGACGAGAACCCTCCGGATGAAGAGAATGCATCTTACGACGAGGACTCTCCCCTCCACCCGGATCTCCAGAGGGTGCGCTTCGGCTCGAACTTTCGCGCCGCCAAGCTCCCTAAGTATTCCGGGGACTCCGACCCCGGCGAGTTCTCTCGCTCGTACGCCCTGGCGATAGAAGCGTCTGGGGGGAGCCGGGACACCATGGCCAAATGCTTCCCCCTGGCGCTTGAGGGGATCGCCCTTCGGTGGTTCTGGTCCCTCCGGCCAGGGACTATTCACTCGTGGGAGCAGCTGAAAAAGAAATTCGTCAACAACTTCCAAGGGACCTTCGTGGCCCCCATGTCTACCGGGAGTCTTTTCCAAGTGAAGCAGCAGCCCGGGGAAACCTTGCGGCAATACTCCCAGCGCTTCGCGCACACCAAGGCCCAAATCAAGGGGCTCTCGGCTTCCTCCGTCATCGATGCGGCCTGGGAGGGCATCACCCACCCAGGCCTCCTCGATAAGCTCCACTGGAAGCCCATCTCTTCGGTGGCGCAGCTCATGACGTACTTTGAAGAGTACGCCCGGTCCGAAGAGGGCCAGATACGCTGGCAAGCGATGGTAATCCCCGTCCGGGCCCCGAGCGCCAGGACATGCGAAGCGCCTCTGGATCCCAGCCGGGGTGCGCGTCACGTTTCTGACTTCCACCGCCCGGAGCCCGCCCGGCAGGATTTCGTCCATCGGGACTCGCGGCGGAGCCGAAAGCACTTTCGGGGGGAAGTCCTTAGTATCACCCCTCAAGCGACTGCCAAGCACCTGCATATGCTCGGCGGGGGTCGCCAGGCCGGAGCCAAGCCTCCACCCCGAGCGCCTTCAAGAGGAACCTTCTACTGCAGCGTCCACGGAGAGAACCGGAGCCACGACACCGACTCCTGCCGGACCATACTCGCCCTTCGCAGCGACTACCTCGAGCGCCAGGCCGGCCGCGGCTCCTCCGACCGAGGGAATCCTACCCCTCGGCCAGAACCAGTCCAAGTAGTCGGGCGCCGAGAAGAGCCGGAAGCCGCGATCCCGGTCGCGGAGTTCGGCGGAGTCCCGGTCCCCAAGCTCGAAGTCGCCCCGGACCGCGGCAAGCGCGTGGTCCTTCCCATAACCGGAGGAGGAGCCCTGGGAGCCCTGTCCAAGCGACAGCGCCGAGACTACGTCCGGGAGGTCGGGCATATCGGCACGTCCGGCCCCTCGATCCTCCCAGAGTGGTCTCATGTCCCCATCACCTTCACCGCCGAAGACGCCGCCAGAGTCAAGTTCCCTCACGCCGATCCACTTGTCATTTCGGCGGACATCGCCGGAGCCGAGGTGTGTCGCATTTTGGTCGACGGGGGAAGTTCTGCTGACATCATCTTCGTGTAGGCCATCGATCAACTGTTCTTATCACGCAAGCACCTGTTGCCAGCTTCGCGCCCGATCCAAGGCTTCGCGGGCCCCCCGCTCGATGCGCTGGGCCAGATCCTGTTGGAGGTGACCTTCGGCACCGCGCCCCTCCAGCGTCATGAGGAGATCCTGTTTTACGTCGTCGACGCTCCTTACACCTACAACGCCATCTTCGGGCGAGGAATACTCAACCAATTCAGCGCCATCACCCACCACAATTACCTCTGCCTCAAGATGCCGACTCTCGGAGGGGTGTTGTCCGTCCTGGGCGACCAAGCCGCAGCCCGTCGGGTCGAGTATGGCCATACGGTGCCACTGGAGCCGCGACAGGTCCACAGTGTCCGCGAAGGTGCCGACGGAGCCGGCCTCGCAGGAGGCACAGATCCTGCGCAGAAGGGGCGCCCCGCCAAACCCCTCCCAGAGGGGGAAATCATCACCAAGACCCTGACCCGAGGGGGGAAAGAATACCCGATCAAATTCGGAGGGGGCTTGGAGCCAGAAGTATCAGCGCAGCTCGAAGCCATCATTCGCGGCAACCTCAACATCTTCGCATGGTCTGACGAAGAGATTCCTGGCATCGACCGCTCGATCATTGAGCACTCATTGGCCGTTGATCCGAAGGCACGGCCGGTTCGCCAGGGGCTCCGGAGGCTCTCCACCGAATGGGCCGAGCTCGCCAAGGCAGAGACCGACAAGCTGCTCCGCGCAGGGGTCATCCGGGAAGTGAGTCACACCGATTGGTTGTCCAACCCTGTGTTTGTCCAGAAGAAAACATCTGGCAAATGGCGCATGTGTATCGACTTTACTTCTTTGAATAAAGCTTGCCCCCGTGACCCCTACCCCCTGCCTCGCATCGACCAGCTCGTTGATTCCACAGCCGGAGCTGAACTCCTCACCTTCCTCGACGCCTATTCAGGATACCACCAGATCTGGCTCAAGCCCGAAGACCAAGCAAAGACCAGTTTTGTCACTCCAGCCGGAGTATTCTGTTATCTCCGGATGCCCTTCGGCCTCCGTAATGCCGGCGCCACCTTTTCAAGGCTAATCTCCAAGGCCCTAGGTCATCAGCTGGGGCGCAATGTGGAAGCCTACATGGATGACATTGTCATCAAGAGCGCCTCCAAAAACCATCATGGGTCCGACATAGCTGAGACCTTCGACAGCCTCCGGCGGTGTGGAATCCGGCTTAATCCAGACAAGTGCGTTTTCGGAGCACGCGCAGGGAAGCTGCTTGGGTACCTCGTTTCTAGCCGGGGCATCGAGGCCAGTCCAACGCAAGTTCAAGCACTACAGAACATGGCGCCACCCCAGAACCTGAAGCAGGCGCAGAAGCTGGCCAGGCGGTTGGCCGCCCTTGGGCGATTTCTCGCAAAATCGGCCGAAAGAAGTTTGCCCATCTTCAAGGCGCTCCGAGGATCTAAGCATTTTGAATGGACCCCCGAGTGCCAGGATTGTTTCCAGCAAATCAAGGACTATCTCTCCGGCCTCGTGGCCCTCGCCACACCCCGGGCCGGCAGCCCTTTATTGGTTTACCTCGCCGCCTCCGGCAATGCAGCTAGCGCGGCCTTGGTTCAAGAAGAGGAGATCGGCGGGAAGCTGGTCCAACGTCCCGTCTACTTCGTTTCCGAGGCTCTAGCCGAAGCCAAAGCCAGGTATTCCGAGCTCGAGAAGGTGGCTTACGCCCTCGTCATGGCCTCCCGAAAGCTCCGGCACTACTTCTTGGCCCACGACATCGTCATCCCAACCGCCTACTCGCTAGGCGACATGTTCAGAAACAAGGATGCCACCGGTCGCATCGGAAAATGGGCAGTGGAACTGGCCCCGTTCGGGATCTCCTTTGTCGCCCGGACAGCCATAAAGTCCTAGATTCTCGCCGACTTCGTCGTGGAGTGGACGCGGGCCCGAGAGCCTACGGGCACCGATGCAGGCGAAGGGATTTGGACCGTCTTTGCGGACGGTGCTTACCAGGCCTCCGGGGCTGGAGCCGGAGCAGTCATCGTCTCCCCGTCCGGTCAGCAGGCCCTATATTCCGCCCGGCTAAGCTTCAAAGCCACCAATAATATCGCCGAATATGAAGGAGTCCTCTTGGGACTTCGCAAGGCGCTCGCGTTGGGAGCCGCGCGTGTGGTCGTGAAGACCGATTCCCAAGTGGTCGCCGGGCACATCGACAAGAGCTTCCGGGCAAAGCACCTGGACCTCGCTTCCTACCTCGACTCCATCCGCAAGTTCGAAGTATCCTTCAAGGGTATATCCGTCCAGAACATCCCGCGAAGCGACAACGCCCAAGCAGATGCCCTCTCCAAGGCCGGGGCCGGCGCTCAAGCCCTACCGCCAGGGGCTTTATTCGAAGAACTCGCTCAACCTTCGGCAGCCCCTCGCAGTGAGGCGTCCATCCCCGCCGCCCCGGAGGAGCCCGAACCGTCGCCACGGCCGGCTCCAGTACTATGTACGGCCAGCGCCGATTGGCGCGAGCCCATCCGGCGCACGCTCGCAGGCGGAGACGACATCCATCCTAGCCCAGAGCAAGCTCGCCTGCAACTCCGCGCGAGATCATTCGAAGTTATCAATGGAATTCTGTACAAATCCGGTGTATGTTCTCCACTCCTCCGTTGCGTCTCGCACTCGGACGGCGTTGCCATGCTCCGAGAGATACACGAGGGGCTGTGCGGCAGTCACTTAGCTCCGTGGGCCCTAGCAGGCAAAGCTCTCCGGCAAGGCGTGTACTGGCCCACTATCGTTGCCGACGCCGAAGAACTTGTACGCACCTGCCAGGGTTGCCAATGGATGGGCCGCCGCAGTCACCGCCCTCCAGCAAGCTTGCTACCTATCCCTCCCGTGTGGCCTTTGGCCCGCTGGGGCATGGACCTCATTGGTCCACTCCCCAGAGTAAGGGGAAACCTGCGCTTCGCTGTGGTCGCCGTCGAATACTTTTCCAAGTGGGTTGAAGCGGAGCCACTGGCTGCCATCACATCCCGAAATGTCCAGAAATTTTTCTGGCAGAATATCGTGTGCTGGTTCGGAGTACCCAAGCAGCTCACATTGGACAACGGAACGCAGTTCAACGCGGGCACCTTCCGGGCGTTCTGCGAGGAGCTGGGAGTTCAACTTTGCTTCGCAGCCGTGCGGCATCCCCAGTCTAATGGAGCCGTGGAGCGAGCTAATGGGCACATCCTGTCAGGCCTCAACAAGCGCATCGTCGGTTTGGCCCGAGGAGTGTGGCCCGAGGAGCTACCCAAGATCTTATGGTCCATCTGGACGACCGTTTCTCGGGCCACCGGCTTCACCCCGTTTCGCCTCTTGTTTGGCGACGAAGCAATGACACCAACAGAGCTCCGCGCCGGTTCACTGCGCGTCGTAGCACCTGAAGCCGAGGACGAGCGCGCCGTCTCCCTCGACCTGGCCGAAGAGACGCGGCTGCGCGCCGTCGCCAACCTATCCCACTATCAGAAAGAGACCAAGGGGTGGTATGACACCAAAGTTAAGAACAACGAGTTCCAACCTGGGCACCTCGTCCTCCGCGCGGTGGTCGCCCCCACCAAGTTGGGCAATAAGTGGGAAGGACCGTACATTGTCACAAAGTCCGGACGACCAGGCTCTTACCGACTCGCTACCCTGGAAGGCGAAGAGCTGAAGCATACTTGGCATGCCGAGCACCTGAAGCGCTATTTTCCATAACACCGTCAATGTATTTTACTAGCGGCCGTCGCCGCCTGTTTTTGTCTACCAATTGTGTAATAAAATATTCAGCCGAATGTTTCGCCCAACACAACTGGCGCAGTGACTCCAGGAATTTCGCATTCGGGTTCTGAGCTCCGGCTCGATGCACCCTCACTCTCGGGTTGCGAGCTACGACTCGACGCACCCTCACTTTCGGGTTCCGAGCTACGACTCGACGCACCCTCACTCTCGGGTTCCGAGCTACGACTCGACGTGCCCTCGCATTCGGTTTCCGAGCTCCGGCTCGACGCACCCTCACTCTCGGGTTCCGAGCTATGACTCGACGCACCCTCACTTCCGGGTTCCGAGCTATGACTCGACGCGCCCTCGCATTCGGTTTCCGAGCTATGACTCGACGCACCCTCACTTTCGGGCTCCGAGCTACGACTCGACGTGCCCTCGCATTCAGTTCCGAGCTCCGGCTCGAAGCACCCTCGCTTTCAGGCTCCGAGCTCTGGCTAGACGTAGCGTGCATTCTCCGCACTTTCTCTCCTGAACTACTTAGTGCCCAGCCGGTAAACCAGCTACCCGCTAAGGGGGGGAGGGAGAGAAGGAGCAAGGCGCAGACTGCAACAGGCATATAAAGCATAGAATGTTCATTACAAATCAAAGAAGAGAATCAAGAAAAGTTCTCATCCAGGACAAGCAAAAACCGCGGGCCCCTCTGGTTGGAAGGGCCCGAAGTCATGGGCACGCTCTGCCCGGACCTCTCTTTCCTCTTCCTGCGTTCCTCTTCCTTCTTCTGGGCACGAAAAGCCCTTTGGTCCGCTTGAAGCTGAGCCCAGCTACGCAGACCACCCTCCTCGGGGGGCGCTTCGCCCAAACCGGCCTCCGTGTCAGACCAATCAACCGGTTCGGGAGACGAGGATGGCGAGCGGGACCCTCTCTCTTCTTCCTTCACATGGTTGAGAACCCCTTGGAGGACGCCGGGGTCCACGCGTCCGTCACTACTGCAGGGAAGAACGAAGCGCGCAGGCCGGTTTGCCCGCATAGCTTCGAAGATAGCCCATC
This sequence comes from Zizania palustris, assembly GCA_019279435.1. Classification (NCBI taxonomy): domain Eukaryota; kingdom Viridiplantae; phylum Streptophyta; class Magnoliopsida; order Poales; family Poaceae; genus Zizania; species Zizania palustris. Next base: position 99,566,263 of record JAAALK010000079.1, on the reverse strand, counting down.
GATGTCGAAGGGCGTCGTCGGAATCAAGCACCTCGACGTCATGATCGCAAACGCGAACACCCTGAGTAAGCTCCGGAAGAATACTCTTTATTAAATATATGACCAAATTCCCTAAGCTATTACAGGGTAAGGCAAGGATAGGTCTCTAAAGCTACACCTGCGGGTCCGGCAAGCGGGCCGAGGTCGAAGGCTTCGAAGGAGCCGGAGGACCGCGTGCGCGGAGCGCCTCCTCCAGCCAAGCCTGGATCGCCGCGGGGCCCTCGGTCTGCCAAACCGCCTTGAGCGCCCTCCAACACTGAGTCAGCGCGAGGCTCGGCGTCCGGAGGTGGTCCCCCACGAAGGCAACCGGGTGCGGACTCGAAGACGAGGGAAGCGGGAGCCTAGACGCCTCGAAGTGCCGGAGAATCCCGTACGCGGCCGCCCGGGCGGACACCTTGCCGTACTGCGCCATGGCGAGATGTATCTGTCGGATGGCGGACCGGATGAACTTCACCCGGTGGACTAGGGGCTCCCGGGCGATGTCGAACGTGCCGCAACCGGTACCGTAGCGCGCCAGCATCTTCTGCAAGGATTCCGCGGCGTCGGCCGCCGTCTTCCCGGCCTCGGCAAGCTCCTCGGCGACCTCCCCGTTCCGGGCGTTGAGGTCCACTTCGACTCCCTCCAGCTGGGTCACCCGGGCCTCGAGGGCTTCGACCTTGGTTGCTGCCTCCGAGGCCTGGGCCTGGAGCCGGGTCACCTCCCCTTTGAGCCGCTCTGCTTCCGCGGCTCGGGACCGGAGCACCTCCGCCTCGGCAGCTCGGGTTCGGAGGGCGTCGACCTCCGCTTCCAACTCGTCGGCACGGGCGGCCCGGGCCCGGAGCCCGTCCAGCTCCGCGATGCGGGCCCTGAGGGAGTCCGCCTCCGCTGCTTGGGCCTCCAACGCCCCGATCCTCGACGCCTGAAGCCGAACGGCCTCGGCCTCCGACGACCGCTCGCGGGCTAGCCTCTCCGCAGTAGCCACCCGGGTCGCGAGCTCCGCGGCGTACGCCTCGTGTTGTTGGCGTTCGGAAAGAAGGGCAGACAACTGCCCCTGCGCCAGTGCAACCACCTGCGTACGGAAAGATGGTCAGGAGGGCTGCTAAGGGAGCGGTGAATATGTCCGAAGAAGTACCTGGCCCGCCGCTGTCTCGATGGCCCTCCTGAGGTCCAGGCCATTTGATAGCCCCAGCTCACCTATCACCGGAGCCTCCCGCAGCCGCAGGTAATAGTCGTGGACCGGGGCCACCCTGAGCGCGAAGTCCTCGCCGTCTGCTAAGAAAGGGCGCAGGAGCGGCACAGAGCCTTGCGCGGCTCGACGATCGGAGGGAGGCCGAGGCTGGACCTCAGCGTCTCCGGCGGACTCCCTAGGGGCCCTTTCGATGCTCCTGGACTCCGCCTCATCCCGTGAGCCCGAGGCCCTCCTCGCGGCGACAGGGGCTCCGGACCTCGCGTCCGGAGCATCCGCGGGGTAGGGGGCGACGGGCTCCATGCCTCCGGTCGGTGTGTCTGCGCGAGCGAATAAGAGTTAAAGGTGGAAAAGCCCCTGGCGCGTGGAGAAGTGTGGCTAAGTTACTATACCTGCGTCCGCAGCGTCGCCGGGGCAATCCGGGGGCTAGAGGTGGCCCGACGGGCTTGGGCGGTAGAAGAGGTTGTCGATGGAGTTCGGCGGAGAGCCCGCCGCCGCCACAGCCAGTTCAGCCTCCTTGTCGGCGCTCTTCTCGATGGCGCCAAGCGGGTCATCTAAGCCCCCGCGGTCCAAGCTGTCTGTGGCCCTGCTCTCGAAGGAGCCCGCGGAGCCCCCCACCGAAACGAGTACGGGCGAGGAAGCGGTTCCGGGGCGAGGCGTCACTTCGGCGGCACGCGCCCCTTGTCCGGCGCCAGGCGAGGGCTCCGTTGGGTTCGGGCGAGGGGGAGCAGCTTCACTTCTTCTGGCGTCCGGCCGGACCGGCGAGGTCGGAACCGAAACCGCCGGAGGGTCTCCTGACTCTGATTGGGCCCCCTCGCTGGAACCCCCTCCTTCGGAGTGAGAGGCCGAAGAAGGTCCCGGGGACATATGCTTTGGCCCCTTCACGATCATCTTCTTCTTTGAGCAGCCCGGAGAAAGGCCGCCGTCGGCGTCGCTCGCCTTCCTTTTCGAGACGTCCCGCAGGACCTCGCCCTCCGGAAGGGGCAGGGGCGTGAGCTCGAGCGCCCCCCACACCCTGTTGAAGCGCTCCCAAGAGCCCACCAGCTCCAGCCAGCGGGCCCGTTCGGCTGCGGTTGGGACCTCGAGAATCCTCTCCGCCAGGCGGGTGACTTCCTCGGGCGTTCGGGCGACGAGCGATCCTGCATCTCTTCGTCAGGGCCGGGGTACTCCACGAGCGTGAAAGGCAAGGACATAAGCAACCAAGAGTTGGCACTTACCGAGCCGGCGAGAGAGCTCCGAAGGCATCGACTCGTCTCGGCTGCTCCGGAGCGAGGCGGGCCACTCCTCCTTCAGCGGAGGGATCTCGAGGGCCACGAACTCCTCCGCCATGTCCCGCATGCTCATCCGGCGGGCGACGATCTGGAGAAGTTGTACCCTCGCGGAAATCGTCCCGGCGTTGGCTTCGACGCGTGCCTCCCTCCGGAACCAGATGTGGCGCGGGATCCCGGCCAGGCCGGAGGCAAGCCCTACGCAGACGTAGAACCACCGGTTCACCCACTTCGAATACCACCTCTCGTTCGTGGCCTTCGCCGGGAAGGAGTCCGCATATCTCCTTCGGAGCTGGAAGTTGATGCTCCCGAAGGCCAGCACCCGGCCTCCCTTCTTCTTCGGCTGGCAGAGGGCTTCATGCATCTCCGCAAAGACCTCTGCCCTCCCCTCGCAGCCTTCGGCGCGCATGGCCCACTCAAAGATGGCGAGGCGGGCCACGACGTTGGGGGACAGCTGCAGGAGCTCCAGGTGGAACGCGTCCAGCACCCCGGCGAGAAGCTCCGAGGCGGGGAATCCCAGGCCCGCGTCGAAGAAGGCTTCAAAAACGACGACCTCGCCTTCCCGCGGCTGCGGGGCCGTCTCCCGGCCCGGCCTTCTCGCCGGCGTCTCTGGACTGAGCCAGCTCCTGGTCGCCTGCTCGATCGACGCTTCGGTGCACGCAGATGGCCCGAGCTCCAAGGTTTGCTCTCGGAACCGCTCAGAAGCGGGGCGGAGATCGCGCGCGCCACGCACCACCGACGCGTCGGTCGCTGTCGCCGCCGCTGCCGCCGCCATCTGGCGTTGCAAGAAGCGCGGATCCATCGCCATTGCAGGGGCAGTGTTCCTCGCCATTTTGGAAGAACAGAGAGAGGTAATGCAGGGCTCAAGGAGCAGGTTGGATGGCGGCTTGAGTAGCTAGAGTTGGTGCGTATGGGCGAACGAGAGAGAAGGCGCGTGGGGGATTATATCCTGTTGCGAGACCGATGGTTCCCCTCCCGATTCAGTTAGCGTGTGAACGCGGCGGATTGCGCGGCACCGCATTTAAGGCCGGCTAGCGCGTCGGGGCGCGGTGGCGGCCTCCCAGCGGCCCGCCTCCTCGATGCCATCTGCGCGTGCATTAATTGCTTCTGGCGGCGCCCGTCCGGCCCCTCGGAATCGGAGCCCCCCGGGTCAGGGTGTGTTGGTCTCCCGTCGGCCCGGTCAACTCTCTTCGGCATGATGGAAAAAGAGGGCTCGAGGCGGACTTCAACCCCCCGGCTTCTTGCCTCCTTACCCCGGCGCCCCTCCGCGCCGCGGCGGATTTGGCACCTTAAAGCGAGGTACGCGCCAGCGAGAATTATCAGGATTATCTTGTGCGCTTCCACCCCCTCTTATTGCAGAATTACGAGTGGGAAGAAGCGAGGGGCTACTGTTGGGGGAAGATAATCCCGATGGCCAGGGGGCCCACCGCCTGGGGGTCCGAAGCCAAGAATACCGGAGGCCACCCTCCGGGAGGAGGCTGCCGGGGGCCGTCCTCCGGGAGAAGGCTGCCGGAGGCCATCCCCCGGGAGAAGGCTGCCGGAGGCCGCCCTCCGGGAGAAGGCTGCCGGAGGCCGCCCTCCAGGAGAAGGCTGCCGGAGGTCGCCCTCCGGGAGGGAGTTGCAGAAGGCCCCTCCGTCGAGCCGCAGTAGGGAACTCGAAGAGAGCGTTGGCGGGAAAAGGACGAGACAAATATACCGGGGGACAGGATCGCGATCCCCTGAGCTGTGTCAGGCGGCGCGGGCAGCGTCCGACACGGCCGATACGCTGTCAGAGTCGAATCTTCTTGTCTGTACTGTATGTAGTCCGTTTTGTCTGTATTGTTGACCGGCGGTTGGCCGGGTAGCTGTTGGCGTTCCAGAGGCACCTGGCCTCTGGTCGGGGCGCCTTATAAATACCCCCAACTACAGTTGTAAGGAGGCAGGCTCAAGAGGGCATTGAATACACTACTCTCATTTTCCACTAAGAAAACCTGCTGGCTCGATCCGTCGTTCCAACATTCGCCGAGCTGCTGCTGCTTTTCACAGCCCAGAAAAATTTCTCCGAAGAAAATTCCTCCGCGTGTGAAGGCGTGCACCGGAGCACTACGCTACGCAAGCACATGAAGAAGCACGCCACCGCCTGGTTGGCTGATGCCGTGTGCCTGCTTGCTGTCACGGCTATTGTGTGGGGCCCGGTGTGCACCTCGATCCGTGCACACGTTGATTTTTCCTCTCTCGTGTGGCTTGCTGATGCATCAAAACTGCTCACCGTGAGCTCCCGCTGTGGGCCCGCCTGGCAACGCACGGCGCGTGCGTGCTCGCTGCTGCCTTTTTCCAGGGAATAGCCGGCTAGGCTGCTAGCTAGCTATGCGCACTCGATCTGCACGCAGGCTTGGCTGTGACGAGACACAAACCGCAATGGATGGAGGTAAAACGCCGGCGAGAATTATCGGAGAAGAAGAAGAGTTTTCGGTGGAAGACAAAAACTGAACAATGGACTGTAGATTGTAGATTGATCTAAAAACAGTCATCTATCCCCAGGGGGGATAGGGGCCTATTTATAGGCGACTCCTAATACATGAAAAGACTAATTTACCCTCGGGTAAAATTAAACTGACTCTAAAATAAATTCCGAAAATTACTAAAATATTCTTAGAAAAATCTCTTGACTCAAATAAAAATATTCTAAACTTAAAAACTAAATATTAATATCCTAAAAACGAATTAATAATAGATTGTCAGTTTTGCGCCGAAACTGACAAAGCGTCCACCGTCTTCGCACCGGGTACCCGGATTGGGCCGACCCGACCCCGCAGCTTCCTCAGCCCGGCAATCGCTCGCCGCCCGTGTACTTGAGTCAAACCCAGTCAACAAACCAGTGGATCATCTGTCGCTCCTATCCATGTAGACGGATAGGGCCAACCCGACTCCGCGGCTCCTCTACCCGGCCGTCGCTCACTGCCCGTGTACTTGAGTCACATGCGCCTCAGACTCGGCAGGTCTTCACATCTCCCTTCCTTTGACTTCTGTTGACAATCACTCATCACATCTAGAATATCAAAACCATATTCTTCGACATGGTTTCTCAATGGCACGAAGGCTTAAGAGCTTTGACGGCTTCGGCTCAAAACCATCACTGTATCGAAGGCTGACTTCGGTGAAGCGAAGGTCGTCTGGCTCAAGGCTTCTCACCGAAGCTATCGCACCCCTCGTGTGCGAAGGGGGGCTTCAGAAGACTCCAAAACTGCAAAGTCTGATCATGTCTGCTCTACAAAAGCTGATGTTGTCTCCTCTGCGAAGCTGACAAAAGAAACCTCCAAATAAAGTAGACTACCATATGTACCCCCTGTTTGAAAGAGACAAAAACAGTGTAAACCCTAGGGGTAAAGTAGTCTATTCATAGGGTTGAATAGTGCCTATAAATAGTGAAGGCTGGCTAGGCAACAGTAACACTTTGAGCAACTATTTTCAAAACTCTAGAGCCAGCCGCCACTCTTGTATTCAGTCTGTGGGTTCATTTTTTGTTCCCTGTTCAAGCAATGAAACTTTGATTTTGTTTTCCATTACTGCTTGAACTTGTATGCTTGCTTTGCACTGCATGTCTTAATTTCTTTGTGCTCCACTTCTTCCTTATTTGAGTTTGTGCACTGGAGTGTTTTTGGAGAAGTGTGTGAGTGATCAGTATGTGCGAAGTGTGTTTTTCAGTGTGTGTTCGCTCTGTGTAAATTGAGGCAACTCCTCACTGTAACAAGCGAAGCACTGAGTAGTGTGAGCTCGAAGTCTGCTTTCTTCCCTTAGCAAAATCTGTTCTATGTGCGTTTTGACCTTCGAAATACGAAGCCTAGTACTAGTTGCTAGTGCGAAGTATCTGGTCGAAGTCTGCATAGGGAAACCACCTCCTGTGAAGGGTGAAGTGCGAAGTCTGCTCAAGGCACCTAGTGTGCAGAGCCTGCACTGAATTGAGTGTTTGGTTTTGTGGGTAGAGCGAAGTCTACTTGACTTCGAACTTTTGCTCCTAGCGAAGCCTGGTTTCGGAGCTATGAAATACCTCTGAACAAAAACTCCGAAGGGTGTGTTTGAATCCTGCTCTGCAGGAGACTGAGTTAAAACAGAAGGCTATTTTTAGCCTGAAATTTTAAAAGCTCCCATTCACCCCCCTCTGGTCGCCGTTTCCAGTCCAACAATTGGTATCAGAGCAGGTTAAGATCACCAGTTGACCTTAACCGGTTTTGTGATCCTTTGGCGACATGGACGGAGTTAGTAAAATACCTCTATTCGATGGGACTGATTTTGCATAGTGGAAGGTGCGTATGGAGGCTTACTTGCTAAGCCAAGGAAATGCAATTTGGGAGGTTGTGGACTCACAATACTCCAACCCTGAAACCCGCACCTCTCAAATAGAAAAGGATCAGTATAATTCTAACTCCAAATCTAGAAACATATTGTTCATTGGTTTGAGTCGGAGTGAGTTTGATCAGGTTCAGCACCTAAGGACAGCTAGGAAAATTTGGGCTACACTCACTATTTTTCATGAGGGCTCTACACAGATTAAGGATAGGTGCCAAAGCACGTACAATCAATAGTATCAGTTGTTTGTGCAAGCGCCTGGTGAATCTATAAATGCCATGTTTTCTCGCTTTGACGCTATAGTGAGTAACTTGCGGTCCAACGGGATGCTTGCTTACAATGACCATGACAGGGCTATCAAGCTTCTCTATGGTCTTGATCGTAGCATATGGGAAGTAAAGATATTCAGCATTGAGGAGTCCACAGGTTATGACACATTGACTTGTGATGAGCTCTTCAGCAAGCTAAAGTCCACAGAGATTGCCAAGGCATCTCTTGCAGTGCATAGAAACTCTTTGCCACGGCCATTGGCACTAGTTTCTAGCACTAGCCGTGGCAGCACCGCCTAACCAAGCACTTTTGGCACTTGTGTTCTTGCTGGTGGTTTTGCGTTATCCTCTCTGGTCTCCATCACTAAGGAGCAGGAGGATACTCTATATGATAAAGAGCTTGCTCTCATTGCTAGAAGGTTCACCTGTTTTCACAATGAGAGACGAGATCAGAGGAGAAGTAGATTTAGTGGTTGTTTTGAGTGTGGTGACACTTCTCACATCAAGGCCAATTGTCCTAAGCTCAAGAGGAGAGATGAGAGTGAGCACCCCAAATACCACAAAAAGGAGAGAAAACCCTTTGTGAAGGGCAAGCGTGGCAAAGTGGCTAAGAGGGTAGCCAAAGCCGCTTCCAGAGCATGTGTTGCTGCTCTCAGTGACATCAACACTTCCTCAACTGAGGAGTCGAGCTCTGATGAGGAGGAGGAGTCCCCAAGGAAGGAGGACAAGAAGGACAAGAAGGGACGAGACTTCACCGGCCTTTGCTTCATGGCCGACAGCGATCACAGCGGCGATGAGCTTGACTCATCTGAGGTACCACTATCCTCTGACCAGCTTTTAATTAAACTAGATGAGCTGAATGAAGTAGTTCTTGGTCAGGATAGATTACTTGTGCAAGCCGCTAGAGAAAGAAAAGACCTTAGACTTAGGCTAGAATATGTTTCTACCGAATATGCCATGCTTAAGTCTAAAGTCAATGATGTGAATGTGAATCTTGTACGGTTGTCGTGGGTGAGCTTGCTCAGTTGCATTCTGTACATGCTAAAACTCTATCTGAGCTTGAGACTGCACAGAAGCAGCTTTTGGTGGTTGATTCTAGTCCTCATGAAATAATTGAATGCATGAACTGTTCTTTATTACGTGAGAGCATTAATTTCATGATAAACATGTTCATGATTTAGAGGCTAGATTGGAGAGGGCCGGTAGTTCTAAGGATGTGCAACCTATTTGTGACACGTGCTTTACCCTTAAGGACCAACTAGGCACTGTTAGAGAGCGAGCTAAAAACCTAATGACTGAAAATTAATAACTTCTTTCTGTGGTTAACAAATGCACTGAGGGAAAGGGTAGGATGGATTTGCTCTTGGCCAAGACCAAGATGTGTGCTGATAGAGCAGGGTTAGCTCTAGGTTTGGGTTTTGAGAGGACTCCTTCAGATAGTGAGACCAAAACTGTTTTTACCTCACCCACTACCCTAGAGAAAGAGAGAGCTCTGTTAGACACTCCATCAGCCAAAAGGCCTACCCGAACACCAAAGAAAACCACTCCTCCTGCCAAGAAAATCCCTCCTAAGAAAACCACTCAACAGAAGCCCAAGGAGCCTGTGAGAGTTTCTCCTAAGACCCATGAGAGTGCCCCTAGGAGAGTTTTTCATTGTTCCTACTGTCAGCGGGCGTGTCATTTGGTTGGGTTCTGTTTTCGTCGCATTAAGAATGAGCGACGCTCTCAGGCGATGAGTTACCAGGACATGCATTACCCATCTTTAAGTATGCATGAGTCTGAGTTTTACTATCGTCCTGCTTTTGAGGCTCCTCGTGCTTCTCGGAGAGGTGTTGCTCCTCGAGGTGTTCACCATGTTCCATATGGTGGTAGACCTCGGGCGAGTAGCTTCATACCTTGTCAGAGTAGGAGACCTCGTCATGTTGTTAGATCATAGCATGTTGGTAGACTTTGCACTTTGCATCATTTTGATTATCTCGTGCGTAGATAGTCTACTTTTACTGCGCCTACTACTCGTGTCACTCAGTGCTGGATGCCTCGTCAGTTTTTCACTCACCCCAGCACTGAGCGATCGAGATATTCTTATCATGTGTAGGCGACAGACCGAGGCTTGGAGGGCACGTGGATCATGGACTTCGGTTGTTCGCGCCATATGACCGGAGATGCAGCATGGTTCTCCAGCCTCACCACAACCAAGCAAAGGGAACATATCACCTTCGGTAACAATCGAAGGAGTAGAGTGAAAGGTAAAGGTGTGGTAAGAATTAACTCGAATTTCATTCTCAAAGATGTTGCTTTGGTTGAAAACTTGGGATACAATTTGTTGTCTGTATCTCAGTTGCTTGATGAGGGCTTCGAAGTGCGATTCCATCGCGATACTTCGCAAGTACTCAATTCTGATGGCATTGTGATCTGTAAGATCTTTAGAGTTGGGAGAGTTTTTGGAGCTGATTTTTCAAAGTCATCTGGTTCTTCTCATTGTCTTGTTGCACATTCTACCTCTGAGCTTTGGAAGTGGCATAGGAGACTAGGGCATATGAGCTTTGAGTTGCTCGCTCGTCTGAGTGCCCTAGGTCTGATCCGAGGATTGCCCAAGCTCAAGTTTGAGAATAATTTAGTTTGTGTTCCTTGTCGCATGGAAAAATGATTGCCGCTTCGCATTCGCCAGTCACCACAGTGGTGACTGAACAACCTGGAGAACTTCTCCACATGGACACTGTAGGTCCTTCTCGGGTTAGTTCTTTAGGCGGCAAGTGGTATGTATTAGTCATTGTCGACGATTTCTCTCGCTACTCTTGGGTCTTCTTTCTTGCCAGCAAGGATGAAGTGTTTTCTCACTTTCGGAGCTTGGCTTTGATACTTTTCACTGAACTCCCGGGTGCATTGAAATTCATTCGAAGTGATAATGGCACTGAGTTCAAGAACATTCTCTTTGTTGACTTTTGCATGGAGCATGGCATAGAACATCAATTCTCTGCTTTGCGGGTTCCTCAACAGAATGGTATTGTTGAGAGGAAGAACCGCACTTTGGTTGAGATGGCTAGGACGATGCTCGATGAGCATAAGACTCCTAGAAAATTCTGGGCTGAGGCCATGAACACTGCATGTTACATCTCAAACCGAATCTTCTTGCGCTCAATTTTGAATTTGACATCTTACGAGCTGCGTTTTGGGAGACAGCCCAAGGTTACTCATCTTCAAGTTTTTGGCTGTCGTTGCTTTATCCTAAAACGTGGTAATTTGGACAAATTTGAGTCGCGATCTTCTGACGGGATCTTTTTGGGTTACACTACACATGATCATTCTTATCGTGTCTATAATTTGGAGACTAACACTGTCATCGAGTCATGTGATGTGACTTTTGATGAATCAACCCTCTCTGTTAGTTCTGCATTTGAACAGGCAAATGACACGACATGGAACAGACCATCTTCGAAGAAGAAGATCCCGGAGATTTCGAGGATGAACCACTACTACCCTCGACATCAACCCTCGAAGCTGACCCCGCTTCGACCACTTCGGCACAAGGTCCCGAAGCAACTACCTCGACATCGGTCATCTTGGACCACTCCAACGCACAAGTTGAGGGGGAGACTGCATCCCGCCGTGAGGCTCCACATCATGTTCAAAGGATGCACCCTCCCGAGCAGATCATTGGTGAGCTTGATCAAAGGGTAACACGTTCTCATGCTCATTTCACTAATTCTGCTTTTGTTGCTTCTTTTGAGCCCTTAGATGTTAGTCATGCACTTTCTGATTCTAGTTGGATCAATGCCATGCATGAGGAACTTGAAAATTTTGAGAGAAACCAAGTCTGGTCTTTAGTTGATCCTCCACCAAATGTTCATTTCATTGGAACCAAATGGATTTTCAAAAACAAACAAGGGGAGGATGGGACTATAGTTAGAAACAAGGCTAGACTTGTAGCTCAGGGCTATTCTCAATTAGAAGGGATTGATTTTACTGAAACTTTTGCACCTTTTGCTCGTCTTGAGGCCATTAGGATTTTGCTTGCCTTTGCGACATCTCGAGGATTTAAACTCTATCAAATGGATGTCAAAAGTGCTTTTCTTAATGGCTTCATAGGCGAAGACGTTTATGTAAAACAACCCCCTGGTTTTGAAAACCCCAAGTACCCACATAAAGTCCTTAAACTTCATAAGGCTCTTTATGGACTCAAGCAGGCCCCTCAGGCTTGGTATGACAAACTTAAGTCTTTTCTGCTTGAGCGGGGGTATTTCATGGGCTCTGTTGATAAAACCATGTTCACTCTCAAGCATGGCAAAGATTTCCTCCTAGTTCAGATTTATGTGGATGATATCATCTTTGGCGGCTCTTCTCATGCTTTGGTTGCCGAGTTTGCAGATGCCATGAGCAGGGAGTTTGAAATGTCCATGATGGGTGAACTCACCTTTTTCCTTGGGTTGCAAATCAAGCAAAGCAAACAAGGTACCTTCGTTCACCAGACGAAGTACACCAAGGACCTGCTCAAGAAATTCGACATGACCGATGCGAAGCCTCTCGCCACTCCAATGGCTACATCTGTAGCATTGGATCCTGACGAAGATGGAGAAGCCGTAGATCAGAAGGAGTTCCGAAGCATGATCGGCTCCCTCCTCTACTTGACTGCTACGAGGCCGGACATACACTTCGCTGTGTGTCTGTGCGCTCGTTTTCAGGCTTCACCACAAGCTTCACACCGCCAAGCGGTTAAAGCGCATTCTAAGGTATCTCAAACATACCCTTGAGTTCGGCATATGGTATTCAGTGTCTTCCTCTTTGTGTCTTCGAGGTTATTCCGATGCGGATTTTGCTGGGTGTAGGATTGATAGGAAGAGTACCTCTGGTACTTGTCATTTTCTGGGTAGATCGTTGGTTTGCTGGTCTTCCTGCAAACAGTCTAGTGTTGCACAATCGACGGCTGAGGCCGAATATGTTGCTGCAGCTAGCTGTTGCTCTCAGATTCTGTGGATAGTTTCCACTTTGCGGGATTTCGGGTTAGATTATAAGAGTGTTCCACTTTTCTGTGATAACACTAGTGCTATTTGTATTGCAAACAACCCGGTTCAGCACTCCAGAACCAAACACATTGATGTGCGATATCATTTTCTCAGAGATCACAATGAGAAGGGTGATATTGAACTTCAATATGTTGATACCCAATACCAGCTAGCCGATATTTTCACGAAACCCCTCGATGCTTCTCGATTTGCCTACTTGCGTGGGGAACTTGGTATTTGTCACCCTTATGGCATTTTGTGAGGGGGAGCTGATTTTAATTGTCTCGCATATGCTCATCATGTGTGAAATTGCATTTACATCTGTTGCACTTATATGCCCAATTTTAATTCATGAAATCATGACAGCTCAGCTCTTTTTAATTTATCTGAAACATTAATGTGCATGATGTTTTCTTTCCAAAATCAAATCTTGCTCACTGCTTAGTCTTGAATCTAGCATGTTTAGGCAGGACTACTTTAGCTATCTTTTATCTGCTTGATAGCAAGACACTTTTCTTTGGATGCTAAACATTGCAACTTGAAAAATTGTTCTACATATTCATGGATATTCACAAAGTGCTAAACAATTTGTTCACTTAATCAAATTTCCAAAAATCCATGATTTGCATGCTTCAAAGTAAAAAGATCCAGGTGGGTTTGTTTGTCGCACTACCCTATTCTAGACTGCTTACCATTGCACATCGGTCTGAACTGGAATAGTGTATTGTATGCCAAAATCATTGCTTTAAGCTTCTGATGGCTTTCATGCCTAGGCTTGGCCTGATTGGAAAGTATAAGGTGGACAAACAAATAACCCCTGGCATTATGAAAAGAACAACAACATTCATTGATCTTCAAGTTTGCTTTTAAATGCTCCACTTAAACTGGACTTGTCTGTCTAGAGTAGATATTGACTAGCTTTGCGCAGTCCTTGCTTTTACTTGTCTAGTTACCTTGACTGAGTGGTGATGCTTTTATTTCAAAAATGATAAAATCACATGCTGTCA